>OY856410.1:463013205-464213205 GCA_963693085.1 Alisma plantago-aquatica | reverse complement strand
TAAAATCTAAAATCAATCTTGAACAAACATACTAGATACATAGGAATGAAATGGTTAAGTCATTATCAAAATATGGGCAATGTATAACTCTCAACTCAACATTCTCCCCCTTTTTGACAATGACAAACCATTCCTCAATCATATTTAAAATGATATTGAAGTTATACCTTTGCCTTGTGAATTGTAAGGTGATTCAAGATTTGAACAATGTGAATTGCTCCCCCTCAATATATGCTTGTACCTGTATAGTTAGTCTATCTATACAAAATAATATAACACATATGTACTATATGGTCCTTTAGAAAGTCACATGATAAAGCATATAATGAACAAGAAAAGGATCACATAGGCAATAAAAGAAATATGGTTGAGCTTCAAAACATTGAACTTTTCTCCCCCTTTTGACATTATCAAAAAGGAAGGGGGTAGAGGAGCATAGAAACAAGTCTTCTCCAAGTACAACCAAAGCATACATCCATAACATACAAACTCAAAGCATACATCAAATAGAGATGAGAGAAATAAAAAATCTAAGGCATAATAAAAATATGGTAAAACATGGCACCAACTCATGAGATATAGTAAATCAAAGAGTAAGTGTGCACAGAATTAAGATTACAACCCAGAAAGCAAGTTCTCAGAAAGAAAAAAAATAGCTACAAGCCAAAACGATGAAAGCTAGATGATAAAATGGTACAACTCAGAACATGTGCCCAGATGTTTCTAATAAAAAATAGCCTTGAAAGATATATATGATCAACATCTAGACTAAAAACTAAGACAACTAAACATCTAAGCTATCTATGTCCACAACATCATCATCCTCAACATCAGAAGCATCATGCTTGTAGTCATCATCGCCTTCATCACCGGAGGCACCAACAAACTATCACAACCATCATCATTAGATGCCTCACCATCTTCCTCATCATCACTAGCAGCCCCCTCGTCAGCACCAGCCACCTCATCAGCCTAGTCTGGCATCTCCTCATCAACAAGAGAACCAAAACCTCAATCGGGACAATGTGCATTCTGCTCATCCCAAGGCATACCAAGAGCATGGAGCTCATTGGCCTGTGGGAAGAAGCAGAACTACTGAGCCTGGCAAGCAAAGTGGCCAAGGGGCCAACAGTCAGAGGCAACACACTAGGGGTAGATCCACCACCAACAGAGGGTGTAGCAGTGGAAGATGCAGGTGGAAGGGAAGGATAAAAGTGATCATATGCATATGATGCATAGTCACCTCCTGGGTAGGGTTGGTAGGCTGGGTAGGGGTGTGCACATGACATGTTCATGTTGGACATGATGGAACAAGACCCTGACGTAGGTGCTCCTGAACCTGAAAGTTGTATGCCTATTGATGCATCATGTAGCCCATAAGAGTTTCATTGGAAACATGGAACGAGGCATGGGCAGGTCAGGAAGGCTGAGGTGGTGGATGTGCTCGAGTAGAAGCAGAGGTAGAGGCTCCAAGTGTGGTAGAGGATAAGATAGGCACAAACTTCTGAAGAGTGGTCTCACTGATGCAAACTTCTTTTCGGGTAGGTTTGTAATGAAGGTCATGGAAAAGAGATTTGCTAGTGGTAAGCTAGAACATACCACAGACCAGGGCTAGGTAGGGTGGGTGGGTGCCACATGTGTTTTTGCATGAGTCAAAGCAGGTCATATGATGGAGAACATATCTTGACCACTTGACTCTGATGTTCTTCAAGAGACAATACATGATCACCACAGTATTTTTTGCAATCTCAGTTTAATTCTTCTTCGGGTGAATATTACAGTTAACAACTAGGGCGAGGATGCGTCTCTTGAGGTCCAAGGAAGAGGAGGGAAGGGTGCACTTATTCCTATACGGTAATTAAGGCTTCTTCAAGAACTCATGAATATCAAGGAGAGTTAGAGCATATTGCTTGTAGAAGTGCTCAAACTCAACTAAGTCAAAGTACTCTGGGTAGTCCTTACGCAAGGTGTCAGTCACTTCAGTACCTAAAAAGAAGATGTTCAGAGTATCCTCAGAGACTTGAAATCTCTTCCCGACTATCATGGATGTGAGGAGTACTTGATTATCAGGCGGGGGTACTAGGGTGTCATAATTCCAACACAAGTTAGCGTAGAATTCATGAACCGCTTTTGTGCTAGTGATAGAATTGTTGTAGCACACGCGTTCAACACTAAGGCAGAGAGACAGTGATCATAAAGTAACTATGCTACTTGATCTATGACCTCTTGTCTTCGAGGTTTAGGCTCAAATAGGGCACGAAAAGGGAAAGGGTAGCGGGGAAGGAGCTCCTTATACCTATTTAGAGCCTCATTTGAGACAAAGAAAGTGTCATCAAACGGAATCAAGCGGGAGTTGGACGAAGATGAAGGTGCATTAGCTGGGGCGGCCCTCTTCCTCCTATTGGATGCCATAGAGATGAAAAGGAGAGGAAGGAGAGAGAAAAAGCTAAAGACTCACCACCAAAACTCGTCCACATACCTAGGTTAACAAAGGGGGAGGTCAAGGGAGGTCAAGCTAGGTCGAACTAGGGCGAGGGAGAGGAAGGTTAGGGCTAGGGTAGAGAGATTTGGGGAGCTGGAGGTCGGATCGATCGAATTTTCTCTAGTTGAGAGGGAGATTAGTCGGTCGAACCTATCTTAAATTTGCTCCAGCCCGACTATCGGTTGAGTTTTGTGAACTCAGAAACTCGACCAATATGCTCTTTTAAAAAATCTCTCGTCCTCCGATTGGTCAAGTTGGCAACTCGATCGATGGTCAACCTGACCTAAACTTACAAAACTAGTCATTAGCGTGCTAATTAAATTTATTTTTCAAGTCCATCATGTATTTTGAACATACTTAGGCATATATCACTCATAATTGGGTACTATTTTGCGGTAAAACATGCGTTTGTAAGAAATACCCAAAAACAAGAGAAAAACAAGCCAAAATGAACATGAAAAACTGATTTTAAGCATGTCAGTAAGCAATGGTGATCAAAATAGAGGCAAACCATATAGGATAGATGATAACTAGCTAGAAGGCAAATCAGATTCATTCAAAGCAGTTATGAACAATTTAGATCTAATAAAATTTTCTCTCTAGCTAAGGATTTAGTGAAAATGTCCGCCAACTAATTTTCCGTATCCACATGCGTGATATAGATATCCTTCTTGGAAATGTGATCAAAGAAGAAATGATGGTGAACGTCTATATGTTTAGCTCTACTATGCAAGATAAGGTTATATGACAAGTTAATTGCACTAGTATTATCACAATAGATAAGAGAAGCATCAAAATGAATGTTAAAGTCTTGGAGCATTTGCTTCATCCATAGGACCTGGGCACACCAACTTTCGGCTGCAATGTATTCAGCCTCAGTGGTTGATAATGCCACTGTGCTCTGTTTCTTGAAGAACCAAGACAGTAAGCATGGTCCTAGGAGGAAACAAGTGTCACTTGTGCACTTTCTATCAATCAAGCACCATGTATATTCCACATCACTATAAGAAGTAAGAGTAAAGTCCTTGACTCGGGATACCATAGTCCAAAATTTTAGGTTTTGACTAAGTACCTTAAAATCCTCTTAACAACTATAAGATGTGATTTCTTAGGATTTGATTGAATGTGAGCACACAAGCCAACACTAAATATTATATCAAGTTTAGAGATAGTTAAGTAAAATAAACTTCCAATCATACCTCTATAGAGCTTCTCATCTACCTTCTCACCTGATACATCTTTTTCAGGTTTGGTGGTGTTTGACATGGGTGTGTCCATCAACTTGGTATTCTCCATCCCAAAGCATTTGAGTAGTTCCCTTGTATACTTGCCTTGGTTGATGAAGTTTCCATCTTTTGTTTGCTTGATTTGAAAGGCGAGGAAGATCGTGAGATCACCCGTCATACTCATCTCGAATTTTCTCTGTATAAGATCACTAAATTCTTTGCAAAGATCAATGTTAGTTTCGCCATAAATGATATCATCAACATATATTTGTATGATAAGAAAAATTGTTAGAAGTGTGCTTTAGAAATAAGGTAGAATCTACTTTGCCCATGATATACCCATGGTCTAACAAAAAGTTCTTTAATTTCTCATACCAAGCTCTTTGAGTCCATAGAGAGCTTTTTGCAACAAATAAACATGGTTACGTAAACTATCATGTTCAAAGCTCAGGCGTTGTGCAACATACACTTCCTCCTCACTTGTACCATTTAAAAATGCACTTTTAACATCCTTTTGATGCAGAAGAAAGTTTTTATAACTAGTAAAGACAAGCAACATACAAATGGACTCAAGTCTAGCTACAGATGCATATGTTTCATCAAAATCTATACCATCCTGTTGATTGTATCCGTAAGCCACTAACCTTACTATCTTCCTTACCACTTTGTCACTTTCATCAAGCTTGTTGCGTTAGACCCATTTGGTGCCAATGATCTTTCTATCACTTAGTCTTGGTACTAGGGTCCAAACTTTGTTCTTTTCAAATTGCTCCAACTCTTCTTGCATAGTTAGGATCCACTCATTATCCCCAAGAGCTTCCTTGATGTTCTTTGGCTCGAGTTGTGAGATAAAGGCATTGTTGGCTTGTTCTTTGTTGAATGCAACTCTCATCTTCACTCTTTCAAATGGATCACCTAAAATCAGCTCTTTTGGATGATTCTTTGCAAACTGGGGGGTTGGATTCTTCTTCTCTTCATCTTTCTCTTCTTCTTAAGTAACCACCTCTTTTTCATTTTGGGTGATGTTGATCTCTTTTAGGATAGGAATTACTTCACCTACAACATCATCATTTGGAACAATATCTTCGAAAATAGAGAGGTTAGTCTCAATAAACTTAACATTTAGAGATTCTTCTACTTTAGCAAGATCAACATTAAATACTCTATAAGCCTTGCTAGTAGTGTTATAGCCAAGAAAGAAAGCCTTGTAAGATTTCAGATCAAACTTGTCGAGATAATCTTTCATATTCAAAACAAAACAAGGACATCTGAAAATATAAAAATACTCGATAGAAGGCTTCCTACCACGCCATAGCTCATAGGGGGTTTTCTTCAAAGAAGGATGAGTAAAAACCCGATTTTGCAAAAAACACGAGGTACTAGCAACTTTAACCCAAAACTTCTTTAGAGTATCATACTCTAGAAGCATGGTCCTAACAATATTCTATAAAGACCTATTCTTCCTCTCTACAACCCCATTTTTGTGAGGTGTTTGAGGTGAAGAGAAGTTGTGTGCATAATCAGATTCTTGACAAAAAGTTCGAAAAGCTCATTTTCAAATTCTCCCCCACGATCACTACATATGGAAACGATGCGGCATGAAGCTTCATTCTCAACTCCTTTACAAAAGCTCAAGAAAACATCAAGCGTATCACTCTTAGAAACAAGAAAGAAGGTCCAAGTATACCTAGAAAAATGATCGACAATAACAAGGCAATACTTAGAACCACAAAGCGATTGAGTTCTCATTGGTCCAAATAGATCAATGTGAAGAAGCTCAAGAGCTCTCTTGGTACTAAGGACTCCTTTGTATTTGAAGGAGGACTTGGTTTGCTTTCCTTGGGTACAAGGTTGGCTTTCCTCATCCTTTTCAAAATCCAATTTGGGAAGTCCCTTGACCATGTCCTTTTTGCTCAACTTCTTCAACTGATGCATATTTACATGACCAAGCTGATGGTGCCAAAGAGAAATATTATTCGAGTTGACTACTAGGCATCTACCAACAATATGATTAATAGAGTCAAGAACAATAACATAAACATTACCATTTCTAGTTCCCTTATGTATAACTTGGTAGGTGAAGGAATGTAGAATCAATCATTCAAAGGAAGTAAATAACACAAGGTAACCATTGTCACATAATTGACTAACACTAAATAAATTGTGATGTAGGCCATCCATAAAGAGAACATTCTTGATACACAAGGATTCACCTACATCACCCTCACCTTTGACGTTACCTTTCTTCTTGTCCCCAAAGGTGACCGAAGCTCCTTTATTTTTGGTGAAGTTGTTGAATTAGCTTATATCACCTATCATATGATTTGTGTAGACACTATCAACAATCCCTATTTCTTTTTCCTGCAAGAAAGGAGAACGTCAGTTCCCAACTCAAACTTTGAGATCCGGAGTTAGCTTGGGGACCCATTTCATCTTTGGGTTGGTCCCCTTAGGCTTGTAAGGACAATAAGTAGAATAATGATCATCAAATTTGCAATAAGAACAAACCATAGGATTCTTAGTGCCGGAAGACTCTCCTACAAAGAAAGAGGTTTCCTGCCTCTTTTTCTTACCTTTGGCTTTGATCTTTCCCTTTGGTGCTCCCCCTATAAATCCCAAACCACTAGTACCACTTTGTTTGGTAGAATGGTCAATGATTTTATTTAGGGAGTTCTTCCTTTTGTGGAATTTTTATATGGATGCTCTCAATCTATGATTATCATCATTTAGAGAAATAATGGTAGAAGATAAGCTAGCTATGTCATCCCTAGCATGAACAAGATTGGCCTCAAGATAGAGGGCTTTAGTTAAATATGAACCCTTCTCAAGGGAAATGGAAGCAACATTAGCACTAGGCTATATAGGTCTAGAAGATAAATCATTAACTTGACCAAACAACCTAGCATTTTCAGATTTAAGCATTTGGATTTCTTTAAGATAGACATCTCTTTCATCTCTACGAGCATCAATAAGAAGCTTAAATTCAACATTTTTAGTTTTAATCATTTCAAGCTCTTTTAGGCAATTTTGGTTTTCTTCCTTAAGATTTTCAATGTTCTTAAGATAGATACCATTCTCAACTTCAACTCCATTGTATTGGAGCTCAAGATCAAGGTATTTGCCTTGCAAATTATCAATACTCTTAAGATTAGTTTTCTCATTCAGCTCAAGGATTTCAAGTTTAGCATATTGATCATCAATGATTTTTCCTAACCATTTTCTTTTAGATTTACATTTAGCAAAAGATGAATGGGTAGAGATAAGCATGTCAATAATATCTTCCTTAAATAACTCATGCAAACTTACCTCACTTACCTCACTAATTTCTTCACTAGTAGAGGCCATAAGTGCAAGGTGGCACTCTCCATCTTCTTCGAAGCTTGAGCTTCTTGAAGATGAAGCTTCCCAAGCTGCATGAGTTGCATTCTTGTGTCTCTTCTCCTTCCTCTTGTACTTGCTCTCCTTCTTGTACTCCTCTTCCTTCTTTGAGCTTCCCTTGTGGTGTGACTTTCTTTACTTGGACATTCACTCTTGTAGTGCCCCTTTTGTCCACACTTGTAGCATCTAGGAGTAGAGGAGGAGGATGCTTGCTTTTCTTTGAGGTATTTGCCCTTGATGTAATTAGCTTCATGCTCACGTGGGCCATCATCTTCACTAGAGGAGGAAGGAGAAGTCCGACAAGTAAATTGTTTTTGAAGGATGACCGTCTCCACTTCTTCTTTGAAAGAACTATCTTTGATCTTCTTGGATTCCTTTTCTTCTTACTTGGTTTCTTCTTCTTCTTGTTTGTCAAGCCTTGGATCATGGGCTTGGAGGTTTCCAATGAGCTCTTCAGTTGGGATGTCATCAAGGCTCTTCACACCTTCAATGGAGGTGACCTTTGACTCCTATCTCTTTGGTAGTATCCTCAAGATCTTGGAGTTGATTACACCTTTATCCAAAGTGTTGCCTAATGCAACCAGCCCATTGATGATGACATTGAGTCTTGAGTACATCTATGCAATCCCTTCTTTCTTACCCATCTTGAAGTTCTCTAGAAGGATATTCAACATGTAGATCTTGGCCTCCTTGACTTGCTTTGTGCCTTCATAGGTGATGCACAATTTTCTCCAAATCTCATAGGCAATGTCCCAAGATGAGTTCTGGTTGAACTCCGTTGGGGTAAGGGCTGTATAAAGGATGCTTATGGCTTTGGCATTGAGTTGGGCTTCTTTGAGTGCAACTTCACTCCATGTTGCAACAGCTCCGGTTGGCTCCTTGTAAGGTGTGACCATCACCTTCCACATGTCTCTTCCAATAGAGGAAGTTGGTGCCATCAAAGATTGGAGGATGCATGGAGAAGCCTCCCTCTAGGTTGAGAGAACCAAGTAGGTTGTCACCCATCTTCTCGTCTCGTGGGAGATTGTTGGAGAAGTTTCTTAGCTCTGATACCACTTGTTGGATCTAGGGATCTAGAGGGGGGGTGAATAGAGCTTCAAAAATTCTCACAAGATAGATTAGACGTTGAAATTATATCAAATTAAAACCAATAGCTTAAGTGCAATCTAAAGTCCTAACTAACAAGCAATAGCAAGGATGAGAGGAATTGATAACAAGCACTTGACAAGGTCATGTAGAGTGGTTCCACTCTCCAAACTAGGAGAGAGTCAGTCCACTGCCTAGAGAAGTCAACCTCTAGGACTTTGCAAGTACTTTTCTCTATATATTCACCAACAAGAGTTACAACCCATCCAAGTTCCAAGAGTCTTCCACCTTACAAGGACTTAGCCACTTTGTCAAGAGTCTTCAACTTTCTCCAAGATCTTACCCACCCTTGCACAAGTCTTTCTCCTTCAAGGACTTTTCTAATCTTCTTGGATCTTCATCCTTTGTCTTCTCCTTCACCTGGAGAAGATCTTCACCTCTTCTTCAACCTTGAATAAGAACAACAACAACTCCACCTTCACTTAGAGTAGCTTGCTTCACCTTTGCTTCATGGAGAAAAGGGTAAGGAAGATGGAGTGGATGAGAGCTTTACAAGTACAAGGAAGTAGCTCTCTTACAACAAGCCTATCTCACTCATAATCATGAAACGAAGTGTAAACTAGAAAGAGAAAGGGGATCAAGGAGTCGCAACACACTCAACTACAATAAGGACTTAGAATATCATGAATGAGCAAACTTGAAATGAACTCCAAGGGGTCCTATTTATAGCTGGGGGTGTTCCCTTGAGTGTGGGATCACTTAGGGTCAAAATATAGCCATTTCTGAGATGCAACAGATCTATTTTTCACCCAAAATAGCTCACCACTGGTTTAATCAATTTTTCTGTATTTTCCATACAGTACATTCGGTCGAGTTTCAATAAAGGTAACTCGACCAATCCATTAAATGACAAAGCTAATTTTCAAACTATTGGTCAAGTTTGTTCTGGGAAACTCGACCGATGAGCTAAAATTAGTTTTGCTCAGTGAGTCAGTCGGTCGAGTTTTGTGAGTGTGCAACTCGACCGATGGGTCATCTTCAGAAAATCCATCATAGGATCAATCGAGTTTCTAACTCAATCGATGAACAGCCTGTGACAAATTTTCTAGATTGACATTTGAGTGATTAAACAATGGAATTAAGTGTTATGGATTTTCTTCTCTAAAAAAGTTTTATTGATTTTCTCATCTTAGTTACAAGCCATATCATCAATACAAGTGATTACAAAAATCATCTAAGGTCATTTGGAGTAATTTTCCAAATTGCACACTTGCATTGCATTTGACTTGAACTTGAACAAGCCAGGGATTGTGTAATATGATCCTTTTCATGTACCTAAAACCTGAAATAAATCTTAAACAAACATATCAGATACATAGGAATTGAATGATTAAGTCATTATTAAAATATGGGCAATATATAAATCTCAAGTCAATAGTATGAGTATATGGAGTAGAGATGTTGCCAGATAAGATAGCTTCTCGGACAAAATGACAATCCACTTCAATATTCTTGGTGTGCTCATGAAAAGTTGGATTGTTGGCAATGAATATAGCACTTTTTTGTCACAATACATAGGAATAAGATCATGATCAGAATTGTCATACTCCTTCAGAATGCCACAGACCCTAAAAAATTCACAAGTAGTATGAGTCATAGCTCTATACTCAACTTCAACACTAGAACAAGCAACAATAATTTGTTTCTTAATGTGTTAGGTAACAAGATTACCTCCCATAAAGGTATAATAACCAGATGTAGATTTATGATTTATCCTACTGCCTGCATAATCAAAATTAGAATATTCTATGATTTTACAATGCCCATGTCTCTTGTAGAATAAGCCTTTTCTTGGAGAATTTCTTGGATTTTTTAGAATATGGCACACAACATCCCAGTGGCATTGTCTAGGTTTATCTAGATATCAAATGACTTATCCAACTAAAGAAGATATATCATCCCTTGTAACAGTCATATATATAAGTTTACCAACTAATCTATGATATTGTTGGTTATCTGAGTATGGAGGAGAAGAATCATCATCCCAATTGGTATTATGATCTAAGGAAATAGTAGTCTAGCTCCAAGCATGCTTGTTTCTGATAAAAGACCAAAACATATTTCCTCTATGATAAACAAATACATGAAGAGGAGCAAGAAACTTCAATACCCCAAAAATATCTCAATTTTCCTAGGTCTTTGGTGATAAATCATTTCTCCAGGTAGTCTTTGGTAGTCTCCATGCCTTCTTGATCACCCCTATATAAGATGATATCATCAACATAGACAATGAGAATTTCAAGACCAGAGGAAGTTTTCTTAATAAAAACAAAGTTATCATAATGAGAGCGGCAAAAAGCTACATTTATAAAAAATGACTCAATTCGTCAAACTAGGCATGTGGATTACATTTCAGTCCATATATAACTTTGTGTAACCTACATACTTTAGAACACTCTCCTTGAACAACAAATGCATGTGGTTGCTCCATATATACCTCCTCGTGTAGGTCACCATATAAGAATGCATTTTTGACATCCAATTGAAACAGAGGCCAATCACACTTCACAACCACAGAGTTAATGACATGGAAAAAGTTTAGACATACAATAGGAGAGAAAGTATCAAAACAATCAACTCAATACGTTTGGGTATTTCCTTTGGTGACAAGACGATGTCATCCAGCTGATACTTGATGGTAAATATCAAATGACTACCTGCAGGAGAGAAATCGACAGGAGCATCAACCAAGTCCCATGCATGTCGATCGGTAAGGGCCTGCATTTTAGTCTCAATAGCTTGACACCATGCAGGATGTAGTAAAACATGAGTAGTATGTTGGATATAAAGGTGATGGGCACTAGAGATGAGAATGAATAGAGATAATAAAACTTAAACCAAATTCATTTGACCTTCAAGATATATCACAATATAAGGTGCTAATATGGAATTTGAGTGCAACTAAACATACATAGCAAGGGAGAGATAGATTGAACAAACACCAAATAAATAAGTAGTTGCAGTGGTTCCAACCTCCAAACTAGGAGATGTGCATCCACTCCCCAGAGAGGTCAACCTCTAGGATTTTACAACCATTGCATACTTATATTCCATAATAAGGCATATAACAAAACTTTCCTTTTCTGGGCCAAGGATACCCAACATTCACTTTAAGGAGAAGGGATCCATCAACCTACCAAAGGACTTACCTATCTAAGAACAAAAAGTCTTGAACCTCACCAAGGACTTACCCACTTTGCAATGAGTTTTCCACCTTCATCAAGGACTTACCCACTCTTGCACAAGTCTTCTGCCTTGAAAGAATTACCCATTCTTCATGGATCTTCCACCTTTAACTTCACCTTCACCAAGGAGATGCTTTCACTAAGGGATTCCTTCCCTTATTCTTCTTCACCTCTCTTAGCTAAAGAGAGAATCTTCATCTTCATGGTTGAATGAGAGATTGAAGGGTGGAGGAAGTGAGAGCCTCACAAGATATACATGTAGGGCTAGCTCTCTTACAAATCTCCTACTAACTCTAATGGATATAGCAAGTGATTAAGCTTAGAGAGTGGAAGGAGGAATCAACTATAATATAGAGACCTTCATATTTCTTGACTAACCATGTGATGAAGTCCAATGGGTCCTATATATAGTTTAAGTTGCGTACTAGACAGTAGAGACACTTAGAGTCAAGTTCTAGCCATTTGGGGTGTTGCAACAAATATAATTTTGAGTTTTGCAACACTCCAATGGTTAGAATCACTTTTTCTACACATTCTCTACAGTGAAGTCAATCAAATTTCAACAAAGATTATTCGATCTATTGTAGTATGCAATAAAGTAAATTTGAAGCATCAGTCGAGTTTATCCTAGATGAAACTCATCCGATCACTTAAATAAGTTTTTCCAGTGTAGGGTGTCTGTTGAGTTTATCCTGGATGAAACTCATCCGATCACTTAAATAAGTTTTTCCAGTGCAGGGTGTCAGTCGAGTTCTGTGTATTGGAAACTCGAAAAGACCTAGACATTCTCAAAATGCATCCAGGGTGTCAGTTGAGTTTGTTACAAGAGAAACTTGACTTAATAGGCACTCTATGATGTATTTTGGAAAATGCCATAAAAGTGATTCAATGTTTGAATTAAGTGCTCCTAATTTTTCTAAGCTTAATTATAAGTCATACAATCATTACAAATGATTTACCACATGATTCTAATGGATATACCTTCCACAAAAGTGGACTTCATTGATTTTGACTTATCTTTTTCCAAGTTAGGTTGTGCAAGTTTAGGCATTTGGAGTGTGTCTATACCTAATCTAAATCACTCAAGTAGAAGCATTAGACACAAATATTTGGAATGTCTAGTCGTCATCAAAACAATAGTTTAGTCAACTAAAATAAGGATTTTAGTCAACATTCTCCCCCTTTTTAAAGATGACAAATCATTCCATAAATATATTGAAAGCATTGAAGTAAAATCATACCTCTTGAGAAACCTAGGGGTTTCAATAAAATTGAGTCCATATGTTCCTCCTCAATCAATTCTCATGGAGTTCTCATACTCCTCCTTGATTGATGTTATTTCTTCAACACGGTTAGCTTTCATAACATTTATAGAGACTCTGTCTTCTACTCATATAAGTTTCACATATATATCTTCTGTGCTTTACATATCCCTTTACATAGGATGCATCTTCTCCCTCTTTGTCATTTCAAAAGTGAGGGGTGACAAACATATTTTTTTAGTAAAAGGAGATACCACATGTTATAAAGGAGAGTAGAAGAGCAAAACTAGGGGCTTGTCCAAGAAATAAAAGTAAAGCATATCAAGACATGCATTTGAACAATTCTAAATGTAATTCTGGCAGATATCAAGGTAAAGCTATGTAAGCAAGGAACTCAAGATAATAGATATGCAATTCAAGGAGAAAACTTGAGTATATATGAAAAAAATATACACACATAGCATATAGTTGGATACCACTTATGATAGATATCAAAAGATGAACAAGGCTAGAATTACATGTATATTGACTACAAGTAGAATCTAGGTCCATAAAAAAAGATTCACAAGTTAAAGAACAAGCTATGAATATATGTAGAGATATATCCAAACCAAAAAGATATGCAATTTTAGAAATGAGAAAGGATATAAATCACCAACAAATATGCATTATTACCAAATGATGATTACCACTAAGAATCTGAAGGTTGTATTAAGACGGGATATACAACTAGATAAATGTAGCAAGTTAGAGCATAATAGAAGAAATTTAAGACACAATCAGGAGATCCAAAGAGATCATCATCAAAACTGGCATCACAACTCAAGATAGGTGATTGCAAGATAAGAAGATACCAATTAAAGCAATTACAGAGATAGAGTTGTATGCAAGATAGGCAAATTTAGAGCATGGCAATGAGCACATATAAAAGGTACCAAAAGGAGTGTCATAGAATAAGGCTATTGGTTGACAAAGTCTAGTTGAGAGATAAATTATCATCCAAAAAGCCAACTGTATATTTTGTGCACAATGTTGTCGGTCAAGTTTTTGGGTTGAACTTCTCGACCGACAACAACTGTTGGCAACACCCATTGGTGTTGTCAGTCGAGTTTCTAACATGACAAACTCGACCGAAACTGCTACTATCCAAAAACATATATATTTCACAAAAACATATATAGAGGCATGCTAAAAATATAGCCAATATCCAACCCTGTATGAGCAAGTTAGTAATGCACTATGAAAACATCAAGAATAGCTCTTGAGCAAAAAAAGTGACGAGAATCACAATATACCACTTTTGACTCAAAAATCATATGTATTGTGCATACTAACTTGGCAAAAGTAAACAATGATTGGATATGAGAAAGAATAACATTACCCCTGTTCTTACTAATTCTTTTCCACTTGTTGCCAACCCTACACATCTCACCTTTCTTCTTTCATGTGGATTGAGAAGTTAATTCAGAAATCAATAGCTCATGCCAATCCAATTTCAAATGACCTACAAGAAGAAAGATGAAATGGTCCCCGATAGTATTTTTGGGCCCGGAAGGGTTTAGCTTATCAGCCCAAGTCCTATTGATCTTGGGTTATTTCCTAAAGGGGAAATATGTGGAATGGTGACCAATCTCAGTACAATAATTACATGCTCTCCTATCCTTGGAACTATAGGATTCTTCATTGAAAATTAAAGGTCCTTTATCTTTGTTGTTCCTTTGTCTACTATCAAGTTTAAAACCATATCTACCCATTTGTTTGATAGCATTGTAATGACCCTGACCTTGGTTATGAGGTAACCCTATTTTTTTTGGCTAATAAAGTTTCTTAGAAATTTAATATAATCCTCTAAGGTGTTTTCTTATCATGAAACACACTTATGCTCCAAGTTTGGTCCTGATTGAATGTTGTTTGAGCAATGTTCCTTTATTTTGGACCAAAGTGGAATTTACCCAATATGAGGGGTTATATTGAAAAATTTCACATGTTAAACATGCCTTAAGTTCTTTAGAATAATAAGAGAGAGATTGATGCTAAGGGGCGTCTTGTGGAAAGCCTAAATTTCAAGTTGCAACTTGTTTGAACAATACTGGTACCTTGTGCACCAATTTTGGTACAAATTTGTAATTTACCCAAAATGTGGGGTTGATATCCAAATTAACACCTATAGAGTGTTCCTACTCCATCCTAGTATCATGTAGAGGAGATATAAAGAAGGATACATAATGTTTGATTCCATTATGAATGATGGTTATCTTGGTGATGAAATGACCAAGAAAAGAGTTGAATATGAAAGCTTAACTTGAGTTGTATCAAGTTGAAAAACTTATATATGAGTGCCTATCGGCCAAGGAGCCATAGGAGGAGCCTCATATCGTTTTGTGAACTCTTGGCAAAGGCCATGTCGTGCAAAGCACCTCAAGGAGGTGAGTTGTGTCGGGTTACAACTTCCTTAGTAAAGTTGTGACGAGTTGTGCATAAAGTGATGAATTAATTGATATATCTTAATCAAAGGGATATGTAATGGACGAATATTTATCCCTAGATCACCCTCAACTTTTTTGCATGTCAAGATAAATGTTGATGCATGCATGTACACGTGTCATCCATGCATGGACACGTGGCACCTACTAGCTCAAATTGATGACACTTCATTTTTACACTCCTTCATGAACAACAAGTATATATACCCTTAGTTTCACCCCTTAGTGGAATTTTTCGACCCTTACCACCCTCCTACCCTAACGTATCGTGCATAGATCTCTTTTATCATGCAGGAGTGCAAAGATATCATGCATAGGTCCTTGGATATCACCCATAGCAAGAGCATATCGACCGTGTAGGTTGATATCGACCAAGAAGGGTGATATCGACCATAGCAAAGTGTTTTTGGCCCCAGGTGAGAGGGATATAGGCCAAAAGTGGTGGCATATTGTGCAAGGGTTGTGAGGTATCATTAAAAGGTGCTAGATCAAGAAGGAGCTCAAATATTAACCCTAAGGTGAGGCCATGATCATCTTCAACCTTGGATTGAAGCATGATTTTAGGGTTTTAATCTTCTTTTGTTTTCTTCTTCACCAATTTCTTATCCATGGTGATTCCTTGTATATGAAGGAGTTGTGAACGAGCCTTGGACTCTTGATAAGTCATCTTCAACCTTAGGAACATGGAGATTTGGAGCTTTGAGCTTTGAAGTTGTTCTTGAGGTGGGTTATATAACTTGAACTCAACCATGTTATTATTCTTCACCTAAATTGCTATACTTAATGAACTACTTTAAATTCCGGAATTTCCTGAAATAGTTGATGAAACTATGAGTTCTAGTAGTTTGTTAGACCTATTTCCATGAAATATAACACTTAGAACTAAGGTCTAGAGCTTGAAGATGATGGTATCACTTTATAAAAGTGATATCGGGTGCAAGCACACAAGCAAGCACCTCTAACTCGATATGATGATGCACCTACTTCACTAAAATGATATGGATATGATTGTATACATTCTTGCATTATATGGGGGTGTAGTATACACCTCTTGCACGATAGGGAGTCAAGTATAGACTCCATGCACGATACAAGGTTAAATGAATACTTATAAGTTGACATGAAACCCTAATTTGGGTAACCCAATATGAGTAAAGAATAGCAAATGATATTGCACGATATGATCATATGATATATCATTGGTACTTAGTATCATGAAGCACACATATCTGGTGAACGATATGAACATTTAAGTAAACCCTATTGCAGGATATGGTAGCCTGATACACAACCCTAGTTGATGTCTAGCCCGACATGGTAATGAGTTGATACCTCTTAAACACCATGGGCGACACATACATGTACCATGTGCCTATCACAGCCAACCCTAACCCGACATGGGTGTTGCAACCCAACATTTGATGGTGTAGCCCGATATGGCTTGGTTCCCTTCACTCCTATCGACTTGTATAATGGGTTGAGCCCGATATGGCTTGGTTCCCTTCACTCCTATCGACTTGTATAATGGGTTGAGCCTGATATGGCAAACCCTAACCCGTCACGACCAACCCTAGATGGTGAGCCACCCGATATGGTGATTGAATGCATCTCTACCCCAACATGGTGATGGCTTAATACCTCATGAAAAACATGGGTAACACATACAAACACCTCTAGCCTGATATGAATGGTGTGTATATACTTCTAGCCTGATATGGTGAGTGCTCATATACTTACAACCCGATATGGTGAACATATGCACACTTCTAACCCGAGATACCTTGTAAAGGTGAGGGCAAGACACTCTTAGGAGTGATGAGTGTAACACCAAGTAATGGTGTGGCTTATACCTTTATAGGTGAAACACCTAAAGTGGTTGATAATGGACAGTCTTATATCAACAATGCCTTAACCCGAGATGAGTCCATATCACTGATGATAGTTGGATAATTTAAATGTGTCACTTATGACCAATATATTACATGATAAATGTGGTTCGTTGTTGCCTAGTGAGATGTGACAAGATGTTTAATGGGCCTTGTGAGCCATGTGGTTAGTTGTTGCCTAGTGAGAGGTGATAAGATGATTAATGGGCCTTGTGAGCCATGAGAATAGTTGTTGGCTAGTGAGAGGTGATAAGATGTTTATAAAAGTTTCATGTAAGAAATGATAATGTTCAAAATAAACTAGGAAATGGCAACTTAGTAACATAACAATAACAATAAATGGATACAATAATAATAATGAATTCCTAATCATACATGCTTTGTGCTTATAGCCAAATAAGGGCTATAGTGTTTGAATATTCTTAAAGGAGATAAGAGGAATACTTGTATTATAGAAAGGATGTAAATAAGTATGATAGATTGACCAAGGTATAATGCCTGGCTGTGAACTTAGGATTTGTATAGTCCAATGCCTGGCTGAACTCGATCTCAGGATTGGTATAGTCCAATGCCTGACTGTGAACTCAGGATTGGTATAGTCCAATGCATGGATGTACTCGATCTCAGGATTGGTATAGTCTAATGCCTGGCTGTGAACTCAGGATTGGTGTGTCTAATGCCTGGCTGAACTTGATCTCAGGGTTTGTATAGTCCAATGCCTGGCTGTGAACTCAGGATTGGTATAGTCCAATGCCGAGATGAACTTGATCTCAGGATTGGTATAGTCCAATGCCTGGATGTGAACTCAGAATTGGTATAGTCCAATGCCTGGCTGTGAACTCAGGATTGGTATAGTCCAATGCCTGGCTGAACTCGATCTCAGGATTGGTATAGTCCAATGCCTGGCTGTGAACTCAGGATTAGTATAGTCCAATGCCTGGCTGTGAATTCAGGATTGGTATAGTCCAATGCCTGGATGAACTCGATCTCAGGATTGGTATAGTCCAATGCCTGGCTGAATTCTATGATCTCAGGGTTTGTATAGTATAATTCCCAGATAGAATATGATGATGTGTATTCACATGACTGGTACAATCTAACACATGGCTAGCAGATTGGCTGATGCCAAAAGATAGAAATGAGAATGATTCATGGATGACATACCATGATAATGAGCATCACATGGTAAGCTTGAGATGTTGATATAGTATGATGGGTAAATGATATACATGTTCTTCATATTCCTTATAAAGTGAATAGATGATTTACTACTCTATCATAGATAGTTGCAATGCTTTAAAATATGAGAATATTCTAAACTGCTTATCCTCTGCTGAGTATAATACTATTTACCTGTGATAATAATATGGTCGGTGGAGAGTTATATCTCTCACTGGGACAATTGTCTCACCCCGTGGGATCCACATTTTTTTAGGTGGACATGCATGAGGTGCAGAAGATCTTTCTGCAGAGGAGGAACAACAGCTGAGGCAGTAGTGACAGCTCAGGTTGAGTGTACTGTCTGTCGTGTCTTGTAGATAGAAGTTCTATGTGTCATCTCTGTACTCTCAGGTCCTTGGAGTTGGTTTGTACTGGTTTCATGAATAATATGAAACTTTGGCTTGAATGCCTTGAGGTTTTATGTTGCTCCAGCATGTGTTTTGATAAAGCAACTGTTATATGTCATCCTCGAGAAGAGATGGTACAATGTATGTACAATGTGAACATGAAATGGATCTCATTGCAAAACGGTTTTCAATTTTAGTGATTTTTGTTAATCCACTGTTTATGTTTATTCCGCTTAATAAATGATGATTTGTTTGTCGGTTTGGCGATTGTCGTTACATGTTTTGGCATCAGAGCTTAAGGTTCACTGAGTCTACAGAGACATAGGACTAAGATGTTGAGTCGGTGTTAGTGTCCTCTAGTATACCCTATAGTGACTCCCGCTTATGTAGAAGAAAGGGTAAAGTTTATAAATGACTGGGGAACATGAGGAACACATTGCTGAGAGTAATGTTGTTGCACCAGGAGATGGTGTAAGGGATCAGGAAAGAGAAGAAAGAGTGCCTAAGAATTTCCATCTTGACCCAATCAAGATAGAGAATCTTGTTTTTTATGCTCTTGTGAGGCAAGTTAGGAAGATAGTGATGCATATAATAGACTGGATACTAGCATTACAACCGAGGTTACCAGTCCTCAATATAGAAACTTTGGGTTTTGAAAAGGTTCCTGAATGACATAGTCATGTTGGAACAATGGAACATGTGGGAAGGAATGACATATGGCAAGAAAGTAGACTCTTCCATAAGTATAGACAGATAGTACATCTGTAATGGCAGTGCCCAAAGAGAGGCACTAAGCTGAGAATAAAGGAAAGGTCTCTACAATTCTAGAGACATATGCCTAGTTGTTCTAAAAAGCCGAAGTTTTTGTTCCCCTAACATGTATCTATGTGTTTGGTTTGATATTTTCATATCATGACTAATGAGATTCTATCATCAACCAACCCATACTCTAGTATTTGGTGTTAATGATGTCTATCTACCTTCCACAATAACAATTGACAAGGGACATAATAATAATGTACATACTCTTTGACACTCGTATGATTTCATCCTCCAAGGCTAATATTTGAAGACATACGTCATTGAGTATTGTCATTCTTTAGACATGTATAATGTTTCCTCATCATCTCATAACTGAATGGAACATAATGAATTTGAATCTTTCCTTTATTACATTATTATTAATCAAATCCTTTGTATGCCATGTCAATCATCATATGATTGGCTCTACGGGCATACTTCACCAACATGTTTTACATACATTTACGCATATAAGTGTACGTAATGGACAATATAATCCATATCATCCTTTTGTTTATAAAACACAAACTATATATATATATATATTTATAAGAATTCTAAATAAATATCTTATATAAATTGGGACCCAAAATAATGGAGATAATCACTATGAATATAAATGACAACATTTGAATATTTTGTACTTGATTTTTTTATAATAAGAATAAGTCATATAAATATGCACACACATATATACATATCCAAATTCCTTTTTATTATCTCAAAATATTGTTCTATTAAATAAGATATATATTTTATATAGGATATGTTAATATCTACAACACTTTAATATCTCAAGACAAAACCAAAATAAAATATTAAAAATCCTAGGACTTGTCTATAATTAGAAGAAATTTTCTATCAGTTACTCCATTTAGCGACAATAAAATGTTTCTAGAATATTATAAACTAATGTTCTATGATAATTTTTTTTGATGATATCTTGTTATTTGAATTGATAGATGACATACACACATATGCTAATATCTCTACGATTCACCCCTCAACATGCAAGTCAGTCATCCCCTAGGTGGTTCTAAAAAAACTTAAATAAGGAGGAGAAACTTGTAAGGCAAAGCATCATCAATTTTGTCTTTCCTCTTTGATACATTTGGGTTATTATTGATGATGTGATTTATCTTATTTGGTATTCTTAACATGTAGATAATAGGAACATTATAGTGTTATCTTGTATATTCCTTGATTTATTATTGATCAACAAATATCATGATCTATAAGGATTGGAAATTCATCTATTGCCTACACTTCATGAAGAATTGTTTGTGATTTCAACATCTACGTGGATATAAAAATATCTCATAAATAAAAATATAATAAATACACTTGAAAGTAACAATAAAATAGCAGTTCTACACCCTTTATTTTATTAAAAAATGAGAATCATTATAGTTTTCATCAAAATGAATCAAATGCTAATACATATTTTTGTTAACTGATCAAAGTTAGTGAAGTGAGATAATTTTCAATGTTGGTTTTTTGAGAAGGTTTTAGAATCATTTATATGTTACTTATGTTTACAAAATTACTACAATATTGTTTTCCTATTGATGTAGTCGAATACAAAATATGAAAGTGAAAAAAAATGTAAATGTAAACTTTGCATATTATAAAATTGTAAAACTGATGAAATGGGTTTTGAATTTAAGATAATAGCATGTATAATTTGACTTGTTATTGTTAGTACTAAATAAATAAAGTGAGTTATATATAGACATCGTATAGGGATTATAAACTTGTACAATGAGTTAAATTTATAGTGTCTTATTTTTTTGAATCAATCAGGATACACTTACATATACATGCTTTCATATTTTACTAAGGAGATGCAATAGGGTTGGGCTATTATGTATTAGTATCTATGTTTATAACTAGTATGTACCCCTACAAAGTATGTATAATTTTTGTTAGATATTTTTATTTTATTTTAATGATATGAAAAAGAACAACATTAGACCGAATAGGAAAAGATATAATTCATTACATATTTTTAGTATTTCAAATGATGTTAAATAAAACAACCTAACAATCATATACTATAAAAAATTGTATGTTCTTTAGCTTATTAAGTTCCATTTTTCATTTCCACCTAATGAAGAACAACTTTAAGCTAATATATTATTATTTCTTATGTGATTAGTTAGTTGAAAATTATAGATGACTTAAAATTATAGAATTCAAGGTATTTACTATTGATACAAAAAAAGAAATTACAATTTGTTATTGAGTATAAATATGCCTTATTGCAACATATACATATTTGAATAGAGAATATTTACAATATGTGCACAAATTTCAAAATTTATCAAGTTATTGCATGAGTAAAATATTACTTATAACCCATGACCATAGATTATTTTTTAGGTTAATAAGTCACCTATAAAAAGTGTTGGGATATTGATTCTTAGACTCAATTTGAAGATTAGAATGGTAATAATAAAATGGTAAAATAAATAAATAAAGAAGGGTTTGTCGAATATTGTTTTTACATAAAATAAATATGTTTTATTACATACAATAACAAATTAGAAATCCCCTAGATTTATCCTTAACACAAATTCTATAACGACTATCAATCATCATTGCTATAGAACATGACCAATTGTTCAAACCATTCAAGTAATTTATTCAAAGAAGGTATATAGCTCATGTGTTCTAGACATGGTGTACCTTATGACTATGCTTTTAAGTAAGAAATATACATTTTTTATAATGGAAACATGAGTTGTCTTTATGACTTCATGATTATACTTTGTATTTGAATGAAAAATGGTATACCATGATGGGTTGGGTTTATATGTTCCACCAAAGGAAATTATATTTTTTTTGGTCGGTCAAAAAAATGTGTTACTATTGATACCAAAAACTTTGGGCACTAAGTACCCCATTACATCAACAGGAGCTAATAAAGCTCAACAAGGATCTAAATCCCCACGCAGGAGGAACTACAACAAAACAAAAACAACACTAAAAAGACCAATCTAACTAACCAAGCTAGGTCCAAGCATTCCTACCAGAAGAAGACTATAACTAGCCACTATTACATGCTTTCAACATACCCACAAATAGTAACATTAGCTTGATATAGAACCAAAACTACTATTCCTGCCAGTAGCTAGCCTTGAAGTTTCTGATCTTCTCAGCCACCAGAACTCCAGGTTTCTAAGTGGATGAACCACCCAAAGGAGGAACCCCTAGCATCATCTCAATAAGAGGCTGAGCAAGTCGTATAAGAAGCAAGAGCCAGTGCATATTAACAACAAAGTGTGGGAGGGAAGGGAAGCTACAATTCACTCCTTCATACTTAGCACATCACCACCTATCTATTAAGAGTACCCACAAAGTGTGGTACTATGCCAAGATTAGGGAGATACTTCTAACTAACATCCCGCCACACAACCATGTTGCTAACCTGCAAAGGTCCTTGATCAACATATATGCTATTTACACAGCAACAAACAAAGCCATCCTAAACCAGTCAGAACAGCTCCTGTTTGCCTTGAGGCAAAACATCTTACACCTGAAGGTGTCCCATACGCAGCAGTAGAGAAGTCAAGAGGAATGAGGAGGAAACTCCTTTTGCCCCCATTTTACCCAAGCCACGCTAAACCATCTGAAAGATCAGACGCCGATGCCACAACCTTGGTCACCGATCTGACACGTCTGTAGCAAACTTGATGATGGCGGAATGGAAGGAAGCCACCTGCTGGTTGAAGGGGACGCAATCCCACGCCGTCCAACTGTAAGTCCACCCATCGCCGAGATCATCGGGAGCAGGACCATCCACTCCAGGGGCCACAGTCTTCCTGTTAACTAGGTTGCATCTCGGAACACAGAGGGCAGATGTGGAAAAGGACAGACAAGGAACCCATTCTTTGCCGGCATCAGGGGAGCAGCACCTACAAGGCCAGGATCAGAGGGAATGGCTCGTCCCCATCCATTACTCATCAACGGAGTGGAGTTGAAACTAATCGAAATGCTAGCTCGTGAACTGATCGAACCCGCACGGAACTTCTCATCCTCTCCATTCCTGGATGCTGACCAGGGACACCCTGACGGGGACAACAGAAACACTGCTCGCGTGGCCCAGAACCGAGCCACTAGCTCAAGTTGCTGACTCGAAGAGAGGTCCATGCAGCAGGGCGGCGGGCGGTGAAGACTGGAGGGCCGGCTCGCGCGGAGGAGCAGGACCCCACAGAGAGTCCGTCGGGGAACGTCCAAGAGCACTAGGCGAAGTCGAGGCCCCAGAGGTGAAGCAGGAGCGTGTGGGGGAGAACCCAACCAAGTAGGTGAAACACCAAGGAAGGAGCCGCCTCCTCGGGTGGGGGAGCCCAGGCGTTCCATCACAGGTCACGAAGACCCCATGAGCAGGCAAGAGCCGTCGGTTAGGGGCGGTGAGCACAAGCAGCAACCCAACTAGCTGAGAGGCCACAAAGACACTAAGAGCAAGCTCGACGTCGCCCGAGCCACCACTCGCATATGGAGGCGAGAACCAGTTGCCAGCCAAACCACCAGGGAAGGTGGATAGACCAGGGAGGTGGAGAATAAGGTAGAAATCAGAGATAGGGGAGTGAGATCGCGGTGGAGAAGGGCCAAGGGGAGGGCACACCCAGAGGAGCGGTCCCCCCCCCAGCGGGGGAGAAACCCTAGAGAGAAGTTGGAACTCGGGTTAGAGAGAGAAGCCCCAAAGGAAATTATATTAGTATAAAGAAAACAATTATAAAGTTAAATGTTTGTTTGTGGAACAAATATGGATTGACATTGCAAAAATACAAGGGTCTGTATGTGAAAACAAAATTTTGGCAATTAAAATGTAATCTAAATCTAAGGTTTTAAGATATACTAAGAAGTGGATTTTGTATCTAGTAACTTTGTGTAGGAATAAAAGAGATGAATCTCATATATGATTTTTAAACAAACACATGATGTTAACCACCCTTTGTCTGTACTGGTGATATAAAATCATTATAAGTTACATATGAAAACAAGATATTATTAAGTAACATCACAAGATAAGACAAATTTATACAATCCACTGAGCCAATTCTCAAAAGTGTATTTGGTCATTATTATTATCTTACCACAGAGAAACATGAAGATATATACCATCTTTTCTATACTATTTCCTCTATGCAAAGTAGGCATGAACTTGAAGTTTCACTTCTTATGATGCAAACTTACATAGTTCATTTGATAATGACACTTTGTAAGACTGGGCATAGTAAATTTTTGTGTGAATGCATGACCATAATAGTTATGAGTGTAAGTATACACATGACCATAGAGTGAATGTATTTTTGGGTATATATATATATATATATATATATATATATATATATATTCATTTTTAGATATTTTCCATGTAGGATGAATAATAAAATATCACTCATATATGTATGAATACACTTCCAATTGTAATTATTACAAGTTTACCTTGATGTCATTAGAAATTATATTTTTTTGGTAACCCAGGAGACTTGTAAGGCTTGCACCGAGCCCAACCTGGGGAGCTCAGCCCCATCCCGTAAGGAGCATAGCCCATTAAGTCGCGCAGAGGCCGACTACGGTATGGGAGAAACCTTATATATTTGCAACAAAACGATTAAGATGTATTAACATATAATGGGATTAAGAGAGAAAGATTTTCCCCCTCTCCCATGCCCGTGTCGGAGGCCGAACGCCCGGGAGGGTGGTAAATCAAGGCGGCAACTGGGATTCGAACCCGGGTCCCTTTGTTAGGGGACACCGTGCTTGACCACTTGAGCCACTCCTTGTCGACATATTAACATATAATGGTTAGATCTAATGCAGGAAAATTTTTAAATTTTTTATAAAAGAAGTAGTCAATTGAATTGATCCTCATACCATTTGTAAAATTGATGTAATTCAAATGAAATTGTTCAACTAAAGTTATACATTTACATAAGTATGCTTTTTCTTAGTTTGTTCAAACTTGAAAAAAATCATATGTCATGTACTTAAGTACTCCAAGAAAAGATGTTTTCTTCAAAAGATAGGATATCATAAAAGTTCTTTCCTACTAATAAAATTATGCACAATATACCAATTTTCTATTATCCAGATAAAATAAAGACTCCTCATCAAATAATAGACATAAGATCAACTTCAGACACACATTTCAATATGGAGCCCTTGAAACTATGTTTCCAATGAGTCTGATAAAGTATATAGATAAACACTCATAAATAGAGATTATAGACAACAAAATGTGGATAGAGACTCTTATGAAAAGATGAAAGAGATCTATATAAAAACTTAATATTTATCTCAAGCAACATCAGGGCAACCCATAATCACTTAAAGAGAAGATGGAGAATGAGATCGAGGGAAATGACTTAATATAGTATAAAATAATATGATTTACATCAATGCCATAAAAGGTAAAGTATAAAAGTTCATGTGCAAAGCACGTGCAAAAAAACTAGTAGGTTACTAGAATTAACCTCAAAGGTGCATTTAGCTGGATTCAGATGTAGGGAGAATCTTTGTAGTCATTGAAACATCTTCTTGATATTGGTGATGTGGTCTTCCAGACTATTAGATTTGTCAATCATATTGTCCACATAAAGATCCACCTCCTTGTGCATCATGTTGTGAAAGAGGGAGATTTTTGCCCTTTGATATGTAGCTCTAACATTCTTTAGACCAGACTGTATGACCCAATAGTATAATACTCCCCATTCTTTGATGAAGGATGTCTACTATTTATCTTACTTGGCCTTCTTAATTTGATTATAGTTGAAAAACTCATCCATGAAACAAAGTAGTGCATGTCTGATTGTGTTGTCAATGAGTACATATATGTGTGGAAGCGGGAAATCATCTTTTAGAGATACTTTGTTGAGGTTGCAATAGTCCATGAATATTCACACCTTTCCATCCTTCTTTGGTACTTGTACAATGTTGATGAGTCATTTAGGATAGCTGACTGGCTCTATGAAACCAACACTATGCTACTTCTAAATTCCTCCATGAACTTGAGGCTCCACTCTTGTCGCAACAATCTAGCTTGATGGGTAGTCAATGGATCATGATCACCTTGTCCAACCCATACATGTCAATGGAGATCCATGCAAATACACTGATGTAGTGGAGTGGAATATCTATCAACTTGTCTTTGATATCTCATGGTAGATGTGCCCCTATTTTGACTTTGTGTTTCTTGAGTCCTGAAATGAGATTCATTGTCACTGTATTATCTAAGATATGAAAAGGTTAATTCTCCTCTACTATATACTCCATAATGGGATGTATTCTTAACTAGGCATTTTTGTCTTTGTAGATGTTTGTTACTTTAGTGAAATATCTAGAAAACACCTGGAGAGTCTGTTCATCTTCAGATATTCTTGGATTTTCTATGTTTCATAATTTTTTGGGATTTTATGAATTTTGCAAACTTTTAGGATGTTATAGGGGGTGACCGGGAATGTGGTAGAGTATCACTAGTACATAACCGGCCTTTAGTGTCGGTTATTTGAGGCCTTTGGTGTCGGTTTGAATGCGACACCTATGTGGGCACCGCTAAAAGGCCAACCGTTAGACGTCGGTTCTCAAATCGACGCCACAACCCTTCGCGCACCACTGAAAACGTGCCAGTAGGGGGTATAGGCGCCGATTATTAGCTTTGAAACTGACGCCATAAAAATTTGCGCCGCAGAAAGGGCACCATCTGGGGCACTATCAACGTCGGTTTATTAGTGAGTACGATGCCATATCACCCGCTGCCATGGTCGTGCTGGCCAACACGACCGTGTTGTCTGGCCCGCTGCCACGACCGTGCTGGCCACCACGGCCGTGGTGTCTGGTCCGCTGCCACAACCATGCTGGCCAGCACGACCGTGGTGTCTGGCCTGCTGCCACGACCGTGCTGGCCAGCACAATCGTGGTGTCTGGCCTCATTAGGGAAATCGACATCGGTTACTAGTAGGGCAACCGATGCCAGAACCATCAGCGTCAATTTATTATTGATAACTGACGCCACATCAAATCCATTAGGCGTCGGTATAATTATGTATCCGATGCTGTAGTCATTTGTCATCGGTTTTATACAAATAACCGACACCTATTTCATGGTTTTTTAATCAGTCTGCATGCCTGCTGTGGCTGGTCGTAGGATGAGAAACCTGTAGTTCAGTTATGAACTGTAGGTTTTACGACATCCATTGATATTAGCCAACAACAGGCCACAAACCTACAAAATTAACAACATTAATTTTCACACATTTAGCAACTTGCAGTTCCATTCCATTTTCACACATGTAGAAACATTCATGTAGCAATTTGCAGTTCCATTTATTTTCACATTCACACATGTAGAAACATACATATAGCAGCCAGCAGTTTCATTTATTTTCACATTCACACATGTATAAACATTCAGACACATGTAGAAACATTCAGACATGTAGAAATATTCACACATATTATAATTCAGAAATTCATTTACAAAATATCATTCTTTAGTCATTATTCACTATCAACATCCCAATTATATGTTAAAACCCCCACTACTTGTATGGCTATTGCCCATTCTTCTCTTACATCATTTAATTCTTTCGTCGTATAGGGAACATGTACATTTGGTAAGGCCTTTCCTATAGTGTGGTCAGTTTTAAACACCTGCAAAGAGAATGATGTATATATATAATTAATAATATATAAATAAGATTGATATATTTCATATTATTTAATGAGACTATATATAATACCTCAGGAATGGTATCGATGTCCACTGTGGCATATTTGATAATCATGTGCATAAATCACATCACATAGTATGCACATGCCCATCCGTTGTCTTGTGTAGCACACTATAAAATGAAACATACATAATATTAAAAAATACAAATAATTAAGCATTGTTCACATAAATAACATATACATTGCAGTCGGGAACTTACTTCCACATTTTTCCAAATTATTGGTGGTTCTTTTCCTGGGGACCTTTCCTCCAACCTTTTTGAACTCATCTAAAACCCTACATGTTAATGTAACACAGTACATTACATAACTAAATAGTAATGTAATAACATATGTTAACGGATATGAAAATGTAATATTCTCACCAGAATAATGCCATTTTCATTTTGTGTCCATATTTTGAATTCAATTTAGTCCCCTTAGGATCTAGATAATAGAGAGCGTACCTCTTGGGGACAATAACTAGTAACTCCCAATGCATACCACTAGAGGTAAAAAAGTTAAAAATTAATAACTCAAAATCCACAATAAAAATGTAATTTTCTTATGTCCAAATTATAAGCAAACTTACTCCACATTGAATGGAGCTATTATCACCGTCTTGTTATTTTGAGCAAAATTTGTAAAAACATCACAACAATATTGTTGAACTGACGGAGGGTGTTTAGCTACTAGACTAATCAAAGATGGAATCAGAAATCCTACATGTTTGAATGCAAAATCTACACATATTTTTTCTAAGTAGCTGCAAAACATGTATTATGTATGCATTAATAAATAAGAAACTAGATCACCAGATCCTACACAAGGTATATGGATGTATAAAGAAGATCTCACCTTATCCATAGCTCTATCACAAATGTATTCAGCCAATCATATCAAAACAACTCCAAAATATCTTGTATAAATAGTTTGCTTTTGTATGATTGACCTGCAACATCCACATCTATAGAAACAGTTATAGGGCAATTTATATCATGTTCGCCTAACCATATTGCCATACCCCTACAGTTAGGACCTAACGGGACAGGTAGGTCCTGTGGAACCCAACTTGGTAATGTAGGAGGTGGAGGTGGAGGCCTAGATGCTCTGGGTGTCTTCTTTTTAACCTGTATATATATATGATTTCAGATCAATTGACATCATATACACACACTAACAATTTAACATAATGTAAATTTACCATACAGTTTCAGTATAGAGGACATCCTCTTTTGGCCACAATATCACTCTGCCTTCTGCCTCACCAAGCGTTTCACAATCTGGGTGGGCATATGGTAATGGAAGATCCATCCACTTGGGGAATATACGTAGCGGGCTCACATGAACCCAACCAGTTGGTATTGGAGAGCCATGAAACATTTCCCCTGGTAGGGATGGGTAAGACGACGCCTCTACAATGACTAATTCTTAACTTTTTAGATGGCATGGCTTCAACCCCTACAAATTTTGTGTAAAGAATGTTATATACATATATACATATCATCTTGAAAAGACTAGTTATTATGTCATAAAAATACTTACAGTGGATGTGCTAGGTGGTGGGTCTACAAGATTACTCCCAACCTCTACAGTAGGAGTAGAGCAGGACACCATAGGTAC
This sequence comes from Alisma plantago-aquatica, assembly GCA_963693085.1. Taxonomy (NCBI): domain Eukaryota; kingdom Viridiplantae; phylum Streptophyta; class Magnoliopsida; order Alismatales; family Alismataceae; genus Alisma; species Alisma plantago-aquatica. Next base: position 464,183,447 of record OY856410.1, on the reverse strand, counting down.
TGTCTGCTGAGTGGCAGTCTGAGATGCCTGCCACTTGCTCATTGCTTCTTCGAGTTTCCTATCAACTAGCTTATCTACCTATACACGGAGAAAAGAAATGTTAGCTTCTGATTATTGAATTCTCTTTTACAGTAACATTATAAAGAAAGAATAGGTTACCTCTTCTTGTAAAAGTCCCGCTTTTGGGACATGTTTGTGCTGTGATGGCCCAAAGAATGCTTTGATGCCTACACCAGCGCCTGCAACCCTAACACGTCCAGGATGCTCTGGGTTACCCAGAGCAACGGTCAATTCATCCCTTGTGCCCTCAGGGATGAACTTGCCTTGTTTCCTCAGCTCGTGCAGCTCCCACTAATATCCAAAACAAAATTTTGTAATTAAGTAAACACCACAAATAATCAATATTCCAACGATTGCTCTAAGAGTTGTATTTTACCATTTTTGTAGTCGCTGCAGCAGTTGTGGGCTTCCTTATTTCTCCCTTCTTATTTTTCCTCCCAGCTATCCAGACATCATGGTGAGGTAGAGGTGTGGTACCTATAGTAGAGGACTCCTGAGTAGCAGCAGACTGAGCAGTAGCCTCAGCCTGTAGTCTTTGGCGAATGCCTGCATACCCCTTTGGACCCATTATGTGGTCATGCACATTCAGTGCACGCCTTGCTTTTTGCACCTCACTGAGGGCCTAGTTAGTATGAACATTAATGATTTTGTTAGTAACACTAAATGTTAATCTTGAGTAGGTGAATACAATGTATATTAATTAAATTGGGAGTGACGCCTAATACCTTGAATTCATCAGTTTCTCTTGAAGCAACAAACGCGTCCCATTCTTCTTGGTCCAGGAAGTTCCTCTATTCTGTGGCTGTCTTCTTCCTCTTTTCACCTTCTTTTATGTATTCTTGGGTGAGATTTGTCCTATAGTTTCTTAGGACTCTCCCACAGCGTTGCATCATGCATTTACGATGCAGCTTTTCATCCAATTCAAATATACTCTGCAAAATAGAATTGCCATTAACTAGTATCCAAAAAATTAGTAATCTACAAAATAGAATTGCAAATTAATAATAACTCACACATAAATCCTTCCATATTACATCTTTCTTCCCCTTAGGAACTTTATGCTAAGAATCTATCTTACAACCACAATTTCTACGAGTAACATACCCAAGATATGAAACAAACAAATTGCGATTCACTCCAATTGCATTTCCCGCATTATCAAAATCCACAACAAGTTTGGGTCCATTGCCCCTTTGCGCTATTAACTTCTTCATCATAGTGATGCCCCTTCTCTTGTCAACTTTTTGGTGCTGCTCATTAAGTGCCTCAAGTGCTTCAGAGGGTACATGTGCATCATCAACCTAAAATTTGACAAAATAAACACACTTACAAGATATAACTAGAAATGGACATATAGATATAAATATATGATATATATGTTTAAAACTTACATTGTGAGGTGGCACATTGATGTCCTCACCCTCACGGTAATCATCAGCATGGTCATCAGGAGAATGCTCAGCCATCTGAAAGTTCACATTCACATTGTAAAGTAATTCACATTGTAAAGCTCACATTGTAAAGTTCACATTCACATTGTTAAGTAATTCACATTGTAAAGTTCACATTCACATTGTAAAGTAATTCACATTGTAAAGTTCACATTGTAAAGTAATTCACATTGTAAAGCTCACATTGTAAAGTTCACATTCACATTGTAAAGTAATTCACATTGTAAAATTCACATTATAAAGTTTAGATTCACATTGTAAAGTAATTCACATTGTAAAGTTCACATTTAGAAAAATAAAACATATAAAAAATATAAACATGCCTCTAATATTGCGATTTTTTATCAATTAACAGTCCTTCATTGTGATCTCTGTGCACATACAAGTCATCATTAGCTTCAATATTTGCTAGTGTTGGCAACCCAACTGAGAATGGACTGGAGTCATCATACTTATCATACTACTCTTCTTCATCTATAGGATCTTCAATGAACTGTCTTTTACCATGAAGAACAACCAACCATTTATCATTTGCAGGATCATCGATATAAAATACTTGTTTCTCATGTGTTGCCAATATGAATGGTTCACCCTTCTCGCCAATATTTTCAAAGTTCACTATAACTCCTTTGGTGTTATCAACCCAATTACATTTGAAGAGCGGAATTCTGAAATCTATGTAGTCAAACTCCCATATGTCTTCAATGACACCGTAATATGACATTTTAGCTTCACGTGGACTCTTATCCTTTGCACTTGCAAAAAACATATTCGACACTTGAAGGGTGACCTCACTGTTTTTTATGACACTCTTATCATCTTGGCACTTTGTGTAATATGTGAATCCATTAATGTCATACCCTTCATAAGACATAACATTCAATTTCAGTTTAAAGGCGAGGCCTTTGATAGTTTCAGTAATATCATCTGGTGTTTGTGATAGTTGATGTAAGACTTTATCTTCAAACCACATAATAAATGTCTTGTTATGCTCTCTAGCAAGCCACATTGTATTGGCTCGAGGATATTGTCTCTTGATGAAATTGGTATGTTCCTCGATATAAACACTCACTTCGTCCATGTTGAGTAAAATATACAAGTGACCTTGTTCCAACTGCTCACGGTTGATTACTTTCACCCGTGATCCCAAAATTCCTTTGCCAAATTGCTCCTCAATATTCTTGTCATTACCAGGAGTGTCATTACCACTGAGAAAGTCATTGCAAAAATCCATAACCTCTCTCGCCACATAACCCTCAATAATACTCCCTTCAGACCGATAACGGTTTTGAACATCACTTTTAAAAACGCTCATGTATTGTTCAAAGGGATACATCCAATGCAAGAAGAATGGTCCCAACATTTTCACTTCCCTAGTCAAGTGGACAACAAGATGTACCACGATATCAAACAATGACGGAGGAAAATACATCTCAAGTTGACATAGGGTAACAACCACTTCTCTTTGCAAATTATTGAGAGTATCAGGGTCAATAACTTTGCTGCACAAACTGTTGAAAAAGAAACAAAGTCCGGTGATTGCAAACCTTACATGCTTCGGCAATATAGATCGAATTGCCACAGGCAATATTTGTTGCATTAGAGTGTGACAATCATGAGATTTAAGACCTATCAATTTCAGATCTTTCATTGATACCAATCTATGGATGTTGGATGAGTAACCCTGTGGCACCTTAACATTTACGAAAACATTCACAAAAATCTTTCTTCTCCTTTCTAGACAATGCGTAACAAGCGGGAGGTAAGTATGTTCTCTGATTTCCCATTTCACGAAATTCTACTAATTCTGTCCTTATTCCCATTTCACGTAGGTCCAGTCTGGATTTTATCCCATCTTTAGTCTTACCTGGTATATTCAACAAAGTACCAATGACACTATCACAGAAATTTTTCTCAACGCGCATGACATCGATACAATGCCCGACTGTCAAAGAACTCCAATAAGGAAGATCCCAAAATATTGACTTCTTCTTGAATAAAGATTTATCACTCCGTGTGGCCATAGTACATTGTGATCTCTTACCGAATTCATTGACAAAGTCTTTTACTCTTTCATAAACAACCTCCCCTGGTATAGGTTTAGGTGCACTCCATTCCACATTCAATGCATTGAATGCTTTGCACTTCCTACAATACAGATGGAATTTTGTAAGAAACCTTCAATGACCGAGATGTACAGTCTTACCGCCATGTTTTAGTCTTGTTGAATCAGTGTTCTCTTCACATATAGGACACACTTTAGCTCTTTTGACACTATATCCAGACAAATTCCCATATGCTGGAAAGTCATTAATAGTGCAAAACAACATAGCATGCAAACGAAATGTCTCTCTTCGTGAAGCATCATAGGTCATCACACCTTCACACCAGAGTTTCTTTAAGTCATCAATCAGAGGTTCAAGATAAACATCGATATCATTTCCAGGTTGTTTAGGGCCCGATATCAACAACGACAACATTACATACTTATTTTTCATACATAGCCAGGGAGGAAGATTGTATATAACAAGCATGACTGGCCAAGTGCTATGTTGGCTTCTCAATGTCCCGTACGGATTCATCCCATCTATACAAAGCCCAAGTCTTAGATTCCTCACTTCTTCAGCAAATTCAGGGTACAATAGATCAATCTTCTTCCATTGTGGGGAATCAGACACATGTCGTAGGATCCCATCATTATTTTTCTTAACATCTGCATGCCACCTCAAATTCTTCGCATCTATTGGATTGGCAAACAAGTATTGAAACTGTGATATTATAGGCAGATACCACATCACCTTGGCAGGAGAACCAATTATGGACTCCCTCGAAGTCGTCAATTTATACCGTGACGCACCACATTTTGGACAATCTTTCAAATCCACATAGTCCTTTTGAAATAATACACAATCATTCGGGCATGCATGTATCTTCTTGGCATCCATTCCCATTGGGCACAACAATTTCTTTACCTGGTATGTTGAGATTGGCAGCTCGTTTCCTTCAGGAAGCATTTCTTTCAACAAAGACAACAATGACGTGAAGCTTTTGTCGCTCCATCTATTGTTAGATTTCAGCTTATACAATCTCAATACAGTGCTAAGCTTTGTAAACTTAGTACAACCTGTGTATAACGATATCTCAGCATCATGCACAATGTTTCTAAAAATGGGAGGTGGATCAGTTTGCTCTATCCCACAACTATCCAGCATCGCATCAACGATGTCTACTAGAACTGGTTCATTCACATCTACGTCATCGGAGGCAATTTCTTCTTCCACACAAGCACTGCTATCAACATCCACTGGTTTCGGGTTCGAAATCTCTCCATGCCAGTGCCATTCTGTATAGCCTTGTATAATCCCGTTTCACAAGACATGACTTTTGATTTCATCACCAGTGCTGACTTTCAAGTTGTTACCACAATGCCTACATGGATAGTAGAACCTATCTCCATGTTGTTTCCTATGTTCCTCAACAAATCTAATAAACTGGTCAGGACCAGAAATAAACTCTGGGGTGCAGCGATTATGAATGGACATCCATGAACTACCCATTCTATGATCAAAGAGAAAACAAGTATATATTACACCAAGATTAAGGTCTAGGATTAGAGTTTTTGCATGGTTAAAACTTTAGGCCAACAAATACATGTGTTGTCATTCTTATATATAATAAATGTGTACCACCTATCCCATTCTTGAACACCTAATCTCACTAGTAAGTGTATAATGTGTATTGGGTTTTCAGCGAAATTTCGGCAGCATTTCCCCATTGTTCTCTAAGTACATATGTACTTAGAGAACAAATAGGTAAATGCTGTCAAAATTTTCTTGAAAACCAAATACACATTATACACTTACATCCTAAGTGAGATTAGGTGTTCAAGGACAGTCCCAAACTGGGGACTATCCAAGATTTACTCCTAATGAGTAAATCATGGATGGGTTTCTAGGCCAACAAATACATGTGCTTCCATTCTTATATATAATAAATGTGTACCACCTATCCCATTCTTGAACACCTAATCTCACTAGTAAGATAATGTGTATTGGGTTTTCAAGAAAATTTTGGCAGCATTTCCCCGCAGTTCTCCAAGTACAGATGTACTTAGAGAACAAATGGGGAAAGGCTACCGGAATTTTCTTGAAAACCAAATACACATTATACACTTACATCCTAAGTGAGATTAGGTGTTCAAGAACAGTCCCAAACCGGGGACTATCCAAGATTTACTCCTAATGAGTAAATCTTGGACGGGTTTCTAGGCCAACAAATACAAGTGCTATCATTCTATAACATTGATTTCAACATTTCGAGTGTCCATGCATGTTCATCATCAAGATAAAGATTACACATAAATTAGTATGACCTAGGGATGGAGAGATTCATAATCGATTTCAAAATTTCAAACTAGCTCATGCATTATCATAAATCTACATCATACAATAGGGATTCATATAGATGTTAGGGTGACACATCACTACAAAATCAGAGATTTAACATTAGGGTTTCAATATCTTACATAGATTGATCACAAGATTTCAGCAATATAGTTAATTCAAGATTATGGTGAAATGTGTATTGGGGTTTTAATATCTTAATTCAACATGTATCAAAATTTACATAATTAAGTCAAGCATTAGTATTTAGTTGCAAATGTATCTTCTTCTTCCTGCTCCCTCCTTACCAAATTGATAAAAGCAAGGCCACGACCGTGTGGGTTGGCCACGGCCGTGGCTGTGTTGGCCGACCATGGCCGTGCTGGCCAGCCCACACGGTCGTGGATGTGTTGACCTACCACGGCCGTGCTGGCCAGCACGGCTGTGGTCAGCCAACACAGCCATGGCCGTGGCCATCCCACATGGTCGTGGCCTTGCTTTAATCCATTTGGTAAGGAGAGGGAGCAGGAGGAAGAAGAAGAGGGGCCTGAAGGGAGAAGGAAGAAAAGAGGGGCATGAAGGAAGAAGAAGAGGGCTACCTAGCAGCATGGAGAAGAGCGGGATGGTGGCGTGAGAGAAATGGTGGTGAGCAGAGAAGGAGGCGGTGAGAAGAGCTGCAGGCAGCGGCAGTGGAGGTTGACTGCGGCTAGCAGAGCAGCACCAGCAGCAGGAGAAGGAGGACGCGGCGGCGGCGGTGAGCAGAGATGCACCAGTAGCAGTAGCGACGAGCAGTAGGTTGAATGCGGGCAGGCGGGGGCATCATCGGGAAATTTTAGGAGAGCAGCAGGAGAGGAGAATTTTCGCGATGAAATAGAAGAAAGGGGAAGACTCGAGTGATCGCGGGTCTATTAAGTTTGTAAAAGGCGTCGGTTATCTACAAAACCGACACCTACAATCTTAAGCGTTGGACGACCAATTGGACATTCCTTTACCCTAATTTTTTGGGTAGGGACGGCGCACACACCCTTATCGCGTCAGTTATGGTAAGACAACCGACGCCCATATTGGAACTTTTGGTGCAAAAATTATCTTCATTCAGTGTTGGTTATTAGGTAAAAGACCGACGTTGTATCTGCTACTTTGGCGCAATTTTTTTTGCTCGAAAAAATTAAATTTTGCGGGCTACTTTAGGCGTCGGTTTCTTTATTTCAACCGACAATGAATGAAAAGTGATACCCGTGTCTGGCTGGTCTTCAAATATAGACGTCAGATGTCCTTATTAACTGATGTTTAATGTTAACAACATCGGTTTTACTAAATTACTGATGCCTCTGAAAGCGACATTGAACGCTGTTTCCATAGTAGTGATGATTGAATAGCCACTCTAGGATCTCCACCACAGTGGGGTGTCGTTCCTCCAATGATTTTTTTCTTGTGCTTGGAGGGACTTGGTCCTCAGGACATTGTGGTCATTTGCAAACCCGTTTTGGGCTTCCTCATTGTTTAGAAAAAGGTGAATGAGGGTTAGCAAGCCTTCTACAACCTTTGTATCAAAGTTGGTATTGACGCCCCTTACCTCAATCATGTCATAGGTGGTGGCATAGTCATCCCTCATAGCATTACAATTCTCCCCCATGTCTTCAGGACCTGTATTATTAGAGTCGTCTTGGTTGGGCTAGATAGAACAAATCCAGAGGAGATCATAGTTGGCTGCCTCAGATGGCACGCCCATCCCTTCTAGTGTAGGTTCAATGTTTTTTACCCCGACAACTATATCATCTTGGTGATGTTTGATGCTTTCACCAACATCTAGAAGCTCTAGACATATCTTGTTGACTGTAGAAGTAGGCATGAACTTGATTGCTTCCTTGTTTGGAGGGATGATCTTATATTTAGACTCTTTGTTTTTCTGTGTGATCTAGATGGCCTAGCTTTCTTCACTTATGTGGGCGATCTCCATGATGATGGATACAATCCTTAGGTAGTCATTATGGACGTCATTGTTGACCTATTGCATGAGGTAAGGTATCCACTACTACAGAAATGGCTTATAACGCCACATTTAGAGGCGTCGGTTGTATACAAGAAACCAACGCCTAAACCCTACAACGTCGGTTGAATACAAAAACTGACATCTATATGTGAAGAGGGGCCAGACACGGGTATCACTTTTTATTTAGCGTTGGTTCCTCAATAAGCAACCGACACCTAAAATCGCCCGCCAAATCCAAAATTTCCAGTGAAAAAAATTACCTCCAAAATTTAACATACGACTTCAGTTGTTGAAAAATTAACCGACGTGCAAAGGTTTGTCGCGAGATAGAAATTTGGTCCATTTTTATCGTCAGGTTTCTTGCAATAACTGATGCCGATGTGTTTTCGTGCACTGTCCCTGTGAAAATTTTCACCCCCCTATGGCTTCACTTTGCTACGACAACCGAAGACTATGCTCATAATTTGAGAACATTTTTTTTGTTGGCATATGTAGATAGACGTCAGTTTTTTTAGTTGAAACCGACAACTATCATTGAACATAGGTGTCAGTTTTTGTGTTATAACCGACTCCTATTGTTTTAAGTGCCAGTTGTTTTTAATAACCGACGTCTAATGTTAACTTAATCGCACCCACACGAACCAGACTCTTCCCCTTTCTCTATTCAATTCTCGATTGAGGTTAGGTCTGGTGATTCCCTACTCGCCGCCGCTCGCTGCTCCTCTACTCACTGTCACTGCCGCTCACTGCTTCGGTCGTCGTTTGCTACTCCTCTGCTCATCGACGCCGCCTCCGCTCGCTGCTCTGACCGCCTACTCGGCTACTCGCTACTCTGGTCGTCGCTCGCTGCTCCTACTCTTCTGCTCTCTGTCGCCGCTCGATCCTAGAAAGGTACCCTTCTTCCTCCTCTTCTTCATCCACCTAGTATCGAACTAGCATTGGAAATCCATATCAAATTCCTTAGAGTCGTTGGTTGATATCAGTTGACTTGAAACCAAAGGGAGGGACAAATAAAGAGAGAATAGCATTCTATCTAGATCCATCCAGAACCCTAGAAATCATTATGGAGAGTTGGAGACAACCATTGGTGGGTTGATGTGGAGTAATGAGACACTGAAGAATGTGATTAGAGATTATAATTGTTGTTTAAAGGGTGGTTTTGTTAGGCCATGGAGCCTCTCTTATACATCACTATATTATCAATCAGCTTCATCTTACTCTTACCTAAGAAAAGCTTCTTCTTAATCTCTTATACATCACTATATTTAAGGTTAGTTTGTCTACTAGAGTGTGGGGATTAACCATATTGCCTGTAGTTTATAACATTGCATTGTGAATTATTGCATGTTTGAAACTATTGAATTCTTGATATATTATTTAATAATGCTCTATAGATTAGGTACTTATCATGTCTATTAAAATCCTATAGTAGATACATATGTATAAGAAATTTGAGCATCAATAAATCATCAACGAAACCTAGATGTGACATTAGAATGACATTCTCTGGGGTGATGGGTTCATGATATATAAGTAATGAGACCTCAATTAAATAGGGAACTAATGCAACAATTCTCATGATTGTCACACTCTAATGCAACAAATATTCCCCGTGGCAATTCAATCTATATTGCCGAAGCATGTAAGGTTTGCAATCACCAAACTTTGTTTCTTTTTCAACAATATGTGCAGCAAAGTTATTGACCCTGATACTCTCGATAAATTGCAAAGAGAAGTGATTGTTACCCTATGTTAGCTTGAGATGTATTTTCCTCCTTCGTTCTTTGATATCATGGTACATCTTGTTGTCCACTTGACTAGGGAAGTGAAAATGTTGGGACCAATTTTCTTGCATTGGATGTATCCCTTTGAACGATACATGAGCATTTTTAAAGGTGATTTTTGAAACCGTTATCGGCATGAAGGGAGTATTATTGAGGGTTATGTGGCGAGATAGGTTATGGATTTTTGCAATGACTTTCTGAGTGGTAATGATGCTCTTGTTAATGACAACAATATTGAGGAGGATTTTGGTAAAGGATTTTTGGGATCACGGATGAAAGTAATCAGCCGTGAGCAGTTGGAATAAGGTCACTTGTATATTTTACACAACATTGATGAAGTGAGTGTTTATATCGAGGAACATACCAATTTCATCAAGAGACAATATCCTCGAGCCAATTCAATGTGGCTTTCTAGAGAGCATAACAAGACATTGATTAAGTGGTTTGAAGATAAAGTCTTACATCAACTATCTCAAACACCAGATAATCTTACAAAAACTATCAAATGCCTCGCCTTTAAACTAAAATTGAATGTTATGTCTTATGAAGGGTTTGACATAAATGGATTCTCATATTACAAAAAGCGTCAAGATGATAAGAGTGTCGTCCAAAATAGTGGGGTCACCCTTCAAGCATCTTCATTGTTTTTTGCAAGTGCAAAGGATAAGAGTCCACATGAAGCTAAAATGTCATATTACGGTGTCATTGAAGACAAATGGGAGTTTGACTACGTAGATTTCAGAATTCCGCTCTTTAAATGTAATTTGGTTGATTACACCAAAGGAGTTATAGTGGATGAATTGGGTTTCACATTAGTGAACTTTGAAAAGATTGGCGAGAAGGGTGAACTATTCATATTGGCATCACAGGCGAAACAAGTATTTTATATCGATTATCCTACAAATGATAAATGGTCGGTTGTTCTTCATGGTAAAAGATAGTTCATTGAAGATCCTATAGATGAAGAACAATACTATGATAAGTATGATGACTCCATTCTATTCTCAGTTGGGTTGCCCACACCACTAAATATTGAAGCTAATGATGAATTATATGTGCACGGAGATCACAATGAAGGATTTTTAATTGATAAAAGATCGTAATATTAGAGGCATGCATGTGTGTATTTTTTATATGTTTTATTTTTCTGAATGTGAACTTTACAATGTGAATGTGAACTTTACAATGTGAATTACTTTACAATGTGAATGTGAAGTTTACAATGTGAATTACTTTACAATGTGAATGTGAACTTTCATATGGCTGAGCATTCTCCTGATGACCGTGATGATGATTACCATGAGGGTGAGGACGTCAATGAGCCACCTCAAAATGTATGTTTTAAAAATATATCCTTGGGGTTTCTGTCTATATGTTCATTTATGGTATTATCCTATAAGTGTTTTTTTTTGTAAAATTTTAGGTTGGTGATGTACCCCCTGAAGAAATTGGGGCACTTGATGAGCAGCAAAAAAAATTGAGAAAGTGAGGGGCATCACATGATGAACAAGTTACTACAACAAAGGGGTAATGGACCCAAACTGGCTGTGGGTTTCGATCATGCAGGAAATCCAGTTGGAGTGAACCGCAACTAATTTATTTCATATCTTGGGGTTCTTACTCGTAGCCATTGTAGTCCTAATGTAGAATCCTGGCATAAAGTTCCTAAGGGGAAGAAAGACTTAGAATGGAAGGAACTATGTGTGAGTTATTATTATTTGCAATTCTATTTTTCTAGATTACTAGTTTTTAGGATACCAGTTAATAGCAATTCTATTTTGCAGAGTATATTTGATTTGGATGAAAAGTTGCATTGTAAATGCATGATGCAATGCTGTGGGAGGGTCCTAAGGAACTATAGGACAAATCTCACCCAAGATTACATACACGATGCTGAGAAGAGGTTCTTGATTGATTTCCAATTCTAGACATTGATCACTTTTTGACTAACTCTACACTAATAATTTTTGTTTGTATTCTCTTTGAAAAATAAATTTAGGCAGAAGGCAGCCACTGAGCAATGGAACTACCTGGATCCCAAAGACTGGGAGGAGTTTGTTACCCAAAGAAAAATGGATGAATTCAAGGTATTAAGCTCCACTCCCAATTTAATTAATATACATTCTTATGTATTCACTTATTCAAGATTAACCTTTAGTGTTACTAACCAAATCAATGTGCTTACTAACAAGCCTATCAGCGATGCTCAAAGAGAAAGGCGTGCACTGAATGTGCATGACCACACAATGGGTCCAAGAGGCTATGAAAACATTCACCAAAGACTACATGCTGAGTCTACTGCTCAGTCTGCTGCTACTCAGGAGACTGCAGAGTCCTCTACTATTGGTCCCACACCTCTACCACACCATGCTATGTGGATAGATGGGAGGCAAAACAAGAAGGGAGATATAACAAAGCCTGCAACTATTGAGGTGGCTGCAAAAATGGTAAAATTCAACTCTTAGAGCAATCGATCAATATTGATTATTGTTATGTTTACTTACCAATTTTTGTTGATGGCAGTTAGCGGGAGCTGCACGAGCAGAGGAAGGAAGGCAAGTTCATCCCTGAGGGCACAAGGGATGAATTGATAGTTGCTCTGGGTAACCCAGAGCATACTATATGTGTTAGAGGTGCAGATGCTGGTGTGGGAATCAAAGAATTCTTTGGGCCATCACAACGCAAACCAGTCCCAAAAGTGGGACTTTCACAAGATGAGGTAACTTATTTTTTTTCAGAATGTTATTGTGCAAGAGAATTCAATAATCAAAAGCTAGCCTTTATTTTGTCCATGTATAGTTCGATCAGTTAATTGATAGGAGAGTCGAGGAAACACTTGATAGGAGAGTCAAGGAAACACTTTATAAGAGACTCAATGAAGCAATTAGCAAGTGGCATGCGTCTCAGGCTGCCACTCAGACAGTACTTGTAGGGGGGCACTCTTCTCCTACTACAGAGGTTGGGAGTAATTGTAACATACTAGATCTCGAACCCTACCCTAGAAGTTTAACCTTTTGGTCTTAGCCAAACAAGGTTGAGGATAGAGTGATCCTAATAATCTAATGCGTGAATAATGTAATATAATATGTCAAATAATTAATTTGGTGATAATAAGATGATAAATAACTTAATTGGATGCATAATGAAGTTAATGGGCCTCTAATGGGCCAGATAATATAATCCATGTAAGAAAGCCTCAAATCAAATAATAGACTCCAAATTCGTAGTCTACACATTAAAATAAGTTCACATGTCAATTTTCATTTAATTTGGACCACCTTGAAATAATATGGTAAGTTAGGAGAGGGAAATTACTGAAAAAGTGTAATTAATAAATAAATATAATAATTGACTCCAAAAGAGGAAAATAATCTTATATTCGTGATCTACATAATAAATATAGCCTTTGGGTAAATTTTTATCCAATTTGGAGAAAGTTTGCTTAAAAGGTAAAATCATGAGAGAGAAAGTATGTAGAACCTTCAAAATATTAAATAAATATTCAAACAACTCCAATATGTAAAATTGATGGCAAATTCGTATCCAACACATTAAATATGACTTGTGGTTTAAGTTTCATAAAATTTGGATAATCCTAATACCATTAACGAAGGAGGAAAGAGAAATTATGTTTTGATTTATTTAACATATTAAAAGTTTCGAAAAGGCAAAACTAAGTGCATAATCGGAATCTACATGCCTTTATTGGCCTTTGTGCAAAATTTGGCTTAATTTTGATAATGTTTGAGCCCTCAACTTAAGAGAGAGAGAAATAGGAAATAATGCTTTCACACTTTGATTTAATCAGATTCGATTTTTGATTTATTGTGTCACGCTGGCTTTGGAATCTCGGGCTTCTTTTGGAGCATTGGATTCAGATCGTGTGGTATCTTTACTCTCTCCTTTCTCCGCTTCCTTTCTTTCCCTAGCAAACAGACTTTAGTTTCCTCTTCGATTCTTTCTCTCCTTTCTCCATCTACCTTCCTTTGTTACCTCTGATTTCTTTTCCCTTGCCTCCGTTACCCTCTACGGAACCCAATAAGTATATATATGCTAGGGCTTATGAGATCTTCAGACAATCCATAGCTCGCCGCCCATACTCTCTGTTCTTCCCCTGTTCTCCTCTTCCTTGCCCTCTCCCAGCGAGCCTTCACCATCAGACCCTTAGTGAAACCTTCCTTGATCATTCTCGCACCTCTGTGTGCCTATCTAGTGAGTCAATTTGGTCTCTTCGCGCCCCACACATCTTTTCCGCATCTCTGTCGTTTCTGAACCTGCTACCTGTGAGGACTAGTTGGCTGCCCCGACTTTGACCACAATCGATGTGCAGCCACTTCTGGGGCTCCCTAAGTCCGCCCAACCTTCATGTATTGTGCGGTAGTTGGCTTTTGTTCTCTGGTTAAGCGCATACATGAGCTTGATTTTGGGCATCGCCGCCCAAGCTGTTGTGCCCAACGCCATTCTTCGTCTCCGTGTTCTAACAGCGAAGAAGACGATTGGGGGTATTTTGGTCATTTCATTATGTTTTGTTATGAGTCAACATGGCCGCTGATGAGGCTTTGACCAGTGACTTGGCCGCATTCTATTGGGCCAAGTCACAAGACGACCCACTCTCGATCTCTCTATGTTTTAAACGATTTTTAGATTTTTCCTATTGGTCAATTTTCAAAAATAGATAACTAATTAGTTACTAATCAGAAAAATATAAATAAATACTCTTTGGATTCATAAAAATAAGTGCTTTCTAATGGTGTTTGTTTTGTTGCCTAAATCTAATGTTTTAAAGGGGTGATTTTAATGGATTAATATAAATATGTAATAACTTGTATAATTCATAACTAAATATATAAAAGTCAGAAAAATATAATAAAATATGTTTTGAACTCATAAAAATATAATATAAAATATGGCATGTTTTGGAAACCTAATTCAGACATTAATAAAAAGGCGATTTTTAGGGTTTTGAATAATTAATGGAAATCTAACCCTAATTCCACATATATGCTTAATAGGTGCTTTGGAAGCCTAGGCTTGAACCTAGAAGTGGCTTTAGATCGTTTGACTCTGAAGTTGAGGTATGATTGCATCCCACATTAATTCTGTATTGAGCAATTTCATATTCATCTCTCTTAATGTATGTTGTATCCCCTTTTCATCCATATTGAGCAATTCACCTACTTTATCATCTTTTTGACTTTTGCCTACACATATATCTATTCTCTTATTATCATGGTTCATGTGAACTATCCTGGTTATTGTGATCTTGTATAATCTCTTGGAATCTTTTGTTTTGATATGGAACATGATGATATTGTTGATGATATCTACCACTATGATGTGGAAGTTTATTGATGTTTTCATATGTTGTCCATTGTGGAAAATCTTATTTAATGTTGACGATACTTTTCTACTTGCCTCTACATTTACCTGCTATGTGATTCAGTAACCCTAGAGTAGTATAATTGCATTGGTTTTGTCTCATTATCATTTGTGGCAATATTGTAATATTTTTGGATGGTGGATGTGTGATTCCCCATGCCAGGGCAGGATGTGTGATTCCTGACCCATGTTATATATATGTGGGTGGTGGATGTGTGATTCCCCATGCCAGGGCAAGATGTGTGATTCTTGGCCCATGTCTCACCAGGTTCAAGATGTGTGATTCTTGACCACCTTTGTCTCTTATAATATTCTAGTGTTATGCTTATCTCACATGCATGCAGGTTGATGATGATACGTGCTTTGTTTCCCACCATGGTAGTGGATGTTTATATTGATAGCACATTCTTATTATTTGTTGGTTATGACAAGTAACTCGTTTGTGATGATCTTATTCTTTTATGCCCGATTGGGTAGTCCTTATCTCTTGCATGGGAAGCCTTTTACATGTGATGTCCTTTATTTCCTTATATTGCTGAATTTACTTTTTAGTATGCACATACCAGCCTTTGCTGATGTCTCCTATTGTCTCCTTTTGTTTCTCTTTTGTTGGGGTATGCTTCCAACCCTAGGTGGAGGACTGGGATGACTTGTCATGTTGACCTGGACTTAGATTGTGAAGTTAAAGCTTGGAGACAATCTTGAGGTGGTTTGGATTTCCTCTACATGGATCCTTGTGATGTAAGTTCGTAACCCTTTGTTTCATAATTGAATATAGTCAAGCTTTATCCCACTTCTATACTTTGGTGTTTTGTTACCATTATATGAAGATTTGAAAATCTTACACCCACTCCATCATACTTTCTTAGTGTGTTTGGATTGGAGGTTTTATTGTTCAAATTTTTTTGTAAGGAAGTGGTTTCACTTCTTTACAGCATGGTATCAGAGCCCATGGTAGTCGGAATCGACTATTTCAATTTTGCTCCCCATCGAACCCTTGACTGTGCTAGATAGCTCTAAATGAGATGTTGACCCTAGATTTGATCAATGATGATCTTTTGTGCAATAAGGTTTGGTTTGAGGATGAGAATATGTTAGGAGATCTAAATATGGAAATATTGTGACTTGGTTTCTCGCTTTGATTTTGGGCCCTAAATTTTAGTTTTCAATCGTAAAAGTTTTTCACAACAAATTATTTTCCATATAATACTATATGTACAAAACAAAATGTTTTTTCTGGATTTTCCTGAAGTTTTCTTGAACTAAGTCACAATGAAGAGAAACTATAGTTTGATTGGAATTTAATCCTAGTTTTGTGACTAGGATTGTTATAATGGTGTAGTTGACCTACCCGATGAATTTTGGATGTTCATGTAGGATTGTTAGGTTAGAGACACGAGGACCTATAACTCAACCCTAGATGGTGACTATTAGTTTGATACATGAGAAGTATTAATCTCTAAATACTTTCATAACTAAGAGATGTGGGTAGCTCTAAAAAGTTGTTTAGTTTGACTTTTTAGGTTGAACCCTTTAAGGGGTGGAGAGTAGTTAGTTGTTGATGTTTGGATCAATAGATTTCGAGGACGAAATCTTTTTTTTAAGGGGTGGAGTGCTGTAACATACCAGATCTCGAACCCTACCCTAGAAGTTTAACCTTTTGGTCTTAGCCAAACAAGGTTGAGGATAGAGTGATCCTAATAATCTAATGCGTGAATAATGTAATATAATATGTCAAATAATTAATTTGGTGATAATAAGATGATAAATAACTTAATTGGATGCATAATGAAGTTAATGGGCCTCTAATGGGCCAGATAATATAATCCATGTAAGAAAGCCTCAAATTAAATAATAGACTCCAAATTCGTAGTCTACACATTAAAATAAGTTCACATGTCAATTTTCATTTAATTTGGACCACCTTGAAATAATATGGTAAGTTAGGAGAGGGAAATTACGTAAAAAGTGTAATTAATAAATAAATATAATAATTGACTCCAAAAGAGGAAAATAATCTTATATTCGTGATCTACATAATAAATATAGCTTTTGGGTAAATTTTTATCCAATTTGGAGAAAGTTTGCTTAAAAGGTAAAATCAGGAGAGAGAAAGTATGTAGAACCTTCAAAATATTAAATAAATATTCAAACAACTCCAATATGTAAAATTGATGGAAAATTCGTATCCAACACATTAAATATGACTTGTGGTTTAAGTTTCATAAAATTTGGACAATCCTAATACCATTAACGAAGGAGGAAAGAGAAAATATGTTTTGATTTATTTAACATATTAAAAGTTTCCAAAAGGCAAAACTAAGTGCATAATCGAAATCTACATGCCTTTATTGGCCTTTGTGCAAAATTTGGCTTAATTTGGATAATGTTTGAGCCCTCAACTTAAGAGAGAGAGAGAAATAGGAAATAATGCTTTCACACTTTGATTTAATCGAATTCAATTTTTGATTTACTGTGTCACGCTGGCTTTGGAATCTCGGGCTTCTTTTGGAGCATTGGATTCAGATCGTGTGGTATCTTTACTCTCTCCTTTCTCCGCTTCCTTTCTTTCCCTAGCAAACAGACTTTAGTTTCCTCTTCGATTCTTTCTCTCCTTTCTCCATCTACCTTCCTTTGTTACCTCTGCTTTCTTTTCCCTTGCCTCCGTTACCCTCTACCGAACCCAATAAGTATAAATATGCTAGGGCTTATGAGATCTTTAGACAATCCATAGCTCTCCGCCCATACTCTCTGTTCTTCCCCTGTTCTCCTCTTCCTTGCCCTCTCCCAGTGAGCCTTCACCATCATACCCTTAGTGAAACCTTCCTTGATCATTCTCGCACCTCTATGTGCCTATCTAGTGAGTCAATTTGGTCTCTTCGCGCCCCACACATCTTTTCCGCATCTCTGTCATTTATGAACCTGCTACTGGTGATGACTAGTTGGCTGCCCCGACTTTGACCACAATCGATGTGCAACCACTTCTGGAGCTCCCTAAGTCCGCCCAACCTTCATGTATTGTGCGGTAGTTGGCTTTTGTTCTCTGGTTAAGCGCATACATGAGCTTGATTTTGGGTATCTCCGCCCAAGCTTTTGTGCCCAACGCCGTTCTTCGTCTCCGTGTTCTAACAGCGAAGAAGACGATAGGGGGTATTTTTGTCATTTCATTATGTTTTGTTATGAGTCAACATGGCCGCTGACGAGGCTTTGACCAGTGACTTGGCCGCATTCTATTGGGCCAAGTCACAAGACGGCCCACTCTCGATCTCTCTATGTTTTAAACGATTTTTAGATTTTTCCTATTGATCAATTTTCAAAAATCGATAACTAATTAGTTACTAATCAGAAAAATATAAATAAATACTCTTTGGATTCATAAAAATAAGTGCTTTCTAATGGTGTTGGTTTTGTTGCCTAAATCTAATATTTTAAAGGGGTGATTTTAATGGATTAATATAAATATGTAATAACTTGTATAATTCATAACTAAATATATAAAAGTCAGAAAAATATAATAAAATATGTTTTGAACTCATAAAAATATAATATAAATATGGCATGGTTTTGGAAACCTAATTCAGACATTAATAAAAAGGCGATTTTTAGGGTTTTGAATAATTAATGGAAATCTAACCCTAATTCCACATATATGCTTAATAGGTGCTTTGGAAGCCTAGGCTTGAACCTAGAAGTGGCTTTAGATCGTTTGACTCTGAAGTTGAGGTATGATTGCATCCCACATTAATTCTGTATTGAGCAATTTCATATTCATCTCTCTTAATGTATGTTGTATCCCCTATTCATCCATATTGAGCAATTCACCTACTTTATCATCTTTTTGACTTTTTCCTACACATATATCTATTCTCTTATTATCATGGTTCATGTGAACTATCCTGGTTATTGTGATCTTGTATAATCTCTTGGAATCTTTTGTTTTGATATGGAACGTGATGATATTGTTGATGATATCTACCACTATGATGTGGAAGTTTATTGATGTTTTCATATGTTGTCCATTGTGGAAAATCTTATTTAATGTTGACGATACTTTTCTACTTGCCTCTACATTTACCTGCTATGTGATTCAGTAACCCTAGAGTAGTATAATTGCATTGGTTTTGTCTCATTATCATTTGTGGCAATATTGTAATATTTTTGGATGGTGGATGTGTGATTCCCCATGCCAGGGCAGGATGTGTGATTCCTGACCCATGTTATATATATGTGGGTGGTGGATGTGTGATTCCCCATGCCAGGGCAAGATGTGTGATTCTTGGCCCATGTCTCACCAGGTTCAAGATGTGTGATTCTTGACCACCTTTGTCTCTTATAATATTCTAGTGTTATGCTTATCTCACATGCATGCAGGTTGATGATGATATGTGCTTTGTTTCCCACCATGGTAGTGGATGTTTATATTGATAGCACATTCTTATTATTTGTTGGTTATGACAAGTAACTCGTTTGTTATGATCTTATTCTTTTATGCCCGATTGGGTAGTCCTTATCTCTTGCATGGGAAGCCTTTTACATGTGATGTCCTTTATTTCCTTATATTGCTGAATTTACTTTTTAGTATGCACATACCAGCCTTTGCTGATGTCTCCTATTGTCTCCTTTTGTTTCTCTTTTGTTGGGGTATGCTTCCAACCCTAGGTGGAGGACTGGGATGACTTGTCATGTTGACCTGGACTTAGATTGTGAAGTTAAAGCTTGGAGACATTCTTGAGGTGGTTTGGATTTCCTCTACATGGATCCTTGTGATGTAAGTTCGTAACCCTTTGTTTCATAATTGAATATAGTCAAGCTTTATTCCGCTGCTATACTTTGGTCTTTTGTTACCATTATATGAAGATTTGAAAATTTTACACCCACTCCATCATACTTTCTTAGTGTGTTTGGATTGGAGGTTTTGTTGTTCAAATTTTTTTGTAAGGAAGTGGTTTCACTTCTTTACAGTAATCCTGTAGACCCACCACCTAGCACGTCCGCTGGAAGTATTTTTATGACATATATAGTAGCTAGTCTTTTCAAGATGATATGTTTTTGTATATATGTATATACCATTCTTTACGTAAATTTGTAGGGGTTGAAGCCATGTCATCTAAAAAGTCAAGAATATATCATTGCAGGGGCAGAGGCTTACCCAGCCCTTTTGGGGGAGATGTTTCATGGGACTCCAGTACGAGCTGGTGTGGTTCGTGTGAGCCCGATACATATACTCCCCGATTGGAGGGATCTTCCAGTGCCATATCCCCACCCAGATTCTGAAACGCTTGGTGAGGCTGAAGGCATAGTGATAATGTGTCCAAAAATGGATGTCGTATATACTAATATTGTATGGTAAATTTACATTACGTTAATTTGTTAGTGTGTATATATGAGTCAATTGATCTAAAATTATATATTTAGGTCAAAAGGAAGACACCCGCTACATCTCGGCCTCCACCTCCACCTCCTAAAGTACCAAGTTGGCTTCCAAGGGACTTACACACCTCGTTAGGTCCTAATTATAGGGGTATGGCAGTATGGATAGGCAGACATGATTCAAATTTCCCTATAAATGTTACTATTCCAGAGGATGTTGTAGGTCAATCATATGATAATAATCTATTTATACAAGTTTTGCATACGTATTAATGCACATGTAATACAAGTTTTGCATACGCATTAATGCATACATATTAATGCAGGTCAATCATACGATAACAAAATATTTATACAAGATATTTTGGAGTTGTTTCATTATGATTGGCTGAACACATCTATGACAGAGCTGTGTATAAGATGAGATCTTGTTTATACATCCATACACCTTGTTTTATATACGGTGATCTGGTTTCTTATATATTAATGCATACGTAATACATGTTTTGCAGCCACTTACACACGATATGTACAAATTTTGCATTTTCCCATGTGGGATTTTGGTTCCATCTTAGATTAGTCTTTTAGATAAAGACCCTTCTTCAGTTACTTCATATTGTTGTGCTACTTTTGAATATTTTGGTAAAAATAAGAAGACGGTGATAATAGCTCCATTCAATGTCGAGTAAGTTTACTTTGCTTATAATTTGGACTTAAGAAAATTACATTTTTATTGTGTATTTTGAGTTATTAATTTTTAACTTTCTTACCTATAGTGGTAGGCATTGGGAATTACTAGTTATTGTCCCCAAGACGTTCATTATTTATTATCTAGATCCTGCGGGGAAGGAATTGAATACATTATATGGACACACAATGTATAGGCCATTATTCCCATGAAAAATATTTTATATTTTTATATCCGTTAACATCTGTTATTACATTTCTATTTAATTATGCAATTTAATGTGTTACATTAACATGTAGGGCTTTACAAGAGTTCAAAAAAGTTGTAGGAAAGGTCCCCAGGAAAAAGAATCAGCCACTAATTTGGGAGAATGTGAAAGTAATTTCCCGACTCCAATGTATATATTATTTATGTAAACTGTGCTTATTTGTATTTTGAATATTTTGTATATTTCAATTTATAGTGTACTACACAAGACAATGACTGGGCATGTGCCTACTATGTGATGTGATTTATGGACCTAATCACCAAACATGTCGCAATGGAAATTGATACTATACATAAGGTATTGTATATAGTCTCATTAGATAATATGAAATATATCAATCTTATTATATATTATTAATTATATATATACACCATTCTCTTTGCAGGTGTTTAAAACGGACTTCAGTATAGGTGGAAAGTTATTGGATGTACATACTCCCTATACGAGGGAGGAATTAGATGTTGTAAGAGAAGAATGGGCAAAAGCCCTACAAGTAGTGGAAATTTTTAAATATAAATGGGGTTCTGATGACAATGATGACAATGATGAATAAAGAATGATATTTCTAAACTTTGTTCTCATAATTATTTTTGTGTGAATGTGAATGACTTTTTCTGAATTGTCATATGTGTGAATGTGAATGACATTTTATGATCAATACATGAATGTTTCTACACGTGTATGAATGTGAAAAGAGATTAAATGAATGGAATTGAATGTGAATGTAAATGAATTTGCATGTTTCTACATGTATCTGATCAATACATGTGTCTGAATGTGAATGACTTTGCAGGTTTGTGGCGTGTTGTTGGCTGATATTAATGGATGCTATAAACCTGCAGTTTAGAATTGAACTGCAGGTTCTGCATCCTGCTGACCAGCCATACAACAGGCTTGCAAACTTATAAGAAAAGAAATCAGAATATAGGCGTCAGTTATATGTATAAAACTGACACCAAAGACATACCACGTCTGTTATTAGCAAAAAACCAACGTCTTTGTGCCCTCGCTGGCTTGGTGGAGGGAAGGGTAATGGCGTTGATTTTTGTTTAATTACCGATGTCTTTAACCATGATATAGTGTCGGTTTTCTTTAATAATCGACGCCTCTAGTTCCCTTGCTGGCGCATTTTCAGTGGCGGGAAGGGTTATGTCTTTGGTTTTTATTTAATAACCGACGTCTTACACCATGATATAGTGTCCGTTTTCTTTAATAACCAACACCTATAGTTCCCCTGCTGGCACATTTTTAGTGGTGGGAAGGGTTATGGCGTCGGTTAGAAGTCGACGCTGAAGGTGTCGACTTTTAGCGGAGCCCACTTGGGTGTCGCTGGGAAACCAACGCTAAAGGCTCTAAATAACTGACGCCAAAGGCCTTTTCCAGTGGTAGTGATCGTCATCAGGATGATGGACTTGGCATTGCTAGCATCTTATTTTTTACTATCCCAATGCAAGGGGAGTATAGATGGGGACCTTTATGCTCAAGTTCAAGGTCCCATTGATATAGTATCCTAAGTTGACATCTTCATCTAGATAAATGAGTCAAGCCTTGCGGATTAAGTCTCGAGTTAGTGATAGATAGCTTACGTAACCCCTTTAGGCCAAGTCTATTGTAGTGGGCCACAGTGATTTAGGATTCCAATAAGGTATCCACCTGGTGATTCAAGGTTGTGCATAGGATGGACCATAATATCTCAGACCCAACCCCTTTTGTCTTGAAGGAATATGGATAATCTTTGTATGTCCTCATTGTTTGGATCCCTATCAACAATCTGGGTGGATATGCATCTTAGATAGCCATTGGGAAAACAATGTGGGATTATAGGGAGATGATGAGATCTTCTTTGTGGAGGGACCCAATTTATGTTGGTGATGTGCAACATCTCAAACTGAAATTGAAGATCATCTTCTTTGATGCAATATATGGGGTCAGTATTATTGGCCTGAACAGTGACAAGGGTGTGCCATAGACTATATTCAGTTTCTAATGCATTGATGAGGGAACATCCCGATTGTGATGAATCCATGACCTTCTTAGGAGAAGGTTTAAAGAATGATCCAATTCATGACCACGAATGAGACTGTCAACATTTGTAGCCCAATTTTAGCTCTAGTGTGACATCCCGCTATCACACAAACAACGAAATGCCACGCAAAAACATGCGGAACCGTCATAAACATCGTATTACCAAAAACATGGGTTAATTAAAATCGATTGCGGAAAGCAGATAAGAAAGGAACTATTACAACCAGATCCACATCCTGCAAAGAAACATGTTTAATAAATATACATAAACTTGATACATGTCCACAGTACATAGGATCCAACTGTCTCTTATCCATAAAGGATGCATTACCTATTTATATACATATCAGACCTAACCAGGTCAACAACAGGATAAGAAAAACCATATCAAATATACATCATGAAACCTCGTCAAAATACCTCCAAGGACCTGAGAGTAAAGGGATGGCTCTAGGACTCTACTACAAAACCACCAAAACAGCAACATATCCATCTCTTGCCTTCTACTATTCTTCTTGCTGCTCAACTGCAACACCACGATCACCACCACATCTATCACATTCACCTAAAAAGGTTTTAAACCAATGGGGTGAGACACACAGTCCCAGCAAGAAACATAAACCCTGTCGAAACTATAAAACCTCAAAGGAGAGCTATAACAGATAAAGAGGGTGACTGATATAAGCAGAATATACGTGTAACATACTGAGCATAACTAACACGTCATAACATCTTACCAGGATACTTAGGAAGCATATGAACAACTAATAATATGGAACATGATTGACAAGATAAGTGCAATAAGAACTTATCATAACATCTGAGGAACATGTAACTAGCTGCAAGATAAAACTAGGGAAACTATACAAACAAGGCATCAACCAATGTTCTGTGTTTTCCCTAAGAAAATATACTATACGGCTGGATTACAATTTATTATGCCCTGAGGAAGTGAGCCGTACCGCTCAAATCCAACCTTCGATTGCGAAACCCAAAGCCGGTGCCATACAAGGTCAACGGAAGAGCCGGAATCCATGACCTCACCTCCTCATGGTCATTGCATGATAATCCAAAGCAGGACCACAATCTCATGCTTAAGTGACCTCAGTCACAGGGTCATCTCCCACAGGCTAACCTTTCCTCTAGTCCACCTTGGTACAGGTCTCGGCGCTAGCATATCTTGAGCCACGAGCCTGTTCACTGTGCTCTCGAGCCATGAACACATTCATGCTCCATCACACTGAGCCATGGGCCTGTTCACCATGCTCTATCATACTGAGCCATGGACCTGTTCACCATGCTCTATATACATATTGAATCTACAACCACAGTTGCACTCTAATCCTCCTATTTTCAACTAGGAGAAACCCCACATATTCAGCAATATGCGCTCCGGATTAACCTGCAGGAGAACCCGTTTCACCGTCACCAGCTACTGACCATGATGGATCTATGGCCAGGGCAAACTACATGAAAGGTTCATCTATAATTAATTAACATATTTTAAGAGGATTGCAAGATTCAACCAAGTTATGTAACATGTAAACTAAAACACAAGTAAACAACATAGATCTCATTATCATGTGTTACATTGTCACTCTTATTCTCAAAGCCATCAAAATCATCCTGATCCATCACAAGGATCCAACATTACATGTTACCACTTGGCTTCTTGCCAATCATCAAGATCCATCTTAAGGATCAACATCACAAGGATTCAATCCCATCATCAAGGCACACATGCCATTCCATGGGTAACACCCATCATATATCACTGGGTTCATCATAACCCTTGATGTTCCACATCATATCATTATCATGCCATCACCGTGGCCTCATCATACAAATGGTACCTGCATGGTTAGCATAAGCATAGAGGTACAACTGTAATCATACAAGGAACATCTTAAACTTATTGCATATATCAAGAGAGATATAATTACGTTATTGGATGAGCATATCTAAGCATGACATTATCATATATAAATTTTCAATCAATCATTAGGGTTACCAACCGAACATAAAGTACAATGCTCACTATAGGTATATTGGGTAAGGGGCAACCCTCACCAAAGATATCACAGCCCATAACGTTCCTCACTACAGGTGTATCAACCCTCACCAAAGGTGTAACGTTCAACATTGTCTTGGTTATCACTGCATAAAGG
Organism: Alisma plantago-aquatica; assembly: GCA_963693085.1. Taxonomy (NCBI): domain Eukaryota; kingdom Viridiplantae; phylum Streptophyta; class Magnoliopsida; order Alismatales; family Alismataceae; genus Alisma; species Alisma plantago-aquatica. Next base: position 464,157,879 of record OY856410.1, on the reverse strand, counting down.
GGGATGACATGGATATCGGTCAAACATGTATCTCGGGTTGACACCCAACAAATAGTAACGGGCAACACTCAACCTGTGACACCCAAGCATGCAATGCAAAATTATGTTGGGCAAGAACTTAACGTGCAACACCCATGACAGGTAACACTGTACCAGGAAACACCATGCAGTGCATCATAGAAGAGTGTCAAGCAGCACGAAGAAGCTGGCGGTAGAGAAAAAGAAGACAGCGGAAACAACTGCTTCGCCAACCGCAAGGGAGAAAACTACAGAACAACCCACCCCCACAACTCCACCTCCAGAAGTACCAGTGGGAATTCCAGAACCCACACCTCTCGAGCCACACAAAGAAGCAACTTCTCTGGAGCCAGAGGTGAAGAAATAAAAGGCCACATCAGCCGGCCCACAACCCGACAACAAACCAGAGGAAGAGCCAGAAGGACAAGGCTCTCAGGCCATACTGGATACAAAAATTAGTGGAGTAGAGGTGGACCCACTAGACGAGCCAAAGGAGAAAGAACAAGGTCCACCGGCACCGCCTCCACAACCTACAGTGCCAAGCTCGTCAACGACATGCATGGAGCATCAACTGCACCCGCAGCACCAGCAAGCACCTTCCTTCGGAGATGCTTTAGGTACAAGGTTTGATGCAATGTGGGAACACATGCATCAAACCAATACAATAAATACCACCATTTCTTTTTCTCTATCTGCATTAATGATTTAGTTACAAGTCCTTGATGAAAGGACAAAATCACTCCCTGACTTCCTCCAAGAAGTTGTAGGCAACCGATGGATGATTATGGGAATGCTAAAGAAAATGAAAGACAAAATGGAAGACCTGCAGAAGGAGAGGCATGCCAACTGAGCCGACAACGAGCACATGCGTCAGGGCTATGATGCGACTATGGATAACCTTGAAGAAGAGCGTCAATGACTAGAAGAAGACCACTGGAAGATCGACAAGGAACGCAAAGAACTCGAGAACTGGTAGAAGAAAAGGAAGACCGAGAGCTCAGCAAGCCTGACACACTCCTCAGCCAGCCCCTCTAGCCACGATGAAAATGATGATAACAATGTGGGAGGAGAAGGTACAGGAGCGGGAACGACAAAAGAAGGAAGTGACAACACAAAGGCGTCACCTGCAGCTGAGCCAAAGAGAAATGACCACCACAGCGGTCGAGCACCCACAATGACAAACAAATAAAGAAAAATGCGACATCATCAAGGGGGCTTGACCTCAACTGCAATCCCGAAGAAGGTCAAGATGAAGCAACTGAAAATGGTGGGAAGCTAGCAGAGCCTCCGTTCTCACTGCTACACATAAATGACGCTAGAAGAGCAGATTGCTGCTGCTCATCATAAAGAGGTGGTCACCAAACTCAGTGCAACAGGAGCGACAGAGCTCGATAGAATGTTAGCTGAGCTTGGGGGCAGACTCAAGGAGAGCAGCGAGTTCCTCCTATTCCAAACACATCACGATTATAGCAACTATCTCTATGATGGGAAGATGGAGGCGACCCTGAAAAATGATGGCAGAAGCCAAGTTAGGGCAAACTTCTTAGGAGAGTCATGTCAAAGACTACATAGTTGCTGAAGCTTCCTCAGAGGTTGCCGAACCTAGGGCAACTACAAAACTGTTGCACAAGGTGGCTGAACAAGTGGCCAAAACAATGCCGACAATAGAGGAAATTTCGACACCCTTGACACAGGAAAGAAAATCTGATGATGAGGATGGCGGACTGGAAACATTTTTCACAAATGAGCCCGACAGGGAGCGGATTGCACTAGTTGAAGCAGAAACACTGGGAGCAGCTCCCCCTCTACCTTGCAAGATGAAATATATGGACATGACTGCGGTATCATGGATCACATGCAGAGACGTACACATCTTGGAAAATGTCCTTAGCGACGATCTACTCGGGTCAGACATACTATATAACAACAAGGGTAGACGTCTGTCCAGAGACCACTTCTGAGGAATATTCAAGAAGAAGGTGCGAGTACATAAAATACTATTCAAGGTACTCTACACCACCCTCCTAGAAGAATTCCTGCACCCAGACAAGCCACAATTGATTTTTCAATGGGACAATACATCTAGCCAGCCTCCTCTACAATGAAGACTACAAGGCGGAAGATGTAGACGAACTGAAGAAAGCAGTCCAGTGGAAGGAAACAAGACACATGGTGTTGCCTATAAGGAATAGAAAGCATTAAGCATTGATAGTCATTGATCTGTATGATCACAAAATGACGGTGCTCAATTGCTGTGCAGCCGAACCGGACATCACCTCGCTGGTTTATAAGATGAAGGACGCCGAATACGCTTTAAAGATACCACTGCACCTAAAACGAGCTATCAAGGATGCAGATAACAAGTTCCAAGGGTCCTGGAAGATTTTCTCAATTAATAACAAAGTTCCCCAAGAAGAGGCTAGTTCGGGGGATTGCGCCTTCATAGTACTATGCATGATGGAGGCCATCAACAAGGGCATCCCTCTGGAGGATTTAGACAATGAAGACCTGCATGGACTACGGGGTATGTATGCTATGGAGGTCATCTATGATCGCCAGTTCTACAACTATCCGTCAATGTTTGCTGAAGATGTACCCTGTAGACTTCACATGGAAATCCCCCTACCTAAAAAAGTCTTTTGGAGGGAGCAGCTAAAGACCATGTGGGTTGATCCAACTGAACTATCCAGGGCTACGACATGGAAAGAAGGTTGGCATGAAAGCTCTAGAGAAGCTGTAAAACACACGTCAGATTTAGAACCAAAGTAGCCTCCAGTAGAAGAAGTCCCTGAAAATCAACCTCCAAGAGAACAACTTGAGGAAGGAGAGGCTGAAGAAGAAGATCTGGGAAATGATAGACCAGACGGACCGGTAGGAGAAATTACACATTCTTTCAAGAATTTCGACATATGGAGCTGATTCAGTCTGTCCCTGGAAGAACTAACTATAATTATGAGTTCTTTAAAAGAAGACGATTCGTCAGGAGATGTCATCTTCGAGAGAGATGGCATTTGCGTGCTAAAAAAAGACCTCCGAGAAATGCTGAAAATAGGAGGATACTTTTCTGTAAGTAAGATGTCAGCTTACTAGGCGATATTAGGTGACAACTGGTAGATGACATCCTAAAGGACAAAAGGTTAGGAGAGAAGGAGCGATTGTAACAATGCCTGGAGACGTCCCCACCAGATCACATCTTCCTACCTATTTTTCACAATAATCATTGGACTTTGCTGCATATCAACATCCTCAGGAGGACTGCAATACTTTACAATAGCCCTGACGTAGCCTTCACACTTAATAAGAAGACTAATATGACAACAACAAAGATTCCAGCAGTAGAAAAGGCAAACACATACGCCGAGGCTATTGTCGACATGGTACGAAGTCACTGCAGAGGATACGACCATTCGACATGCAAAGACTTCAAGAAGACACAGTTCTGCCACAAGAGCCTCCAGTAGGTGCCCCTATCAAACGACTGCGACTTCTTCTATCTATCCTGGATGGTGGCCATAGCCACTATTGGCTTCAAGGTGGAAAACATGAAATATGAACAATACCACACAAGAAGAGGAATATATGCAAGCATGCTCCTCGAGTCCAAGTGAACCTCCACCACCAACAACAAAAACAAATAAAGAAAGCCTGTTTATACATCTTGCTCAAATTTTGACACCCCGATACGTGGTTTAGGATAAGTTTGGAGGAGGAGTCATAAACGGGCTACAGAGGTACATTTACCATCTTTTCACCTATAAAAATTTTGATGAAATTTTTGAAATTTTGAATTAAACTACCTCTTAAATTTAAAAGCTTGCCTCCTCTCTTGCTAAATTTTCTAATTGTAGTGTTTCAACCCTCTTAGAGAGAAATACGTGAGCAACATATACATGTATATATGAGTAAAACAACAGTCGTAGAAATATTGATCTACCTCATTCTTGTAATAAGACGTTGTAAATGCAACGACCTTAACTCATGAAACCCTCAGAGACTAGAGAAATTCACCTAGTTATACTCCTGACCAACCACCCTCACCTGACGCTTTTGACCAGAAAATCCTTATCTCCGTAGAAAGGAAAACAACTGCCCTCTTCAAAGCATATCTAAAAGAGGCTTGGGTGCCCAGAAGACCAAGTAAAATTCCCCGAACCCAAGCCTGAAAGGAGATGTAAAAAGCCAAAAAAAAAGAAAAAAAATAATGAGAGTTTGTGCCCAAAATATGTCAAAAGTTTCCACACGGCTGGTATATTGCTGCACTCATGAATGCAGATATGTCGTGCCCGTATGTAGAATCTTGAAGCCAATCTTACACACCTCCAATCATGAATGAAAACTCACAAAACCACCTGACTTAAAGTCAGAAGCCCGAAAAGGGCAACACTATTCTTACAACAGTTGTGGGTGAGGAGTTCAGGAGGAAGAGGAAAACATCTAAAGCCTTAAGCCTACCCGAACACATTAGCATAGGGTCAACCGAAGAATAAAGAATTGGTGTGAAAGCTACCCCTCAAAAAAGATCGGGCATTAGTACAGTCATTACCTAAGGGAAGGGGGTGATAAGTTGAGAAGGAGGATCCTTTTACAATTGAAGGTAATGGAAGGAAAATGAAGTTATGCAACTCCGATTGAGGGGGAAGAATGAGACCTAAGGGTTTGAAAACATGCAACAACAGTCTTGATGCAAGAATGAGATATTTCAGTCATGTAATAATTTTATCTTCTAAGATTATTCATTCTCTCTCTAAGTTCTCAAAACTACACTTAGCATGAGGACAAACTTGATTCCAAGTTTGGGGGAGTTGATAACACTCTATTTTACGTACTTTCTGTATTTATTTTACACCACTTTTAGTATATCTTGTGTTAGCTTTTCACTTAATTTTTCTCTTTTTGACTAAAGCCTCAAGTACATGGTTTCAGGTATATCCACCTGATAGATCGCGGATCAAGACCGCGATCGTGGTCCACTTATACCTAGATCGCGATCGCAGTTCCAGAGCTCTCTAGAGATCGCGATCATCAGGCGTCAAGGAAAGATCATGGCTAGTTTATAGACCGCAGTCATCGCTCAACCGCGACCTCAAGGATGGTCGCGACCGGAACATGCGCCTCAAAGATAGACCAGTTGTCACGGTATGGATATAGACCGCAATCAAGAAAGACTGCAATCAAGAAAGACTGCGATCAAGAAGGATCGCGACCAGCTTGAAAACCACGGTCACTGACGAACTCTTGCAAATTGCGACCGAGCGGGAAGATCTCGACCTCAACCACCCAGATGTAACCCACAAGTAGACCTCGACCGTGGTTATCACCAGGCCGTGACCAAGCTCAACCGCGGTGAAAAAGGAATAAAGCACAGACCGCGATCGCAGTCTCACCATCACTTAACCAAGACCGCGACCGCAGTCTAGACTTAAGTTGGTGGAATGTGCCTATAAATAGCACACCCACCTATCTTGTTAAATCATCAGATCATTGATCGGATCCCGAGGACCCCGAAGTGATGTTGCATTCCAGATTCATCCCAGACCATCCCATCCATCAGTCTTGGATCTCCAAAGGCAGAAGCTGAGGAGAGAGAAGATTGAAGACCCCTTCTTTGAGAGAAGAAGACCATCCACGCCATCCATGTGATAGATCTAGATCTAAAGAAGTATTGTGTCATATCACATCTCTTCCTTTCTAGATCTATCATTCCATCATGTTGTACTTCCCTCCTCTCTTTGTAGGCATCTCATGGATCTATCTTTCTGTAACGCCATTATGTTTTCCGCAAGCATGAGCGGTTAAACACCTTAACTTAGGTTGGGAGTAGCCACTAAGGCTCTCCCAACATGTATATTGTCTCTTTCTGTTGAATATACATATTCTTATCAAGATTATCTCCATGCACCTGTTTTAATGCTTCACTTGTATGCTTAGCTACCATCTTGTGATGTTTGATTGTTGATATCTCGAGAGAGTAATATCACTTTTATCATGTGTCATGGAGTAGTATGAATACACAAAGTGTTGGAATGCTAAGGCTTTAAAACCATATGTTCTATTGTGAGGTTTACGTGTGGTCACCTCGAGAGAGGGACTACCCTTAGGCTTAGATCTATTCTTATCTTGAGAAAGAGTGAATAGACGATTTTGATGGTTGGTTGTAATCTTGATAAGAGTATGCGAGAGAAAGAGACAATGTTGCATGTTGGTGAGATGCTTTAGTAGGTGAACCCCAACCCGGATTTCCTCCCATATACTTATTTCATCTTGTTTCTTTTGTTTCTTTTGTTCTTGTTGTTCTTGTTTCTTTTGAACTACTTTAGTTTGTGTTTCACCGTTTCTTAGGGAATACCTTTTACTTCCCCTCTTCGGCTAGAGTATACGAGTGCTAGATTCTGCGTGCTTAACACTGCCAACTTTGTCCCTGTGTTCAACCCCGATCACTACATCAGACCTCGTTTACCGTTGCGGGGGCCGAGTCTGGTTATCTACTTAAAAGTCCGACTACTCTGAATCCACTCCTTTTGGACGTGCGATTTAGGCCGGTCACGTACTAATCTAACTTAGGCGAGTTAGCTTAGCCACTTCATGAACTACTGTATTATAGATGCGATTAACATGCTTAAAAGAACAAGACTCGAAAAAAGAAGATAGGTGCCTGATACCTGCTACTAAGATACCGATGTGATCTCTTCTCTCGCGTGATGACTGGATTGATTGGATATACAGTTGTCAAGGAGTCTGACTCTACTGCCAGTAATCTAATTTGCCAATGTAAAGCTTATTCCAATGAGAAATGAACAACCTCTACTTCAGCTAAGATCCACCTCCAACTTCGTTTCCCTCCTGTTCCCAATCACCGCCACCACTCTCCCATCAGATTCCTATAAAACCCTCCTAGGCCAATCACTCCCTACTTGTCGACTGAAGCATCACAATTTAGCTTGATGACGTCTCCCAACGGTGGAAACCACCGGTGGTGGCTTTCCGGAACTGGTCTGTCCAGGTTGTGCTCATTCTCCTTCATGTAGTCATCCATTAGGCTGTAGTGTATCTGAATTGTGTGGGCTAGTAGCCTTTCTGAGCTCCCAAAAACTAAATGTCCACAACCCCCACATTATGGCCATTGCTGTAACTAGTTCCTCCTTGCTTAGGCCATCATGCAACCTGGTAACAGCTTCCCCCGATGTCACTATTATTAGCTGTCGTCGAAGCCCACCCACTGGATTTGCCGCCCAAGCCTCCACCACCGGTGAGCACATTGATTGTTTCCTACGCTAGGCCGCAAGTACTGCAGGTACCATCATCGATGCATCGTCTGTCCCATAATCTTCCCCTGGTAGCTAGGCCGCCAGTGCACATTCTCCAAAGAAAATGGGCCAGTTTCGGCGGCCATCCCCCTCGGCAGACGATCCTCCATATTCTATCCAGCTTTGCCAAATGGGTATTCACAAAGTCGCTGGTACCCAGCAGTGCCAACCAGTATGTTGTCCGGGTACTGAAGTTACCCTCCCGACCAGTGTAGGAGCTGTGCAACTTGCAGCTTCTTCTTCCTTCCTTATGTTGCTTCTCGCAACACACTCAAGGAAAGAAAAACAAAATAAGGTAAGACATGATAGTTTTAGGAAGGTGCTATTTCACACAGCCAACCTCCTTTCTTTTCTATTACATTGTCTCCTTAAAAATAAACATGCATTACAAGTACTTAAATAACAAACGGCTGGAGATAATATCTCCACATCTAATGCCACTAACCGCCTAAAAACATGTCACTATCTATGACTAAATCAACAGCACGATCCAAGACTTGCTCTACGCCCACGACTGGCCAGTAGTTGTTCAGTTTTACACGACCATGTTGCATCTCACGGCACTATGACATCTCGCCACGCCGTCTCACACAGCGCCATCTCGACATCTCACCTCCTCATGCACTCAGCTGAAATTTCTCTTGGCCACGACTCCTAGATACACTAAACTACAGCTCAAACGAAAGGAGTAAATGCATACACGACTGAAATTAAATACAACTAATCAAGATTAAAGCTAACATTTTCCCCCTTCATCTTGATTCTCCAATTTTTAGGCAGCATTAGAGAAGAGCAGGCTCGTTGTCACTGGCATAGGCACCGAGCGAAGCCTTCTCCTCCTTTTCTTCTTCACGAAAGTTCTCCTTCTTCTTCTCGGGACATTCCCAGGCAAAGTGCCCATAATCCTGGCAGCTAAAACATCGAACCTTCTTCTTGTCACGACTGCGGTTCTTTTTCTTCATCCTCTCCATCCACTCCGCTTCAGTGAGAAGGAGACGAGAGCCTCCATCACCGTTGCCTTCATCATCCATGTCGAGGCTCTCCTCTACAGCCAAGAAGTGCCCGGTCAGCTCTTCGATAGACATAGTCTTGAGGTCGAGCAGTGACTAGATGGAGTGGGCAAGCTGCCGGTACTTCCGCGGCACGCAGCGTAGCAATTTCAGAATGGCCTGGTGCTCGGTGACGCCATTGTCGAGCATCTCCAGATCGTTCACGATGACCTTGAGATTCATCGCAAACTCCTCCACCTTCTCATCGTCCTTGAAGGCAAGATTCTCAAAATCCCGACGGCGCGTCTGCGCCCTTGCTTCACTGACGCGCTCGGAACCCATCCTCAGGGCCTCGAGGGCATCCCAAGCCTCCTTCACGGTGTCCTTTGCTGCCAACGATCGCAGCAGCTCCGGTGACACAACCCGGAAGATGTCACCCAGAGCTTCACGGTCCACATGGTAGTCGCAGACGCCCGACTTGATCGCCTCCCACAAGCCGTTTGATTGCAGATGCACCCGCATGACGAGCGCCCACGGTGTAATTCGAGCGAGTCAGCATCAGCACCTGTACCATTATCAAAGTCTGCCAGACCATTTCCTCAATGATGTGGAGCTCGCGATTGCCGCTGCCGTCGGCCGCCCTCGCCTTGCCATCGGTGTCGTCTCTAGATTGCGACATCTCACTAACCGATCAAGCGAATCTGATACCAATTGTAGGAGCCGCAACTCGCAGCTTCTTCTTCTTCCTCTTCCTTACGTTGCTTCTCACAACACACTCAAGGAAATAAAAACAAAATAAGGCAAGACACGATAGTTTTGGGAAGGTTCTATTTCACACAACCAACCTCCTTTCTTTTCTATTACATTGTCTCCTTAAAAATAAACATGCTTACAAGTACTTAAATAACAAACGGCTGGAGCTAATCTCTCCACATATAATGACACTAACCGCCTAAAAACATGCCACTATCTATGACTAAATCAACAGCACGATCCAAGACTTGCTCTATGCCCACGACTGGCCAACATTTGTTCAGTTTTACACGACCATGCCGCATCTCACGACACCACGACATCTCACCACGCCATCTCACACAGCGCCATCTCGACATCTCACCTCCTCGTGCACTCGGCTAAAATTTCTCTTGGCCACGACTCCTAGAAACACTAAACTACAGCTCAAACGAAAGGAGCAAATGCATACACGACTGAAATTAAATACAACTAATCAAGATTAAAGCTAACAACCAGGCCACCACTGTGGGAGATCCTCGGGCAGTCATTTGCTAATAGGCGTAGTTATGATTTTGGATGCAACCATCGATGGAAAAGACGAAAAAAATGACTTCCCTATCCCAATCACCGCCCTCAGTCCTAATAAGCTCCTTAACCAACTGCATATCGTTTGATGTTTCTCCTTGGACTTTGTTAATGCACTTCATAACACCCATAATCCACTTGTTCCTCCAAATATTGATGCTTTTACCATTCCCCACTCTCCACTTCAGTCCCTCTAATAAAATTGGTTTTTCACCCCATAGATTCCGCCATGTATAACTCGGAATATGTCAACGTCTGGCCTCCAGAACTGAAGAGTTTGGGAAATATCTAGCCTTTAACACTATGTACGCCAACGACTCCATCCTTGTAAAAAGTCTCCATAGTTGCTTTGCGAGCATAGCATGATTGAAAGCGTGCATATCACAAAAGCCCAGACCACCTGTCATTTTTGGCCTACATAGATTCGCCCAACTTAGCCAAGAGATCTTTTTGGTCACATTCATGCAAAAGTTTGTTTTTCAAAAAACCTCAATAAACCAACCGATCATCTGAAATTCATTGTCTTGGAATTCAATTTCAATTTTGAAAAAAAATGAATTCTAAGAAAGTTAGTACATAAACCAAACCAGTCAGACCCTAAATAAAATGCCTCACGGTAGTTTGTCCACTTATTAGGGTTGTAGAATGCCCATTACGCAAGCACATAATAATAATAATTAATTATTAAGTTATGAGTATGCAGGGATGGCAGTCTATAACGATAGTATGCATTATTTAGTTGGTCTCCAGAGAGGGGTTGTGTTAGATATAGATATGGCGGCCAATTATTTATTTAGCATGGATTACGCCCAATGTAGTGCAACTAGTACATGGAGGAAACATAATTTTGTATGTACTGCATATGAGAAAGAGTTTTATCCCCCATTGCTCTCTCCTAGAACTTTTATGGTCCTTATAAGTAGGATCACATGTGACACTAGTGCCCAAAGGGTTCTAGGGGAGAGTATGCCCACCTCCTTGGCGGGTACAATGACCACAACACACAAGTGCACCACACCATGCCTCGCATCGCCTGGCCATGCCTGGCCGAGCTCGGGCTCAGACTTTTGGATTATGAGAATGTTCTTCCGTATTCCGTTTTCTTTTTAAGCTAGGACACAACTACATAATTAATTATTAAATTATTAAATTAATTAATTAATTGTTTTCAAACCAGATTAATTAATCCCAATTAGAAAGTGTTTACCTCATGGTTCTTTCCACAACATGTACAAGAACGATCACGTGATTGCGTCTTATTGAGAATATGATTATGGAGCGTGTTAGTATACAAGTACGTCTAGTGATTAGGGTTAATGACACATACTTCTTAATGCTCTTTCAAAACTGTGAACAGTTCGTGCATGTCTTTTACGAACCCTAGCAAGACGTCCTTTGCCGCCGTCACTCCCCGCTCGCTTCTGGATATTTTCCTCTCCTGTGAGAAGCGTCTTCTCCTTCCTCTCCTAAATGTGGTCTGCTCGGATGGTGGTACCTACAAATACTGAGCTGCACTGGTGGTAGACACTGATCATCGTCGAGCACAAGCAAGACGAGAACCAACGGCAAGTTTGTGACCGGGTTGACTAGAAGAACAACGCTTATCCAGATGGATTGAGGGCTGCTGATTTTTTAAGTAATAGTTCATTTTTCAACGAACAATCTGGTCTGCATTTTCTAACTCCAGTTTCTCTATTCTCCTACACTGGTTATCTAGAGCTGGTCTAAATACGTTAATTACTTTGCATCTACCTGCATTTCCATGTAACAACATAAACCTAAACTTTACAACAATCTTAAAGAAATCAACTTTATGTCATTATTAACTATGGCCGGTATTGGCGGTTCTGGGAATAAAATTGATACTAGCAATATGCCTGAGAAATTGATTGGTACTAACTTTGATAGAGTCAGATGTAATTTTTGCTTAATATTGCAGATTTTGATTAGTGCATAGAAGAGGACGAACCTAAATTTGATGACAATATCTCTGATAATGTATCAAAATTGCAAACTAAAAGAAGGGTGATAAAACGTGCCAAGGGTTGATTATGTTTGTTTAAATAATAAACAATATGATTCATACTCGAAGCAGCCTATTACTACTTCCAAAGTTTTGTGGGAAGTGTTAGTTAAGAATTTTAGTACTGAAAACCAGGGTGTTGAAAAGTACTGTGTCTAAATTTTTAAAATTTTAGATGATTGAGGGTAAGTTTGTTTCTGATCAAACGCATGAATTTAATCTCCTGTGTCATGAACTCTCATATGAAAAGATGGAATTTCCTGAGAAGTTCGTTTTTATGTACCTCATAGAAAAATCCTTAAGTCATGGGAATCATTTGGAATGACTCTTAAGCATCACAAAGGAGACTTGTCAATGAATGGTCTAATGGGATATTAACATACAAAAAGAACATTTAAAAAAGAAGTCTTTCAAGGTGCCTTCTGATGCAAACCCTAGTGTCAATTTTACTACTGCTAAAATCAAAGATAAGAAAAAAAAGAATATGCATAAACCTAAGGTCAAGATTCCGAAGAAATCGAAGAACAAACCTTGTTGTACTTGTGGACATATTGGACATTGGAACAAAGATTGTCCTTCAAAGCAGACAAAGAAAGATGCTGCATTTGCAATTGAGGAGGCTGTCGTCAACATTATGACTGCATCTCAAACCTCAATGATGGGTACATTTTTATAAAACCTAAAATACTTTCTATTTTTGAACCACTTTATTGGATAATTGACACTGGGGCTAATGTACATATTTCTACTGATAAGTCCCTGTTTGTGTCTTACCAGACCCCTAGAGATCGGTTGGTGACTTTGGGCGATTCTAGCTCTGTAGAAGTCAAAGGAAAAGGATGCGTGGACTTGAAGTTCCCTTCGGAGAAGGTTCTGACACTTCATAGAGTCAGATATGTTCCAACTATTTGACACAATATCCTTAGTGGCATAATTTTAGTTAGGGATAGTTTTAGAATAGATTACAAATGTAATATGGCTATTATTACACACCTTTGTGATTCTTTATTTTGTGGAAAGAGATATCTATGTGATGGAGAATTTATTTAAGATTCTTGTTGAACTCTTTTCAAATTCAACTTTAAATTTGAATGATAACTGTATGTGGGATTTTCATATTTTGAATAGAGTTTCTCATAAACATAAAGAAATGAGTCCATTTGAGCAATGGAGAGGGAGAAAACTGTGTCTCAAATATCTTTGAGTGTGTGGGTGCCTTGCTAAGGTACTTGTCCCTGAATACAAAAAGAAAAAATTGGGACCAAAAACCAGTTGATGCCATTTTCTTCAGTTATGTAGAGAAAACTTATGCCTATAGATTCTTGATTGTAAAATCTAATATCTCAGGCATTGAGGTCGATACAATTGTGGAGTTATGAGATGCTATATTCTTTGAGGATGTGTTTCCCATGAAATATGATGTGCCCAATGGAGTATCTCAAGAGGATTCATTTACCACATGTTCCATTCCTGAACACATGGAAAGGATGATAAATTTGGGGGGCAACTCAAAACATGCTATTTTTGAATCTGATGATTATGAAGAAATGGTTGAATCAAGGAGAAGTAAACAACCTAAGACATCCAAAGATTTTGGAAGTGAGTTTTTCACTTAAAGTGTTGAGGATGATCCTGTATCTCCTGAATCTATGTTTTAGAAAGAAGTTGTTAATGATGGAATTCAATCAATTCTCTTGAACGAAATTTGGAAATGAGTGAATTTGCTTCCTGGTGGTTCTGCAGTTGGATGCAAATAGATCTTTAAAAAGAATCTTAATGCAGATGGGACAATCAATAAGTATAAGTCTAGGTTAGTTGCAAAGGGGTACACATAATGGGAAGGAATACATTATTTTAATACCTATTCTCCTATTTTTTGTATCACCACAATCTGAGTACTTATAGCATTGACTTATATTTATAATCTCTGTATCCATTAGATGGATGTGAAGACCATTTTCTTACACAATGATCTTTAGGAAGAGATATATATGGAACAACCTAAGGGATTTTTGGGTCATGGGAATGAGTCTAAAGTGTGTGAACTTGCTAAGTCATTATATGACTTGAAACAAGCCCCTAAGAAATGGCATGAGAAGTTTGATTATGTGGTATCATCGTTTGGTTTTATGTCTAATGAATTTGATAAGTGTCTTTACTGCAAAATCATCAATGATGGATTCATTTTGCTTTACTTATATGTCGATGATATTTTACTTTTTGGTTTTAATATTAAAGCAATAAATGGGACAAAGTCATTCTTGTGTAGCAAGTTTGAGATGAAGGATATGAATGTTGCTGATGTGATTTTAGGGCTTAAAATCATAAAGTCTACTAATGGTATAACTCTCTCACAGTCTCACTATATTGAGAAGATACTGGAGAGATTTGAATACACATCACGTAAACTTGTTAAGAAGCCATATGATTCATCTGAGGCCTTGTTCAAGAATGAGACTAGAGTTCTGATGTCTCAATTACAATACTCTCAGATTATTGGAAGTTTGATGTATCTTATGAATTGCACATGTCCAGACATTGCATTTTCTGGGAGTAAGTTAAGTAGATACACCAGCTGTCTCGAAAAGACCTCTTGGGAAGATCTTGATAGATTTTGTAGGTATAATATCCTTCAGTAATCAAAGGATATAGTGATGCAAACTAGACTGCCATGAACTCTGGGAGTAATGTTGTCTCAAGATATGTATTCTTGTTGGGAGGAGGTGTTGTTGCTTGGAGGTCTAAAAAATAGACCATATCGTCTCGATCTACTTTAGAAGCAGAGTTGTGTGCTTTAGACAAAACTGGATTAGAAGCTAAATGGCTACATGAACTTATGTCTAGTTTACCTGTGGTAAAGAAGATGTTTCCTACAATTTCAATGCACTATGATAACAGTACAACTATTGCTAAGATAAAAAGTTCTAAGTACAATATAAAACAACACAGACACATCTGAGTTAGAATTAAGTCTATAAGGAAGTTAGTGTCTAATGGGGTCGTGGCTATAGACTACGTCAGTACCATAGATAATACAACTGATCCTTTCACTAAAGGTTTTATCCTGGCCTTAGTGGAGAAATCCATGTGGGAATGGGACTGAAATTCCTTTAGATTTGCAGGAAGTAGCAACCCAACCCAAGAGAGTGGGCATTCCATAAATTGGGTTCAATGTGGTAATAACAAGCTGTCAGGTGAATTAGATGACATTATATTTTTTCATTTGATGCTTCTTGTATCTGTGTGCCTATCCCTTAAGAAACCTATTAGTATCATGACTGCAAGTTAGTAAGAGATTAGTCTTTGAATTGTGTCAAGTCACATGATGTTAGAAGTACATCCTTGGAGACTCCAACTAAGTGATTGATGTTGTGTAGGCCGCAACAGGGGAATTGGGTTGTTTATTGATATCAATTATAACATATATTTTGTATGCATGACCTTAATGCATTATTTTCTATTCTTACTCTTGCACCCAAGGTTCAGGTTCAAGACTATTGTTCACCTAGTTCCTTCGGGGGTCTAAGTTGGATAACTCAAGTAGATTCAAACTGAAAGGTATATACTGAAAGCACAATAGGAGGACTGAATGGTATATCACACTATACATTGGACCTTGTGGGAGATTGTTAGATATAGATATGGCACCCAACCATTTATCTAGCATGGGTTAAGCCCAATGCAGTGCATCTAGTACATGGAGGAAATGTAGTTTTTTATCTAGTACACATGAGGAAGAGTTTTACCCACATTGCTCACTCTTAGAAGTTTTGTGGTCCTTATATGTAGGATCACATGTGACACTAGTGCCCAAAGGGTCCTATGGGAGAGTATGCTCACCTCCTTGGTGGGTATGGTGACCACAATATACACACACATGTGTGCACGCCACACCACACTTCACCTTGTCTCACCTGGCCTGGCTGGGCACATGCTCAAGCTCGGGTTTGTGACTTGTGGCTTGTGAGAATTTCTTCTATCTTCCATATTCTTTTTACATTGGAACACAACTACTTAATTAATTATTAACTTAATTAATTAAGTCTTCTCGAACCAGATTTATTACTAATTAGAAAGTGTTTACCTCACAGTTCTTTTTGCAATATGTACAAGAGCGTTCCTGTGACCGTGTCTTATTGGGAATAGGATTGGGAAGCATGCTAGTCTATAAATATGTCTGGTCATTAGGGTTAAAGACAAAGACTTCCTAACGCTCTTATGCAACCGTCAGCAGTTCATGTATGACTTTTGCGAACCATAACAAGACGCCCTTAGCCGCCTTCGCTCCCTGCCACTTCTAGAGATTTTATTCTCCTGCAAGAAGTGTCTTTTCCTTGCTCTCCTAAATGTGGTATGTTGGTGTGGTGGTACCTACGCATAGTGAGATGTGCTGGTGGTGTGCACTGATCGTCTTCGAGTGGGAGTAAGATGAGAACCTATGATAGTTTTGTGACCGTGTTGACTAGAAGAATGACGCCTATCCAGATGGATTGAGGGTCACTGATTTCTGTAAGTTACACGTTCTTTTTCAACAAATAATTTAGTACGTGTTTTCTAATTCCCATTTTTTTATTCTCCTGTACTTGTTATTTCTTCTATATCTTATCTAGATCTGGTATGAATACGTTAATTACTTTGCATCTGCCTGCTTCTGCATGTAATGTAAACTTAAAATTTACAACATGTTGTATGTGGGACATTTAGGATTTGACAGGTTCTGATTCCGTGTGGGCATTTAGGATTTGGAAGTGACACTAGAGGCGGTGGGGTTTTTGTTGGAGGAAGATGACCATGTGGAGGCGTATGTACACTTGCCAGCTAGCTCAGCTGGTCAAGTCTGCTGCTTGTGAAGTGTAAGTTGTGGGTTTGAATCTCAATGAATCCAGTTGGGGCACTACAGGAAGGGATTAAAGTCCCTTGATGTATGCTGTTGGTTGTTCTCTCTCTCCGACTACCTTGGACAAGGGTGAAATTCCCCACTATCCAAAGAAAACCATGTGGAGGCATCTGTGTGGACATACATCTGGTTTGCAGATTCAGTGCTAGAGGTGGTGGAAGGTTTGGCGGAGGCGAGTGGTGGTGTTGGTGACGGAGGCGACATTGAAGGCAGAGTAGATAGCAAAGTCAGAGATGGAGCGCAGGTGGTGCTTGTGATAGTTCAAGGTGCATGGGGTTGGTGGTGGTATGACTGCGGTGGAGGTAAAAAGATTTTTTGGTGGTGAACATGGCTTTCACCTATGGACTATTTAATTTTATTTTCACTTTTAGATGTACTATCTTTTGTGTTTGCGACTTTAAGATGACAAGATGAATTTAAATTATTGTTTTTTTAGAAAGAAAAGGTTCCAATTTTAACAATACTCTTTAGTTTATGTGGTTGATTAGCTCACCTATTTTTTTGTAAGTTGTGACTTTGTGTGAAACTGTCATAGTAACTAGTAACTCTCTTTCTCTCTAGGGCCGCAATCAAACATGACGGTTACTCTATTCTCTACTATTAAGGTAAGGGGGTGCCACTGCTCTGAACTGTTCTTTGAATACATAGTTATAGATTTTTCTTTTGAAAATTTGATTTCAGCCATTAGATATTTTGAACCATATAAATTTTCCGTAATTGGTTTGTTGTAAATGTGAATAACCTGTTTGTAAGTAATGTTGACTACCATGGTTTTTGTAAGAAAAAAGACATTAAAGGCTTTAGACTTGTAAAAGATGTAAAAATGATAGAGAAAGTTGATGTTGCGATGCTTACGTTAGCTAGAACTTGTTTATGATTTAGTTTTAATAGAGAACTTTGGACTGTCTTTTAGATATACTCATTCGAGAAATCGAGCAAGCAAAGTTTATAAATGAAACTTGAGTTAGTACGTTCACTGGATCACCATAACACTGAGCCTGACTGTTTTATTTCTTCCCTATATGTTAGTATTTTGCGGTGGCTCATTTTGTCATGTCTGGGTTCATGGAAGTCAAGGTGATAGTTATAAATAAAACTACTTATGTATACTTAAGCATTTTTCACCTCACAAAACATTTTGTCATGCTTAATTTAGTGTGTGTGTGAGAGAGAAAGAGCATTAGGGGGAACCAAATTGACTCAGTGCTGGAAAGATCTCAGTATGGGAAATGTTAAAAATGATTTCTTTAGAAATATTTAGCAGATCCATACTTCTTCAACACAAAATTTGGGTATAACGTTAGGAGAAAAGAATATTCCTCTTTGATCAAAAGAGAGAGAGAGAACATGTGGTGATTGAGGAGGCTATCTGAAAGACTAAAATTATTCTCCTAGTGCCACACATGTTTGTTAGATTGGATTGAAGCATTAGGGTTTTTGTGCGATGATGAGTGCAAATTCAAAAGAAAAACATGCATTTTCCTTTGAGTTTTCTATTATGGGGTTAGAAGAATAGGCCATATGCTATTTTTTCATTCATACTAATGGTAAAGACTTGACATAAATTGAAGACTGACATACATTACTTCATGGTAAAAATGTAAAATATTTTGCCACAAACAATGACAATATCATCCCTTTCATGTCCAACTTTTCCATTGCCAAGCCATATGATCCCTTTATAGGATGTTGATCTATGGATGAAAAAGTAAATGATATCTATTATTTGTATATACATTATAAATTGAAAATATATGCTTTATTTGTAGAATTTGGTTGTTTAAGGGCGGGAATAGGTATGATTTCCAAATTAAAATAGGCTATAAAATGTGTGAATGGAAACATAATATAATTTATTTATTGCCATTGGAAGGAGGACAAACAACTCTTATCCTAAGATTATCTTTTACACGTTTAAGCTGCAAATGGATTTTCCAAGATATACAAATTTGACTTTTATCTTCCTATGAAAATTTTACTTTGTAGTCCAAATGAGATTTATAGACCATTCATGTAACATACCAAAACCTAGAACTTGATCTTATTCCAGGGATAAGAGGTTAGAAACCTTAGTCTTTTTGGCTTAGCCAAACAAGGTAAGGGTTTGCTCTTTAGTGACCCTAAATATGTTAATGCATAAATCAATCACCCTAATATGTAGAATATAAATTAATATTACCTAATACCTTCAAATTAATCATAAAATCAATGAAAAGTACATAAGATATGTCACATGAGGTAATAATGAGCATAAAAGGATAGGGTGTCCATAACTGGGAATAATGATATATAATTCAACTAAATATGAAATAAATAAACTTATGTGAGATAATGATAGAGTAGATTCGTTCTAGATCTTTCCTTAGACTTTTAGAACAAGGAGGATATAAAAAGATAAATAATAACTCTCTAAGCAAGGTAATGTGACATTGAATTATTTAATAAGAGAATATAATGGGTTAAAATTAATGAAAGAGAAAGTAATTGGATAAGAATAACTTCATATTCATTTTTTAAGATATTCTTTGGCTTGGAGGCCAAGTTTCACCAATTGAGGATAATAATAATCATATCTATTTTATTTAGAAAAAAAGAAAAAAGGTGTTTTTCCTTTAAAATATGAAACAAAATACTTAGTAACTCAAAAAGAGGAAAATAATCTTATATTCATAATCTACACACTTAAATATGCCTTTGGGTGAATTTTCACTCATTTTGGAGAAAGTTTAATTGAAAGGTGAAGTCAAGAGAGAGAAAGTGTGTAGAACCTTCAAAATATTAAATAAATGAACAAACAACTCCAACATGTAAGATTGATGGCAAATGTTTTTTTTGATGACCGAGAGAACCCACCCCGAGCGAAGCTGACATGGTAAACTCTCGAGGCATGAGAGGGTGTGGTCCGGTCACCCCCTCCCACGCCTAATCAGCGTGGATTGCCATTCGCAAAGTGCCTTCGGTGTGGTTTGAACTCGGGTCCATCATTGGGACTTACCGAGCTCTTACCACCCGGGCTACTATGGCTGGACTGATTGATGGCAAATTTGTATCCAACACATTAAATATGACTTGTGGGTGAAGTTTCATCAAATTTGGAGAATCCTAAAGTCATTAATGAAGGAGGAAAGAGAAAATAAGATTTGATTTATTTAACACATCAAAAGTACCCAAAAGGCAAATCTAATTGCATAATCAGAATCTACATGCTTTACTTAGCCTCTATGCAATCCAATTTGGGGTTTATTTGCACCCTCTTTGAAGGAGAGAGAAAATAGGAAATTAATTGCATTCCCACTTCAATTGGATTTTGATTTGTATAAGTTTCTATTATTTTTTATCTATCACACAGTTGTTTAAGTGTGCTCGTATCTGGGCCATTCATTTCTTGATCGGACGGGTACCAACTCATCCTCTACCTCACAATGAATGAGGAAACCAAGCCTGTTCACACGCAGAACCTTCCGCTTGGGATTTCTCAGCCTACGCTCAATATTTGCTCGCGATTTTTTCTCCTATGGATTCCTTTTTAGTTCTGAGTTGCTTGATCCCTTACCGGAGTGCTAGAATTCTGCTTGGGATTTCTCAGCCTACGCTCAATATTTGCTCGCGATTTTTGCTCCTATGGATTCCTTTTTAGATTCTGATTTGCTTGATCCCTTGCTGGAGTGCTAGAACCCTATAAATAGGAAACACCCAATTCCCTTTTCTCCACTATTTTTCACAGAAGCTTCTCTATTGTCCCCATCACAGTGTGTTTATCCAAAATCTTTCATCGGAGTTTGTCCTAGTCTCATGCATCGCCAATTGGCTTCTGAAAGAATTGTGCCGCCATAGACAACTTGCTTTACAACTCTATTATCTCTGAGCTGTGTTTCCTCAGCAACGCCACCTTGAGTGCAATTAGCACTGGGGTAAGCTTCCTTGAACCTCCATTGCCGCTTTACCTTATTCTTTTTCCTCAATTCGCCCTGGTTCTATATGTCCTATAATTGCGGTTAGGCTTCTCAACAACGGTCTGGGTGTTGGCTACTCAGTGACCCTAGAATCACAAGAACTGAGTAGTTATCTTCATTGAGTCTTGGTGTTTCTTCTCACAACCTTTGATTACTGGGTGATCTTCATTTTCTGACTGTTTCTCTAAATCTCTGACTCTGCCATGGCGGGGGTTTGTTCTTGGGGTTCCGGTCTTGGCGATTGCCTGTTTGTGGGCTCATTGCCTTCACAATGCTTTAGCGAAGTTGATGGGGCTGTTTCTGGGTTATTTTGAGGACTTAACATCCATTGTTCCTTCACCTAATGTGGATCGACATCCATGGCGTGAGAACAAGGTCGGGGATGAATCCCCGTGGTGATATCCCTCTGTCACCTTCGCTCGCCTTTAGTTTTCTTAACGGGGGTATTTTGGTAATATCACATGGTTGTACTTCTTTTCTTTGCACCCCACTAACATCAATGAGTGGATGACCGAGTTGGTCAACCCTGATTGGGCCAACTCAGACTTAGTGACTCCCTCTCTCTCTTTTCTCTCTCATAGGGTTTTACTAACGTGGAATTTTGTGATTGGTTGATTTTAAAAAATTCTTAGTAAATTATTCATAGCTTAGAAAAATAAAATTAAATATGTGTTAAACATAAGAAAAATAAGGGCTATCTAATAATATCAATTTATTGCTCGAATCTAATCTTAAAAATATGTGATTTTAGTGAATTTACCTAAATAGTTAATAACTTGTAAAATTCATAACCAAATGTCTAAAAGTCACAAAAATATGAAAAAATATGTTTTGAACTCAGAAAAAGATAATCTAAAATATGGCTTGGTTTTGATAACCTAATTCACTAATATTAAAAAGGTAGTTTTTAGAATTTTGAAGAATCAATGTAATTCTAACTCTAAGTTCACATACATGATAATAGGTGCTTCGAGAACCTAGATTTGGATCTAGAAGTGACATCGTACTGTTAGACCCTGTGGAGAGGTATGTTTTCATTCTCTATTATTCCCTTTGATAAATTATAATGTTTTCTTCTTTCTTTTGGTCCTATGGACATTAGCCAAGACAATATCTTGTTCTTTCGGAAAATATGCTTCATGTGAAGTTCCTTTTTTTGGTAACCGAGAGAACCCACCCCGGGCGAGCCCGACATGGTAAACTCTCGAGGCATGAGAGGGTGTGGTCCGGTCACCCCTCTCCCGCACCTAATCAGCGTGGATTTCCATTTGCCCTTTTATTGTTATTAATCTTGTGATCATATTTGGACATTCTCTTGGACCTTTTCTTATTATTTGTTCATGATATAACTCTATATGATGACATGTGATATCTTTTTCCCACTTTTGTGGTGGTTGCATAGATTGTCATTTATGTGGTGACAAATCTTTTTATTCTGACTATACTTTTTACTTGCCTCTCTATTAAGCATGTTGTGTGACTCAGTAGTCCTAAAGTAAAATAATTTGCATTGGTTTTTGGGTTATATGCCCTTATTTATTTTGGGATGGAGGTTATGTGCCCCATAGTCGGGTTTCAAATTTATGAGGTTTGGCGCACATTTATATTTTTTTGGGAGTTTGGTTATGTGCAATCTCTCTTAGGTTTGAAGTTTATGAGACTTGGCCGCCTTTGTTATTTATGTTGTTCTAGTGCTATGTTTATCTCACCTACATGCATGTTGTTATGGGTTATGTGCCCAAAAGGATTATGTGTGCTTTTGTGGCACCACTTTGATCATTGTTTAATGGCAAGTAATTCCTTTTCTTATCGCCTATATTGTGATCAATTTCTTTTATACCCAATTGGGTAGTCCTTACATCTTTTATGGGAAGCCTTTATACTTGATACCCTCATTCTTAATATATTGCTCAACTTCTATTTAGCATGCACATACCATCCTTTTTACTGATATTCTCTTTTCCTTTCTTTTGTGAGGTACGCTTCCAAACCGAGGTGTTGGACAAGGGAGGGAAATCATGAAGGACCTAGACCTCAACAAGTGTAGTTTACCTTGTGGGAGACATTGCTTGAAGTTGTTAGGTGATCCTTATCTAGTCTTACATGTAGTTAGTTTTGCCTTTATGTAACCCTGTGTGGTGAAGTATTAGTATGATAAGAAGCTTTGTAATGGTTAGATACATCTTTTATTATGCTGCTACTTTGTGTTATGATACAATCATGTTGAATAAATTGGTTTCATCCCTTTCGAGAAAAGTTTTTGTTGGTGTGTTGTTTGGGATGTTGCCTTTTTATTTTAGTAGGGAGTGGTTCCCCTCTGGGATCCCACTCCTTACATCATTATGTTAGAGCATGTGGCTATCAATTATCTAACTATTTCAAACTTGTCTCCCTTAGGAGGTTTACCTTTTTCCATAGGTTGCTTATACCTAGTGGTAAAAACCCTAATGGTAGGAGATAACTCAACTGTTGACAACCAGTATGGTTATGAGATACCACATAATCCTAGGTTTGGGATGGCAAGGATGGATCCACCCTTTACCACACCAGTGACTCAAGGTACTCCTCTGACTGAAAGTGGACCATCAGTAGGCCAGGAGACCCCAACCTCTATTGGTACAAGCATAGTCATCTCTCTAGAACAAGAGTTGGCCATGTTTTGATAACTTTTTGCTACAACTATGGTAGGGAAGATGAAAGACCCGTCTACACTTGAAAATCCTAAGGAGTATTCCATAATGGAATTCATGAAGATGCAACCATACTCCTTCAAGGGTGAAGGTGAGATAGAGATGGTCGACAAAGTTGATGATTGGGTGCTAGCCATAGAGAGGACTTTTGATGGTATGGCATGTCCTCCCCACCAGATGGTAAGATTTGCCTCATATATTTTTGATGGACCCACTCGAGTTTGGTGGAATGGGATAGGAAGGACACGTGATATCTCTACCATGACCTGGGAGTAGTTTTTGGTGCTTTTTCGTGGGAAGTACATCTGCACTGCTACCCTAAAGAAGAAGAAAACAGAGTTCTACAGCTTGAAGCAAGGTTCTTTACCCGTTTCTGCATTTGTATAGAAGTTTTTGTTGTTGGAACGTTATGCTATAGGTTTGGGTAAAGAGCGTACGGTTGACCTATTCCTTCAAGTACTCAACTACAATGTGGGTCGTGCTCTTATCCCACAACTACCTTTGACCTTTCGATAGATGATTGATAAACCTTTAGATGTGGAGTCTTACCCGTGATTTCAACCTGGGGAGTTTGACAAGAAGAGGAAGCCTTCAGGAGATGAGCAGAGAAGAGACAAGTGTGCTAAATGCAATGGTTACCATCCTCCAGGGAAGTGCTCTCAAGATAATAATCAAGCAAAGTATCAAACTGATTTTTGGGTTGTGTGTCATCATTGCAATGAACTAGACATATTCACTCTAGGTGCCCTCAACTTCATAATGGACCTGCATCGGCTCAACAACAACAACCTTAAGTTCCTCATCAGAATAATGGTAACAACAATGATAGAAGACCTATGGAAAGGTGAGCTGGAAGAGTTTTTGCTTTGGATGGTCAAGAAGTCTATGATGATGATCATGATGAAGATCGATAGTTAGACTTTCAAATTATGTTTCCTTTTGCCTGGTACCTTGTGGATATATGTAAGGAATTTATCTTTGTACCTATAGTTTTGCTTGACTCATTATGATGAAACTTTTTAAGGGGTAGTAGATAGTTGTTTGTTTGTTATGGACGTTTAGATTTTGAGGATGAAATCTCTTTATGGGGTGGTATGCTATAACATACCAAAACCTAGAACTTGATCTTATTCTAGGGTTAAGAGGTTAGAAACCTTAGTCTTTGGGGCTTAGCCAAACAATGATAAGGGTATGCTATTTAGTGACCCTAAATATGTTATAACATAAATAAATCACCCTAACATGTATAATATAAATTAATATTACCTAATATCTTCAAATTAATTATAAAATCAATGAAAGGTACATAAGATATGTACATGAGGTAATAAAATGCATAAAAGGACAAGGTGTCCGTCATTGAGAATAATGATATACAATTCAACTAAATATGAAATAAATAAACTTATGTCAGATAATGATAGAGTAGATTTGTTCTAGATCTTTCCTTAGCCTTTCAGAACAAGGAGGTGATCAAAAAGATAATAATAACTCTTTAAGCAAGGTAATGTGATATTGAATTATTTAATAAGAGAAATAATAGAAATAATGGATAATGGGTTAAAAATTAATAAAAGAGGAAGTAATTGGATAAGAATAACTTCGTATTCATTTTCTTTAGATATGCTTTGGCTTGGAGGCCAATTTTAACCAATTTAGGATAATAATCACCACATCTATTTTATTTAGAAAAAAAAGAAAAAAGTATTTTTCTTTTAAAATATGAAATTTGATACTTAATGACTCCAAAAGAGGAAAATAATCTTATATTCGTAATCTACACACTAAAATATGCCTTTGGGTGAATTTTTACTCATTTTGGAGAAAGTTTGATTGAAAGGTGAAGTCAGGAGAGAGAAAGTGTGTAGAACCTTCAAAATATTAAATAAATGAACAAACAACTCCAACTTGTAAAATTGATGGCAAATTCATATCCAATACATTAAGTATGACTTGTGGGTGAAGTTTTATCAAACTTGCAGAATCCTAAAGTCATTAATGAAGGAGGAAAGAGAAAAAAAGATTTGATTTATTTAACACATCAAAAGTTCCCAAAAGCAAGTCTAATTACATAATCGGAATCTACATGCTTTAACTAGCCTCTGTGCAAAATTTCATCCAATTTGGGATTTGTTCACACCCACTTTGGAGGAGAGAAAAGATAGGAAATTAATTGCATTCCCACTTCAATTGGATTTTGATTTGTATAAGTTTCTTTTATTTTTTTATCTGTCATGTGATTGTTTAAGTGCGCTTGGATCTAGGCCGTTCATTTCTTGATGGGACGGCTATCGGCTCATCCTCAACCTCACAATGAATGAGGAAACTAGGCCCACTCACACGCAAACACTTTTGCTTGGGATTTCTCGGCCTATACTCAATATTTGCTCACGATTTTTTCTCCTATGATTCCTTCTTAGATTCTAAGTTGCTTGATCCCTTGCTCGAGTGCTAGAACCCTATAAATAGGAAACGTCCAATTCCCTTTTCTCCACCGTGTTTCATAGAAGCTTCTCTGTCACCCCCATCACTGCACATTTATCCAGAGTCCATCTTTGACGTTTGTCCTAGCCTCCTCCATCACAAATTCGCTTCCGAAAGAATTGTTCCGCCATGGACAACTTGCTTTACAACTATGGTATCTCTGAGTTGTGTCTCCTCAGTGATGCCACCTTGAGTGCAATTAGCATCGCGGTAAGCTTCCTTGAACCTCCACTGTCGCTTTACCTTATTCTTTTTGCCTCTATTTGCCCTGGTTCGATCTATCCTATCACCGCAGTTAAGCTTCTCAACAACGGTCTGGGTGTTGGCTACTCAGTGACCCTATGATCACATGAATTGAGTAGTTATCTTCATTGAGGCTTGGTGTTTCTTCTCATGGCGTTTTATTTCTGGGTGATTGTCACTTTTGGACTATTGCTCTGAATCTCTGACCAGGCCATGATGGGGGTTCGTTCTTGGGGTTCTAGTCTTGGCGATTGCCTATTCGTGGTTCATTGCCTTTAGAGTGCTTTGGCAAATTCGATGGGGCTATTTCTGGTTTTTTTTAGGACTTAACATCCATTATTCCTTTTCCTGATGTTGATCGATATCCATGGCATGAGGACAAGGTCGGGGATGAGTCCCCATAGTGATTTCCCTCTGTTACCCTCGCTCGCCTTCGATTTTTTTGTTTTCTTAATGGGGGTATTTTGGTAATCTCACATGGTTGTATTTCTTTTCTTTGCACCCCACTGACATGGATGAGTGGCCGAATGAGTTGGCCAGCCCTGATTGGGCCAACTCAGACTGGGAAACTCCCTCTCTTTCTTTTCTCTCTCGTAGGGTTTTGCTGACGTAGAATTTTACGATTGGTTGATTTTCAAAAATTCATAGTAAATTATTCATAGCTTAGAAAAATAAAATAAAATATGTATTAAAATCATAAAAATAAAACTAATGGTTCCCATTTTATTTCTAAAATTCTATCATATAAATATGTAATTTTAATAAATTTACCCACATATTTGATAAATTGTAAAATTCATAACTAAATATTTAAAAGTCAGAAAAATATAATAAAATATGTTTTGAGCTCAAAAAAAGATAATCTAAAATATGGCATGGTTTTGATAACCTAATTCACTAATATTAAAAGGAAATTTTTAGGGTTTTGAATAATCAATGTAATTCTAACTATAAGTTCACATACATGATAATAGGTGCTTTGGGAACCTAGATTTGGATCTAGAAGTGACATCATACTATTAGACTCTATGCAGAGGTATGTTTGCATCCCCTATTATTACCTTTGAGAAATTAATCTACTTTCTTCCTTCTTTTGGTCCTATGGACATTAGCCTACACAATATCTTATTCTTTTAGAAAATATGCTTCATATGAAGTACCTTTTATTTGTTATTAATCTTGTGATCATATTTGGACATTATCTTGGCCTTTTTCTTATGTTTTGTTCATGATAGAACTCTATATGATGACATGTGATATTATTTGCCCACTTTTGTGGTGGTTTCTTAGATTGTCATTTATGTGGTGACAAATCTTTTTATTCTGACTATACTTTTTACTTGCCTCTATTAAGCATGTTGTGTGACTCAGTATCCCTAGAGTAATATAATTTGCATTGGTTTTTGGGTTATGTGCCCTTAAATTTTGGGATGGAGGTTATGTGCCCCATACCCAAGTTTCAAATTTATGAGGTTTGGCCCACATTTATACTTATTGGGAGTTTGGTTATGTGCCAATCTCTATTAGGTTTCAAGTTTATGAGGCTTAGCCACCTTTGTTATATATGTTGTTCTAGTGCTATGTTTATCTCACCTACATGAAGGTTTTTATGGGTTTTGTGCCCAAAAAGATTATGTGTGCTTTTGTGGCACCATTTTTATCATTGTTTTATGAGAAGTAATATCTTTTCTTATTTCCTATATTGTGATCAATTACTTTTATATCCAATTGGGTAGTCCTTACCTCTTTTATGGGAAGCATTTATACTTGATGCCCTCATTCTTAATATATTGCTCAACTTCTATTTAGCATGTACATACCAACCTTTTGCTGATATTCTCTTTTCCTTTCTTTTGTGGGGTATGCTTCCAACCCCAGGTGTTGGACAAGGAGAGGGTAATCAAGAAGGACCTGGACCCCAACAACTGTAGCTGACCTCGTGGGAGACTTTGCTTGAAGTTGTTTGATCCTCAGCTAGTCTTACATGTAGTTAGTTTTTCCTTTATGTCACCCTGTGTGGTGAAAGATTAGTATGATAAAAAGCTTTGTAATGGCTATATAAATCTTTCATTCCGCTGCTACTTTGTGTTATGATACAATCATGTTGAATAAATTGGTTTCATCCCTTTCAAGGAAAAGTTTTTTTGGTGTGTTGTTTGGGATGTTGCCTTTTATTTTAGTAGGGAGTGGTTCCCCTCTGGGATCCCACTCCTTACAATTCAACCAATACACATATAAAAATCTTTCTTTAATAGAGACTAGGCTTGTTCATTAGGTGTTGTTAGAGTGCAATGTGTGAATTTGCATAATATTTTTAATGTTACAAAACTACAAGTTACATCCCCACTACACCCAACATAACAACCCTCTATATTACACTTAGATATGCACACCGTACACCCCACACACATCCACACTACTACAACCAATTTTTCATGGTGGGGATTCTAAATGGTTATTAGAGTGTGCACATATATGTACGATCATTTACTGTATTAAGTATTTTTTTTGTAGACCACGAGTATATATCGATGCCCAGGACAACCTACCTAAGCAATCAGATAAAATCTAGAAAAATTTTACCTCAATAGTAGGAGTATATACTTTGAACACCTCTTTTGATATCAAAAAATAAGGAAATCTATTCACCAACCCTCTTATGGGGAATATATAGCTAAATATTATAAGATAAACACTAGAATACTTCACCATCTCTAGGGAAAATACAACCAACCATCACAAAAATAATGACAAGGTATATATATATATAAATATATATGCCTAAATACAATTAAGACCAAAAACTTCAAATACCTATTCATTAAAATTCTATTTTTATTGCTTTATGAAGTAACCTTTATCACTCACATCCATCACATGCACGTCATGCACTGATAGTGACATTCCTACTAGTCAAGACAAAATGTAGCTATCTAGAAACCCCACTCTATAATCAACCATCTTATCACCAACATATTCTCATCCCTATATGCATATCGAGAAAACACCCATTCTCCCTAAAAATGATTTACATGTTACATCGTATACACATCCTCCAAGAAGTAGTATCTTTTCCAACTAATAACTCTACTAGCTTCTTATAATCCACCTCTATAAACTCCTATTATAAATTGTGGTGTCGTAGAGAAGAATACCAAAGAGGTCCCCCAAAATACTCACCATCATCCCCTAACACCTCCCTAATGTTATACCACCCCAAATCTGAACCATGAATATGTAAGATGCCTCATATCACCCTTACTTGCCTCCTTTTTTGGATTCCTCCATATATATCTCCAAAATTTAACTTCACCCTTCCCACACAAGTTTACCCTAAGTAATGACTCTTAAACTGAATCTCCTTGACTGCACTTGTATAAAGGACCTCTTCATCTTTCATGTCTCCTCTAGGAAAACATACCATCCTCCATTTCCAAACACCATCACACTAAGATACAACTAAAGCATATGCTATAACTCATACACTTGTAAATGACTTCTTCATTTTATTACATTCGGTAGCATATTGGCCCCCCACTGACACTACATGTATAAGGGAAAAATACCCCATATTATCCCATACCTCATACTCACATCCCCCCAACATTGAACAAAATCCTACTAAAACCCATGCATGAACTTAAACATTATGCCTCATGTATCTCCTCAAACTTCTCCTACACCTTTTTAACTAGGTCATGTTTCACAGAAAAGCCAATTTTATGTCTCCTCTGCCCCACCAATACAACACTCATATCCAGAATCTATATAGATAAGACAAGTCTATGACAATATCCACTAGTAAGCTGACGTATACAACTTCCACCTTGCTGCTACTATGGGGACGTTTGGTTTCTAGGATGTGGATGAATTTGTATGATTACTGCATTTTGATTTTCTTGGCTTACCTAATTCCTGGATTTGATATATCCTATTATTCAAAATTTTGTCTTTGCTTTGCTTGGATTCACATTCTGAATTCTACCACATATTTGAGCTAGCAAAGTCTCTGACAACTTTAGCATAGAGTGTTGCATATTAAAATTTAGAGGCCAACATGATGGATTTTGGCACACACTAGTTTGAACTAGACAGTCTCGTCCAACAATTAATGCATATGCCAGAATGCATCATTATTGGCATTTCTCCAATCCATTAAATCAAACGTAATCTTTCTGTTGTTTTATCACCAGACACAATACAATCCATATAAATACAGGTAAACAAACATGCCCTATGTCATTAGAATGGAATCATGCCAAACAGCTAAAACATATTCATGTAATCATCATGTCTCTCCCTATCACCATTTAGGTAGAAGCTACCATAAAATTACTATTCTAGCATAAATTATGTATATATGGAACCACACTATATCTTATATCCATCCTTAATGAAAGAATCTTTCTCCTTCCTTACTCACATATCAAGGTTTCAAGTACATCCCACTTCCATACCTCTATGATTACATACAACTCAACCAACTTGATGCATGATTTAACCATCACCCTCCCTTAAAAGTCATCAATCTTTTGGCACTCACTTTACAACCTAGAAAGGGATTTTCACTTTCCTCATATCAATCCTCATATGTTCCATAACAAGCAAAAGACCTTCCACAAATGTCTATAAACCACCAAACATACCTATATTCCTTCTTAAGGAATCAAGGATGTGAGCCATCCAATCTTAAAGAGACTTCCATAAAAAATTTGCATAATGTCACCTAAATGGATCTACCTTCCAAAACACACCAAGTCACCTTCATGAGAAGACATTGAAGGTCAACCTTAGATCACAAACACCCAACATAAAACACTCATGTTATTTTGTCAAAACTAACCCATTTCCTTTTATGCTTCCACTGCATAGATTCAACAAGAAAGCAACTATTTTTCTCTCAAATCTTTCCCAACATTTTGTGAGGAATTTCAAACACCTTTAAAGTACACAAAGACATAGAAGATGAGACTTCCCTAGTTAGGGTTAGCCTACCTTGTAAGGCTAACAAACTCTCTACTAAGATAGTTCAAAACCTCGCTACCAGGGTACCCATCCTTCCCGTGATCTTATTCTTCACACCTCCAAAGTTTTGTTTAAGAATCCCCCTCTACACCAATGAATCTATTAAATATTATGGTCTAATGAATATAGAATAACCTATAATTTATCTACCTCCATTATTCTTGCCACCATATCACAATTCAAAGTGAAATTGGACCTCCTCTTATTCATTCTCTATCCTAGAATTACCTTCTTTAGCATGTCTATCATCCAAACCCAAGTGTCAAAATAAGATAGATAAAAAGAAACATGATGAAAGAGGGAGTCACACATGATGTAGTGCATTTAAATAAAGTTTCCATGATGCAAAATCTTCTTCACCTTCCTTCCCAATACCTCTTGTATCAAGATGAGAAAAACCAATGATATAGTCTCATACTATCCCACTCCTCTAACTTCTATAAATAAACCTTAGTCATTTCATTTACACCACTGAGAACCTACCCCACATTGTAACATTCAAATACATCCTAACCACTCTTTCTTAAAACCCATACACATATAGAACTTCCTTAAAAGATACTAATTCACTTTGTTAATATATTTTATAGTATATACCTTTTGACATTGGCTTCTTCACCACCTCCATGACATATGTCACATATAAGCTCATAAGACAACCAAACATTCAACTCCACGTTCCTCCTCCTTACACAAGCCTCTTTCTCAAGAGATACCAGCCTTGGTAGTTATGCAATAAAGATTAACAATCTAGGAATCTATACAAGCACACTAAAAGAGAGAGAGACAGTGATAGGTGCAACAAAAGTAGTAAATAAAATTTTGTATCTCAATGTTTCATAATACATGGATCTCGTCAACAATGATATAGTGGAAAGGAATGTTCTTGAGTTTATACCTTTGTCACAAAGTAGATCT
The DNA here is from genome assembly GCA_963693085.1 of Alisma plantago-aquatica. Lineage (NCBI taxonomy): Eukaryota > Viridiplantae > Streptophyta > Magnoliopsida > Alismatales > Alismataceae > Alisma > Alisma plantago-aquatica. Next base: position 464,126,015 of record OY856410.1, on the reverse strand, counting down.
AACGATGGAACTCTCATGAAAGGAGAGGTAGATGATGTAGAAGAAGATATCCCAACGTGGACACCAACATGTCCACATCTATATACCTTCTACATGGATGATAGGTAACTCCACATTGCACTTCAAGAGCCAATATGGAAGAAATTGCCTTTCTATTGGTAACGTGTTGGCGTTAAACAACCTCTCATCTCCCCTTCTTTCCTTGATGGTAATAACAACTAGTCATAGTACTCTTAAAGGTGCCTTGATGAATGTATATTCATCATGAAATTCAATTATCATCTTAGGCTCATTTGGACTCAACACATCAAATTTCACTCATTAAATATCAAAATGCATCATAATATGCAAAATTACTTAATTGATTCGATTATCAAAGTTTTAACCAAATTTATGTTGACTTAATGCAGGTCTTGATAAAGTTGAACAATCAGCTGGGGCCCATCCTCACTCACCCTTGGTTATGACCAATCGATCTAAGTGAATCCATCCATTCGGTTTGAGCCCATTCGGTCTCAAATCCGTTTGAGCCCATTCGGTCTCAAGACCGATAGGCTAGAAGAGGCCAATAGGAGGCATAACCCAGCCGAGAGGGATCGAGCAGTGCAAGACCTTGAAGAAAAGCCACGGTCACGACGGTTTTGGACGACCACGGCCGTGGTCCACAGCCTCACCACAGCTGTGGTGTGTCGTCTTCTACTGCGCCCCCCTGATTTCAGACCTCCACCATGGACATTGCACCCAACGATCTGCTGCTTCAAGCATTCACGACCTCCATCGTCATCCTCCTCACCACCACCAACACCAACCGCAATCGTTCCTGCTCCTCACGGTCTTGTGATCGATTTGGGCATCCCTGACAGTTTGAGAAAAGCTCACGGTCTCAAATCGTTTACAGCAACTGGAAGACCGAATGAAGCAGAGTTGACCATTTGATAAGAGACGACCGTTCGCCTAAACCGTTTTCTACTGAGGATTGAAAATTGTTTGCTTGAGTCAATGTATGAAGACCGTTTGAGAGGCAAATGGTCTGGGAGACCGATCAGTCCCAAACGGTCTGTGAGAATGTTCTGTCCCAAACGGTCTGTGAGACCGTTCAGCCCCAAATGGTATGTGAGATTGTTTAGTCCCTAACGGTCTACAAACCATATGCCTCTTTCCCGAAGATCGTTTGAGTCAACTGAAGTGAAGACCGTTTGGGGGAAATCGAAGATCGTTTGGTTTCTAACTGTTTACAGACCGTTTGCCCAAGCTGTGCAAGACCATTTTTACAAGACCATTTGGGCAAAAGTATCTGCCAAACCATTTGGATTGGAAACACGCTAAATACGTGAAGACTTGCCCCGTGCCTATAAATAGGACCACTAGGGCCCTCATTTTGGGCATCCGTTCCGGGACACCGACAGGCTGTCTGTACACAGGTCTGATCAAAATCTAGTGTCGTCCACACCAGTTTCATTCCACCTACTACCCATGATTGCAACCAAGGAGGATGAGGAGAGAAGGAAGACGGAGCAATGGAGACTGTCTGGTCTGTCTTGGCATCTCCCGTTCGTGTCCAGATCTGCTCTGACACGACGTAGAAGGCCGTATCTTCTTCACCGAGCTGCGACTACCTTCTGCACAAAGTTCATGGATGATTTCTCTCTCTTTCTTATTCTTCTTGTTTCTCGCATCATGAGCGAGTAGTACCTTTTTGCCGGGGTGCGGGGACTAACCCCGCTGCCCATGCAATCATATTCTTTTGTTTAAACTCTCCATGGCAATGTATATAACTTTCCATTTCGTTGTTAATTGGTATGTTTGTAGTTCATTATCTCCTTGCTTTCATCTTGTTCTTTCCTATATTGTGAAATATTCCATATGTGGGATAGAATGGTGGTTTACAAAGTTTGACTCTCTGACGAGAACTTCTGATGAGATTTCTTGAGGTTGTAAGTGCATGATCCGTGAGGGGACAAGACATCTAGCCTATAGTGACGCTTATGTGGTATAAACATCCCTCAGGGAGGACCACAACCTTAGTTGAATTTTGTATCGTCTTTGTTTATCGTTGATGTTAGTTTGTAGATCTATCACCTGCTTGCTTATCAATTAATGTGGTTGACTCCCAAACTAGAAATAGAATGGGATTTCTTCGAGGTCGTAAGTGTATGATCCGTGAGGGGACGAGCCATCTAACCTTCGGTGACGCTTCTGTGTGCCTAACGCCTGTATAGGGGGCTCACAACCTTTGTTGAATTTCTGTATCTTCAGAGCCATAAGTAAGTGATCCTATTGGTGACAAGACATCTGATGCCTAAGGTGATGCTTACGCAAACCTAAAGCCCGTATGTGGGGTTGTGCAACAGCTCTATTTGGATTGTTATATCTTGCCTAGATTGTTTGCAATTAAATGTGTTTGTGTGTGTAGCGGTGGTGAGACCCGATACCATCCCAACGATTCCATATCATTGATATAAATCAAACTTTAATTCAGCTTTTACTTTCTGTCTATTAGTTTAATTAACCTCAAATCAACCAATCATTTTAAATATTAGCCTTAAGTTGAGCTAGATTAGATTAACAAAGATCCTTAAAAATGTTGTCCTTTGGGTTCGATCCTTAATTATACTGTGATAAGACCCGTCTGCTTGCGGGTGGTATTATTGCACTTTGGTTTTGGTAAAAGCTCGAGGATTTCAACCTTGAGTGAGTTTGTTAGTGCGATAAAATCCCACGTCAAATTCTGGCACCATTGTCGGGGACAACAGAATCAGTTAGTCAAATCTAGTTCTTTTAAGACTAATCTAGGATTTTGCTTTTTCTTTTGAAACAATCGATCATCTAGTTGAATTTGACTTTACTACGTGGTTCTCACCTTTGAAATCTTTCTATTTTTAGGTACAATCCGAGGCGTAGTGCATGCACCATTCGGACAGCCCTGGACTAACAGCGAGATTTGATCCGGAGATAGATAGAACTTTTCATCGTCATATCAGAGAAAATCAAGCAAGGATGGCTCAAGAAGAAGAGGTAGCCCAAAGGGTGGCTCAAGCCATCAATGCACAAAGAGAGAGGCTCATGCGAGAAGCCAGGGCTGCGGTTCAATAGGAAATCCTAGCAGCGCAAGAAGTAACGCAAGCATCTGAACTACAAAAAGATCTTAGAGAGTTCTCAATCCTGAAAGCTACGAATGTTCATCATCCAGTACAACCTCCTCCTATCAACACTCCTAATTTCGAGATAAGAGTGCATTGGATCACCCTACTTCAGAATAACCCTTTCTATGGCAAGCAAGGAGAAGGTAGCCAAGAACATCTTCTGAGATTTATTGATCTATGTGCCATGAAAAAACAAAATGGAGTCATAGATGATGCCATTCGACTCCGTCTCTTCAAGTACTCCCTTTCTGATAGAGCTATAAATTGGTACAATTCACTGCAAAGTGAAATACCCATCACCACCTGGGAACAACACCAAAATGTGTTTCTAAAAAAATTCTACCCTCCATCCCTTACCTATGAAATTAGAGGGAGGATAACAAATTTCACTCAAGTTCCTAGAGAAACCCTTACTGAAGCTTGGGATAGATACAAAGAGCTTCTACGCAAGTGTGCGCTCCACAGAATTCCCAAGAACCAACTCATTGAGATTTTTTATTGGGGTGTGGATGATGACATTAAGAGATTACTCGATTCCTTGTCTAGAGGAAACTTCATGCGTCAAAGTTATGACATCGCATGGAGAGTCGTCACCCTGGGAGCAGAAAATCAAGCCAATTGGGGTAGATATGTAGGTGGAGTTTTGAAAGTAGCTATGGCCGAAGCTACTCCTCAGTACAAGTCTATCACTGAAACCTTAAAACTCTTAGTTGCCAAGCAAGACCACATTGAATCATCTCTTGCTGTTATTGGAAGAGGACGCTCACCCACTCGACAATTGAAATAGGTCAAGCCCGCTTCCTTTTTCTATGAAGCATGTAAGAGCACCAATCATTCCACTTTATCATGCAATGTTCTCTATGATGTTGTTCTAAGAAATGTATGTGGCCAAGGAGATAATGGTCAGATGGAAAATCTTAATGCTATCAACACCATTCCTCATCAAAGTTATTACAATCTGAATCAGAATAGGAATCTTCCTGGGTTTCAATATGGAAACCCCTCTGGAGAAATAAACTCGCATCAATTTGGTTCAAACAATCAATCAAGAGGCCCTCCAGGATTCCAGTATAATCAACAATAGGATTTTGGGAATTAAGGAAATTTCAAGGGGAACTTTCAGAATAGGAACTACAATAATTACCAAAATAATTCTCAGTACCAGAATCTTAATCAACAACAAGGATAGCAAGTAGGTCTAGTTTCTTCTGATGACAAGCTATCAACCATTGAGAAGATGTTGCAAACTTAGCAAACCATGATAGCTAACCAACAAGCTCAGCAGAAGGCTATTGAATCTCAATTAGCTCAACTCACAGCTAGCATAAAACCACCTGTTGGAGCCTTTTCTGGCCAACCCGAGAGCAATCCTAAGTGAGACGAACCAACTCATAAAACACGATTAACTAATGCGAAAGCGTATCATTAGCAGCGGATTATCGAAAAATCACTAAAATTTAAGCCATTTTACAAAGAGATCCATAAACTGAAAAACTTCTTCATAAAGAACCAAAGTAAGTTATGTACATTTCGGATCATCAGTACATCTCTGTATCATCCCTTTCTCGAAAGTTACAAGCATCAACTGCCCTGTTAAACTATACACAGGCAGTATAAAAATTTTGAGGCATCAAGCAAAAATCTCAGATCAATTATAAAAACACTTTCACTGACTCCTAGGACCTGAGAGTACAAAGACGACTCATAGGACTCTATTTACACATATGCAAGACTTGACAGCCAGTATCTCCACCTGGGGATTTACTCCTGTCCCTGATGTTGCTGCTGATGTTCTTCCCTTTTTATGAGGTTTATGTTTCTACCTCGTCTACGTCCACCTAAAAAGTTGAATCCCACGGAAGTGAGAAAATCATAAAATTGTCCCAATGAGAGATATAACTCTCTGCTAAAAATGTTATTATTGCAATTTAATGGAAATAAGCTAAATAGTGGAATCATATGTTTAATAGTAGATAATTCAATATTAAGGGAAATTAGAAGCAACATTTCCATATAAGCATTTAAGCTACAATTTATTAAAGCAGCATACTTCTTATTCAATAAGGAATTGAAATTCATATATAACATTTATGTATCTAGAGCATGCTAAGTAGAATAACATCATCCAGTGATTCTCATATTTCAATCTTATGCAAATACACTACACGGCTGATTACATTTTACAAACATTCTTAAGCCCTGAGGAGATGAGATATACCACTCATACTCCAACCAACCACGATTACGTAAAGCATCAGTACCACACAAGGTCAATGGGAGAGTCAGATTCCATGACCTCATATGTCTCAGTTAGTACAAGACTACTTTAAGCAGAGACATCAGGTGTCAAACTGCAAATAGCTTGCCAGGGTATATTGGCATCTTCGCTATAGAATTATAGCCCATAGAATATACTCTCTTCAGGGTTATGGCCCGTAGCCAACGCCTGGTATTAATATTGAGGAGTTATGGCCCATAGACATACTCTTATTGGGGTATGGTCCGCAACCAATCCCGTACATAGGACATAACCCGTAGCCATTCCTATGGGGCATAAAGATATATATTTGCCTAATTACCCCATCATATTCAAAAATATGCGTTCTGAGTAAAACTCGTTTCACCATTCAACTAATTTTGACGCTGATGGATCTGTGGTTAGGGCAACTACGTTCTATGATATCACTTGATTAGTTAAGTACATTATCATATTCTTTTAGCATCAGCCAAATTTTCAAACATAACTTATTAGGACAAGTGCTACAAAGAAACACATGTACTATTTACATCAATTACTTCTCAATCTTTATAATACCTTGGGATCTCAGTCCCTCATTTAAAAACTGGGAATTATCATTCTTTCACAATCTCAATACCAAAATTATATGGATCTGGGTATTCAAATCCTTAGTTCATTACTGAGCACTGTTACCACTTTTTCAGGTAATAATCACTTTCAAGTCATTTGACCAAGGTAAACATGATACTAGAAATGGAAGTATTTCACATGGCTCTTATAGCCCATTAATATCTCTTGTTACCTTTCACTAGGCAACACATCATATGATGGCTCACAAGGCTCATAAAGCAATTTCAATAATAAAACATCACAGTTCATACCTGACTATATTCATCATCTCATGATACCTGCATGGTTAGTGCAAATGATAATAGTTATATCAATTTCATATGAACACCATGCAAAATAATTATAGCATCATTATACAAGGGTAACACCACTATCCCATTACTAGGATTAGGGTTTTCCCCTTTTCATTTCAATCAAGGTTATTCATCCCCTTTTCTCAATTAGGACTAATAATTCATCATTTCATAGTCCAAAATTAGTGTTTGATGCTATATAGTACAACCCAGAATTACGGTTTCACACTACTTCACCTTACTTAGAATTAGGGTTTACTAATCATATCACATTACCCTAGATTAGGGTTTATGTTCAATACCCCACAATTAGGGTTCACTATTCATCTCAAATAGGATTTATCATCAGAATACCCTGAATTAGGTTTACTCTTGTCATTTCTTTAAATTCATATCACACTATCCTACTAAATTAGGATTTCATACAAAATTGCCCTATATTAGGGTTTGAGTTCATTAACCTCTTTAATTAGGGTTTCCTGATCTCCTTCTCATGGAACATACCCTAATTACACCTTAATTCATGTAGAAAGTATTGAGACTTAATCACTACATGATTATTATTCATGTAGGAAGTTCTCTTTCTCTTTCATACTCTATAAGATGCTACTTTCATCAGACTTAATTAGATTAGGTCAACTCATCTCGTATGAAGGTTGACACAATGTATTATGTCATTGCTTCCATATTCATTAAAGATTAATCATTCAAAAGTACTAATCACCCTATCTTATTAAGGGTACAATTACTATAATCACCATTGATTTACATCATGTATTAATCAATTAAATAATTGACTTTCAATCACCTTAAGTGTACATACAGTTTTGATTAATTGCTTCCAAACGATCTTGGTCACTTAGACCCCAAACGGTCTTGACCAACCAGACCTCAAAACGTTCTTGCTATAAATACCTCCAAATGGTCTAAGACCGTCTAGACCTCCAAATGGTCTTGGTCACACAGTTTGAAACCATTTGGTAAAGTTAGTACTTGAAACCGTTTGACAAAGTAGGTGCTTGAAACCGTTTAACACGTTGATACTTGAAACCGTTTGAGTCTCAATCAGTTTGGGATCATTTGGTCCCAAATGGTCTTGAGACCGTTTGGACTCAAATGGTCTTGAGACCGTTTGGTCCAAACCTCCTTAAACCCGATTGGACCAAATATTGTCTCAACTACACAAATTGATTTAGGGTTTCCAAGGTTGATTCCCTCATCGATTGAATCCATGTAACCACTCATCAATTGAGCCTAAGCATCATAATTCAAGTGAACTTAATAATTATCCTTCAATTGATTTAACTTCTAATTAATCATCAATTAGGGTTTTGAATCCAATTAGGTTAGGTTTTGAAATCGATGAACCCTCAATGTTAATCATTATGAAACTAATCACTTTGAAATCATTGGACCACCATCCAAATTGGACATGACCTGACCTCAAACGGTCTTGAGGTCATTTGGATGACCTCCAAACAATATTGAGACCGTTTTCCCATTCCAACATGATAATTAATGGAAACCAATTAGGGTTTAGGTCATTGAATTGATCATCAAATCGACTATTGATTACACTTCAATTTGGTATCTTTGGATCTTCAATTACCCAACCATACTCAATCCTAGACCTCCAAACGGTCTTGGTTGACCTCCAAATGGTCTTGAGACTGTTTGGGTGATCCCCAAACTGTTTTAAAACGGTTTGGGTCAATCAACCCAAAGTTCTAAGTCAATCAATTAAGAAATCAGCACATAACCCGATTAGGGTTTGATAATTGTTGGACCTTCAACTAATGAACCCTTTGAAACTAATCAATTATATTTAATGGGTCATTAACCATCATCATTATCATCAAATCTCCAAACGATCAACTATGGTCAACACTCCCAAATGGTTTGAAACCATTTACTCCCAAAAGGTTTGATGAAACCATTTACTTCCAAACGGTTTTGATGAAACCGTTTAAGTTCAAACGGTCTTAAGGAAACCGATTGAACACATTTGTTGAAACCATTTGGAATGGGATTTTTCTTGGGAAGAGTGTCCAAGATGATATCAGCATCATCTTCCTTTGTTCATCCAGGTACTACTGCCATTTTCATGGATATTACAGCAATGAATCAAAGAAGCTCAAACTAGAACAAAATGAACAACAAATTATGGAGAATTGAATGCAATATCAATGTTTAAGGGTTTAAGTTATATAACCCGCCTTCTAATATGATTCCAAGCTTCAAGGTCCACGTTATCTAATGGTGTATGAGCTTTGACAACTACCCAAGGTCCGTTCTCAAGATTTTGGAGTGAAAGGATCGGCTAGGGTTGAAGATGGAGTGAAGAAAACAAAGAATCAAGCATTGATTTTTGGTTTTCACCATGAAACCAAGGTAGAAGAAGGTCAAGAACTTACCAAGAGGTTGGGGGTCATCTTTCTCCTGCTCCTACATTCCCTTGTGGTCGGCCAAGGAAAGAAGAGAAAAGAAATTCCAAGAAAGATCCTTAAGTGGGTAGGAAAATAGATATGTATAAGGAATTTCAAGGAAAGAGAAAATGAAATTAATTCCTTTTATTTCCAAAAATTATTTCCACAACTTCCCCCTCAATTCCTTGGCCACGAAGCCATATTCTTACTCTTGCAAAACCTATTCATTATCCAAGAATTAAAAGAAAATAAATTAAGCACCTTAATCATATTATACTAATATCCCATTTTAGTGGATAATACTTTTTTATTAACTTAATGTGAGTGGAGTCTCCACTCACTCAAGTTCTTTTTGTGCCTTTGCAAGGCACAAGCTCGTCCAATGCTTTGCAAATTCATCCCTCAACTTTTGGTTGAAGGACTCCTCAATTAATATATTTCTTTTTGCATTAAATTGAATTAAAGTTCCATTTATGCTTAAATCTTGATTATTTTAATATCAAGATTCTCTCTCCTCCAAAATAATTCAAATGAGTCACCCTTCTCAATTTACTTACTCTACATGATGTCAAGAAACATGAGGGACCCTCTAGAGGTGGTATTTCGCATGTTGAACCCTAGGTTTTGGGTAAATTGCACATTACACAAAAACTAGGTTTTAATGCACAAAGATTGCTCAACAAGCTCTATCTTGGTGCCCAAGCTTGTGGAAACCATACCACTACATCATACTCATTCTTATGATGTCTCAACATCTGAGGAACATTTTATCATGTACAATTTGCAAGTTAACTCCTCAACTTGGGTAATTTGCACATTAGTCCAACATTAACAAAACAATGTTTCAATGTTATTCAAAAAGGACTGAAATTGAATATAAGTTCCTTTTAAGCCCTAATTACCTTTTAAAAGATAAGAGCAAGCATATAATCATCTTTATTAAGCAAAACCTAGGGTTAAAACATAACCTAGGTCAGGGATGTTACAAATTATCCACCCCTTATAAGGATTTCGTCCCCAAAATCATTAACAAAACATTAAGAGAAAAGAGTAGGATATTTCCTCCTCATCTCTTCCTTTAGTTCCCATGTGGCTTCTTCAAAGCCATGATGATTCCAGAGGACTTTTACAAGACAAATGTCTTTCTTTTTCAGCTTCTTGATCCTTCTATCAAGAATCAACATGCGTCCTTCAACATAAGATATATCATCATTTAATTCTACCTCCATAGGTTGCAGAATTGATTTTGTGTCACGATGACATTTCCTTAACATGGAAATGTGGAACACTGGTGTAACTTGTGCAACTCAGGTGGTAACTCCATCTTATAAGCTACCTTTCCAATCCATTCGATGATTGGATAACGCCCCATAAATCTAGGAGCTAACTTTCCCTTCCTTCTGAATCTAAGAACTCCTTTCCAAGGTGAGACCTTGAGATACACTCTGTCTCCAACCTGGAATTCTAAAGGTCTATGACACTTATCAGCATAAGATTTCTGTCTATCCTGTGCAGTGTTTAGCTATTGTTGTATTATTTTAATCTTCTTGGTTGTTTGCTGCACAAGATCAGGATCCAACAGTTGATATTCTCCAGTTTCATACCAACATACGGGAGATCTACAACGTCTACCATACAAAGCTTCATATGGTGCCATGTCAATAATGTGCTGATAGCTATTATTGTAAGAAAACTCTATCAAACTTAGATGTAGATCCCAACTTCCTGTAAACTGAAGGACACATGCCCTAAGCAAGTCCTCCAAGGTTTGTATAGTCCTTTCTGATTGTCCATCTGTCTGAGGATGAAAGGTTGTACTAAATCTTAACTGTGTGCCTAAAGCTTTATGAAGTCGTTCCCAAAAAGGACTCGTAAACTGGGGACCTCTGTCAGAAACAATGGTAACTGGGACCCCATGCAGCCGCACTATCTCATCTACATATAACTGTGCCAGTTTCTCCGCAGTATAGGTTATTTTGACAGGTAAGAAATGTGTTGTCTTTGTCAACCTATCAACTATCACCCAAATGGAATCATGACCTTTGGATGTTCTAGGCAAACCAACCACAAAGTCCATGGTTACATGATCCCACTTCCACTGTGGTATAGGCAAATGTTGCATTGTTCCTGCAGGCTTCTGGTGTTCAGCTTTAACTTGCTGACACACTAGACACCACATAACAAACTCATCAACATCCTTCTTCAAACCAGGCCACCAATACATATCTTTCAAGTTATGATACATCTTAGTGCTTCCTGGATGCATAGCATACATAGATGAATGTGCTTCTTCCAGAACTAACTTCCTTAAGTTATCGACATCAGGTACTATCATCCTACCATGATAACAGGCTACTTGATCATCTGAATCATGGAAACCATCTTGTTTCTCACTACCATACTCTGATCTAATCTGCTGAACTACAACATCAGCTTGTTGTGCTTAGGTTTTATGTGCATTTCAGCTAACAACCCAGATAACAATGACACTTTAAGATGTACATTGTTTTTCCTTAAGGATATAAACATATCCCTCCTAGAGCACACCAAATAATTCAATTGTCTTTATCTAAAGCCCGTGTTGCTGATTTCCTACTTAGTGCATCAGCCACGACATTGGCCTTCCCTGGATGATAATCAATTGTAGAATCGTAGTCCTTGATTAACTCCATCCAGCGGCGTTGCCTCATGTTTAGCTCATGCTGAGAAAAGATATACTTTAGGTTTTTATGGTCTGTGAAAATCTGGAATGTCTCTCCATAGAGATAATGTCTCCAGATCTTCAAAGCATGGACTACAACAATAAGCTCTAGATCATGTGTTGGATAATTCTCCTCGTGTTTCTTAAGATGTCGAGAAGCAAAAGAAATCACTTGTTTATCCTGCATCAACACACATCCTAAGCCATTCTTATATGCATCACAAAAAACTATGTACCCTTTTTCTTGCTTAGGTAATACCAGCACAGGTGCACTAGTTAACCTCTCCTTTAGCATCTGGAATGATTGTTGACACTTGTCATTCCAGATGAAAGGTACATCCTTCCTAGTCAACTTGGTTAAGGGTAAAGCTATAGAACTGAAGTTCTTAATGAACCTCCTGTAATAGCCTACCAACCCTAGGAAACTGTGAATCTCTGTCGGTGTCTTCGGCTGTTCCCATTATAGGATAGATTCTACCTTCTTAGGATCAACACAAATACCTGAAGTAGATATTACGTGTCCAAGAAAAGAAACTTTTGATAACCAAAACTCACACTTGCTAAACTTAGCATATAACTTATGCTCTCTTAGCAAAGTTAGAGCATGACAGAGGTGTTGCTCATGCTATTGAGCATCTCTACTATAGATCAAGATGTCATCTATGAAGACAACAACACACTAATCGAGAAAAGGTCGCAAGATTCTATTCATGAGTTCCATAAATGCAGATGGTGCATTAGTTAGTCCAAATGACATAACTGTGAACTCATAGTGACCATACCTTGTCCTAAAAGCAAACTTAGGTATGTCACTCTCCTTGATACATAACTGATGGTATCCTGACCTCAAATCTATCTTCGAAAAGATAGTTGCACCACAAACTGATCAAACAAGTCATCAATCCTTGGCAAAGGATACTTATTCTTTATAGTTACTTTATTTAACTGTCTGTAATCAATTCATAACCGCATCGATCCATCTTTCTTCTTAACAAAGAGAACCGGAGCACCCCAGGGTGAAGTGCTCGGTCGGATAAAACCTTTCTCAAGCAACTCCTACAGTTGTTTCTTGATCTCTGCCATTTCAGCAGGTGCCATTCTATATGGTGTTTGTGCTATAGGTTGCATGCCCGGAATCAGATTAATTTCAAAATCAATCTATCAGGGCAGAGGTACACCTGGAAGTTCCTCAAGAAATACATATTCAAATTCCCTAACTACTAGAACTTTAGAAGGATGAGGGCTCTCCGTAGTGGTATCTACCACATGTGCCAAGAATGCAAGGCATCCTTGTCTCATTAACTTCTCCGCTACCATAGCTGACACAAGACAAGTTGGAAGAATCTTTCTGTCTCCCTGAAAGATCCATGTGTCACCGTTATCTGTGAACATAGCCTACTTGAAGCCACAATCCAAGACAACCTTATACTTCTCTAAGGTGTCCATCCCTAGGATTATATCGAACCCGTGCATTTCAAGTGGTATAAGATCCACTTGAATGCAATGTTTAGAAAAAGACAGAATACAAGAAGAACATAACTCCTGCAACACTGCGGAACCCAGTAAAGGTGTTTCTAGCAACAAACTATCCGTTTTATGACTAACAATCATTTTGCAGTCGTGAATCACTTTTTGAGTGATAAAGGAATGCGTAGCACCCAGATCAATTAACACAGATATAAAAAAGGACGAAGACATCAAAATGAAATAACTCCATCTGACCTGCCACAACTCATGGATTAACCACTGCCTCAGGCTGATTCATTGCATAGAATCTTGCCATTGTCTGCTGTTGGCCCTGTGCTCTATTATTGGATGCAGAAGATCCTGCCTGGGACTCCTGTCCATGTCCTCGGGTACCACTAGCAAACGATTTTCTCTTTGAGCCTTGCTGATTTTGTTTCAGGGGTTGATTCATCACTGCATTCCCTATTGGGCAATCCCTTGCCAGATGTCCTACTAGTCCACATCGATGACAAGTTCTATTCTCTTGATGTGGTCTAGAGGGTCCAGTTACTGATGTTGATGCCATGCTAGGGGCTCTACTCAGAGGAAAACTACGCCCTCTACCCCTACTTGACGTCCACTGCGTCTGGGTATTGAACCTCTGTGGTGTTGCCGGTGCAGAAAATCCAAGTTTCTTGAAACCCTCGGGCCTTTGTCCATGAAACTAAGAATACACTTTCTTATTACTGGTCTGTCACTTCTCAATCATAGACCTTTCTATCCTTCTTACAGACTCCACAAAGGTGGCAAACCTCTCCCGGTTCTCTAAAGCAGACACCAGAGTGGTTAATTCATCGTTCAACCCTTTCTCAAAATGCTGAATCCTCGCCTCATCAGTTGATGACATGTGCGGACAGAACCACAACAAATCCATAAACCTAGCCTCATACTCGCTAATGTTCATTTGTCCCTGCCTAATCCGTTCAAACTGAGTAATTTTCTCATCTAGAAAGGTCTTGGGAAAGTATCTACTGACGAATTCTCATCAAAACTCTTCCCATCCAATTTCCACACCTAGCCTCTTGCCTTCCTTAATGGTCCACCAGTGACCAGCACTACCTTTCAATAGATATACAACATGTCTGACCTTCTCATTCTCTGGGATATTAAGGATTCTAAATGCTTTTTCCAACTCAGTAAGCTATAAATCTACACCATCTTGATCAGTCGTACCAGCATAATCTATGGCCCCAACCTGGCAAAGTCATTCAAACATCTTGTCGGCTCCCTATCCTTCATGGTGGGTAGGTGCCCTAGGTGCAGATAGTGGCATCCTATCTGTCATATGGGTCATGGCTGCCATAAACTGCCCAAACATAGCTTGGAAGGCTAGGTTCCCCATATCTACTTGATTGAACTAGGGTTGTTTAGGTACATGCTCCTCCCTTCCTTGGTCTCTTGCACCTCCTCCTGATGCAGCAACACTACTTTCGGCAACATGTTCATCGTGTGATCCAGACATCTTTAGTTCTTCTTCTCCTCCTATATGAGCAGAAGACACTATCATATAGACTGGAAGACACTAGAACAAACTCAACAACCTTAGTCCTATGTCTCTGTAGACTCAGCGAACCTATAGCTCTGATACCACTAAACTGAGACGAACCAACTCATAGAACACGATTAACTAATGCGGAAGCATATCATTAGTAGTGGATTATCGAAAAATCACTAAAAATTAAAACCATTTTACAAAGAGATCCATAAACTAAAAAACTTCTTCATAAAGAACAAAAGTAAGTTATGTACATTCCGAATCATCAGTACATCTCTGTATCATCCCTTTCTCAAAAGTTACAAGCATCAACTGCCCTGTTAATCTGTACACAGGCAGTATAAAAATTTCGAGGCATCAAGCCAAAATCTCAGATCAATTATAAAAACACTTTCACTGACTCCTAGGACCTGAGAGTACAGAGACGACTCATAGGACTCTTTTTATACATATGCAAGACTTGACAACCAGTATCTCCACCAGAGGATTTACTGATGTCCCTGATGCTGCTGCTACTGCTGTTCTTCCCTTTTTATGAGGTTTTATATTTCTACCTCGTCCACGTCCACCTAAAAAGTTGAATCCCACGGCAGTGGGACAATTATAAAATTGCCCCAGCGAGAGATATAATTCTCCGCCAAAAATGTTATTATTGCAATTTAATGGAAATAAGCTGAATAGTGGAATCATATGTTTAATAGTTGATAATTCAATATTAAGGCAAATTAGAAGCAACATTTCCATATAAGCATTTAAGCTACAATTTATTAAAGCAACATGCTTCTTATTCAAAAAGGAATTGAAATTCATATATAACATTTATGTATCTAGAACATGCTAAGCAGAATAACATCATCCAGTGATTCTCATATTTCAATCTTATGAAAATACACTACACGGCTGATTACATTTTACAAACATTCTTAAGCCCCAAGGAGATGAAATATACCGCTCATACTCCAACCGACCACGATTACGTAAAGCATCGGTACCACACAAGGTCAATGGGAGAGTCAGATTCCATGACCTCATCTGTCTCGGTAAGTATGAGACTACTTTAAGCAGAGACATCATGTATCAAACTGCAAATAGCTTGCCAAGGTATATTGGTATCTTCACTATAGAGTTATAGCCCATAGCATATACTCTCTTCAGGATTATGGCCCGTAGCCAATGCCTGGTATTAATATTGAGGAGTTATGGCCCATAGCCATACTCTTATTGGGGTATGGTCCGCAACTAATGCCGTACAGAGGACATAGCCTGTAGCCATTCCTACGGGGCAAAAGGATATATATTTGCCCAATTACCCCCACATATTCAAAAATATGTGTTTCGAGTAAAACTCGTTTCACCATTCAGCTAATTCTGATGCCGATGGATTACTGGTTAGGGCAACTACATTCTATGATATCACTTGATTAGTTAAGTAAATTATCATATTCTTTTAGCATCAGCCAAGTTTTCAAACATAACTTATTAGGACAAGTGCTATAAAGAAACACATGTACTGTTTACATCAATTACTTCTCAATCTTTATAATACCTTGGGGTCTCAGTCCCTCATTTCAATACTAGGAATTATCATTCTTTTACAATCTCAATACCAAAATTATATGGATCTAGGTATTCAAACCCTTAGTTCATTACTGAGCACTGTTACCACTTTTTCAGGTAATAATCACTTTCAAGTCATTTGACCAAGATAAACATGATACTAGCAATGTAAGTATTTCACATGACTCTTATAGCCCATTAATATCTCTTGTTACCTTTCACTAGGAAACACATCATATTATGGCTCACAAGGCTCATAAAGCAATTTCAATAATAAAACATCACAGTCCATACCTAACTATATTCATCATCTCATGATACCTGCATGGTTAGTGAAAATGATAATAGTTATATCAATTTCATATCAACACCATGCAAAATAATTATAGCATCATTATACAAGGGTAACACCACTATCCGATTACTAGGATTAGGTTTTTCCCCTTTTCATATCAATCAATGTTATTCATCCCCTTTGCTCAATTAGGACTAATAATTCATTATTTCGTAGTCCAAAATTAGTGTTTCATGCTATATAGTATAACCCAAAATTAGGGTTTCACACTACTTCACCTTACTTAGAATTAGGGTTTACTAATCATATCACATTACCCTAGATTAGGGTTTATGTTCAATACCCCACAATTAGTGTTCACTATTCATCTCAAATAGGATTTATCATCAAAATACCCTGAATTAGGGTTACTCATGTCATTTCCTTAAATTCATATAACACTATCCTACTAAGTTAGGATTTCATACAAAATTTCCCTATATTAGGGTTTGAGTTCATCAACCTCTTTAATTAGGGTTTTCTGATCTCCTTCTCATGGAACATACCCTAATTACACCTTAATTTATGTAGAAAGCATTGAGACTTAATCACTACATGATTATCATTCATGTAGGAAGTTCTCTTTCTCTTTCATACTCTATAAGATGCTACTTTCATCAGACTTAATTAGATTAGGTCAACTCATCTTGTATGAAGGTTGACACAATGTATTATGTCATTGCTTCCATAATAATTAAAGATTAATCATTCAAAAGTACTAATCACCCTATCTTATTAAGGGTACAATTACTATAATCACCATCGATTTACATCATGTATTAATCAATTAAACAATTGACTTTCAATAACCTTAAGTGTCCATACGGTTTTGATTAATTGCTTCCAAACGATCTTGGTCACTTAGACCCCTAACGGTCTTGACCAACCAGACCTCAAAACGGTCTTGCTTGAAATACCTCCAAATGATCTAAGACCATTTAGACCTCCAAACGGTCTTGGTCACACGGTTTGAAACTGTTTGGTAAAGTTAGTACTTGAAACCGTTTGACAAAGTAGGTGCTTGAAACCATTTAACAAGTTGATACTTGAAACCGTTTGAGTCTCAATCAGTTTGGGATTGTTTGGTCCCAAACGGTCTTGAGACCGTTTGATCCAAACCTCCTCAAAACCGATTGGAACAAATATGGTCTCAACTACTCATATTGATTTAGGGTTTCCAAGGTTGATTCCCTCATCGATTGAATCCATGTAACCACTCATCAATTGTGCCTAAGCATCATACCTCAAGTGAACTTAATAATTATCCTTCAATTGATTTAACTTCCAATTAATCGTCAATTAGGGTTTTGAATCCAATTGGGTTAGGGTTTGAAATCGATGAACCCTCAATGTTAATCATTGTGAAACTAATCACTTTGAAATCATTGGACCACCATCCAAATTCGACATGACCTGCCCTCAAACAGTCTTGAGGTCATTTGGATGACCTCCAAATGGTCTTGAGACTGTTTTCCCATTCCAACATGATAATTAGTGGAAACCAATTAGGGTTTAGATCATTGAATTGATCATCAAATCGACTATTGATTACACTTCAATTTGGTATCTTTAGATCTTCAATTACCCAACCATACTCAACCCTAGACTTCCAAACGGTCTTGAGACCATTTGGGTGATCCCCAAATGGTTTTGAAACTGTTTGGGTCAATCAACCCAATGTTCTAAGTCAATCAATTAAGAAATCAGCACTTAACCCGATTAGGGTTTGATAATTGTTGGACCTTCAAATAATGAACCCTTTGAAACTAATCAATTATATTTAATGGGTCATTAACCATCATCATTATCATCAAATCTCCAAATGGTCAACTATGGTCAACACTCCATTTAGAAACCGTTTACTCCCAAACGGTTTGATGAAACCGTTTACTTCCAAACGGTTTTCAATGAAACCGTTTAAGTTCAAACGGTCTTAAGGAAACCGATTGAACACATTTGTTGAAACCGTTTGGAATGGGATTTTTCTTGGGAAGAGTGTCCAAGATGATATCATAATCTTCTTCATTTGTTCATTCAGTAACTACTGCCATTTTCATGGATATTATAGCAATGAATCAAAGAAGCTCAAACTAGAACAAAATGAACAACAAGTTATGGAGAATTGAATGCAATATCAATGTTTAAGGGTTAAAGTTATATAACCCGCCTTCTAATCTGATTCCAAGCTTCAAGCTCCACGTTCTCTAATGTTGGATGATCTTTGACAACTGCCCAAGGTCTGTTCTCAAGCTTTCGGAGTGAAAGGATCGGCTAGGGTTGAATATGGAGTGAAGAAAACAAAGAATCAAGCATTGATTTTTGGTTTTCACCATGAAACCAAGGTAGAAGAAGGTCAAGAACTTACCAACAGGTTGGGGAGTCGTCTTTCTCCTGCTCCTACATTCCCTTGTGGTCGGCCAAGGCAAGAAGAGAAAAGAAATTCCAAGAAAGATCCTTAAGTGAGTAGGAAAATAGACATGTATAAGGAATTTCAAGGAAAGAGAAAATGAAATTAATTCCTTTTATTTCCAAAATTATTTCCACAACTTCCCCCTCAATTCCATGGCCACGAATCCATTTTCTTCCTATTGCAAAACCTCTTCATTATCCAAGAATTAAAGTAAAAGAAATTAAGCACCTTAATCATATTATACTAATATCCCATTTTAGTGGATAATACTTTTTTATTAACTTAATGTGAGTGGAGTCTCCACTCACTCAAGATCTTTTTGTGCCTTTGCAAGGCACAAGATACTCCAAAACTTTGCAAATTCATCCCTCAACTTTTGGTTGAAGGGATCCTCAATTAATATATTTCTTTTTGCATTAAATTGAATTAAAGTTCCATTTATACTTAAATCTTGATTATTTTAATATCAAGATTCTCTCTCCTCCAAAATAATTCAAATGAGGCGCCCCTCTCAATTTCTTACTCTACATGATGTCAAGAAATATGATTGACCCTCTAGAGGTGGTATTTTGCATGTTGAACCCTAGGTTTTGGGTAAATTGCACATTTCACAAAAACTAGGTTTTAATGCACAAAGATTGCTCAACAAGCTCTATCTTGGTGCCCAAGCTTGTGGAAACCATACCAGTACATCATACTCATTCTTATAATATCTCAACATCTGAGGAAAATTTTATCATGTACAATTTGCAAGTTAACCCCTCAACTTGGGTAATTTTCACATTAGTCCAACATTAACAAAACAATGTTTCCATGTTATTCAAAAAGGACTGAAATTGAATATAAGTTCCTTTTGAGCCCTAATTACCTTTCAAAAGATAAGAGCAAGCATCTAATCAACTTTATTAAGAAAAACACCTAGGGTTAAAAAATAACCTAGGTCAGGGATGTTACACTAAGCATCCTGAATAGTTGAAGGCAGTCACCACTAGGTCAGGGAAAGACTATTCAGATCCCCCTGAAAAGACACATGTGGTTATTATAGATGTGGATGAACCTGTGATTGCCCAAGACTCAAAAACATAAGAGACTCAATCAAAATATGATAAGTCAGAAAAAGGAAATTTTGAGAAGTCTACTCAAGAAGACGAAGAAACTGAGACTCCAGAACCTGATATCCCTATGTACAAACCTCGGATACCTTTTCCAGCTCATCTAAGGCAAACAAAGCTTGATACCAGATTCAATACGTTTATAGAGGCTATGAAGAAACTTCATGTTGATATACCCTTTTTGGATGTTCTGGCTGAGATATCGGCATGGACAAAGTATTTGAAGTCACTCCTCACCAGGAAGTATATAACTGAAGAGTATGAGATAGTAAAACTGGCTACAACTACATCTGATATCATATTGAGTAAGATGCCCAAGAAACAAAAACACCCGAGATCCTTTAAAATTTCATGTCACATTGGCGACTCATCATGCAAGAAAGGATTGGCAGATTTCGGTGCAAGCGTCTCTATTATGCCACTTAGCCTATGCAAAAGACTAGGATTTGCAGAATTGCTTCCTACTAGAATGACTATACATCTTGTAGACATTTTGATAAAACGTCCGTTAGGAATCCTCGAAGATGTCCCGGTCAAGGTAGGTAAGGACACATATGTTCCATGCGACTTTGTCATTATGGACATAAAAGAAGATGCCAAATATCCTCTCATCTTTGGTCGTCCGTTCTTCGCCACTGCAAGAGCCCTGATTGATGTTGAAGCTGGTACCTTACTGCTCAGATTAGGCAAAGAAACTCTCAAATTCAAGGTTTTTGAAAGTATGAGAAGACCAAGTATGCAAGAAGAAGTATATCTGATTGACTGCATTGAGCAAATGTCACTTCTGACTCAAGATCATCATGAATCAGATGATCCTTTAGAAGTTTCTCTAACAAACCCATCAGTTGATGAACCAATTGAAGAACAAGTAAAGGATTGCATAGAATCCCTCGACTCTACTAAAGAAGATGTTGAAGCCACTAGTAAAGAACTAAAAGCTATGGAAACTATAGAAGAAACATGCAAAAACCCAGAGGCTCCCAAAATGAAGCCCCTGCCCGAGGGACTGAAGTATGTGTTTTTAGACGATCTCAAAGTTTGCCCAGTTATTATAAATTCCGATCTAACAACTGAATAAGAAGATAAACTCCTGAAGGAATTAAGGGAAAGAAAGAAAGCCATAGGTTATAAAATGAGTGACCTCACTAGGGTCAGTCAAGCGCTGTGTATGCACAAGATCCCTATGATGGAAGATCACAAGCCTACTATTGAGCATCAATGGAAATTGAATTAAAATATGAAGGAGGTGGTCCATCGCGAGGTCATTAAACTACTCACAACTGGAATAATCTATCCAATATCAGATTCACCATGGGTGAGCCCAATGCATGTAGTCCTGAAGAAAGGTGGAATAACTTTTATATGGAATGAAAATGATGAACTCATCCCCACTCGAATAGTCACAGGGTGGATGATGTGCATAAATTATAGAAAATTAAACAAGGCAACTCAAAAAGATCATTTTCAAATGCCTTTCCTTGATCAAGTCTTAGAAAGGTTGGCTCACCAAGAATATTTCTATTATCTTGACGGGTACTCTGTATTCTATCAAATACCCATACATCTAGATGACCAAGAGAAAACTACTTTTACCTGCCCATTTGGAACATACACATTTTAAAAGAATGTCATTTGGCCTCTGCAATGCACCTCCAACTTTCCAACGTTGCATGGTTGCCATATTTGCTGGCCTCACCGAAACCATTATGGAAGTTTTCATGGAAGATTTTTCTATATATGTAGATTCATTCGATTCATGTCTAAAGCACCTCTCCCTGGTCCTCAAACGTTGTGAAGAAGCACATCTTGTGCTGAATTGGGAAAAGTGACATTTTATGGTAAAGGAAGGCATTGTCCTCGACCATAGGGTTAGCAATAGAGGAATTGAAGTAGATAAAGCCAAGATTGAAGTGATTCCTAAACTGGCTATCCCAACAAATGTAAAAGAAGTCCATGCTTTCCTACGTCATGCAGGATTTTATAGAATATTCATAAAGGACTTTTCAAAGATAACCAAGCCAATGACAAATTTGTTACTAAAAGATATTGAATTCAATTTTGACGAAGAATGTGTCAAAAGCTTCAACACACTAAAGCAGGCTCTCACAACAACACCCATCCTTAGAGCTCCCGACTGGAACCACCCTTTTGAAATTATGTGCGATGCCAGTGACTATGTTGTGGGTGTTTTTTTAGGACAATGTATAGAGAAGAAACATTATGTGATCTATTATGGATCGAAAACTCTTGATGAAGCCCATAGGAATTATGCTACTACTGAGAAAGAACTTCTAGCAGTCGTGTATGCCTTTGACAAGTTCAGATCCTACCTAATTGGTTCAAAGGTCATTGTCTACACAGACCACGCTGCCATTCGTTACCTTATGGCAAAGAAAGATGCAAAACCCAGGTTAATTAGATGGATTCTCCTATTGCAAGAATTTGATTTAGAGATAAGAGATAAAAATGGTACAAAGAATGTTGTAGAAAACCACCTCAGTTGCATCCACACCCTGGATACAGAAAAGATTTCGATCAATGATTCCGTATTGGATGATCAACTAATGAAGGTCTCAGAAGCTATACCATGGTACTCGGATTTTGTGAACTACCTCGCTGCTGGGATTATTCATCCTCAATGCACCAGAAATACACTAAAGAAATTTATGCATGATGTGAAATAGTACAACTGGGATGAGCCGTATGTTTTCAAACTATGTGCTGATGGTCTGTATAGACGATGTATTGCCGAAGAAGAAGCTCAACGTATTTTGGAACAATGTCACTCAGGACTAGTGGGAGGACATATGAGCTCTAAAAAGATTGCCTTGAAGGTTTTGCAATGTGGATTCTTCTGGCCAACCATATCCAAAGATTCCTATGACTTTGTCCTATCATGTGACAAATGTCAAAGATCAGGCAATATAACAAAGAGAGATGAGATGCCACTAAATCGATGGCAAGAAGTAGAGATATTTGATGTTTGGGGGGTGGACTACATGGGTCCATTCCCACCTTCTCATGGATTTTCATACATCCTAGTGGCGGTGGAATACGTCTCAAATTGGGTTGAAGCCATACCAACAATCACTAGTGATTCCAAACCTGTCATCAAATTATTCAAGGATATTATTTTTCCCCGTTTTGGTGTCCCACGCACGGTGATATCCGATGGAGGTTCCCATTTTCTTGAAAGAAGCTTTGAAGCATTGCTAAGAAAGTATGGTGTTACTCACAAGGTAGCCTCACCTTACCATCCCCAGACAAGTGTAGAGGTGGAGGTTTCTAATCGTCAACTCAAGAGTATCTTAGAAAAGACAGTAGGATGCAATCAGAAAGATTGGTCGGTGAAAATCAACGACGCATTATGGGCCTATCGAACTGCTTATAAAACTCCCCTCGGGACTACACCTTTTCGATTAATATATGGAAAAGCTTGTCACCTTCCAGTCGAACTGGAACACAAGGCATGGTGGGCAATTAAACAACTGAACTTTGATATGAAAGAAGCGGGCCAAGCCAGGATTCTACAACTTCAAGAGATGGATGAACTTCGGATGACAGCTTATGAAAATGCACGACTCTATAAAGAACAAACCAAACTTTGGCATGATGGTCATCTGAAAAGAAAAGACATACAAGTGGGTGACCAAGTTCTTCTATTCAACTCAAGACTAAAGTTATTCCTAGGAAAACTCCATTCTCGCTGGTCTGGACCTTACATTGTCAAAAGCATCTCTCCACATGGTGCTTTCTCTTTATGAAGTGAAAAGTCCGGCCCATTTATGGCCAATGGTCACCGTTTAAAGAGATATTTCACCTCTACTGACATAGGCACTAAAGCAATGCTAGAACTCATCAACCAAAAGGATCCACCGTAAAGCTGAAGGATCCAGTCGAGCCATCGACATAAAACAAAGGCGCTTGTCGGGAGGCAACCCGATCAATAAATTTGTTTTACTTTACTTTTCAAATTAGAATGTTTCTTAGATTTTGCTTTTATCTTCTAGTTAATTTTTCATTAAATAAAATTCGCATCGCGAGATGCTAGTTTAAGATCTAATTGCTCCTTACCCTTGAGATTTTCAGATAAGAGGATGTGCACTGACTGGAACGCAACCACATCTGGTGGTCAATCTGGCATGAATTTTCCCCTCCATCTTGGATTTAGGGTTTCCTCGGGACAAGCAAATCTCTAAGTTCAGGGTGGAGGGTGGGTGGTACGTATCTTACTTTCCACATTCACCCATCTAAATCAGTCTTAGATTTTCATTGCCGCATTTTTGACCAAAAATTTCAAAATTTTCAAACAAAATTTCAAAATTTTAAAATTTTAAAGCTTTCAAAGAATTTGAACAGATACTTGATGATTTTTTGACACTTCCTATTTCATTAAAAGTCACTCTATAACCTGATATGCATTTTAAATCATTATATCCTCCTTATTCAAAGTAAATCCTCAAAAGGACCACTTTTTGAAACAAAGCATTTTGATGGAAATCATCTTGTGAAGCTTATGATTCCTAACTTCATGATACTTTTGCAAAATTGATAAGTGTCTATTGAACTGATAGGGATCAAACACGTTGTGCTTCCTAACTGACTAGTGGAACAATAACATGGAATCTCCACCAGATCCTCATCAAGTCGTTATTTGAGCAGAGTATGATAAAGAGAATGACCCGGTGCACTGAATTGTAAACCAAGTTGCATTCTAATCTGAACTCTCTTCTACACTTCTTATACCATCTTCGTATCCCTCCATCTATAAAAAAGAAAAAAAAATAGCCAAAAGAATGCCAAACCCTAAGTTTGGGGTGGCACACCACTTCCCTCTATATATCTGCTTCTTCCATACCCCTCGCAAATAAATAGGGGCGTACCACCAAAAATGCAATATTGAGTCGAATAGAGGAGAGATTTGCAAACAAAAAAGATGCCAAAGTGCACATAAAAATAAATGCAATCTTGATTCGAATAGAGGAGAGATTAACACAAAAAATGCAATAACTGAAATTGCAAAACGAAGAAAATCTCGAGTCGAATAGAGGAGAGATTTATTTCCTCCTTCCATACCACCATTCACTCCATTTTCTACCTAATGGCACAATGAATGCCTACCCCATCCTGAAAAACACCAATTTCAGATCAAATGCAAACTTGTTGTTCTGCGGGTGTCTCTGGACTCTTACAAAACTCTTTGACATGTTTGTTGTTGGAAAAAGTGAGGAGGAAGTGATTTTGGAAAACGAACTCAGGAACGAAGATATGGTAAGATGTGTCTAGTGGTCTCGGGAGGTTGAGATACTGAGTCATATTGAGCAGAAAGAAAATATTCGTGATATGAGGATGAAGCAATCACATAATTTGAAAGTATTCTTATGGCGACTATTTTAGATTTTGTGTTACTCGAGGACAAGCAACGTTTAAGTTCGGGGTATTTTGATGAATGTATATTCATCATGAAATTCAATTATCATCTTAGGCTCATTTGGACTCAACACATCGAATTTCACTCATTAAATATCAAATGCATCATAATATGCAAAATTACTTAATTGATTCGATTATCAAGGTTTTAACCGAATTTATGTTGACTTAATGTAGGTCTTGATAAAGCTGAACAATCAGCTGGGGCCCATCCTCACTCACCCTTGGTTATGACCAATCGATCTAAGTGAATCCATCCATTTGGTTTGAGCCCATTTGGTCTCAAGACTGTTTGAGCCCATTTGGTCTCAAGACCGATAGTCTAGAAGAGGCTGATTGGAGGCATAACCCAGCCGAGAGGGACCAAGTAGTGCAAGACCTTGAAGCAAAGCCACCACCACGATGGTTTTGGACAAGCACAGCCATGGTCTACAGCCTCACCGCGGTCATGGCGCATCGTCTTCTACCTCGCGCCGCCCTAATTTCAGACCTCCACCATGGACATTGTGCCCAACGATCTGCTGCTTCAAGCATTCATGACCTCCAGCATTGTCCTCCTCACCACCAGCAGCGCCGACCACAATCATTCCTGCTCCTCACGGTCTTGTGATTGATTTGGGAATCCCTGACCGTTTGAGAAAAGCTCACAGTCTCAAATCGTTTACATCAACCGAAAGACCGAATGAAGCAGAGTTGACCGTTTGATAAGAGATGACTGTTCGCCCAAACCGTTTGCTGCTGAGGATTGAAAACTGTTTGCTTGAGTCAATGTATGAAGACCATTTGACAGGCAAACAGTATGTGAGACCGATCAGTCCCAAACAGTCTGTGAGAATGTTCTGTCCCAAACGGTCTGTGAGAACGTTCTGTCCCAAACGGTCTATGAGATCGTTTAGTCCCTAACGGTTTGTGAGATCGTTTAGTCCCTAACGGTCTACAAACCGTATGCCTCTTGCCCGAAGATCGTTTGAGTCAACTGAAGTAAAGACCGTTTGGGGGAAATCGAAGACTTTTTTGTTTCTAAATTTTTACAGACCGTTTGCCCAAGCTGTGCAAGACCGTTTTTACAGTACCGTTTGGGCAAAAATATCTGCCAAACCGTTTGGACTAGAAACACGCCAAATACGTGAAGACTTGCCCCGTGCCTATAAATAGGACCACTAGGTCCCTCATTTTGGGCATCGGTTCCGGGACGCCGACATGCTGCCTGTACACAGGTCTGATCCAAATCCAGTGCCGTCCACACCAGTTTCATTCCACCTACTTCCCGTGATTGCAACCAAGGAGGCTGAGGAGAGAAGGAAGATGGAGCAAGGGAGACTGCTCGGTCTGTCTTGGCATCTCCCGTCCGCGTCTAGATCTGCTCCGACACGACATAGAAGGTTGTATCTTCTTCATCGAGTTGTGACTACCTTCTACACCGAGTTCATGGCAGATTTCTCTTTCTTTCCTATTCTTCTTATTTCTCGCATCATGAGTGAGTAATACCTTTTCGCTGGGGTGCGGGGACTAACCCCGCTGCCCATGCAATCATGTTCTTTTGTTAAAACTCTCCATGGAAATGTATATAACTTTCCATTTCATTGTTAATTGGTATGTTTGTAGTTGATTATCTCCTTGCTTTCATCTTGTTCTTTCCTATATTGCAAAATCTTCCATAT
Source organism: Alisma plantago-aquatica (assembly GCA_963693085.1). Lineage (NCBI taxonomy): Eukaryota > Viridiplantae > Streptophyta > Magnoliopsida > Alismatales > Alismataceae > Alisma > Alisma plantago-aquatica. Next base: position 464,099,078 of record OY856410.1, on the reverse strand, counting down.
GTGGGATAGAATGGCGGTTTACAAAGTTCGACTCTTTGACGAAAACTTCTGATGAGATTCCTTGAGGTTTTAAGTGCATGATCCATGAGGGGACGAGACATCTAGCCTACAGTGATTCTTTTGTGGTCTAAACATCCCTCAGGGAGGACCACCGCTTTAGTTGGATTTTGTATCGTCTTTGTTTATCATCGATATAAGTTTTTAGATCTATCACCTGCTTGCTTATCGATTAATGCGGTTGACTCCCAAACTAGAAATAGAATGTGATTTCTTTGAGGTCGTAAGTGTATGATCCATGAGGGGATGAGCCATCTAACCTTCGGTGACACTTCTGTGTGTCTAACGCCTATATAGGGGGCTCACAACCTTCATTGGATTTCTATATCTTCGGAGCCGTAAGTAAGTGATCTGGTTGGTGACGAGACATCTGATGCCTAAGGTGATGCTTACGCGAACCTAACACCCGTATGGGGGGTTCTGCAGCAGCTCTATTTGGATTGTTATATCTTGCATGGATTGTTTGCTATTAAATGGGTTTGCATGCATAGCGGTGGTGAAACCCGATACCATCCTAGCAATTCCATATCATTGATCTAAATCCAACTTTAATTCAGCTTTTACTTTCTTGCTATTAGTTTAATTAACCTCAAATCAACCAATTGTTTTAAATATTAGCCTTAACTTGAGCTAGATTAGATTAACAAAGATTCTTAAAAACATTGTCCTTTGGGTTAGATCCTTAACTATACTGCGATAAGACCCGTCCTCTTGCGGGTCGTATTATTGCACTTTGGTTTTGGTAAAAGCTCGAGGATTTCAACCTTGAGTGAGTTTGTTAGTGCAATAAAATCCCACGTCATGCCTCCTTATGTCTCACAAATGTCGGTAAAAAAGAGTCACAAATTGTGTCCAAGGTTATGTCCGAAACCCTATATGTCATATGGCTATATATAGGAAAGCCAAGGAAGCATGGTTTGATAGAAAAACTGGGAAATGAAAAGGCACAACAACCATTTTGCAACAAAAGTCACTAGGAAGTCCATTCTAGTGACTAGACTTTGTCTTGTTGGAAAATGGGCCTAGTCCAGTTGATCTGGTAGACCCACTCCAGTTAGGTGACTAGACCAAGTCCAATTGGTCAATTGGAACTAGTCTAATCAGTCGATTGGACCTAGACTAGTTGGTCCACTCGATTCAGTCTAGTTAGGCGACTGGACTTGATCCAGTCATCCAATTAGCCTGGTCTAGTGGGCTACTCGACTTAGTCCAATCTGATGATTGGACTCAGTCCAACAGGCCAATTGGCCTTCCAGTCATCCCATCAATGATTTAATCAATTGCCTGAACCTATTAGAATCCAATTAATCATATGCCCATGATTATCCTCATTTTCCCTATATATCCTATGTGTGTGATCCTACATGCTCCAAATTACATTGGTAGTAATATCAATAATCATAATTTTATTTCACAAACAATGATTGGTATCTAGAAAGACTTCATTGCCACTAGTAAGAACAACTTCAACCTAGTATTGCGATTAATGTTACGCCGACCATATGTTCCCTTTGTACATATATCCAAATTGAACAGAGGCATGGAATTGTCATCCTATTATCATTCAATCTATGTTCCTTGAACCAAAGAAGAGTATTCAAGATATTTTGAGCTCAATATCATATATTGACTCACATGAGCATGACCATGCATTTCCTTAGTATTGCTTATCAATTATCTGAGATATCATTCTAAAGGAGGTACAAATTCCATCTACAACAGTCACAATAATTCATAAGTGTTACAATGCACCCAATTAATACTTTTCTAGCAACCCTTATTCAAAGTATTGTTAGCTAGTGTCAAAGTACTGATAAAAATATGTGATTACTAGGGTGACTTCATGTCTAAGGATCACAATCACCATTGTCACTTAGAGATATGACTCTGCCATGTCATTACATGACTTCCATGTGTCATCTCAAGGTGTATTTGTCTAATACACTTGTTCTATAATAAGTACCTATGTATTTGAGCTAATATCCAATATCATGAGTGAAGTGACATATTCACCACTCAACATACATACCAGTCTTAAGTATTCTTGTTGTCTTAAAAAATACACAACAATATATGACTAGGGACGTAACAAGAATGTGCACTCTTAAGTATATATATGATCTCGACTTTAGGTCCTCAACCAACCATACATCATTGAGTCAAAACATTCTTAGGATATTACTAGATTTATTCATTATCTTAATACTAAAAGAAACATAACAAATGGAAGTGCCTTTTGTTATTAATAAAATCAATACAAAATATCCCTTTCACAATCATCACATAGTGGCTCTTATGGAATATAACCAATAGTCTCCCACTACCACTGGAAACAATTTATCCAATCCTAATTTAGGGCTTTATCTTGTGCTAATTCGTCCTTTAATCATATCTGGACATGATAGAATGCATGTTATTTTCCTCAATACAGATATGGTTTTCAAATACACTTATAGACATTCTTTCAATGTTTTTCAAGTACTATGGCCACACTTTGGATGCACAATATAGAAATAGGATGATCTTAGGATTTATTCACCCTTAGAGGATCCTAAAGAGAGTTCAAGGACTGCCCCAACCTGCCACTAGTGGTCAAGGGTCAAGCTAGGGTAAAGAGCATTAAAGTCAGTCAAAGTAAAAAGCAAAGTGCAAGGGAAGGCCTTCAACACAACTGTGGTACAACAGAAAGGCCATTCCACCAAGTGAAAAATCATAGAGAAATCCAACAATGAAGAATCCACCAAGAAGCTTAGTAGCATGACTATGTTGGGTATCACGACAATTCCAAAAAGACCCCATCACAAATGTGCTTCCAAGCGTTCAACATGCCCGTGCTTGAGAGAACGACCCCAACCCAACTTCACCAAAATGACCATGCTCCTAGCCACCACCACGGCCGATCTATCTAGCACAGCCATGCTACCAACCTTCAAACACTCAATTTTCAACCTGACATTTTCCCTTTGCTACCACAGTCATTCCTCCTCTGCATGCCTATTCTACCTTCCACCCAACATGAATGTTCTTCCCAGAATTACCATGCTACCACCCAAACCTACTCCTTCCATGTTGTCCTTTTACCTAAATTCCCCCACTTAACCCTATGCTTCCCAAGCCACATATATACAGTGGTGGCAGTTGGGGACTGACGACTAGATACCTTAGCATTCATTGCCACCCTCTAGAGCACTCATAGCACCTCCCACCTACTCCCACTCCATTTACACCTTCCACCTCAAAGCCATAACTTTGTACGGTTTTGAGCATTCCTATCCATAATTCCATGCTTTATAACCATCAAGGAGGGATGAGGACGCACATCAACAACTAGTGGTGAAGAAGGAAGAGTCTTAACCAAGAATCCATGGAGTTTTATTCTTCTACTTCTTCTTTCTCCTAATTTTGTATATGTGTAGCTAAGCCCCTTAGGTGGGCTATTTGGGGTTGAAGATTTGACTTTGATACCATGCTAAGGGGAAATAATATGTAAATTATATTATTCTATTTGCTAATGATTATCATATACTTCTATCTCATTTCCCATGGATTTAACTTGTGGTTTGTCCTTGAAAATACCTAGGTAGTAGGAGAAATAGGTCACATGAGGCTATTTCAAGATTTTGCTCCTAGGTTAACTAGTGGATCCCTGGAAAGCTACCCATCTTCCTACATATCCATCACTTTTTATCCCTAGATGTGTGATATAAGTATCTAATTTGGATATACTTAGAGATATTGTCTTGGAGCTACTTAAAGGCTAGATTGGAGGTGAAATAAGGTGTAAAACCCTTTTCTATACCTTTCATTACTACCCTTGGACACCAATTTCCCTAAGTGATTCCATGTTAGAAACCTAGACTTGTTATATCTTAGTTTAATTCCATAAAAACCCTAATCAAATGAGCATGGTAAGGTTGGATATGGGGTGATAGGGACTAGTTCAAGTATTCACATAGTATTCAATAGATGTCCAATCATCTTAACCCTAGCTTGATTAGTAGTATAGGGAAGTTATCTATCATCTAACTTGATTGTTTGGTTTTATAAGATAAAGGTATAATCGATGCTTGCATGTATGAACACCAACCTAGTTTATATCCACATTACCCCAAATGGATCACACTTCCATCAATGGCTTAAAACCCTAACTTGCTTGCTTGCTCAGATAGTACTAGTCTAATTAATAGCTTGTTTACTTGTCTCTTGAGTTGCTTGCTTAATTTATGCTGATTTGACTTTCTAGGATAGTTAATGATCTCTTGTTCTTTCTCAAGTTAGTCAAATTGCTAGTTTAGTTCTCTAGTTGACCTTTTTTTCATAGTTTCTAGTCTAGTGTTGTTTCTTGCCTAATTTATCTAATTAATCTCTAGTGTGCTAATTATGGTTGCTTTGTTAGCGTAGTGCTTAGTGATAACCTCTCTTGCTTGCTTTAATATAATTCCTCTCTTTCCTATTGTTTATCCTCATAGACTTAACTTGCCAGGGTTAAGTTAGGTTTTGTTCTTCCCTTTATTGATTGGTTGAGCACATCAGTATAATCCCAAATCTAAGATCAAAACCTTCAACCCTAGTCCCACATTTAGACCTACCATAAGTAAACTAATTCAATTCCTCTCTCTCTCTTGGGTTTGACCCCATCTTTCCATTCCTATACTACTTCGAGCCCATGTGATTGCATATTTGTTTAAGAGTGTGACCAAATTATGTTCTATAAATATCAAAATACCTATGTGTGTGCCTAAGGTGCGTCTATCCACATTAATTATCTAGGGGTCCTTTGGACACATCAATCTTGTTGGCACCATTTCTAGGGAAAGAAAGTGACTTAGCTCTCTATTTGAGACAGTCTCTACCCCAAACACCTTTCTAAACTAGTTTAGTTAATTTCTCCATGGTCATATCAAGCTTTATGGCGCTGTTTTTGGGGAGGGTGGCGATCGACCTAGATAGTTTGTTTTTCTTTGACTTTTCCTATTGCCTTCACCATTTCTATTCATTATTATTTGAGTACTTTTTTCATATTAATTTACTAACTTGTCTTCTATTTATTGGTTGTGTCTTGTGTAGGTGACACTTGCTACATGTTCAAACATCACTCTCTCTCTATTATCTCCTTTTTAGAAGATTCAGAGATAGGTAGGAAAAGGTAGATGAACCAGCTGAATCAACAGTTAGACTCCAAGATGGGACACCAAAATGAAAACAATCATGAGAGGCACATGAGAAGCCTCCACCTCCACCACCAATGTACAACCCACTCCATGATTACTTCATGTTAGGTAACTACAATTTGCCTATTGCAACTAGAGTTGATCAAATTCCACAACAACAATTCTTTATTACACCTAGTCTTCTGGGATCCTTCCCACATTCTAAAGACTTGAAAATGAGAACCCATATAAGCATTTAGATGCCTTCCTGGAGATGTTCTCTACCTTTAGGACTCCTACAACCACTGATGATTCCATTCCACTCAATTTGTTCCCCTTATCTCTAAAGGACAAGGAAAAGAATTGGTATTCATCAAATACTGAGATTGTTACTTGGGAAGCAATGAAAAATAAATTCTTGAAGAAGCTCTATATGATTGTGGAGCTGACCCAATTGAGAAGTTACATCACATCTTTCATCTAGAAGGAGAATATATAGTTTCATGAGACTTGGGAGAGATTCTAAAAGATGTTGAGGAACTATCTCCATCACGAGCTTCCTATTTGTTAGTTGGGATAATCTTTCTACAATGGGCTATCTAAGATGGGTCAAACATTTGTAGACTCAACTTGTGGAAGATCTTTCATGGCCAAACCAATCAAAGAATCATGACCATTATTTGAACACTTAGCTGAAAGTTCAAGGAGCCTCGCATCAAGTGTGGATGCCCACTATCATAGAAACATGGGGGCTACACCCTCCAAAGAAAAAGATGATTCAAATCCTCAAATGATAAAAATCTTGACCAACATGAAGAACTTGATGAAGAACCACGTGGGAGGCAGTTGTAGTCAATGTGCCCACTCCATTAACTATGTAAGTGAAGAAGTGAAAGCCCTTCAGTCCTACGGCAAACCAACAACCATGTACTATGTCGGATTTTTATACTCTAGAATGGAGAAATCACCATAACTTCTCATGGAAGAAAAAAGGAGAAGAAGGATGAGGTAGGCAAGGCAAGATCAAAGGAAAATATACAACTCCAAGTTTGAAGAAGAGGTTCTTGGAAGATTGAGAAGCCTATATGAACTGAACAAGGACATGTCCTCTCGAGGACAAACCATTAGTAGGATGGAACAAAAATTTGATCAAATCTCATTATCACTTGCACATCATGAGGAGGGGAGACTTACTTCCCAAGACATAGTCAACCAAAAACAATGCTAACAGACCAATGGGTGCTCCTCAAGGAACTTATATTCTACCATAAGCGAAAGTGACAATCATGTAGTGGTCCTAAGGTCCCCCAAATCCTCATTCTCCACCACCAACACAACACCGTACAACCTCGAATTTTCTGCACCACCACCAACACCACCTCCACATCAACAACCACTACAACCACATCAATAGATCATCCAAAATCCTAACCCACCACACCAAAGGCCACTTGAAAAACTGATAACATCAATTTTTTTGGAGGTTGTGTAGGGGAATATGGCTATAGAATAGGCAGTGGAAACAAAAAAATTATTGCCATATTCCCCATAATACCAGCAGATCCTGTCAGAAACTATACAATGGAAAGGATGGTTACGAGGATATACCTGGTCCTGGAGCAAGTCTAGCGACATCGCCTCATCGTTGTAGATGCACAACTATCTTCTAGTTGTACTAGGACTCGTCTCTTGCACCTCCTAGTCTTCACCATAGACAATAGGTTGGCGATGTCCTCCTAGCGACATACAACATACTCCATGCCTCTATGGAAGTTCACATAGACCGTCTAAAACTCCTGTTGTCCCACTAGAACGGACAAGAAGGAGTTGTCCCTCTTGTTGGTGTACTAGTTACCAACTTTATTTCCTGCAATTATTCTCCCCTTGCTATCCCTCCCTTTACCGGGTAGGACTTGCTTGGGTTCTCTTGGTTACCACAACGAGGAGAAGACAAACAATTGTTAGAGGCTATAGATGTGTTTGAGAAAACCCCAATACCCCTATATTTATAGGAGGGGTTAGGATCTAGGTTCCCATTGTGTGTGGGAGTGGAAGGGATGGGAATTTCCATGAATTAATTGCCCTACGATAGGTGAACCAGTCAGTTGACATATTGAGTTGATCGGTTCATTCAGTGAGCCAATCAGTTCACTCAGTGAGCCAATAACAATTTGAATTGACAATTCATTTCCAATTAATGCCCAATATCAATTCCTTGTACCAATCAAATTGAACATGTAAAATGATCAACTATTCCCATGAATTAGGAGAATCATCAAAAGATTCGATTGGCATGACAGAGCCGATTGGTTCACTAGGTGAACTAATCATCTCACCAACCATGAGCTGACCAGTTTACCTAGTGATCCAATTGATTGGTGTCTTGACTCATGTAGAACTCAACCAATTCAATTTTGAGTCAACCTGACACCCTAACCAGTTGGTCCAACACTTGAGCTTGATGGTTCTGAGTCCAGTCAGTTAATTGGTTGTTTAACTGACTACCTAAACATCTTTAATAATCAATTTAAACATCATCCATGGATAAAATCCTCTTCTAGGTCAGTTCCTATGTGTGCGACCCTATAGGTCCCATATCATGTTGGTAGTGAATGTCCATACTGGTTTATGACATCACAAGCAAAGAGTGGTGCCTAGTCACACATCAGTGCTACCCAAGTGAATGAAAAGTTGGAGAACAACTTCAACCTATAATATGTGTATGATATTGTAGTGTTGTATAATTCCTTTGTCACTGATATCCAGATTGAAATCGAGGCATGGAGTAGTCATTCTCTTCACATTCAATCTTGTCCCTTGAACCAGAGCATACTGTCTGAGATATATGTAAGCTCAATATCACATATTGACTCACATATGCATGGCCATGCATTTCTCTATCCTGCTAATCAAGTGGCCTAGGATATCATACTCCTATAGGAGGGACAAATCCCATCTACATCACTCACAGTAAGTCCCCATGTGTCATAGTCACTCGATCATCACCTTTATGGCAACCCTTTTCCAGGATTACATTGGATGATGTCAAAGCATACCAAACAACATGTGATGAGTGTAGTGACTTTAGGTCTAAGAACCACAATCACCACCAACACTATGAGAGCTTACTATGACTACCATTGTAATTATTTCTATGTGTCAGTCATGGTGGGTCTACCAGATACACTATTCTCTAACATGTATCTATGTACTTGGTTTGATATCATATATCATGACTAATGAGATTCTGTCATCAACCAACGCACATTCTAGTCTTATGTGTTAGTGTTGTATATCTACCTTCCACAATAACATCTGACCATGGACATAATGAGAATGTATGTACTCTTAACATCTGTATGATCTCATTTCTCAAGTCACGTAATTGAAGACACAAATCATTGAGTAATATCATTCTCTAGAAATTTATTATGTTACATCATTATCTCATAGCTAAATAGAATAGAATAAATTGGAAGCTTACTTTTTATTATAATCAAAGTGTTTACATATTATGCCATTACAATCATCATATGATTGGCTACCTGGGCATACATACCAATAGGTTACATGTCTATTTATCCTCATTTCCGATTAACATTCTAGGTTTTATATCAATAAATCTCATTTTTACTCACACTTCATGAATGCTTCCCTCCATGCTTATAGTTTTATGTGTTTTATAGGATAAAGGGATAAGCACAACTTGACCATCAGTAAAAAACCAATGACGCCTTGGATAGCCCCAAAAAATTAAAGGGAACCTATAAGAGAATCTTCAATCACTCAACGACATCGTTCCCTAAATCTCTTAGCCTTGACAGGGAGATGAAGCTCAACATTCATGTAGACCACCCACCATGGATTCAATATCGATGACCATCAAACTCCAGCTCGATGCCTAGATGGCATCCCAGCCTGACAACTAGGTAGGAATCACTTAGCCTGATGAAAGATCATCTCAATGGTTCACCTTCATGAATCCTGACAATAGGGAAATTCCAGCACCACCTCAATGGCTTGATGACGCCATAGCCCACTGACTAGTCAGAAAGTCTTTAACTGACAAAGCTTCTATAGAGCATGCCTTCATTACTGATTAGTTAAGTTGATGCACCAAGGCACATGCATTGAGGCTTGAGGTGCAAGTATAGTACCCTACACCTAGGTGCTTTGGGTACATGAGGATCACCTATAAATAAAGGCCCATAGCCTCCATTGAGAGAACCTTCATTTTTTCCACAAAGTGTTTCCATTTTTCTACTCTCCACCCACCATTAAAGTTCAAGGTGTCTGCTATCGACCCTCACTCAGAAGCATCTGGATGACCATCTTTGAGAGGATAATGATTGCTTGGTGCCGCCAACGTTTCCACCATAATCACCATAGTGAAGAAGGAGGTCACCATCAACCACCTTTTCCCTTAGTGATTATTATTTGTTGTATTTTATTCCTTCTTCCCCATATTGTTCATCTCCCTCCATTCCTTCGTATTGTTATGGATTCTCTCATTGGTAAATCCATATTTTCTCTCATTACCATTAGTGCATAGACCATTTTTTTGGGTTGGGATTGGCCATAAGTTTCTACCAACATGTGAATACTTATGTCCATCGAATATATACTCTTACCATGTTTATCTCCACACTCGTGGTCTTTAATGCTTCACTTGTATAATTAGTTGCCATCTTGTGTGGTTTGATTGCTAGTTCCTCAAAATAGTAGTGTTAATCTATATCTAGAGTTTGGTGTAGTATGAATGCATGTGAATGTTGTAATACTAAAGCTAATGATCATATGATTGTATTCTTGATTGTATTTTTGCATCTCAAGCAAGAGAGATATGCTCATGATGTAGATCTACCCGATATATAGAGAGGAGCAAATATACACTAATGATGGTTGCTTGTAAACTATGCTAAGGGTATATAATGGGTGCGGGTATTTCATGTTGGTGAGAGACCTTAATCAGTGAAACCCAATCTAAGTTTTATCCATATATTAACCCAAAGATCTAAGTTCATTCTTGACTTGTTAAATTAGATTTCACTCTTGTTGTTTTATTCCTTGATTTGGATACCATAATCATGTGAAGGACACATTTATGTCCTTTGGGGTTCGATGTAAGCAACCTAAGACCTTAAGTCCTATACACCTGTGATCCCATGTCCCTATGTTCGACCCTGTTTACTACACATGATCACATATTACCATTGAGATCATCTAAATATCAAGTTATAGATTTAAATGCCAATTTCTTTAGGCCTGCCTACATTTTGGACATGAGATTTTAGGCAATCAAGGACCACAACAACTATAAGGAGTGTGTCTTGATAGGGGATCCACTCACTTAACCAAATAAAAGGAAATATTTTATATGCCAAACAGCATACCAAATTTTGCAAATGAATGAGATCCAATTCATCCAATCATGTATTTTTAAAACAAAAGTGTGGAAGTGGAATTAAAATATATGATTGTTTACAGGATTACATGATATATCTCCCTCTTGGGGTTACATTAAAATAAAACTCATACAACTAAGTAGAAGGAAGTCTGAGGTATATTCAAATCTATCTCCCTAATATCAACTCTGCAAAGACAACTTCTGGTTACCATGTCAAGTCCTCCATGTTATTCACCAATGGGTTGGAAGCATACCCCATTAGAGAAGACAAAACTGGAAATGTTCAACATAAAAATTAGTATGTGCATATAAATAAAGATTAGACAATATTAGGGTAAAAGAACAACATATAATATATCAAGGATTCTCAAAAAATATAGATAAAGAAAACATCCAAACAAATATCAATAAAATTCTTAATATAGAAGACACAAAGGTTATACAAAGAAATAACAAAGTTTACAATTAACATTTATTGCCTTTAAATCTCAAGTTAGAAAAAAATAAATAAATAATATATGTTATGCATGCTGATTAAATATCAGACTACGACCATATAAAAGTAGGGCTAGACATTTCCACATTCAATGACTAGGAAGGAGGTGAGAGTGCCTACAATCCTCTATGTCATGGTATACACTAGGTGACAACACACGAGGCTAGGTGAGAGCATGAAAAGCCCGTATATTAAAAAGTTGTACTATGGGATCCAACCCTAATATGTACTACTACTAATAGATAATAATAGTCTTAACAATCAAACATGCATTTAATAGAGAGGCAAGATGAGTTCTGTCTAAGAAAATAATCAATTTAGTGTTCATTATTAAATGGAATAATGAAATGCAATTATATAATAAGGGTTACAAGTTGAACAAGTATCAATACAATCAAAGAAAGTAGATTAATTTGCACTTTCAATAGTCCATAAGATAAAATTGAGTAAATTGGACCCAATTGGGTCAAATATATAGAACCAAGTGACATATAAAACAAAAATGCCACAATTAAGTTAAAGAGAGAGTGAAGATTCAATTATTTGTGTAATATGACTCATAAGAGAAGAAACATACAACCAAGTTAGAGAAAATAGTAAATTGTCCACTATGATTCAGGAGGGAGAGAAACACACCTCAAAGATATCAGCAATCAATGTACAAATTTAGATCCAATTAGGGTACTTCTTCACCAAATATTACACTGGATGTAAATAATTAATTAATGTATACGTTATAAACCTTTTACTATAAAATCTAATTACTATTTGATTTGGGTTATGACTTTTGTTCAATTTGGTAGATAATCTAAATCCAAATAGTATTTATTCATATTTTCTAAGTAGCATAGAATTAGTTATGGATTATCTAAATTAATTTGATTTACCAAAATTGAAAAACAAAACAATGTGAGGAATGACTCGTACGCCCTCACATCACATGCCATAACATACCCGCGTGATAGGACTTACTGGTCGAATGGAACCAAAGTCGTGCAACTAATCAATAACAAAAAGGCAAAAGATGGTTCTCCCATGAAAAAGTGTGACAAATTTTAAACCAATTGAGGCTAGAAACAAACATTTCTAGAACAACAACTTTGTCCTTTCCTGGTTCATTCACGATATGAGAGTAACACAATACATTTCATCAACAAACTAATCAATACATTTTGTCAACAAACTAATCAAAGACTGATTTCCCATCAACAGGACATGCTAGGATAAGAATCATTGCAGTTCTATGACTTAGAGAGCTAAAGACCCCAAAAAATAGTCTGTGAGGATCAGAAACCTCAAGCTAAGCTCGACACCATGGTTGACAAAGAGTAGCTTGTAGGAGACCACAAAATAGGTCATTGCCAATATACTAAGTACATTAATCAATCAACCACGTAAAACAAACAAAACATAGGTGAGGTGTAACATCCCTGGATTTTCACCTTCTCAAAACCCCATGGATATGAGAAGACAAAATCTGAAAACGTTAGCAATTATATCAGAGAGCGATGCGGAAGCATAATACGCATACATGAACATTCAATATAACAACACCATAGGCATACACCATAAAATTTCTCATCATTCAACATGTATATTACAAAATGAATTACATTTACATATTAAAAGAAGATTTACAAGTCTATGAACATGTATGCTAATCAGGATCTACACAATAGGGATCTACACAATAGGTAAACATGGACAACTGCTCACTTCCCGTCTTTTATCCCAAGCTAGCTCTGAACCTAAAACATACATGAAACAACGAATCAACACACAAGGTGTTGTGCACATGGGTAGAAAGATACATACTAATATGCTTGCATAATTGAAATAATCTTGAGAAAGAAAGAGTAACAGAAAACATTGTTTAAAGCGATAATCGGGTAAACACATATTTTTAGATGCCTTTTTGATGCGTTTGTACTACTAAGTGGTGTCACAATTCATTTTTCCCTGCCCCTTGGGCTATGGGACCGAGTGCCGACCTTATATTTAGAGAGGGGAGAGAGAGATGTCGCACTTCATTTTTCCCCGCCCCTTGGGCTACGGGGACCGAGTGCCGACCTTATATTTAGAGGAAGAGAGAGAGGATTGAGGGAGAGAGAGAGGGAGAGAGAGCATATATCCACTTAGTAGCTACAAACCATCAATACTCTTTGGTGTTCTTATTGGCATGGCGAAGATACTACAATCATAGTACATCCAAGCAATATTCTCAAATAAAGACAAGCAATACTTCATAGCTATTGCACACAAGAAAACTAGTCATATACTTAGATAAAGCCCACGTACCTGAGTTCAGAGATTTCTTATACATCCATGATCATCTAGATAATCTGGTCATCACCTGATCAAGACAAGATCATATACTATCATCAGGTTCTCATCATCATTAACCCTATTTATATCCATTTTAGGGTTTGCCTATCTCATTCTGATATCCTCATGATTACTTGTATTTTTGCCTTATATTTATCTTACTGATGTCATGTTCTAGATAAGAGTTCATTATCTGAATATTAGGTTCCATATCTTTTTTTGGTGCACATATTAACCCTAGTTTATATGCATTATTCAATTTAGGGTTACAACCCATGTATTAAGGGTCATCTTTTTTTTTTTGAGGTAACCTGCTTTATCTATTAACTCAAGCCCAAACGAGGCTCCGACCAGTCAACTACAAAGGAAGGGAAATTCGCAGAAAGGAAACTATGTGCAAGCCAGGCTGTAGCTTCTCGAGCTAGGCGATGAGGTAAACCATTTTCTTGCCTATTACAGAAATAGAAAAGAACACTATTAAAAGAAACTACAAGTCTATTGATGTCTCCAAGCACAATGCCCAGCAGATCCAGGCATTCAATGCCTCCTTTGATGAGGTTGATGATAGTTTGGGAATCTGATTCGACTACTAACTTCTCACATCCAATCTTCTGCGAGTGAAGTAATCCTTCTCGAATGGCCCAAGCTTCCGCTACCAGAACATCGTTTAGAGATGGGTGCCGCATTCCCGCCACATGGATAACTCTACCGCCGCTGTCCCTCCATACCAGACCTACACTATCATACCCCTGAATACCGACGGCCGCATCGCAGTTCAGTTTCAGTTCTCTTTGCTCCGGTGGTCGCCATGCTTATTCCTCCCTTCGTTGTGACTGCTGTTTCTCCTTGTGAAGTGCTTCCCGGTAATCGTGGATCATCGCCCCAAGGACTCGCTGCACTGTGAATGGAGGTCTCACCGGGTTCCCAAACACAATGTCGTTCCTACGAGTCCATATGGCCCACAAAGAAGCTACCATGGTGTCTTCCTCCTCAGCCGTGCCTGTAGTGGTCAGTTCTAGGATGCCGTCTTGTATGTTGCGTTGCCCCGCCCTCCTAATCTTCTGCTGTGTCATAGCCGGACTATTTTTCCACATCTCCCATGCTTGAGGACATCGGAAAAACATGTGGGAGATATCTTCTTTCTCGGCTCTACAGATGCCGCAAACACCGTCGGGATGATAGTGTCTGTCGTAAAGTCTCCCCACGGTGCCTAAAGCACCCGTCATACACCGCCATAGGAAGTGGGCGGCTTTTGGTATGAGTCCCCTTCTCCATGTCGTCCGCCACATGCCTGTGACGGCCTGTTCTTCTTGGCGCTGAAGACTATCACTGCAGTTCGAAGCCAACCAGTAGGTCGAGCTGACTGAAAACACTCCTTGCCTACTCAGCCTCCAGAAAATACTGTCTCGCCGCTAGGTTGAGCTCAAAGGTATAGCGAGGACCTTATGGGCAATATCCTGCGTAAACAAATTGTTCACCAGCTCCTCGTTCCACGAACCCCCATTATCATTCAGCAGTTTTCTCACCCACTCGACTGAAGTACTCGACACCCCATGCACTTTGTCCATGCTGCCTCCCATCTGCAGTATCCATGTGTCCTTCCATATGTGGATATTAGCTCCATTTCCCACCCTCCATTGCAGCCCCTCCATAATGATGCTTTTAGCATTCCATATACTTCGCCACGTAAAGCTCGGATTGTGTCCCCTCGTCGCACTTAACACAGATCCCCGTGGGAAATATTTTGCTTGTAGAACTCGGCACGCCAACGATTCCCGGTTGTGAAAAAGTCTCCATGATTTCTTCGCTAAGAGAGCTTGGTTGAAAATATGAATATTCCTAAATCCCATTCCTCCTTGTGATTTTGGTTTGCACAGATTATCCCAACTGACCCATGCCATCTTCCTTTCCGTTCCGTGTGCCCCCCACCAGAATCTCGAGATCATGCTATGGATGGAATTAATGAGATATGCCGGTAGTTGAAATATGCTCATAATGTAAGACGGGATCGCCTGGGCCACCGCTTTGATGAGGACCTCCTTCCCCGCTTTGGACAGCAATTTTTCTTTCCACCCTTGAAGCTTCCTCCATATACGTTCTTGTACGTAGGCGAACACTTGTTTCTTTGATCTTCCTACCGCCATGGGAAGTCCAAGGTATTTACCGTGTCTGTCAACCTCTTTAACCTGCAAAAGATTTGTCAATTCCCTTCTCTTTTCTCTGTCTACTCCTTTGCTAAAAGCAACCTCAGTCTTGGATAGGTTAATTTTCTGTCCGGATGCCCGTTCATACTGGCTGATAATGGCAGCTATTTTCAGGCATTCTTAGTTGCTCTTGTGAAGAGAATAGAGTCATCTGCAAAGAAAAGGTGAGAAACTCGGGGACCATGACGGCTTTCTCGGATCCCGTGAATGACATTATGTTGTGTGGCAAGGTTAATAGAAGTAGAAAAAGCTTCTGTGCAAAGAATAAAAAGATATGGGGAGAGAGGGTCACCCTGTCGCAATCCTCTGGATGGTTTGGTCTTCCTGGTTCATTCCCCATTAATGGAAAAAGAATGTTCTACAGTTGACATGTAATCATAAATCTTCCATCTCCATTTCTCACCAAACCCCAACTTTTCTTGCACAAAATATACAAACCTCCATTCCACCCTGTCGTAGGCCTTCGACATATCCAGTTTTAGAGCTAGATGTCCTTTCTTTTTCCCTTGGTCCCCTTTCATAGTATGTAAGAGTTCATAGGCGATGAGAGCATTATCGGTTATCAATCTTCCCGGAATAAATGCACTTTGGTTTTCCGAAACAATGTTGTCCATGAGAGGTCTTAGTCTATTTGCCACTACTTTAGAAGCAATTTTATAAATCACATTGCATAGACTAATGGGCCTATAGTCTCCCAACTCCTCCGGTTTTTGTACTTTAGGAATCAAGACTACCAGAGTAGCATTTAGATTTTCAAGGCTTCTGTCAGTTTTCCACCAACCTTTTATGTAATTAGAGATATCCTCTCCCACAATGTGCCAGTATTTTTGAAAGAACATTGCCTTCATGCCATCCGGCCCCGGAGCTTTGTTTGGGTGCATACCTTTGATAGCAGCTAGGATCTCCTCAGTAGTAAAGTCTTTCTCTAATGTTTCCCTTTCCGCTGCACTCAGTTTATTTGATAAACCTCTGGTTGCCTCTTCCCATCGCGTAGGATTAGATGTTTGGAACAGATTGTTGAAAAACTGTAGGATAATTTTTTCAATGTCCTCCTCCTTTGTCCTCCACTGTCCCTATTGATCTTTCAACCCTTCAATTCTATTTTTCTTTTGTCTTTGGGAAGCCTTATGGTGGAAGTAAGCCGTATTTCTGTCACCAACCTTCATCTCATTGACCCTAGCCCTTGCATGCCAATAGGCCTCCTCCTTTCTGTGCCACCCTTGGAGCTCCTTGCTGAGAATCGAACACCTCTCAAGGTTCTTATTGTCAGGCGGTAATTGTTGTATTTCACCCAGGAGACCTTCTAATTCTTTTATTTTCTTCCTTCTTTCCCCAAATTTTTCAGCAGCCCATATTTTTAGCTTGTTCCCACACTGATCCATCTTCCTTTGAATATCTGCAAGATGATGTTCTTCCCACACTGATCCATCTTCCTTTGAATATCTGCAAGATGATGTTCTTCCCACACTGACTTAATGATATGTTCACACTCCTCCTCCTCCGCCCACATGGGTTCAAAGAAAAAGTGTTGTTTCCGTTTAAATTTCTTCCCTTTACTATTGACAGTGTTGATGATGATGGGCACATGGTCGGATTCATACTTTGTGAGGTGAGTAACTCGGGCTTGATGGAAGGTAGAAACCCATGCAGGACACATGAACGCTCTATCCAGCCTTTCCCTCACTAGAGTTTCCGGAGTGAGGCCTCTCTGCCACGTGAAGATATTCCCACTGTACCCCAAATCTGTTAAATTGCAGTCATCCACCATGTTTCTGAAATCTTGAATAAAGTGTAGCGGTTTTGGTGGGCCCCCTTGCTTTTTAGAAGTTTATAGAATCTCATTGAAGTCACCAAAGAAAAGTGTCGGTGTGTCAGCTTCTCCTTTTAACTACCGCATCAAGTCCCAGGTTTTGAACTTTTGTTGTTGATCTGCCCATCCATATATGCCAATTGCTCTCTACGTCACCCCTGCCTAACCTTCAGAAACGTCGCAGCAGCAGTGATGTTGTGAATAGAAAGTGACTGTAACATCAACATCTTTCCACCACAGTCTGATCCCCCCTGCTCTGCCCACACTGGATAAGCAGAAGCCTTGAGTAAAACCACATTTCTTATTAACCACCTCTAGATCAGCACTCGAAATCATAGTCTCCATTACAAAGACTATACTTGGCCCCTCCCTCCAACACCAAGACCGGAGGGCTCTTACCGTGTCAGGGCGGGCCAGTCCCTGACAGTTCCAGCTCAAGATTTTCATAGCTCTTTGCAGGGCTGGTATATCCCAGCCTCCGCTACTTGGGTTGATGTCACCCCTTGGTTGTTCGCCTCAAGCTCCATGTTCCTCACCTTCTTATATCCCACTGGCTCTACTACCGTTTCATCCACATCCATGTCACAAAGCTCTGAGTGCCTGCTCTGTTTTCCTATGTTACTGCTCCATTCGACCTCATGTTCAGGAATCCCCAAACGCTGGCTTCTGCTCATTTTGTACACCCACGGCAACACCTTCTTCTTCCGACGAGTGTTGTTTCCTTCCCTCGTGGCTTGTCTTTGCTTTTCTTTTTCACTTTGTGCTCTCGTTCTAACACCTTCTTCTTCCGACGAGGGTCATCTTCATATAACATGAATTCTATGGATATAACTGACCTCAGATTTATATATTATATTCCAGTTACAGATATGAGGGTTTTCTATAGATCTCATCATTTATTGAGCATGTATGCATTTAATACATTATCTTTAGTGTTATTAACCCTAATTAGCCATATTAATCAAATTATATGGTTTCGTACATCAACATGACCATATCTAACATCATATGCATTATAAACATGATTATAGACTTACTGACATGTTATCAAAATTTTTAGTACATCGTTTGATATTTATTATCCATTAAACAAGCATTGCACACCTTACATGATATCACTAATATTAATGCATCAAAAGCCTGATATTATCATTCTATTGTGTTCTACTCAATTTTATGAGAATTTTGGTTTATTATATGTATTTTTTTGATAAACGAGCTATTTTCTATGAATTTTGTAAGATCTGAACATTATTGAAGATTTGCCTTTTTATGGCCAATCGGGGACTACCACGTGGCTACACAGTGGGGCGCCTATCTTCTCGGTTGAACTGGTGGTCTGTTCTGGGATTTAGTTGGCTTAGTTCTGGTCTCAGTGAACCGAACCGTCACTGTCTCCTCTCCCTACCACCTGGCATCTTCTCGCGATCTTAGGTTGCGCCCGCGAGCGTGGTCTTGCTTCCGCCCAACGCTGCCACTGTGGAGCAGAGCTCCAATGAGGAATAGGCTCTTCTACCCTCTTCCTCGGTTTGTGTTTGTGCCCATGGCCGGTTTACTGGACCACGATAAGGAAGTCCCGCCAGAGGCTTTTCCTTCTCCCGCTCTAGGCTCGTGCGTGAGGGCTGGGTTCTCAGCTGTAGCGCCGCCGCCGTAGCCTGATGCCTGCGACGTCATTTGTTTCTTGCGTGAGGACCGTAACAGAGCCTCCACCACCAGGATCTCGGTCGCCTCCTCCTCCCGTTGGGAAATAGCAGATCCAGAGTGCTCGATCTTCTCCTCTCCAGCCCTCCCGCTCGACCTGGGTGCCGTCGTGGCCAGGTCTGCTCCAGCGCTCCACCTTCGTGAGGTCACTGCCACCCATCGCCGCCGAAGGCTTCCATGCTCTAAAGCTCTCTGATGTTGGCTCCTCCTTGTAGGATTAAGGATCTCTCCACCAACACTACTGCCACACAACCTTCCCTCGCATACCTTTTGGACTACCGTCGGCCTAGTGCCTCGGGTTCTCCCCTTCTGTTCTTAGCTTCTTTCCACAACGAGGAGGTTCCAAGCCGCCATCCACTTAGCTCTAACAACTTCACTCATATCAGAGGTGAGAGAGGATCCACATACCACATGATGATCATCCTAGGGTCAAAGCTTCTATGTTCAATTCTATAGCTAGGATGGGCCACACAACCTCAAGGAAACTAAAACGTGGCATGTTATTGAGATTTGAATCTGAACCCAAAACATACTCCACAAATACATGTTACCGTTTGTATCCAAACACCTGTCTAAGTTTAAACTTTCACATCCTATAATAGAAAGGTCTGAATCATCCAAATGTTCATGTAATCCTCATCATCAAAAATCTCTTATATCATACCTTTTAGCTGAAAATAATTTCATAATTGAGTAACCGATTCTCAATTTGGAATCAATCATCTACATGACTCTCATGGTCTTAAAATATTAAATTGGGTATCATAATTCTAAAATTGGGGTCATCACATGAGGCTAGGGTGACACAAATTCAGATTGTTCAAAACATGCTTTCATGACAATGCATAACACCAGAAGGCACAAAAAGGATAATCTTCTTAATCATTTTCCAATCAAGTTGGGATAGAAACAATATCAGATTAGGTTGAAACTTCGCATATAGACTAGTTAGGACCCAAGGAGTCCAATTTTGAACTTAGTATTGACTTTAAAGATTATCTTCTATGAGTTCTAATACAGTTAGGGTCTAACTCCATTATCTTAATAATTATTATTAAATATTGCCATGGACCTCAATATTTAGGATTCAAAGTTATACTATCCTCAAATTATCACCATAATGGATATATTAGGTTATCCTTCCTAGACTATTAATTGTACTCAATTTATCATTAAGTCCATTAATTTCAACATTAACTCAAATGATGATACATTATTTATCTCCACTTACATTAAATGTCCAATTATTGTTCCGGCTTTCATATTAGCCACATTATATTCCACAAGAATAATTCATTTATATTCACTCACAGGAGATTACTAATTATGAAAATTTAAGCCATTACACGTGTAATAATGAACAAGGTGACATATTTTCATATTTGTGAACTCATTTACCATATTAAGCCATGGTTAGGTTAGTAGACCAATTTTGCATGTTGATGAAATGTGTTGTGATGAAACACCTAATATTACTAATGTATCATATGTGGTACCAACCATATGTATATTACAATTATATGATTACAACTTAGGCTTTAGGTCAACATGATCACTATACATCACACATCCCATTAACATGTATAAACAATATGTTAGGTTCCATATTTCCAAATCATCATCATATTAGGGTTCACTTATCCAAAACATGGTCATGGTCACATGTATCCCTGGTTAGGGGTTGACATTTGAGTTACTCATTACTGTGCATTCTATATTTACCAGGATATAAAAATGTATATCAGGGTTTATTGTTAACATTGTTTGGCGAATTATAAAGACTCAAAGCACACTAACCTCCTAATCATGGAATTAGGATTTCTAGAGTCAGGGTTGCTAGATTTTAGTATCTTACAAGACTCCACCCTTAAAAGGATTTTGTCCTAGAAATAAGCATATCCATGTTCTATCAAATATTACCCCTCCACCCCTTAAAATGGTTAACCTAATAAGTCAAAAAGTTACAAAGGAACAAAGACGAGTCAAACTTATCCACAAGAATCTACTTCATCTTAAACTCTTCATCTACATGCTGAGCAACATAAAAAATAGGAACCATAAGTACATAGTCAAGTTGACTAAAAGCATTAATGTTAGCTTGGTCATTATCTTCTGCACCATCAAAGGTATTGATATGTCCATCATGTCTCTCATTAGGTATTTCTTCAACATCATCCTATGTCAAAGTTTGGGTTCCAAAGGTAATCTACCCAAACATGTGGCTCTACTTTAGGTATCTCAACTTACTATATACTCCATCATCATTGTCACATAATTTTTTTCTTGAATTAGATCTTATAGCTTCAAAACATAAAAATGTATATCACACTTATATATTGGGTAATAGGAACATGAGTCTAAACACATAAGGGTTAGCTCACTTCAGATCATCACGATGCTTCCTTAAATTCTATATCCTTCAATCATCCTAGAAAAGGTAGATACTCGTGTACGTATCTCACCTAAAGAGTTTCTGATTAGGGTGAGGCTCCTATTAGGAACTTATAGAAGAGGTAAAACCTAAGGGAGATAAGACTTGAAATAGTCAAAATCCAACTACCTTGGCTCTGACACTAATGAATGGGACACGATATGGAAACCACTCACTTACTTAACAAAGTAAAATAAAACATCTCATATGCCAAACAACATATGAAATTTTATAAAGGGATGATCTCCAACTTATTCAATCATGTATATTCAAAACACAGAAGTGTGGCATCGGAATATAAGTATATGACTATTTACAAGATTACATGATTGATCTCCCACTTTGGATTATATCAAATCTAAAACTCATAAACGAAATAGAGGTAATATTAAGTTACTTCAAGTCTATCAGCCAAATATCAACTCCACAAAGCTAACTCCTAGTTATCATGTCAAGTCCTCCATGTCCTCTACCAAGGGGTTGGAAGCATACCCCAAAAGATAAGACAAAGGGAATTTTTTTAGCATAAATTATAGTATGTGCATATAAATAGAGATTGGGCAATATCATGAAAAGGAAAAAAAATAATATATCAAGGATTCTCAAGCAAAAGAAAGAAAGAGAACACTCAAATGGATATTAAAACAAATGTTCATAAAGTAAGACACAAAGATTATATTAATAAAAAACAAAGTTTACAAGTTATTCCTTTAAAGATCAAATTAGAGAAAAAAGTAAATAAGAAGATCTTATGCATACATATCAAATACTAGACCATGACCATATAAAAGTAGGTCTATAACACTTCCACATTCCACGCCAAGGAAGGAGGTGAGATCACCCACAATCCTCTATGTAATGGTATATATATCAGGTGAAAGCACCCGGGGATGGGTGAGAGCACTAAAAGCCCCTATATGAAAAATTGTACAACTAGATCCAACCCCTAAATGTACCTCTAGTAATAGATAATAGTAGTCTTAACAATAAAACATGCATTTTATAGAGTGGCAAGTTAAGTTCATTCCAAGAAAATCATCAACATCAGGCTCCTTCATTAAATGGAATAATGAAGTGAAATTATGTGATAAGGGTTGCAAATTGAATACATATTAGCAAGACCAAAGAGAGTATTTAGTTTGCACTTTCAACAGTCTACAAGATAAAATTTTAATGGGACCAAATCGGGTCAAATATATAGAACCAAAGAATGTACAAAAAAATATGGCATAATTAAGTCAAAGAGAGAGAGAGAGAGAAAATATAAACCATTGTCCGATATGATTAGTAAAGAGAAGCAACATGCAAACAAGAGAGAGAAATATATGATCCATGATGGATAGCAACATACCTCAAAGATGTGTATCAACAATCAATGTCTAGACCTAGATCCATTCAGGGTACTTCTCCACCTAATATTACAGTAGATGCAAACCCTTAATCAATTTGTACATTATAAACCCTACATTATCAAATCTTCTTTTTATTAGACTTGGATTATGATTTGTATTCGGTTAAATAGATAACATTTTTCTAAATCCAACAAATATTTATTTGTAATTTTTATTGACTTATAATTAGTTATAAATTATCTAAATTTTGTCAATTTATTGAAATTGAAAAAGAAAATAATGTGAGGAATGACTCATCTACCCTCACATCAAGCGCCATGGCATACCCGTATAACATGGCTTACTGGACAATGAATAAGTTCCAAAGTCATGCGATTAAATCAATAACCAAAAGGCAAAATACGGTTCCTCCCATGTGGAAGTGTGATGAAATTTAAATCAATCGAGGCTAGAAATGAACATTTCCTAGCCAACACCTTCTTGCTCACCTGGTTTATCTGCAAGATGAAAGAAAGGAAGTACATGTCATCAACAGTAAAATTAAAACCAATCTACGATCACCAAGACATATTAGGAGAAGCACCATTGCATCCGCAAGTCTTAGGTGAACTCAAAGACCCCAAACAACAGTATGCGAGGATCAAAACCTCAAGCCAAGCCTGAAACCATGGCATACAAGGAGTGGCTCATAGGAGACCACAAAATTGGTCACTGGAAATGGAGTGATTACCTAAAGAAACTCAACCACCTACGAAAAACAAAATATATTTGAGGCTAGGGAGAGATGACCTCAAATCATCCAAAACACGCTTCCATGACAAACACTAGAAGGCACAAAAAGGGGAGACATAGCTTTACCTAAAACTGACAAAATTACATAGAAGTGAAGCTTTAATGGTGGCAATACATAAGTTCTATGCCTCGATTGGATATCCATGAAATCTCTAGTATGAAGGCAAACTCAAAGGACTCAAGCATGCAAAGAGGTGGAGTTGAAGTACGAGATGAGGATGTAAATTTAGCAATTAGGACCAGTCTTAGGTGGTGGCATGGCGATCACACCATCCTTATAAATAATAAGATTTCTAGAGCATTTGGGATTCCAATATGCTTGGAGACAGGGAGAGGGAGTCCCCTAACTAATAGGGATGTTAGAGGCTCCCAGTCCTAGATAAACCAAGGTTGCTGGACTCTCCTTAGCACAAAAAATTTGGAGGAAGGAATATGGAGGGACATGAATGAGAGGAGAGAGAGAAAGTGTAGGAGGAGCATGAGGGGTGCTATAAGAATATGTCCAGGAGCGTAAGGACACATGATAGAAGAAAACAGATGCATAGTACGATCTAAATCTGATGGCCCACAAAGAGCATTAGAAGAACCAAGTCAAGACCCAACAAGATAATTAAAAATCATAGGAAGATGAAGAAATCTAATGTGTGACTGGAAATCCTAATTTAAAACCAAAAGACCAAAGTTTGATTTAGATAGGTAATGCATATTTAAGAGGATTATCTTCTTTAACCAAATTGGGATGGCATATATTATCCAATTAGGTGGAAACTTGACAACTAGACTAATTAGGACCCAAAGAATCCTATTTGAACTTAGATCTAACTTTTAAGGCAATCTTTTATGACTTCTAATACAATTATGGTTTAACTACATTATCTTAATAAATATTATTACATATTGACATTATCCTCAATATTTAGGATTTAGAGTTCTACTATTCTCAAATTATCACCATAACATGTATATTATACTATTCTTAGCACTATGAGCAAGTCTTAAATTTATAACTTGAACACCCCACAAGTATACATGTGCATGTAGTATTATTGAGGTCATCAAAGGAGAAAGGTATGATAAATGCAAGAGTATTTATTTTTAACAATGTAGACCGATTTAAAGAGATGATTTGGTGTTTAAAATAGAAAACTAAGTAAATTAAAGAGAGTGAACTAAAACAATGGTCACTTGATTCAAAATATTTTAATTGATTAAGAGGTCTTGGGAACAAGGTTTCATGACTACATCACAACATGATGACCAACGGAATTGAACAATGCTAGAAATAACACAAAGGAGGTTTACATCCTACACACACCTCGTGGTCAGTGTAGAAAAATCCTAATTTCATATAACACTCTCATGCTTATACTAAATTTAAGGATGCAAACCTTACTCCTCAACACATCCCAGTCACTCTTGTATTCAAGGTAGTGTTTCTAAGCCACATCTTCTTCTTCTATGCATATCTTCCCAGATCATACAAAGAGCATAAATCAAACATACCGTGTGGCCACCACAACATGTAAGAAGTAATAAACTCCAATAGACCTTATATCCACAAAACAACTAGCATTATATGATAAATTCATGGTCAAACAAGTTATGATATGAGAATTACTCCCCCGTTTCCATGAACAAAGGTTCTACTCATCCATGGCTAGGGAAGATATAAACAAGCAGTTGAATGTGGAATAGAATATGGTATAAGAAGGAAAAGGATGAAAACCCCAAAAGTACAAGTGAGACAAAGTGGGTAACTCATGCTAAGAGTGGAAATTTCATCCTCTTCGAAGCTCTTTCTCTAGAAACCTTTTCTCTTGAGTGGATGGAAGAGAGAATGAAGATCTCTACTGTAATGGATGAAGAAGAATTGGGGGAGACGGTGGTTCTCTCTCGATTAATCATGCTCTTCCCTCTAAAATTTCCCTTCTTTCTCCTTGGCTTTGCTCGTGATGTCTCTTGCTCCAAATGACTGATGATAACTGTCCCACATGAGTTGCATTCGTATATAAAATTGAGGGATGATTTTCTTTTAATTATAAACTAAAACTAGAGGTAACACGACTTGCTAGTTGTGAAATCTGAAGCCAAAATGCTCTGATTGAAGATGACACAGTGTGCATGATGACCCACACACCGTATTACTGGAAGTTAGGAAAATATAGGTAACTCTAGAGTGAGTGAACACAACGTGTACAAACATCGATACACCATGTTGTGGTTTTACAATGATCCCTAACTTCTTTTAGATTGAGGAGGCATGACATGTTGGTTGGCCAACATGGCGTGTTGCTGCAAGTCAGGGAACTTGGTGATTTTCTAGAATGAGCGTACACTCTATGTTGGTTGGCCAATACGTCATGTTTCTACTCACATGCAGAATGTGCAATCTGATGCTATTGACACACCGTGTTTGCAGAACCACACGATGTATTTCTATCAATTTTTTTTTAAAATTACTTCAAGTTTGGATATCTTGGGTAATCTGATTAAGGTTGATTTCTGATTAAATCATCCCCATTTTGGCGTCAAAATATTGTATCTATGATCAAAATCATGGAGAAAATAAAGACAACATCAAAGTGGGAAATATAGCATGATTATAGGAAACTTGATGTGGAAAATGGATTGAAAATGCATGCAAAAGTTGGCAAAAAATTGTAAAAACTATGCACATCAAATCTCCTAAGCTTAAATCATTACTTGTCCTCAAGCAAAGAGAACATGAATATACAATTGAAGAAAGTGTCAAGCACAGTATGAATACATTCAAATGAAAGAAGTGTATCAATCCAATCCAACCATAATCAATGGGTTTATGCAATTATCCATGAGTTCAACTCAAACATCAAAGGTGGAAATTTAGTTTAGAAAAAGTGCCAAAAATCTAACTAGAAAAATCAACAAAATAACATTAAGTAGAATTTAGATGACCAAGCCAATAATTAGTGAATATGCAACCTAACTCTCTAAATTATAAAAGATATAAAGATGGAATATGAGTTAACATAAACAATCCAACGTTACTCTCTTTGCTTTTAGAATAAGAATAAGACAATGAAGCATGGTTCCAACACTCATGGAGTGCCAATTGTTTACACTCTTAAGGACGTAGCACCTAATTTATAGCCAAATCAAACTTGTAATAGGCTAGCATGATACATCAACAGTTTAGCCATCTTTTATGGGTAATATATGTAATTGTTTTGAAGAAGTAGCTAAAATGATCAAAAGTGAGTCAAGTTCCGCTTGAGAACTACATGGCCTTAAACTAGAGATTTTGATTTCCAAGCATAAAAGAGTTAATTGTATTGCATAATCAACTAGATTTGACACTTATTTAGATTTTTTATTAAGAAGGTAGTTGAAAATGTGCTAATACTTTGAGAAGGGCATCTATAATGCTAAACAAAGTTGTACTCTTAATTAATCTGTAAAGATTCATCCCTAACATGTATTAAATAATCAAGAGTGAGAAAGTGAACATGTAGGATAACAACAAGAAAGCAAAATGAAGTGGATCTGGTTGGAAACAAATTTCATTTAATTTATACAAGGCTTGTACATTTTTTTCTTCAACTGATTCCTCTCAATTAATTTTTGGGACAAGAAGTTTGTCATAAAGGGATATCAATTCAACAAAGAGAACAAGTCTCAAAAAATACTAGGTTTACTATTGTATGAAACAGAAACTAATAAAAAGAAATGCCAAGGAAAAGTAAAAGTATACTACCAACTGGTTGCTCCTCACTAAGCTTAAAATTTGCAATGTCTTCACTGTATATAATAAACTCAAGAGGGGTTTGAAACCAGATACTTGTTGTAGAGAATATCATAATGAGGGACTAATTCCCTCATCAAAAGCTGGAAAATGTTGTCCCAGAGTGTCATCATCTGGAATGTTTGAAGGCTCCTACGATGCAGGTGTTGCTGGCATGACATAGTGTCTCTAAGCAATGTGCAACATATCAATCCTCTATATCATTGATGCATATGTGTATACTACTAGATAAGATGGTCCAAGCTGGTATCTTGTTGGTCAAAATGATGCTAGACATACCCATAGAGATGTCACACATCTGACATCGCCCAATTGTACTCAGACTGCGTGCCAGTAGAAGGAGGATATCTAGATGCCTCAACTTCTGTGAAAGTCCCAAGTCTATCTTTAGAATCGTTCTCATCATAAAAGATGAGCTTCCAATTGTTAGGATTTTTCAAAATGATTCCCTCTAGATTTGGCAGTTCAATGTATTCTTCATGCCCATTAAAATATTTTCTAAACTTTCTCTCATCAGAAGGGTCCCTAACAATTATACTTAAAGAAATAAGAAATTGGAGGTCAACTTTAATCTTTCCCATGATGGATTCTAACCCTGTCAGGTTTACGTGCAACTTTTGGGCGATGTGCGTTATGAATCCTCCATATATTATGTCACTTAAGTGTTTCTTTCTGATCTCGAAAAAATATTGGAGGATAAAATAGCATGCATAGAATTTATAATTGTGTAACATGGCCCACAAGAAGAATAAGTCCAATCAACACACACCTTGTGTTTCCTTCTTGACAAAAACACAGTTGCATGCTAAGGATCTATGAATGTAACAAAGGATAGGATTATGGACATGTGATGCTCTAGAAGAAGTGGCCTCATGATGCGTATCATCAGTTATTCATATCTAAAATTCATCATTATTGAAAGTTTTAGGCATCACAATACTATCTCCATAAGTGCACTGTTATGCATCACAAAATTATTTGAATGTCAATTTGCAACTCTTACCAAAGAGTCAGAATATAATTATACCTAATGGCTCAGCCAACTTCCTTGGGTCTTCTTTTGATTTCAAAGTAGTCCAAAATTTATATGTCAATCTTGGTATGTGAAACTGACCTTTCTATAGACATTTAGAAGAATAAGTTTCTCTAATAATCCTTGTACCTCCTTACAAAAACCCAATGCACCCATAGTCTCAACACAAGCAAGGTGAGAAGGAATAAACCTACGTGTTATCATTTTTTGATAGATGGCATACTCTTCTACTATGACATTGAACTGTGTGGAGGATACATAGGTGGCAGTGGATGAAGAACTCTCTCATGTGTGGCACTTTGAATCTTTGCTTGATTGGAGCCATTGATTTAAGTGAAAAAAGTGTCGCTATAGAGGAAACATGGCATGCTTCAGCATGGAACACAACATCTAGATGTATTGTTGCAGGTGAGGAAGAAGGAGCAGTAGCATGCCATAGTTCATCAGGCCTACTAGGTGTCGATTGGATGCTGACAAAGCTTAAGCGTTAGTTGTGCTTGCTTGGATGTCGGATTACTAGGATGAATGATCTCTTTTCAGCTACAACTTCTGTCTCTAGGTTAAAAGGTGAGAGGTGTGGCATGATGTGGGCTTTGATGGTGAAGGAGAACACTAGTGGAGAGAGAGGTTGAAGGAGGGTTGGTGATAGAGAAGAATAAATATCAATTTGCTGGTTCTTAAATCTCTCTGAGCAACAAAGGTGGCACGACTAATGGTTTGTTGATGACAGATCTGGTTGTAGCTTGATTGCTCGAATGGCTGCTGGAGAGGAGCTTAACTACAAACATGTCTAAGCTTGTAACAAAGACACTAAGATGTCGACGACATAGTAGATGGATGTGATCGATTGTGGCTGAAAGAAATTGGAAACAAAGTTGGGGTTGTCAAAATGACATAGGTGCATGAGACATGATGTAGATTGCTAATAATTTAGAATGAATTTTGTAATCAAGTTTACAAACCCTATATCAGTGACACCAAAAGCGCATGTTCAAAGAACCACACAATGTGTTGTCATTTTCCAGTAATGATGTTCATTCTTATTTTTTCTTGAGATGAATGTAAAACCATGTGTTGAGAAACGAACACACCATGTATTCTTCATTGAAAAACTATATAAAATTAAACCATTAATGAACACACTATGTTTGAATATATGCACGTAAAGCCTCTCCAGGTGAGTGTGAAAGTTGAAGATCTTCATGGACACGTCGTGTTGGAAAAGGTACAACATATGTATGACGACTACAACAACTTCTAGTAAAATGTAGTCGGGCTCCACACACTGTGTTCCTAATCAAGCATGTTGTGTTGTTCTTAGGTGAGAACTTGAGTGATTCCTTTGGACTTGGCACATCATGTCTTCAATAGACACACTGTGAATGTCAAACCTATTACGAACATGTCATGTAGATGTCTACACACGCTATGTTCCCTAAACTTAAACCCACATATGATTTTTTTCTAAAATGGACATGCATGTTTTTAGTATAACACAGTGCGTTGAAGCGAAATTGATGTAGATAGTCTTCCTTATATTCTGATGCACTTTCAAATATATATGCATATTAACTATGAGGGTCTAAATTATTATATTCATCCACAACACGTTTATTTATAAAGAAAATGTTCTTTGAGAAAAAAACATAAAGCAAATCTATTATATTGGTGAGGTGAACTTCCACAAAAGTATCCTATTTAGAGACCAGAGTGAGAACCCTTAATGTCCTTTAGTGTACTCTAAAGAAGGAGCTCGAAGTTCCCATTTTGCTTTTATCTTTTCATTTCATTTCTGACAGATTAGGTAGAGATCCTTATGAAACATGTTGGTTAGCTAAATCCTGTTGAGCAACTTGGTTTTCTATCATCTTTGTGTGTGTGGTGATGCCACTTAATTTTGAAGAAATCTTCTAAATTGCATCCTTGATCTATATCCTTGCCAAAAAAATTCCTCATTTTTCTTAATTTGACATGAATTTTTTTCTTCTAAAAGTGACTCAAAGTTGGGCTTCAAATACGATTGAAGCTATTTGGAATTCTAGATTCCAATGTTGTTGAATCATAGAAGATTGTTTCTTGCAAAGGGTCTATTTCCCATAGGTGGTTGTTGTTGGCTTTATGTCTGTTGAGGATTTTGGGTGTTGTTGTTGCTGTAGGAAAAAATTGTATGATCCCTCTAGCCCAAATCATAGGTGTTGGAGTATGGGTTATAAAGTTGGAATACAAAAAGGGTATCTTGAAGAAACTACTTACCCTAGAACTTCAATTGTATCACAAATCAGATTGATCAATTGAGCTTTTTGAGTGTTCAACCTCTCAAACTTCTGTGTAAGAGCATCCAACTTTGCTGCAATTAAATCTATGACATGAACATCATGTATGCCGGTTTGCTTCCCAAAATCAATGAAGGACGAGGAAGGCTGGTATTTTCTGTAACACCCCTGACCTGGGTTATGACCTAACCCTGGAAGTTTTGCCTAAATATGTAATTAATATACTTGTGAACACTCCCTGGCATGTAATTAAGTTCCTCAGGAACATTTACTTTCAATATTGCTCCTTTTTGTATAAAGTTGTAGCATTATGTTGTATGCAGGGACCTATGTGCAAATTACCCAGTTTAAGGGTTGAACTTGCAAAATTCAATAGATAAGATGTTCCTTTGATGTTGAGACATCATGAGGATGTCTATGATAAAGTTTGAGGGATTTCCCAGGCTTGAGCACCAAGGTGCAGCTGTGGAAGCAATTTCCATGCTTAGAAACCCTAATTTGGGGTAAAGTGCAATTTACCCAAATTGAGGGGTCCAATTTGTAATTCTTAATATCTAAAACATCTTTTAAGACTCTTGTCATCATTTAGAGTGTAAATGATGAAAGGGGCACATCAAATATTGATCAGATAAGAAAAG
This sequence comes from Alisma plantago-aquatica, assembly GCA_963693085.1. Lineage (NCBI taxonomy): Eukaryota > Viridiplantae > Streptophyta > Magnoliopsida > Alismatales > Alismataceae > Alisma > Alisma plantago-aquatica. The sequence continues at coordinate 464,067,628 of OY856410.1, read as the reverse complement.
ATGAACTTTGTGATAAAAGACACCTAATTTGGGTATAGAAATCTTTCATGTATGTACCCTAGTTGAAGGTTGGATTCCTTTACCCTTAGATCTTGAGATTTCATGAGATTTGCATAAGGATAGATAGGTTTGGACGTGCCCTTGAGCAAGGAGGGACCTAGATGTGATTTCCAATTTTGAGAGGTCCTTGTAGTGGAAAAAGGGCTAAAGTATATAAGCCCTTTTCCTTGCAATTAAGTGAGCGAACTTTCTTTCCTTCACTTCTCTTCCTTTCTTGCTCAAACGACCAAGGATAGCTCTGGAGCTCAGGGGGGACGACCAACCTGTTCTAGGTAAGAGAACCCCACCTTCTAGCTCGAATTCATGGAGGAATTCACTTTCTAAGGTTGGTTTTATGGTTAGCTTACTTAGTCTTCTTGTTCTAGCCGACCAAAGCAACGTTTCCTTGGAGAATTCACCTCTGACCAAGTTGTGGAAGCTCAAGGACGCCATTAAAGCTTGGGACTTGAAGGCTTGGAGCTCTAAGATCAACCTTTAGGTGGGTTTTATAACTCTAAACTCATGCTTTATATGTATGCTTAATTCTTGCATTTTACTTGGTAAAATCTTCTTCTACCTCCCTTCTTCCTTGCACGTTTGCAAGCAAAACAGTGGGGGAACCGACCTTGCAAGAGGTTGAAGATGAGGGGCGTGATTCCCTATGTTACTTTTTCAAACGACCTTGGACCCTTTTGGTCCAAACGGTTGCAAACCGTTTGGGTCCAAACGGTTTCAAACCGTTTGCTCTCAAACGGTCTTGCAAGACCGTTGGGATTGAAACGGTCTCAAGACCATTTGAAAGAGTTGACCAAGGGACGACCGTTTGAGGGTCTGTTCCTAACATATTGAATTTCATCTCTGCAAAGAATCAAAGTCTAATTCTTAACCATTTGAGAGTTGAAGCCACTTCAACATGAAACCCTAATCGGGTGAAAAAGTGCTGATTTGGAATATAGATCTTGTTGAGTTTTGGGTTGAAGGACCCAAACGGTCTCAAGACCGTTTGGGGATTCCTCCAAACGGTCCTAAGACCGTTTGGGCACAACCCAAGACCGTTTGAAGGTCTAGGGTTGAGTTATTCTAATGGTTTGAAGGTCCAATTGTAGGAAATTGATGAATTGATGAAATTGCTGATTTTGACCTAATTGGACTTCAACCTTAGTTAAAACGACTTGGATTTTGGTCAAACTTTGGGAAAACGGTCTCAAGACCGTTTGGATGATGTACAAATGACCTCAAGACCGTTTGGGCCAAGTTTGAGCCCAATTGGAGGTCAATTGATAGGTTCAACCTTGAATTGATTCACCTTGTTGAACATTGATGACCAATCAACTTGAAACCCTAATTAAGAACGATTGAACCCTAATTGGCTTGCAATTGAGGGTCAATTGGATGTATAAGTGGTTAAGGCTAACCCTAATTGACTCAATTTATAAGTGGTTAGCATAGCTTTAACCAATTGAGGGCTTCAACACACTTATCCATGAACATTGGTGACCTTTGAACCCCTTTGGAGGTCCAAACGGTTTGAGCCCATTTGGACCAAACGGTCTCAAGACCGTTTGAGACCAAACGGTCTCAAGACCGTTTGGGGCCAAACGGTCTCAAGACTGTTTGGGCTCAAACGACCTCAAGACCGTTTGGGCTCAAACGACCTCAAGACCGTTTGGGCTCAAACGACCTCAAGGTCGTTTGGTCCAAACGACCTCAAACCGATTGAAGCCCCAAACGGTTTGGAAGTCAACCCTTCCAAACGGTCTTCACCTCCAAACAGTCTCAAGACCGTTTGGATCCAAACGGTCTCAAGACCGTTTGGGTGGTTGAAACCGTTTGAAGGTTGAAACCGTTTGGAGGTTGGTGATGGTTTGTACTTAGCCATTTGATGATGTAATTAGTTCAATGGTGATCCAATCTAAACCCTAATGGTAACCTAGGTCATTAAGGGACTATGTGATTAGTGAGTTAACCCATGATGGTGATCATGTGGCAAATTACCAAAATACCCTTGAGGGGTCTAAAGGGATAAAACCTTGTTCTAATCAAACCCTAATCACATGATGTTGATGTTTTGGCTTATGTTAGTCAATGGAGACTCATCTCAACCTGATCTAGAGTGGTGTTGTCACCATCCACAAGTGAGAGGAGAGAGAAAGTATCTCTAGAGAGAGAAAGTATCCTAGAGAGAGAAAGTACCCTTTTAAAGAGGAAATTCAAGTGAGATACTTCAATTACATATGAATGTGCATGATTAGGGAATGACCCACCTATGTGAGGTCATGGAAACCCTAATTATGATATCTAATGGATCTTAATCTTAATTAAGAGCCTTAATGATGATGTTTCTCTTACATGATGATGTAATGAGTACAATTCACCATGGAGTGAATAGTAAACCCTAATTTTAGGGTAAAGACATGAAAGATGAATAGTAAACCCTAATTGACAGGGTTATTGAATTAAACCCTAGTTGAGGGTGATTCCATGTGAAACCCTAGTTGAGGGTGATTCCATGTGAAACCCTAGTTGAGGGTGATTCCATGTGAAACCCTAGTTGAGGGTGATTCCATGTGAAACCCTAGTTGAGGGTGATTCCAAGTGAAACCCTAATTGGGAATGCATCCCTAATTATTGAATTGTTTACTATTATCTGATGAACTAACCATGCAGGTTGTTATGAGATGATGGTCACACCCAGGTATGGAATACCATGTTATATTCATTGAAAGCATGTCTTAAGCTTTATGAATAGTGAATCATCTTGATACACTGCTAAGTGACATCTTTTGTGATTTATGGGCTGTAAGAGCCATAAACACCATCAAGGTCATGCTTGACAGATGACTTGTGATGAGATAATTGAGAACTGGTAATTGAAATGAGTTAGGCCTGCTACATTTTAGTATTCTCATATATAGCTGTGATGCTAATGATTTTGTATGATGATATGAATACTGAATGTACCTAACTAATCAAGTGAAATGTAGAGCCCTGATCATAGATCCATCATTGTCAGAGTCTAAATGATGGTGAAACAAGTTTTCCTCAGGGAACTCCTGGATCACATACTTTTGAGTATGTGGGGTACATGGATGTGTAGAACCTTACATCCTAGTGTAGGTATTTGATGTAGATTCTCGTAGTCCGTCATACCTTCACTATAAAAGAAAAGGTGAGAGGATGATGTAGATTCTAGTAGTCCATCAGACCCCACCATAAAGTCCTAAAGGTGAGATGTATATCTACACTCCCTTAAAGACACAAATACCGTATCGATGAAAGATAAACAAGAAATATTCCGATGACGAAGAGAGTACAGAACGCCACTGTAACTCTAAAATAGCGAAGGTCCAGCTTACCCTGGAGAGCTATAACAAAAGACATCCCGCCAGATGTCTAACAATCAATCCTCTAACTGACTGAGGAAGATGAGGTCATAAGAATCCGGCTCTTTTAATGACCTATGTATGATACTGATGTGACTTCTTAGCGATCAGTTGGAGTATGAGTGGTATGCCTCATCTCCACAGGGCATAATAATGTTTGAAAAACATAATCAACAGCGTAGTATATCTGCTAGAGTTAACTACGAGTTACTTGATTGATGTTACCTTGAATAGCATAGATGTTCTCATATTTTAATATTGATTGAACTCTTGCTTATCTTCAGAACTGCTAGTGAATATCTTGAAGGCTCTTATTGCTTTAGTTATTCCTTGCTTTACTTATAAAGCCTAGTGGAGAGTTATAACTCTCACTGGGGCAATTATGTATAATTGTCTCACCCCGTAGACTTCTACTTTTTAGGTGGTCGTCGAAGACGGAGGAACAAGAACTCTGGTGACCAATCCCAGCAACAGCAGCATCAGAAGCAGTAAATATCTCAGGTGGAGATCTAGTCTGCTTCATGGTGTAATTAGAGTCAAGTCCTATGTGTCCTCTGTACTCTCAGGTCCTGGAGTGTTTTGGAGTATGAAATCTTGAGAATTTTGTATCATGTTGTATATAATTACTCAAGAAGTAATTGTCAGTGATGTAAACAGTTAAATCCTTTTTCTATGAAAAAGGTTTGTGGTTTCAAGCTCTTGTCTCGAAAAGTTTTAATTTCCCGTGATTTTTGTCTTCCGCTGTTTATCGATTGCTTCCGCGCATGTTTAAATCGGGAATAATTCGTGGTTTGGAGATCAGAGCCCACAATTAAGTGGTATCAGAGCCCACAATTAAGTGGTATCAGAGCTCCAGGTTCAGTCGAGTCTACAGAGGCATAGGACTTAGGATGTCGAGTCTACTTTTAGTACTCCTTCCTCATCTAATAGAATCTTCTGCTCCTCAGGAGAAGAAGATACTTAAGAATGTCAGAGCCACATGATGAGTATGTGGAAGAAAGTAGTGCCAGTGCACCTCAAGGTGGTGCAGGAGTACCAGAGGTGGAACAGCCTATACCAGAACAACCTAGAGAGCCACCCCAGTTTGACCCAGCTGACATAGGTAACCCAGCAGTCCAGACAATGTTTGGGCAGTTTATGACTGCCATGACACGCATAACCGACAGGTTGCCTATGCCTGCACCTAGGGCACCTGTCCAGCCTGAGGGGCAAGGTATCGGGAAGACGTTCGAGTGACTACGTCGTGTCGGAGCTACCGAGTACCATGGGACTGCTGACCCCGCAGATGCTGATATGTGGTTGACAGAGCTGGAGAAGGCTTTCAGGATCCTCAACATCCCTGAAGCTGAGAAGGTTAGACATGCTGTCTATCTTCTCAAAGGAAGTGCTGGTCACTGGTGGAACATGGAAGAGCAGAAGAGACCTGGGGTAGAGTTCTCATGGGAAGAGTTTCGTCGGGAATTTATCAAAAGATATTTTCCAAAGACCTTCCTAGATGAGAAGATCTCTCAGTTTGAGAAACTAAGGCAGGGTATGATGAACATTAGTGAGTATGAAGCTAAGTTTATGGAGTTGTTGCGGTTCTGTCCGCACATGGCTGCTACGGATGAGGAAAGAATCAGAAGATTCGAGAAGGGTCTGAATTCTGATATGTCAACCCCTGTGTCTGCCTTAGAAAACAGAGAGAGATTCTCTACCTTCGTTGAGTCAGTCTGAAGGATAGAGAGATCTGTGGTTGAGAAAAGACAAACCCATAAAAGATATGCACAGTTCCAGGGTTCTTCATCTAGGGATTCCAAGAAACCTAGATTCTCTGCACCTAACCCTCCACCACCCAGATCAAGTTTTCAAACTCAATGGACACCAAGCAGAGGTAGAGGACGAAGTCAACCGCTTCAAGGGACGCACAGTTCTGCATCTGTGTCAGTTACTGGACCACCCAGACCACAGCAACAGGAGAAGAGTTGCTACAACTGTGGTAAGGTGGGACACTTGATGAAGGATTGCCGTTCTAGGGCTGTCGGTGTGACACAACAAACCCCGAGACAGAATCAACAGGGATCTCAGAATAGACAACATCAAGGAGCAGCTCGAGGATGTGGACAAGCATCTCAAGCTGGATCATCAGCACCACCTCAACAATAGGCTACAGCGAGGTTCTATGCTATGAACCCACCAGAGGCAGTGGTCAATCCACAAGTGGTGATAGGTCAGATGGAACTTTTATATTCTGATATGTCTAAATCTTGTGTAGTATCTGTTTTGATTGACCCGGGTGCTACGCACTCTTTCATCACTCGAAGAGTGATTCGTAACTGCAATATGATAACTAGTCATAGGGCAGATAAGTTGTTGTTGGAGACTCCGTTGAGTGGGTCTACTGTTCTGCAAGAAGTATGCTCTCCTTACGTACTTTTCTTTTCTAAGCATCGCATTCAAGTGGATCTCATACCGCTTGATATGCAAGGATTTGATATAATCCTAGGGATGGATACCTTGGAAAGGTATCGAGTTGTCTTGGATTGTGAATCCAAGCTGGCAGTGTTTGCTGATGAAAGCAACACATGGATCTTTCAAGGTGAAAGAAAGATTCTGCCCACCTGTCTTGTATCAACTATGGTTGCTGATAAGTTGATGAGGCAAGGATGCTACGCATTCTTAGCCCATGTGGTAGATGTTACCAAGGAGAGTTCCAACCCTGCTGAAGTTCCGATAGTCAGGGAATTCGAGGATGTGTTTCCCGAAGAACTTCCTGGTATACCACCACCCCGGGAAATTGATTTTGAGATCAATTTGGTCCCAGATACGAAACCCATAGCCCAGACTCCGTATAGGATGGCGCCTGCTGAGATGGCAGAACTCAAGAAATAGCTTCAAGAGTTACTTGAGAAGGGTTTCATCCGACCGAGTACCTCACCTTGGGGTGCTCCGGTTTTGTTTGTTAAAAAGAAAGATGGATCGATGCGGTTGTGCATTGATTATAGACAACTCAATAAAGTAACGATAAAGAATAAGTATCCTTTGCCGAGGATTGATGATCTTTTCGACCAGTTGCGTGGTGCAACAGTCTTTTCTAAGATAGACTTAAGGTTTGGATATCATCAACTCCGCATTAAGGACAGTGACATATCTAAGTCTGCCTTTAGGACAAGATATGGTCACTATGAGTTCACGGTTATGTCGTTTGGACTAACCAATGCACCAGCTGCATTCATGGAACTCATGAATAGAGTCTTTCGACCTTTCCTTGATCAGTGTGTTGTCGTCTTCATAGATGACATACTGATTTATAGTAAGGATGCTCAGCAGCATGAGCAACACCTTCGCCAGACTTTGACCTTGCTAAGAGAGCATAAGCTATACGCTAAGTTTAGCAAGTGCGAGTTTTGGTTATCTGAAGTGTCTTTCCTTGGACATGTGGTATCTGCCTCGGGAATTCGTGTTGACCCTGCAAAGGTAGAATCTGTTCTGCAGTGGGAACAACCGAAGACACCGACGGAGATTAGAAGTTTCTTGGGGTTAGCTGGTTATTATCGAAGGTTTATTAAGAATTTTAGTTCTATAGCCTTACCTTTAACCAAGTTAACCCGGAAGGATGTTCCTTTTGCTTGGAGTGATAAGTGTCAACAGTCTTTTTAGCTGTTGAAGGAGAGGTTAACGAGTGCACCTGTGCTTGTGTTACCTGAGCAAGGAAAGGAATATATAATCTTTTGTGATGCCTCCAAGAATGGACTTGGATGTGTGTTGATGCAGGATAAATAAGTGATTTCTTTTTCTTCCTGACAGCTTAAGAAACATGAGGAGAATTATCCAACACACGATCTAGAGTTAGCTGCTGTGGTCCATGCTTTGAAAATCTGGAGACATTATCTTTATGGAGAAACTTTCCAGATTTTCACAGACTACAAGAACCTTAAGTACATCTTCACTCAGCATGAGCTTAATATGAGGCAACATCGCTGGATGGATTTAATCAAGGACTACGATTGTACGATTAATTACCATCCGGGCAAGGCCAATGTGGTTGCAGATGCCTTGAGTAGGAAATCAGCAACATCAACCATGGATAGGGCACAACTAAGTTCCTTAGTATGCTCTAGAAGAGATATGCTTATCTCTTTAAGGCAAGACAATGTGCAGTTGAAGGCATCATTGTTAGCTGGTTTGTTAGCTGAGATGCAGATTAAACCTACCTTAAGAGAGCAGATAAAGGAGGCACAACAAGTAGATGTTTTTGTACAGCAGATTAGATCTGAGTTTGGTGATGAGAAACGAGAAGGTTTTCATGAGTCAGATGACCAGGTGGCATGCTATCATGGAAGGATGATAGTACCAGATGTGGATAACCTGAGGAAGTTAGTCCTGGAAGAAGCTCATTCTTCAATGTATGCTATGCATCCAGGGAGCACCAAGATGTATCGAAACTTGAAAGATATGTATTGGTGGCCTGGAATGAAGAAGGATGTAGCTGAGTTTGTTCTGAGGTGTCCTGTGTGTCAGCAAGTCAAGGCTGAGCACCAGAAACCTGCAGGAACAATGCAACCCTTACCCATACCACAGTGGAAGTGGGACCATGTGACCATGGACTTTGTTATTGGCCTACCCAGGACAAACAAAGGACATGATTCCATTTGGGTAATTTTTGATAGGTTGACAAAGACAGCACATTTCTTACCTGTCAAAACAACCTATTCTGCTGAAAGGTTATCCCAGTTATATGTTCAAGAGATAGTGCGTTTGCACGGAGTTCCTGTCACTATAGTTTCTGACAGAGGTCCCCAGTTTACAAGTCGCTTTTGGGAACAACTACATAGAGCCTTAGGCACCAAGCTAAGGTTTAGTACAGCCTTTCATCCCCAGACTGATGGACAGTCAGAAAGGACTATACAGACCTTAGAAGATCTGTTGAGAGCATGTGTTCTCCAGTTTACCGGGAGTTGGGATCTACATCTAAGCTTGATAGAGTTTGCCTATAACAATAGCTATCAACATAGCATTGATATGGCACCATATGAAGCCTTATATGGTAGACGTTGTAGATCACCCTTGTGTTGGTATGAAACTGGTGAGCACCAGTTGTTAGGCCCTGATCTTGTGCAGCAAACTACAGAAAAGATTAAAATAATACAACAACAACTTAAGACTGCACAAGATAGACAGAAATCATATGCCGATAAACGTCGTAGACCCCTAGAATTCCAGGTTGGAGACAGAGTGTATCTCAAGGTCTCACCTTGGAAAGGAGTCCTTCGTTTTGGGAAGAAAGGAAAGTTAGCTCCTAGATTTATGGGACCTTATCCAATTGTTGAAAAAGTTGGAAAGGTGGCCTATAGACTAGAGTTACCTCAGGAGTTGCAGAAGTTGCACCCTGTGTTTCACATTTCCATGTTGAGGAAATGTCATCCAGATACCGAGTCAGTTCTACAACCTATGGAAGTAGAATTGAATGAAGATATAACGTATGAGGAGGGACCAGTGTCAATCCTCGATAACAGAACTAAAGAGTTAAAGAAGAAGGATATAAGCCTTGTAAAAGTCCTCTGGAACCATCGTGGTGTTGAAGAAGCCACTTGGGAACTAGAAGATGAAATGAGAAGAAAATATCCTGCTTTTTTCTTATAATATGCTTTATCGATTTCGGGGACGAAATCCTTTTGAAGGGGTAAAGAATTTGTAACACCCCTGACCTGGGTTATGACCTAACCCTGGAAGTTTTGCCTAAATATGTAATTAATATACTTGTGAACACTCCCTGGCATGTAATTAAGTTCCTCAGGAACATTTACTTTCAATATTGCTCCTTTTTGTATAAAGTTGTAGCATTATGTTGTATGCAGGGACCTATGTGCAAATTACCCAGTTTAAGGGTTGAACTTGCAAAATTCACAAGATAAGATGTTCCTTTGATTTTGAGACATCATGAGGATGTCTATGATAAAGTTTGAGGGATTTCCCAGGCTTGAGCACCAAGGTGCAGCTGTGGAAGCAATTTCCATGCTTAGAAACCCTAATTTGGGGTAAAGTGCAATTTACCCAAATTGAGGGGTCCAATTTGTAATTCTTAATATCTAAAACATCTTTTAAGACTCTTGTCATCATTTAGAGTGGAAATGATGAAAGGGGCACATCAAAGATTGATCAGATAAGAAAATATGAACTTTGTGATAAAAGACACCTAATTTGGGTATAGAAATCTTTCATGTATGTACCCTAGTTGAAGGTTGGATTCCTTTATTCTTAGATCTTGAGATTTCATGAGATTTGCATAAGGATAGATATGTTTGGACGTGCCCTTGAGCAAGGAGGGACCTAGATGTGATTTCCAATTTTGAGAGGTCCTTGTAGTGGAAAAAGGGCTAAAGTATATAAGCCCTTTTCCTTGCAATTAAGTGAACGAACTTTCTTTCCTTCACTTCTCTTCCTTTCTTGCTCAAACGACCAAGGATAGCTCTGGAGCTCAGGGGGGACGACCAACCTGTTCTAGGTAAGAGAACCCCACCTTCTAGCTCGAATTCATGGAGGAATTCACTTTCTAAGGTTGGTTTTATGGTTAGCTTACTTAGTCTTCTTGTTCTAGCCGACCAAAGCAACGTTTCCTTGGAGAATTCACCTCTGACCAAGTTGTGGAAGCTCAAGGACGCCATTAAAGCTTGGGGCTTGAAAACTTGGAGCTCTAAGATCAACCTTTAGGCGGGTTTTATAACTCTAAACTCATGCTTTATATGTATGCTTAATTCTTGCATTTTACTTGGTAAAATCTTCTTCTACCTCCCTTCTTCCTTGCACGTTTGCAAGCAAAACAGTGGGGGAACCAACCTTGCAAGAGGTTGAAGATGAGGGGCGTGATTCCCTATGTTACTTTTTCAAATGACCTTGGACCCTTTTGGTCCAAACGGTTGCAAACCGTTTGGGTCCAAACGGTTTCAAACCGTTTGCTCTCAAACGGTCTTGCAAGACCGTTGGGATTGAAACGGTCTCAAGACCGTTTGAAAGAGTTGACCAAGGGACAACCGTTTGAGGGTCTGTTCCTAACATATTGAATTTCATCTCTGCAAAGAATCAAAGTCTAATTCTTAACCATTTGAGAGTTGAAGCCACTTCAACATGAAACCCTAATCGGGTGAAAAAGTGCTGATTTGGAATATAGATCTTGTTGAGTTTTGGGTTGAAGGACCCAAACGGTCTCAAGACCGTTTGGGGATTCCTCCAAACGGTCCTAATACCGTTTGGGCACAACCCAAGACCGTTTGAAGGTCTAGGGTTGAGTTATTCTAATGGTTTGAAGGTCCAATTGTAGGAAATTGATGAATTGATGAAATTGCTGATTTTGACCTAATTGGACTTCAACCTTAGTTAAAACGACTTGGATTTTGGTCAAACTTTGGGCAAACGGTCTCAAGACCGTTTGGATGATGTACAAACGACCTCAAGACCGTTTGGGCCAAGTTTGAGCCCAATTGGAGGTCAATTGATAGGTTCAACCTTGAATTGATTCACCTTGTTGAACATTGATGACCAATCAACTTGAAACCCTAATTAAGAACGATTGAACCCTAATTGGCTTGCAATTGAGGGTCAATTGGATGTCTAAGTGGTTAAGTCTAACCCTAATTGACTCAATTTATAAGTGGTTAGCATAGCTTTAACCAATTGGGGGCTTCAACACACTTATCCATGAACATTGGTGACCTTTGAACCCCTTTGGAGGTCCAAACGGTTTGAGCCCATTTGGACCAAACGGTCTCAAGACCATTTGGATCCAAACGGTCTCAAGACCGTTTGAGACCAAACGGTCTCAAGACCGTTTGGGCTCAAACGACCTCAAGACCGTTTGGGCTCAAACGACCTCAATGTCGTTTGGTCCAAACGACCTCAAACCGATTGAAGCCCCAAACGGTTTGGAAGTCAACCCTTCCAAACGGTCTTCACCTCCAAACGGTCTCAAGACCGTTTGGATCCAAACGTTCTCAAGACCGTTTGGGGTCAAACGGTCTCAAGACCGTTTGGGTGGTTGAAACCGTTTGAAGGTTGAAACCGTTTGGAGGTTGGTGATGGTTTGTACTTAGCCATTTGATGATGTAATTAGTTCAATGGTGATCCAATCTAAACCCTAATGGTAACCTAGGTCATTAAGGGACTATGTGATTAGTGAGTTAACCCATGATGGTGATCATGTGGCAAATTACCAAAATACCCTTGAGGGGTCTAAAGGGATAAAACCTTGTTCTAATCAAACCCTAATCACATGATGTTGATGTTTTGGCTTATGTTAGTCAATGGAGACTCATCTCAACCTGATCTAGAGTGGTGTTGTCACCATCCACTAGTGAGAGGAGAGAGAAAGTATCTCTAGAGAGAGAAAGTATCCTAGAGAGAGAAAGTACCCTTTTAAAGAGGAAATTCAAGTGAGATACTTCAATTACATATGAATGTGCATGATTAGGGAATGACCCACCTATGTGAGGTCATGGAAACCCTAATTATGATATCTAATGGATCTTAATCTTAATTAAGAGCCTTAATGATGATGTTTCTCTTACATGATGATGTAATGAGTACAATTCACCATGGAGTGAATAGTAAACCCTAATTTTAGGGTAAAGACATGAAAGATGAATAGTAAACCCTAATTGACAGGGTTATTGAATTAAACCCTAGTTGAGGGTGATTCCATGTGAAACCCTAGTTGAGGGTGATTCCATGTGAAACCCTAGTTGAGGGTGATTCCATGTGAAACCCTAGTTGAGGGTGATTCCAAGTGAAACCCTAATTGGGAATGCATCCCTAATTATTGAATTGTTTACTATTATCTGATGAACTAACCATGCAGGTTGTTATGAGATGATGGTCACACCCAGGTATGGAATACCATGTTATATTCATTGAAAGCATGTCTTAAGCTTTATGAATAGTGAATCATCTTGATACACTGCTAAGTGACATCTTTTGTGATTTATGGGCTGTAAGAGCCATAAACACCATCAAGGTCATGCTTGACAGATGACTTGTGATGAGATAATTGAGAACTGGTAATTGAAATGAGTTAGGCCTGCTACATTTTAGTATTCTCATATATAGCTGTGATGCTAATGATTTTGTATGATGATATGAATACTGAATGTACCTAACTAATCAAGTGAAATGTAGAGCCCTGATCATAGATCCATCATTGTCAGAGTCTAAATGATGGTGAAACAGGTTTTCCTCAGGGAACTCCTGGATCACATACTTTTGAGTATGTGGGGTACATGGATGTGTAGAACCTTACATCCTAGTGTAGGTATTTGATGTAGATTCTCGTAGTCCGTCATACCTTCACTATAAAAGAAAAGGTGAGAGGATGATGTAGATTCTAGTAGTCCATCAGACCCCACCATAAAGTCCTAAAGGTGAGATGTATATCTACACTCCCTTAAAGACACAAATACCGTATCGATGAAAGATAAACAAGAAATATTCTGATGACGAAGAGAGTATAGAACGCCACTGTAACTCTAAAATAGCGAAGGTCCAGCTTACCCTGGAGAGCTATAACAAAAGACATCCCGCCAGATGTCTAACAATCAATCCTCTAACTGACTGAGGAAGATGAGGTCATAAGAATCCGGCTCTTTTAATGACCTATGTATGATACTGATGTGACTTCTTAGCGATCAGTTGGAGTATGAGTGGTATGCCTCATCTCCACAGGGCATAATAATGTTTGAAAAACATAATCAACAGCGTAGTATATCTGCTAGAGTTAACTACGAGTTACTTGATTGATGTTACCTTGAATAGCATAGATGTTCTCATATTTTAATATTGATTGAACTCTTGCTTATCTTCAGAACTGCTAGTGAATATCTTGAAGGCTCTTATTGCTTTAGTTATTCCTTGCTTTACTTATAAAGCCTAGTGGAGAGTTATAACTCTCACTGGGGCAATTATGTATAATTGTCTCACCCCGTAGACTTCTACTTTTTAGGTGGTCGTTGAAGACGGAGGAACAAGAACTCTGGTGACCAATCCCAGCAACAGCAGCATCAGAAGCAGTAAATATCTCAGGTGGAGATCTAGTCTGCTTCATGGTGTAGTTAGAGTCAAGTCCTATGTGTCCTCTATACTCTCAGGTCCTGGAGTGTTTTGGAGTATGAAATCTTGAGAATTTTGTATCATGTTGTATATAATTACTCAAGAAGTAATTGTCAGTGATGTAAACAGTTAAATCCTTTTTCTATGAAAAAGGTTTGTGGTTTCAAGCTCTTGTCTCGAAAAGTTTTAATTTCCCGTGATTTTTGTCTTCCGCTGTTTATCGATTGCTTCCGCGCATGTTTAAATCGGGAATAATTCGTGGTTTGGAGATCAGAGCCCACATTTTCTCTCAGTGCTCCATTGGAAATGGTTAATTTCCAAATCTTCAATGATTGCATAGGCTTCCCTGTTGAACTTGTTCATCAAAGCATCATTAGCTGCAACATCTATGGACATCCTGGTGTTGTATGACAATCCATTGAAGGTTTGAACAAGCAACCAGTTGCTAAGACCATGGCGAGGACAAAGATGTTGGATGTCTTTAAATATATCCCATGTGTTGTAGAGTGTTTCTCCATCTCTTTGAGAGAAATTAGTAAGCTGGCTCCTCAATTGATCCATCTTGCTTGGTGGAAAATACTTATCTAGAAAAACTTTCAGCAACACCTCCCAACTATTTATGGAATTCCTCGACAATGATGAGAGCCAGACCTTGACTCTATCTACCAAGGAGAATGGAAATATAAGTAGGCAAATACCATCAGGAGTAACAACATTGATCTTGAAAGTGTTTAGGTACTGCAGGAATTCAAGAATTTGGAGGTTCAGATCCTTCATGGGGGTTCCTTCAAAACAATTTTGTCAAATCATTTGCATGATCTTAGAGATAATTAAAAAATGTTTCACCTCAATATATTGGTTGTTGATAGTTCCATTGATGTTTATGACAATAGGAATAGAAAAGTCCATAAGAAGACAGTCATCTTCCATGATTGGTTCTTATTGTTCAGGTGAAGATGATGGAGAAGGAAAAGGTGACGATGGTTGTAAATCCTCCAAGTTTGAAGAGTTTTCACTCCTGTTTGTTCTTCTATGATTGTTGAAAATATGTTCAATATCTTGGTCTAGATATATAGATGGCTGATGAACTCTTTTCAAACACTGCATACAGTCCTGCAAATTCACAAGTAAATGAGAAATACTAGCAAAATAATGGAGGATGTAATGGATGAGGGTGTGATCTAGTCTTTCCTACTAATCAACACTTCTTACTCTTAAAAAAATATTGATGCTCCCTGACAATGACACCAAAAACTTGCTAGTACTATGCATAAGTCTTAGATTTATAACTCAAACACTACCCTATAATATATGAGTGTGCGTAGTATTATCAATGTCGTCCAAGGAACAATAAATGATAAACACAAGATTATTAGTTTTTTAACAATCTCAATTGGTTTAAAAGGATGATTTGGTGTTTAAACTAGCAAATTAAGTAAATTAAAGAGAGTGAACTAAAACAACAATCACTTGATTCAAAAGATTTCAATTAATTAAGAGGTCATTGGGAATAGGGTTTCACAACCACAGACATGATGAACAACAAAAATGAAACAATGCAAGAAATAACAAAAAGGAGGTTTACGCCTACACAAACCTCCCAATTAGTGTAAAATAGTCCTAATTTTAGATAGCACTCCCGTTCTTATACCAAATTTTGGGTTTCAAACCTTACTCCTCAACACATCCCAACCACTCTTATGGTCAAGGTAGTGTTTCTAAGGCAGATCTCCTTACTCCTATGCATATCTTTCCATTTCATACAAAGACCATAAATCAAACGTACTAAGCGACTAGCAAATCATGTAAGAAGAAACTCCAATAGATCCTTACAACAGTGGAACAACTAGAATTATATGAACATTTTGTGTTCAAACAAGTTACAACACAAGACTTAACTCCCCCATGTCCAAGAACAAAGACAACACTCGTCCATGGCCGTAGAAGAGGGAAATAAGCAAAAGAATGTGGAAAAAAATATGGTAGAAGAAGAAAAAGAATGAAAATCCCCAAAGTACAAGTGGCACGATGTGAAACTCCATCTTGGAGTGGCAATTTCATCCTCTTTGAAACTCTTTCTCTGGAAATGTTCTCTCCTAAGTGGCTAGAACGGAGAATGAAGATCTCTGCTGCAATGGCTAAAGAAGAATTGGGGTGAAGGTGTTTCTCTCTCGAGTCACTATGATCTTCTCTTCAAAATCATCCTTCTTTATCCTTGTATTTTCTCTTTATGTTACTTGCTCCAAATAACTCATGGTAACCGTCTCAAGTGAGTTGGGTTCGTATACAAAACCAAAGGATGATTTTCTTTTGATTTTGAACTAAAACTGCATGTAACATATCATGTTGGTTGGCCAACATTGTGTGTTAGTTGCAATAACTCAAGTTGAACTACTCTGGTCAAAGATGATATGGCATGTCAGATGTCCCACACACTGTGTTGCTTGAAATCAAGAAAACTTGGGTAGTTTTGGAGCGAGTGAACACAGTGCATCTAGACACCGACACACCATATTATTGTGTTACAAAGACCCTTGACTTCTTCTGGATTGAGGAGGCACACCATCTTGGCTGGGTAATAATGTGTGTTTCTACATGCCAGGGAACTTGGTGGATTTTCTAGAATGAGCATACATGCCATGTTGGTTGGCCAACATGTCATGTTACTACTCGCCGATAGAATGTGCAATCTCCTACAATTGATACACCATTTTTTTGAACTGCCAAACATGTGCCTGTCAAATTCTTTAGAAATTTCATCATGGGGAATCTCTTGGGGAATATGAATAAGGTTTAATTATGATCGAATCATCCCGTTTTGGCATCAAAATATTGTACTTGTGATAAAAACCATGGAGCAAGTAAAGATAACAACAAAGTGGGAAATCTAGCATGATTAGATGCAACTTGATGTATATAATGGATTGAAAATGCATGCAAGAGTTGGGAAAAGACCATGTAAATCATGCACATCAATTATCTTACCAAGATTATATTATTTTAGTCAATTGTTAATTAGGTCCATTAATTTCAACAGGAAATCAAACAATGGCATATTAGTTACCTCCACTTAGATTAAGTTACAAAGATAATTAAACTGATACCACAAGCTCACAATGAACTGAATTTCAAATACAAGCTGCACAAGTACATCATTTTCTATACTTATTCTACCACCTTCTTAACTCTCCTTCTAGCCAAAACAAAAATAAATCAGAAGATAAAGAAAATGTGCCAAACTCCTAGTTTGGAGTGGCACACCTGTAACAACTTGGATTTTCTCTCTCCTCTGACTATACACATAGTTACTTATAATACACTCAATTTGATACAATGATCTCCCTATTATTAAATTAGATGTTTGGGAATCACATGCCCAATTGTTGAGATATGATTGATAACTACAATTTAAAACTCATTTGAATAATGTTGAGTGACTTAATATACATTGATGGAATTTGAATTTTTGGATCCACTAAACATGCCAAATTTTATCTCAATACTTTTTCATTAAATGTAGTATGAAATTTGTGATCTAATGATGAAGATTTCACCCAAATCTGATGATCGAGGAGGAAGATATGACCTTTTTGCTCTTGCCTCTTTTCTAGCCTTTTTCACCTCGTTTTGCCTTTTTTCTCATCCTTTTCTTCCTGGGCCTTAGCCCTTTGCCTTCTCTTGGTCCGGCCCACCCGCGTGCCACTGCGTCACAAACCACACAATGGCTGGGAGCGACCTATAGATGCCCAATGGCATCCGCCGACCGAGCGGTTGGGCTGCCGATCATGCCTACGGTGCTCACTTGTCCTCGTTTTTAACTTTTATCATCACAAAAGTCTCCCTCATGGTCAACATGCTGTCTGCCATAGCCGCGACCATTACGAGCAGGGGCTTTCACACCTCCTCCGCTATCCTTTTTAAGACCCCAAGCTCTGTGAGAGCTTGCCCTTTGTTTTCCCATTCTCTTTTCCCTCAAAATTGCACTCCCAAACATGTGTCTAAGCTTATGCTTCTCCTTTCTGTGATCGAGCTCCGACGAGGTTCAAAAGTCCTGCTAGGGCCTCGCGAAACAACCTTTGGAGCCGCCCATATCTTGGCTCCAGTCCTTCTCTCTTTCACCCTTGCACCGGCCAGCCAGTGCTGCCGTGTTGCGATGCCCAGGCGCGGGGCTATCTCTACGAGTGAGGTGAAACCCTGGCTACGAGATCAAGATCGCAAGGCTGAGATCAAGTCCAGTCGCCCCATACACCGGTAGTCACTGATCGATCAAATGCAACCCAAAGACTGGCGTGTGGACCCGGCTCCAGTGAATCACAGAGCGCTACGTCAATCGCCCTTTGTTATAAATCTCTCTTTTATACCTATATGTCCTGATCTTGCAAAATTTGTATACATTCATTCCTAAGTCCAAATTGAACATATTATATATGAAAATTGATCTACTCGACGATATCTATCCAATGAACTTAAAGTAAGAACCTAATTCTTCTCGTATCTCCTTTTAGGTTAAAAATGGCATGAAATACATCTCTTTTACATGATTAATGGTGATTAATGTTCAACCTAGATCATATCATGTACCCTCTTGATTTTGATGACCCTAAATTAGTAAATTATGATATATTGTGACATGGGAATCGAAATTTACCATGCTCAGTCCCTTTGATGATCTAATGTATGAAATGGGCCATGTAATGTGTAATTTAGACATTGATGTTAAGGATCATTATTTTGATGCAAACTTGATTATATAAACTCCAAATAATTATGTTTGATCTTGAACAATAACTTTACATGCTTACATAACCTACATGACTTATGAATCACTCTTGTTTACTATTATGACTAAGTGACCCAAAGATGACTTTGAAATGTGACCTAATGTGCATGTTGTTGATCTAACCTTGCATACATGTCACCCTAATGGTCACCCATGCTATTTGATATATTCAAATTAGTAACTTGTTGATATGTATGACAAGAAATCAAGCTTGAACTCATGTCTACTCTAATGATGACCATCTTGCATGATAATGACTAGTTTGACAATGTTGATGCTTATGTTGTCTAGGCTTGCTCAAATCTCATGATTGCTCTATCTAGGATCTTGAAACTATAATCATAAATCCCTGATCTAGTAGTGATGTGTCACTCTGAGTGCTAAATGAACGGTTGATGTATTATGTTGCTTGATGATGATAATGATAATGCATGAGCTTGTTTGAGATATTGAAATCAATGTTGAAGGAAATGAGTACCTAGACTTATGTGACACATCCAGCCCCCATGATATTAATTAATGAGACTTAAGCTTGTTGATATTGATCCAAGTATACTTTCTTGTAATGTCAGGATCTCTTTGATGGAATCTTTTCAAATATCTAATCATGTTGTATAATGCTAGTTTACTCATATCAAAGTACACTTTATTCTCCTATTGGCTAGGCTAGTGATATTAAAATTGCTTGTATGTATGAAATATATGATGCTTGGTTTAATATACATGTTTGAGCTACATGTTCCCAATGACTACTATGTTTTGGTCTTGATTACATATGTTGTACAAACTTGAAAACATAATGATATATGTCTGATAACCTCCTATTTTAGTAGTTTATCTTAGTCTTTTTCTTTAGTTTTCCATACTCTTTTTACGTTTATACTGTACATAAACCTAATTTTATCCCTTTTTGTAAATACATCATCAAACTAACTTTTTGCTTTTATACTTGCAGAAAAAGCACAAAAAAATCATAAAAGAATAAACCAGCCTCAAGGCCGAGTGAAGTCAAACGGTCCCAAGACCGCATGGAGTTCAAACGGTCCCAAGACCGCATGAAGCCAAACGGTCCCAAGACCGCATGGAGTTCAAACGGTCCCGAGACCGCATGAAGCCAAACGGTCCCAAGACCGCATGGAGTTCAAACGGTCCCAAGACCGCATGAAGCCAAACGGTCCCAAGACCGCATGGAGTTCAAATGGTCCCAAGACTGCATGGAGTTCAAACGGTCCCGAGACCGCATGAAGCCAAACGGTCCCAAGACCGCATGAAGCCAAACGGTCCCAAGACCGCATGGAGTTCAAACGGTCCCAAGACCGCATGGAGTTCAAACGGTCCCAAGACCGCATGGAGTTCAAACGGTCCCGAGACCGCATGAAGCCAAACGGTCCCAAGACCGCATGGAGTTCAAACGGTCCCAAGACCGCATGAAGCCAAACGGTCCCAAGACCGCATGGAGTTCAAACGGTCCCAAGACCGCATGGAGTTCAAACGGTCCCAAGACCGTTTGACGCCAAACGATCTCAAGACCGTTTGACGCCAAACGGTCTCAAGACCGTTTGATGCCAAACGATCTCAAGACCGTTTGACGCCAAACGGTCTCAAGACCGTTTAACGCCAAACGGTCTCAAGACCGTTTGAACCCAAACGGTCTCTAGACCGTTTGGACCTCACTCAAGGCCTATAAATAAGACCTCAAGGTCCATCCCTGAGAGGAGTCCAGACGTCTAGAGGCTGTCTCTCTACTACCAGAACAACTCCATCCACCGCCCGAGGCTTCCGGTCTGAGACTCACGTTCCATTGCAAAGCTACCTTCTCTCTCATCAACAAAGAAGGTGAGAGGAGAAGATCCGTCGTCAAGCAAGCCACGAAGGGTGAAGATCGTTGCTCTCTCCACCAAGGGTTCAACCTTCTCTCCTCAGTGGAGATGATGTTCTTTCTATCTCTTCTTGCCTCCTCCTTTGTTGTTCCCTCTATGAGGAGCGAGTAGTTCCATCCACTGGGGCGCGGGGACTAGCCCCGCTGCCCATGTTTTGTACTTTGTACTAAAAAGATGTTATCCTTTCGTTTTAATACTAAATCGTTTCATACATGCTTGAATGATGGCCACGTTCTTGTATGCATCTATTGTCTTTTGTTGTGGTTTGTCTACGACCGCTCTCGAGACTCGAATACCGATTTAGTGTTGGTTTCTGGTGTGTGTATCCACCACGCATCCGTTTCGATGTCTAGGAGTGTATCTCAAAGAGTGGAGTAAACTCACTATCATCCGTTGCACTTCCATCTGTATGGAAGTAACCTTGGTAAGTCGAGGAACACACTTTGTGAGGGGAATGATGTAAATCATGTGACCATTTGATCGGGAATGGCTGGCGTTGCAACATTCCCGCACTTCTCGTAGCTAGGTTATCCGAATAGGAGACTAGGCCTACAAAGATACTATTCGATTTGATAATTATCGCTCGCTTGTTAGTTTTAGATGCACGTTTCATGAGGTTGAGTAAGATTCTCTCTTTGGAGACTACATATCTTCATTGACACGTAGAAATGTACCGAATGAGAGCTACTTAACCCTTGAAGGATGTGATGCATTGCTCTTGTCTTATAAGGCATCGGTCTTGTGGAACATCGAAGGATGCAATGCATCGCTCTTGTCTTACAAGGCATCGGTCTTGTGGAACATCCTTGGATGCAATGCATCGCTCTTGTCTTATAAGGCATCAGTCTTGTGGAACATCCATGTATCTAGCTTATAAGTCTTGCTTGCTTAGTACATATACAATGCATGTGTAGCGGTGGTAAATACCTGCTTAACCCCAATGATTCATCATCATTTGTTAAAACTTAGTTTTACTTGCTTTATTTACTTTTCATGCTTTAGTCTAAAAACCAATCAAAATCCAACTTTTCGATATAAGTGCCAATTAGTAAAATAACTAAGTGAAGTGTTGTACGTTTTCCATCTTGTTGCTTGCAACAAGACCGTTGTCTTTTGGGTTCGATCCTAAATCTGTACTATGATAAGGCTTCCATACTCTTATGGGGTTGGAGTTGTTATCTAAGCACCAGTTCTAGGTAAACCTAGGGAAGATATAAATCCTCTCTAGGGTTTTTGGTGCAAATTTTGGGACTCCCATTGGAAGAGTAAAATCTTTTGGTGTAAGTCTCAACTCCATCAATGTCCATTATACAACCTTGTGTACCTGCTTGAATTCTCAGGGTAAGGACACAAGGCTGGGTGTCCTACTTGAGCTGTCATGATAGGGAATACCATGTTGACACAAGGGTTAGCTCTTGGCGATGGCCTTGAGGTCCCTTACGAATAGGTTTAACTCTTGACGTTTATTCTTATAGCCCCCCATGTTGAAATAGGGTATCTAATCTTGAGCACCCTCATGGACCCCTTCCTTTTTGAAGTTGGTCAAAGGCCTGGACCCCTTCCTTTGAGAAGTTGGTCAAAGGCCTTGTGATATTGTTGGTATAATGGAAATGAATATAAAATACACTTTCATGTTAATAAGAAAGTCTTTCAGTGTTGTTGCTTTGTTCATGTTATTTACTTTATGCTTTTGCCAAGCAAGATATGTTCTTAAACCTGTGATTTTATATGTTTACACAACATACTCAACACAATTGTGTTGATGCATACCCATTTTATGATTTTAGGTAACATGTACACTATGAATCTCTAATGATGATCACATGCTTCCACACTTATGATAATCATTCTCTTTCTCTGATTATGTATAATGACATGCAAATGGAATACACATGGTTGATATATGGGACCTAAGACCTTGTCAGATATTAGTTTAGCATTCTTTTATGCATTCTGGTCTCATACCTTAGTTATTGTTTGTGGTTTTATTCATTCATATGTTATGTGATCTATTCTATAGATGGATGCTCGGGTCCTCTTTCCTTTGACTTTCTAGACATTAGGAGTGAGGATTTGGGTAACAAACGGTTCTGGGACAACACCCTTACCCCCTCTACTAATTCTTCTATACTACTCATAAATTAAATAGGGGTGTGCCACAAAAAAATGCCATAGTCCACACTAAAAAGATGTGGTCAATTTAATCACATCAAAAGAAATAAAAAGATCTCAAGTCGTATAGAGGAGAGATCGCCTCCTTCTAGACCTCCCTTGACTCCACTTTCTACTTAGGGGAATCTACAAAACCCCAAGCCATCATGAACCCTATTCTTGTGAAGAACTTGTGAGAATGTGTGGAGTATAAATGGAAGAAGAGTTAGGAAATATGTTTCTTTTTAGGTCTTGAAATGGAAACAAGTCGTGAGAAATTTTGAGTACAGAATTAGAAAATTGTGTTTCATGATTCTAGGATATCAGAGTCGATTGGCCTTGCAAGGTGGTAATGATTCAAGTAGTGCAAGGCAAGAGAGGAGGACCACAAGAGAGCATTATTTGGTAATGTTTGTGATTTAATATCTCTTGAGGACAATTAACGTTCAAGTTTGGGGTATTTGATAAATGCATATTTATCTATTTTGTTTCATCTTTTAGATCCTTTCTTAGAAGTGTTCTGTTGATCATCCACTAGTTTAGAGTTAATTGTCTTATTTTAGTTTTGTTTGTTGAATTGTAATTTTACTTGATTTACTTGGGCTTTTATAGGAAAATGGCCCAATCACTCTAAATCCTAAAATACCTAAGAATCAGAGGCTTCAATCCTAATCTTTAGCCTCCCATTTGATCAACTGACTCACCCAGTCGGTTGAATCACATGCATGACATCTCAGCTTCCCAGAACTCCAGTCGACTGACTAGATTCCTAGTCAATTGACTTTCCACTAAAGACCTAGTCAAACTCAGATTTGGGAAAACTCATTACTTAAGACAAACCAACCAGGTCAAAGAAAACATTTAAAGCCAATTGATCATATGGAATCTCAATCGACTGACTCATATGCAAGACCCAGTCAATCTCAGAATCTTTATAGTCAAATTCCCTTCAGGTCAAATAAAGAAGTAATGTCAGTCAACCAACTAGATTCCCAGTCAATCAACAAGCTCCCCTGACTGAGTCAAGCCATCCGCTGCTAGCACAGTTTGTAGGGTTTTACACCTTCTCCTCCCCCCATAAAGGGAGGGAGAGTCCAGGCAAAAAGGGCTCATCTTATATTTTTGGACCCAAAGTCTCCTCTAGGCTTGTACCTTGTTATCAATTCCATTATGTCTAAGTAGTTTACCGAGTAGGGCATGGGGAGTAGCCCCATAGCCCGTTCTTTACCTTAATTGTATTTATCTCCAATGTTTTAGTGAATGAATGTTTTCCACCCATTTTTGCATTTGATCTCTACTTAGATCGACTATATTCTTGTAGAGTGACAAGAACTCTGATCCAAATAAGAATGAACCAACAATCTCTTCAGGAGACCCCTGATCAAAATTATGATCTTTTTACCCATATGATCTTGCACTTGTTTTCTAGTTAGATTGTGTTCTTGTGGGGTGAGGAGACCCCTGATCTCGACAAGAATGAACCTATAATCTCTTGACAAGACCCCTGATCGATATTATGATTCTTTTAGCCAATTTATCTTATTTGTATAGCTTACGGTGTAAGACCCCTGATCCACAAATTTGGACACTAGAATGGAAATCACAATTTTGATGAGAACCTTGATATGGTTTTGTTGGATGGTTAGGTGAGGATCCTCAAACACAAAGACTCCAGGTTTGAGACAGGTCTGACCCTTCTGACATTTTTGCTCCATAAGGACACAAATCCACATGCACCTAATTTAATCACTAAAACTAAGGAGTTGAATTAGTTAAGTAAAAACATGGTCTATGGTGGTGATTCCCCCAAACCCCCAATATCTCTTATCTTTAATCAATATAAAACCTAATAATTAGCCAATAAGTTAATTAATATAAACATTCTATTATATATATATATATCTTATCTTTAATCAATATAAAACCTAAGATCAACAATATTGATGATTAACAAAATACATAAAGGAGTAGATAATAACTATCATCATTAGCCAGACTATCATCCTTTATCTTGTTGACAATATAGGCAATTCAATAGCATATGCAGTTCTAGCATCATGAGCAAGTCTAGTAATATAGCATAGCTAACAACATGAGCATGTCTAATTGGTTGAACATATCAACATCATAAGAAGAGCTAACAACATAAGCACAACCACCTGGATAATTATGATTAGCAGTATATGCATTTCTAGTTACAAAGGCATGGCTAGCATGCTAAACATAACTAACAACATGAGATAGCTAGCATCATGATTATAATCAGTAGAAGCTGTATAGTTATCAACATAAGCATGGCTACTATATGTATGCATCTAAAATCTTAAGCATATCCACAACATAAGTATATCTACTATCTCTTAATTGCACTAAGAATCATCTTTATGTAAAGATAACAAACAAGGGTTATCATCCAATGTGAAACATTGTGTATAACCCTAAACAAATATGCTACACGACTATCTTACATCTATTATTATGCCCTGAGGAAATTGAGGATTCCACTCAAAATCCAATTGACCACTACTAAATCAAAATCAGTGCCATACAAGATCTAGGAAGAGCCGGACTCCTAAGATGTTCTCCACCCCCGGTCAGTACGGGTCTGCCACAACGACACTTAAGGTCAAGCTGCTAATAGCCTAGTCTGACCTTGGTACAGGTCACTGCACTAGTGAAAGGAGGTGGGTACGCATACCCTACCATCTAAGGTACAACTGCAGTTGTCTTTCAATATCATCACATATAGAATCACCGAGACATGAACATAGCCGTTCTCAAACTAAGGGCTAGGTGTGACTACAGTCATCCTCCATAAACACTTGAATTTAGGATGATAAGCACCCCACATTCTCATCAGTATGTGCTACGAGTTTCCCTTAGGAATACTCGTTTCACCATTTGGCAAGTTCTGACACTCAGATGGATCTATGGCACAAGGCACTACATGAGTAGAGTTTCACTTGATTAGTTATTCCAATTGGGTGAATTAAGGCTGCATCAAACAAGTGGACATACAAACCCTAATTCACTTCTAACAAGCATATAAATATCACAACTTCAAAAGATAGAAAATGTGTGAAACATAATTTCTCATCTCATCATCACATGGTACTATTCACTTGCCATTCATGAGACCACACTAGTCATCATATTACCACAAGATATAAATACTTTCCATTATGTCACAGGGTATCAACCCTTATCAACACAAGAGGATTACACCTCTTTTCGGGCTCAAACATGCCCAAAAGTCATTAAGACCATCATACCATTCCCTGCAAGATCATCATTATCTTTCCATGCCTTATAACAAGGCTCAACAACATCACTTACATATAATACACCAGATCAACACAATATTGCATTAATGAGCTAGGAGATATTCATAAATAATCATAGTAGGGTTATATTAACATTAAGAACATTCCTTTATTACATCAACATGCAAGGAATATAGATATGATTAACTCTCATCATATTCATTATGCACATGTTTAGCAAAGGAATGTATCAACCATGTGGCTATGATAACCACCAATTAACATATCAAGGTTATGATCATAGTAAGGAGGTTATTCCACCATCATTCCATTATATAATAATGTTATACATGAATACTCATCTTTATCTATTTTCATTAGAGTTAGGTTCACAAGATAAATTATATTAATGTTACTAATCATCACTTATACCCAAACCCTAATTCACGGCATCCCCATTGGATCATAGATGCATAAGGTGAAGCATCACCATCACATTCCATACTATTCTCAAGTATGAACCCACACATAAATCAAGGTGCAACCATCAGGTTATAGCATACTAGGGCTTGAACAACAATAAGAGATTACTCCATGATTGTATTAATCATTCAAGGACTATTCTTACCCAATTACTATCATTTTGTTATATTAAAGCTAGGTATATCAAGCTATACCTCATTAGGGTTACATATCAACACAATATGATTATCATCCCTTCTATTCATATGATTGAATAGGTAAGACTACCTTGTTAAGGGTAACCCTCCATTTGTTCCATCATCATTCAACCCATATCACCATACCACAATGTCATCCAGAACCATTGGATGTTTAAAAGGTAAGACCATTGATTGTTTACATAAGTAAACACCTTGGATAAACCACCTATGAAGTCCTTGATTTGTGCTCTAGAAAGAGTCACCATCTAACCCTAGACATCCCTTGATTAACAACACAAAAAGTTCCATTGAGAGTAGGGTAAAACCCACAATCGACTGTTCATTTAAAACAAGCCATCCATTGTCAACAATTAAGATCCTTAAGTTGATCATATAAAGGAAACCATATAAATCACATTATTCGGACCAACATATTACATTATCCATTATTACACTTTATTGGAGGAATAAATAGTAGATCTTAACCATTGGGTCAAGTTCATATATTAAAACCATCAATTACAGTATAGGTTCGACCATTGCATCAATTGACAACCATTGGTCTAAGGCTTAATTGATGATACAACTACAATGCTTGACTCAACATAGGTTTTAGAGACCTGATACACCATCATTACTGACCATTAAAATAGCATAGGTTGTTAGATCAACACTATATTCATTAATTAACATCAAATATTAGGCTATTGTCATCATTGATTGATAACATCAGTATGGTACTTAATGGTTGATCATTAAACTTCTAATTGGTCCAAAACCTGACCTAAGGGGGTGACCATGGGTTCTCACCATCACTTGACACCCTTGATCATGACCATTAGTTGTTATGAAGACAACATTATAGGGTTGTTGCAACGATACCATCATCGGGTCATCGGTTTATAGATGAAATCAACTTAAAACCCTAAAATTGACCATTGGTTGATAGGTGCTTAGCACCATAGGTTGTCAAACCAACCTGATCCAAGTCATATTATACCTTAGGAAAAATGTACGCATGATCACAAGTTCATATAAAACTGAAATCAGAACAGGGAACATTATAAAAATTGAAATCCAAGTCAAGCATAGCTTTTTAGTGCATGGATCATCATTTTCAAGCAAGAACATGATCGAAAAAGCTTATGGTAAGAAATAAACGTGGAACAAGTTATAAAACTTGCCTATAATGAGAATATAAAACCACACACAGAAGAAATCTCGAGCAGGTAGGGTAGAAAATCCAAGAATAATCTATGAATTCATCCATCTAGCACCTTTCTTCATCAAATGAGCAAACCCTAAACATAAGGAGCAAGAAACGTAGGGTTTTAGAGCTTTAGAGAAAATTCTACCATGGAAAAGAAATGTTCCGACCTAGAGGAAGGTCTAAGGAAGGAGAAGAGAAAGAAAAACGAAGAAGGAAGGAAGAAAACAACTTGCCTTGGTCGAATTCACTAGAAGATGACCTTGGAACCCCTAGGTAGGGCTAGATGGAGCCCTACGGGACCTTCTTCTGCAAAAAGGGGTTGTCTTCTACCTTAGAGCAGTTGGTTCCACAGAAAAACAGAGTGTATTCATTGATCCAGGTTAGGGGAAAGAGAAAGAAAGCATAGTTTTGTATTTGGGCAAGGAAGAGGCAAATATAGCCCATGGATAAGGATAGAAGCAAGCATGAGGTGTAAAAGTAGCTTCCCCATGTGTTTATGGCCATAAACTATTAAGAATATACAATCACACACACAAGAAGCTCCCCCACCATCCATATTCACCTGATTATCTTTCCTTTGTTGAAATTCCCAGCCAATCACATAATTCATTTGTTGATAGCTACTAAAAGTAGCTCATCCATGAAGGGGTAAACCCTAAAATACCCTTGATGAAAACACCTTAAAACCATGGCTCAACTAGGAGCCCCATGGTTAAAAAATCTCAAGAATGATAATATAACATATAAGGAACATAATGTATGTGACAAATTGCAAAGAAAACTCCTCAATTGGATAAATTGCAGAAAAGTCCAAAATGTACAAAAAATTGCATAACTTGCTCAAACAATGTCCAAATTGGAGCAAATTTGAAACATAAGCTTGTCTTATGATTTCAAAACATATCTGTTGACTCAAGGTCAATTAGATCAATGTTGACTCACGTCAAATTTGACTAAACCTGTGTTTTGATGATGACTAACCATTCCACATATTGGTGTCTAATGCTTCTACTTGAGTAATTTCAGATTAGGTATAGACACACTCCAATTTCCCTAACTTGCACATCTCAAATTGGAGAAAAGACAAGTCAAAGTCATACAAGTGCACATTTTTGTAATATGATGTATATCCATTAGAATCATGTTGTAAATCACTTGTAATGATTGTATGACTTGTAATTAAGCTTAGAAAAATATCAGGAACACTTAGATCGAATATTAGAGCACTTTTAATGCAACTTTGAAAATCAATTACAGGCACTTGATCGGTCCAGTTTCCCACCCTGAAACTCGACCGATCCACCTGGGCAGATTTTCTGAAGATTGCATCGGTCCAGTTTCCCACCCTGAAACTCGATCGATCCACCTGGGATGATTTTCTGAAGATTGAATCGGTCCAGTTTCCCTCCCTGAAACTCGACCGATCCACCTGGGCTGATTTTCTGAAGATTGCATCGGTCGAGTTACACATATAGAAACTCGACCGAATGCACTGTATGGAAAAGTGCAGAAAAGTGTTTCTAGCCGTTGTGGAGTTGCAACAAGTGAAAATAGATCCGTTGCAAGCCACAAAATGGCTAGTTTTCATTCACAAGTGTTCCCAAAGGCTAAGAGGCATCCCCAGCTATAAATAGGACCCCTTGGGCTTCATTCCAAGGTTGAGCATTTCATTGCAAACTCCATGTGAGGTTCCTATTCTATGGTTGAGTGCTTCCTACATCCTCCTCTCTCTCTCTAAGCTTAATCACTTGCTACATCCATTAGAGTGAGTAGGAAATCTATAAGAGAGCTAGTCCTATTTGTATATCTTGTGAGGCTCTCACTTCCACCACCTCCTTTCTATCTTTTCAAGCATGAAGATGAAGGTTCTCTCTCTTGTCCAAGAGAGGTGAAGAAGAATAAGGGAAGGCGTCCCTTGGTGAAGATCAAGGCTGAAGACTTGGAGCTAGAGTGGGTAAGCCCTTGGATAAGGTAAAAGACTCAAGCTCAAGTGGGTAAGACCTTGGTGGTGAAAGCTTCTCCAAGTGAAGGTGAAGTCAAAGGCAGAAGATCCAAGAAGAGTGGGTAATTCCTACAAGGCCGAAGACTTGCGCAAGAGTAGGTAAGTCCTTGGAAGAAGGCGGAAGACTCCTTGCAAAGTGGGTAAGTCCTTGGTAAGGTTGAAGACTCTTTGTATTGGATAGGTAAGTCCTTTGTTGGTCATGTATTGTAAGTCTTATAAGTGAATATAAGAGTGCAATTGTTGGAAGTCCTAGAGGTTGACCTCTCTAGGCAAGTGGACTGACACACTTCTAGTTTGAAGTGTGGAACCACTCTAAATAGCTTGTCTAATTGGTGCATGTTCAATCTCTCTCTCCATTGCTATGTATGTTTTAGTTGCACTCAAATTGCCTATTTAGCAACCTTATCTTGTCATATATTTTGAAGGTTTAATGAGTTTTGTTTAAGTGCTTTCAGCTCTATTCACCCCCCTCTAGAGCATCTAAGTCACCCATCTAGGATCCAACAATATCAAAATGTTAGATTAGGGTTATAAGAATTCAAGTATTGTAATTAAACTCATTCAACTCATTAATCAAGTTTAGGGGCCTTACAACTATAAACTCCTTACAAGGATTTCACCCCCAAAATCCAAGGTAAACAAACATAGGTACTTCCTTTGCACCTCATACTATTACCTTCACATGGTTACTTTCATATCATGGTGATGTCATATCATTCATACATATATCCTCTTGGGTTAGCACAAAAATCCCCACCTAAGAAGACATTCTCATTATTGAATGTTGAAACTTGTTGTGTCATCTATACAACTCTAGTAGTAATGTTCAACTTTAAATTCTAGCTATCATCCTAAAATTATATCTATTGTATCAACAAATTATTCAAAAGTAATACTTGATAGCTTTTTACCAATCATGGCATGTATCCCACACCATTCCTTGAAGCATAAGAAAAGGCAATGTATCCATCCTTTTTTTATATATACTGACACTAGAACTCTTGTTAGTTCTTTTTTCAGCATCAAAAGAAATGTTGACGTTGACAACTGTCATTCCATACAAGGAAATATCATTCCTAGTCCACCTTGTTAGGGGTGAAACAACAACACTATCTTCACCTTACTAGGATTTACACAACCTACTTAGCAGACATATCATGACCCCATAAAGAAATTTAATCAACCCCATCTCACTCTTGTTCAACTTGTTCTCATATCTATTGCTGCTTCGGTAACCCTAAGGTTTTTGAAGAAATAATGATCATATTTTTGACCATATTTGAAATACTTTGACATGTCATCATTCAAAGCTTTCTACAACTTTTAAGACATTATTTTAACACTCTATTCCTCCTATTCATAAATTCTATTGGTACATTGGTTAGTCTAAAGGACATAACTCTAAACTCATCATGGTCATGTGAATTATGACATACAATCTAACTCTTATGCATTGATATTTGATCATAGGTTTATCTTAAAGGAACACAATATCACATATCTATTAACCAACAAACCATCTATCCTTGAAGGTGGTCTTGCCCAGCTATCACTGAACCATACACAACATTATAGAATCACTTTTGTTTTTCATTCCAAACAACATTTAGAGGGTCATCATCAACTCTCTCTCCCTCTCTCTCTACGGAAGAGGAATACTTGGAATGTTCATTTAATAAACATCTCCAACCTTCACATATTTCTCATATTATTAATACATCTTGGATACTATGATTCATTACCTTAGTACCCACCTCATGTTCTATAAGCAACTCACATCCTTATATCACCTACGTTTACCAACATAACAAATATCAAGACATATAAGAGGAGTCTTCCTAATTGTTGGAAGGCTCAATAGCAAAATCATCACAAACTTTATGATCTTGGAACCATAATCCAAACAAACTTATGCTATAATAAGCTATCCACCCTCATGTTTACAATGAATTCACACATACCAAGTGGCAATGATCCACTTGAAAGTTTTTCCCTAGAAAGGAAAGACACAAAGGGAAACACACTTTCCACATCATAGCAACATTGTTCAATGGTCACTAGCAAAAAGGTAACCAATTATATTTTCATTATGCAGGTTACAACTTCTTATGTATCATTTTACCTTTTTCATTTTGGGTTCCTTGCCATTAGCACAGGAATCATCATGATTAACATATCTCATTACTCCTTCCACTATGACTATTTGTCCCACTTGGTTATGTTCTCTTATTTTATTATGTTTTTCAACCACTTATCAATAGGTAAATCATCATATTCCACATTTTCTTCATTAAACATGGATCATCTGTCTTAATTTCTTTCAAACGCCATGCTTATTTTACATCAACACTTCCTTACACACATAGGTTGGTCTGAGATTAACTCAGGTTCCACCTTATTCCTTTGTCATTGTTCTCATTCGTCTTCTCATTATATACTTATCATTGGAGTTCTCTCCATCTTATGTGGATTTCATACATTGAATCACTTTATAAGCATAGACTTATCTGTCTTTTACTTTATTTTCTTCCTGAATCACATCTTCAAGAACTCCTCTTTTCCTTATTTGTATTTAGATTTAGATTTCATGGTGTTGTATCTTTCTCTTATAGTTACCAAACATTCAAGTTTTGATAGATTATGATGCAATTCCCTTATTCTTTATAATAGGATTGAGATATTCACACCATGATTTGTTATTCATTATGCTCTTCAGATAGTCTCAAAATGACTAGTTTATCAGAGTAATCAGAAAGATAACAATCTAAGAGTTCCATACTTACCTTTCTTCAATAATTGAATACCTGGCTAGGGCACCCAAGTACTGAGATTAGGCAGTATGCACCATACTTTTATGTCATATTCCTAATTTTGACATCATCCTAGTCCTAACTCTAGTGCCGATGAAGACTCAGTGAACCTAAAGCTCTGATACCAACTTGTGAGAACCCATTACACTAAATGAGATTACTCAAAACATAAAACACAATGAATCACTAATTAATCACATACCCAAAAATATGGATAAATTAAAACCGATTTCAACATCAACACCCACTCAAAAACATTTGCATAAGAGCCCAACATCTTTCTTATATCCATACTATGCCAAGAATTTGATACAAATTGTTCTATCATCTTAGCCACCACATATATACACATGAGAACAATATTCGTATATGCCACACAAACAAGTATTAATATGCTAATAAAAGTCTGATTCGTTTGAAACACCATATACACACTTTTTCTCACCCAGACCTGAGAGTACAAGGATGACTCTAGGACACACTAGACATCTAATCAACTTTATCAAAGATTCATTACTATAGATCCTCTTTGCTGCCACATGTTTTTTTTCATCACTTCTGATTACCTAAAAAAATGTGGCAAACCACAAGGGTGAGACCCAGACCCAACAAGAGATATAACCTCCAACAACGTTTATTGATTACAACATTTTTAAGCAATTAATCAGTTAAGCAGTTTAATCAGAGATAACAAATAAGATCAGTAATATTGATGATTAACAAAATACACAAAGGAGTAGATAATCACTATCATCATTATCCAGACTATCATCCTTTATCTTGTTGACAATATCAGCAATTCAGTAGCATATGCAGTTCTAGCATCATGAGCAAGTCTAGTAATATATCATAGCTAACAACATGAGCATGTCTAATTGGTTGAACATATCAACATCATAAGAAGAGCTAACAACATCAGCACAACTACTTGGATAAGCATGATTAACAGTATATGCATCTCTAGTTACAAAGGAATGGCTAGCATGCTAAACATAACTAACAACATGAGATAGCTAGCATCATGATTATAATCAGCAGTAGCAATATAGTTATCAACATAAGCATGGCTACTGTATGTATGCATCTACAATCTTAATCATATCCACAACATAAGTATATCCACTATCTCTTAATTGCACTAAGCATCATCTTAATGTAAAGATAACAAACAAGGGTTATCATCCAATGTGAAACATTGTGTATAACCCTAAACAAATATGCTACATGACTATCTTACATCTTTTATTATGCCCTGAGGAAATTGAGGATACCACTCAAAATCCAACTGACCACTGCTAAGTCAAAATCAGTGCCATACAAGATCTAGGAAGAGCCGGACTCCTAAGATCTTCTCTGCCCCCGATCAGTACGAGTCCGCCACAACGACACATAAGGTCAAGCTGCTAACAGCCTAGTCTGTCCTTGGTATAGGTCATGGCACTAGTGAAAGGAGGTGGGTACGCATACCCTACCATCCGAGGTACAACCGCAGTTGTCCTCTACTATCATCACATATATTGTAACATCCCTGACCTGGGTTATAACCTAACCCTAGAAGTTTTGCCTAAATATGTAATTATATACTTGTGAATACTCCCTGGCATGTAATTAAGTTCCTCAGGAACATTTACTTTCAATTTTGCTCCTTTATATGTAAAGTTGTAGTATTGTTTTGTAGTGCAGGGACCTATGTGCAAATTACCCAGTTAAAGGGGTTAATTTGCAATGTTCACAGGTTAAGATGTTCTTATGATAATAAGACATCATATGAGTAAATATGATGAAGTATGAAGGATTTTCCAAGCTTGGGCATCAAGATGCAGCTTGTGGAATGATCCTTGTGCTTAAAAACCCTAATTTGGAGTAAAGTGCAATTTACCCAAATTGAGGGGTGTAATTTGTAAAATTCACCTTCTAGAACATCTTTTATAACTCTTGCCATAATTTATAGTAGAAATGATGAAAAGGGGACATCAATGAATAATCAGATAAGAAAAATGATCCTTGTGGTAAAAATCACCTAATATGGGTATGGAAACCTTTCATGTATGTACCTTAGTTGAAAGTTGGCTTTCTTTACCCTTAGATCTTGAGAATTCTTGAGCTTTTCATAAGTTTAGATGAGTTTGGACGTTCCTTGAGCAAGGAGGGACTTAGATGTAAATTCCATACTTTAGAGGTCCTTATGGTGTAAAAAGGCCTAAAGTATATAAGCCCTTTCCTTGTAACAAGTGAACGAACCTTTCATTTCCTTCACTTCTTCTCTTCTTTCTCAACCAACCAAGGCTAGCTATGGAGCAGAGAGGGACGACCAGGGAGTTCAAGGTAAGTTTGGATCATCCCTTTTGCTTGAATTCATGGATGAAACTCGGATTTAAGGTCAAATTCATGGCTAGCTCACCTAGCTCTATCTTTCTAGCCTTTCCTTTCCAACGTTTCCTTAGAGAATTCACCTTGGCCGAACCTGTGGAGCTCAAAGACGCCATTAAAGCTTGGAGCTCAAGGAATGACCTTTAGGCGGGTTTTATAACTCTAAACTCTTTGCTTTATATGCATACTTAGTTCTTGCAAATTAGCATGATACCTCTTCTTCTACCTCCCTTCTTCCTTGCACTTTTGTAAGCAAAACGGTGGAATAACCGACCTTAACCAAGGTTGAAGATGATGGGCGTGAATTCCTATGCTACTTTATCAAACGACCTTGGACCCTTTTGGTCCAAACGGTTGCAAATCGTTTAAGGTCAAACGGTTTCAAACCGTTTGCTCTCAAACGGTCTTGCAAGACCGTTTGGATTGAAATGGTCTCAAGACCCTTTGATAGGGTTGACCAAGGGATGACCGTTTGAGGGTCTATTGGTAATATGTTGAATTTCATTCCTGCAAATAATCAAAGATTAATTCTTAAACCAATTGAGAGTTGAAGGAACTTCAACATCCTAACCCTAATCGGGTTGAAATTACTGTTTTAAAGCATAGATCTTGTTGAGTTTTGGGTTGAAGGACCCAAACGGTCTCAAGACCATTTAGGGGTTCTTCCAAACAGTCTCAAGACCGTTTGAGCACAACCCAAGACCGTTTGGAGGTCTAGGGTTGAGATAATCTAATGGTTTGAATGTCCAATTGCAATAAGTTGATGAATTGATAAAAATGCTGATTTTAGACCTAATTGGAGTTCAACCCTAATCCAACCGACTTGGTTTTTGGTCAAACTTTGGGCAAACGGTCTTAATACAGTTTGGATGATGTTCAAATGATCTCAAGACCGTTTGGGCCAAGTTTGGGCCCAATTGGAGGTCAATTGATAGGTTCAACCTTGAATTGATTCACATTGTTGAATATTGATGACTATCTGATTTGAAACCCTAATTGAATTAGAATTAACCCTAATTGGCTTTCAATTGAGGGATACTTTAGTGTCCAATTGATTGAGGATCATCCTAATTGACTCAATTTATGAGTGGTTAACATGGCTTTGGCCAATTGAGGGCTTCAACATACTTAATCATAAACATTTGTAACTTCTGAACCATGTTGGAGGTCCAAACGGTTTGAGCCCATTTGGACCAAACGGTCTCAAGACCGTTTGAGGCCAAACGGTCTCAAGACCGTTTGGGTCCAAATGGTCTCAAGACCGTTTGGGCTCAAACGATCTCAAGATCGTTTGGACCAATCGATCTCAAGACAAGTTGATCAAACGGTTTCAAACCGCATAAGCTCAAACGGTTTGGAAAGTCAACCTTTCCAAACGGTCAACGCACCCAAACAGTTTGGGCAAACGACCTTGAGGTCATGCGGTCTTGGAGTCAAACCTAGCAAACGGTCAACGCACCCAAACGGTTTCAAACCGTTTGGTGGTTGAAGGTTGAAATCGTTTGGAGGTTTTCAATGTTATTTATACATAATCACTTGAAGTTGTAATTGGTTCAATGGTGATCTAATCTAAACCCTAATGGTAACTTAAAACATTAAGGGACTAAGTGATTAATGAATTGACCCATGATAGTGATCATGAGGTAAATTACCAAAATATCCTTGAGGGGTTTAATTGAGTAATACCTGTTTCTAATAAAACCCTAATCACATGTTAATGATGTTTCGGCTTATGTTAGCGCATGAGGACTTAACCCAACCTGATCTAGAGAGGTGTTATCACCATCGACTAGTATGAGGAGAGAGAAAGTATCTTAAGAGAGAGAAAGTACCTTAAGAGAGAGAAAGTACCTTAAGAGAGAGAAAGTACCCTTTTAGAGTGGAAACTCAAGTAAAGAACCTTCAATACACATGAATGTGCATGATTAGGGTATGATCCACCTATGTGAGATCATGAAAACCCTAATTATAATATATGATGAATCTTAAGCTAATCTGAGAGCATCAATGATGATGTTCCTCATACATGATGATGTTATGAGTTCAATTCACCATGTGATGTGAATAGTAAACCCTAATTCAAGGGTAATGACATGTGAT
Source organism: Alisma plantago-aquatica (assembly GCA_963693085.1). Taxonomy (NCBI): domain Eukaryota; kingdom Viridiplantae; phylum Streptophyta; class Magnoliopsida; order Alismatales; family Alismataceae; genus Alisma; species Alisma plantago-aquatica. The sequence continues at coordinate 464,030,904 of OY856410.1, read as the reverse complement.
GTGAATAGTAAACCCTAATTCAAGGGTAATGACATGTGATGTGAATAGTAAACCCTAATTCAAGGGTAATGACATGTGATGTGAATAGTAAACCCTAATTCAAAGGTGATGACATGTTATACGAGTATTAAACTCTAGTTGATAAGAATCAAAGAACTTAGCTCTTATGACAAGAGTGGAAAGTATAATCATTGTTTTGAATTACTTTTATTAGTTGAATTAACCATGCGGGTTCTGATATGGAGGTGATCATATCCAGGTATGGATGATGATACTATATTCATTAAAGGCATATTGATAGCTTTATGAATAATTAAAGTATCTTGATGCCTTGTCAGTGGCATTCTATGATAATAATGGGCTGTGAGAGCCATGAATACCATCAAAGTCATGCTTTAGAGATGACTTGTGATGAGTATAATGAGAAATGATGATTGATGTGAGTTAGGCTTGTTACATTTAGTATTCTCCTTCTATAGCTGTTATGCTACTGTTATTGTTTGAAGAATAATGTTTGATGTTAAAAGAATACTAAATGTACCTAACTAATCAAGTATAATGTAGAGTCCTGATCATAGATCCATCATTGTCAGAGATCAAATGATGGTGAAACAGGTTTTCCTAAGGGAACTCCTGGATCACATACTATTGAGTATGTGGGGTATATGGATGTGTAGAACCTTACATCCTGGTGTAGGTGATTGATGTAGATGTGCAATCCGTCAACCCTTCACTACAAAACCCTACCGTATCAGTGGATGGTAAACATGAAACCTCCTGATGACGAAGAAAACATAGATATCCGTATTAGTAGAGATAAACATGAAATCTCCTGATGACGAAGAGAGTACAGAACGCCACTGTAACTCTAAAATAGCGAAGGACCAGTTTACCCTGGTGAGCTATAATAGTAGAGACACAAGATGTCCTACAAGTGATCCTCTTACTGACTAAGGTAGGTGAAGGTCATGAGAATCCGGCTCTCTTAATGACCTATGTATGATATTGATGTGACTTCTTAGTAATCAGTTGGAGTATGAGTGGTATGCCTCATCTCCACAGGGCATAATATTGTTTGTAAAACATAATCAACCGCGTAGTATACATGTTAGAGATAACTACGAGTTAATTTATTGATGATACACTGTAATAGTGCTTATATTCTTCATGTCTCATAAATGTTGAGCTCTTGTTTATAGCTACAACTACTATTGAATACTTTGAAAGATTTACTGCTTAAGATATTCTTTGATGTTATAATAAAGCTTCTGGCAGAGAGTTATAACTCTCTCTGGGACAATTATGTAAAATTGTCTCACCCCGTAGACTTCAACTTTTTAGGTGGACGTCGGAGACGGAGGAACCGGTCTACAGGTGACCAGTCCCAGTAGTAGCAGCAGCAGCACCAAGAGCAGCAGTAAATCTCAGGTGGAGATTTAGCCTGCCATGTGGTGTAGTTAGAGTCAGTCCTATGTGTCCTCTGTACTCTCATGTCTTGGAGTCTTTTGTTATGAGTTCTTGAGATTTTGTATCTTGATGTATATAATTACTCAAGAAGTAATTATCATGAGATGTAAACAGTTTATCTCTTGTTATGAAAGAAGCTTTTATGGATTCAAGCCCTTGTTTCGAAAAGTTTTAATTTTCCGTGATTTTTGTCTTCCGCTGTTAATCGAATCGCTTCCGCTATGTTTGAATTGTGTTTATATCGTGATTTGGAGATCAGAGCCCACAATTAGTGGTATCAGAGCTCTAGGTCAGTTGAGTCCACAGAGGCATAGGACTTAGGATATCGAGTCTATCTTTAGTACTCCTTCCTTATCTAATAGAATCTTCTGCTCCTCAGGAGAAGAAGATACATAAGGATGGCTGAGCCTCATGATGAGTACGTGGCAGAGAGTAGTGCTAGTGCACCTCAAGGCGGTGCAAGGATTCCAAGAATAGAACATCCTGCACCAGAGTCACTAAGAGAGCCACCCCAGTTCGACCCAGCTGACATGGGTAACCCAACTGTACAGACGATGTCCGGGCAGTTTATGACTGCCATGACACACATAACCGATAGGATGCCTATGCCTGCACCTAGGGCACCTGCCCAGCCTGAAGGACAAGGTATCAGTAAGACGTTCGAATGACTTCGTCGTATCGGAGCTACCAAGTACTTTGGGACTGCCGACCCCACAGATGTTGATTTATGGCTGACAGAGTTGGAGAAGGCTTTCAAGATTCTTATTATCCCGGAAGCTGAGAAGGTTAGACACGCTGTCTATCTTCTCAAAGGCAGTGCTGGTCACTGGTGGAACATGGAAGAGCAGAAGAGACCTGGAATAGAGTTCTCATGGGAAGAGTTTCGTCGAGAATTTATCAATAGATATTTTCCAAAGACCTTCCTAGATGAGAAGATCTCTCAGTTTGAGAGACTAGGGCAGGGTATGATGAACATTAGCGAGTATGAAGCTAAGTTCATGGAGTTGCTGCGGTTCTGTCCGCACATGGCTGCCACAGAGGAGGAAAGAATCAGAAGATTCGAAAAGGGTTTGAATGCTGATATATCAACCCCTGTCTCTGCCTTAGAAAACCGAGAGAGATTCTCTACCTTCGTTGAGTCAGTCCGAAGGATAGAGAGATCTGTGGTTGAGAAGAGGCAAACTCAGAAAAGATATCCACAGTTCCAGGGTTCTTTATCTAGGGACTTTAAGAAGCCTAGATCCTCTGCACCTAACCCTCCACCACCTTGATCTAGTTCTCAGACTCAGTGGTATCCAAGCAGAGGTAGAGGACGAAGACAACCACCTCAGGAGACTCAGAGTTCTGCATCAATATCAGTTACTGGACCACCCAGACCACAACAACTGGAGAGAAGTTGCTACAACTGTGGTAAAGTGGGACACTTGATGAAGGACTGCCGATCTAAGCCTGTCAGTGTGACACAGCCTTCGAGACAGAATCAAAAAGGATCTCAGAGAATGCAATCTCAAGGAGCAGCTCGAGGACGTGGACAAGCGTCTCAAGCTGGATCATCAGCACCACCTCAACACCAGGCGACAACGAGGTTCTATGCTATGAACCCACCAGAGGCAGTGGTCGATCCACAAGTGGTGACAGGTCAGATGGAACTTTTATATTCTGATATGTCTAAACCTTGTGTAGTATCTGTTCTGATTGACCCGGGTGCTACGCACTCTTTTATCACTCGGAGAGTGATTCATAACTGCAATATGACGGTTAGTCATAAGGCAGATAGTTTGTTGTTGGAGACTCCATTGAGTGGGTCTGCCATTTTGCAGGAGGTATGTTCTCCCTGCATCCTCTTCTTTTCTGATCATCGCATTCAAGTGGACCTTATACCACTTGATATGCAAGGATTTGATATAATCCTCGGGATGGATACCTTGGAAAGGTATAAAGTTGTCTTGGATTGTGAATCCAAGTTGGCTGTGTTTGCTGATGAAGGCGACACATGGATCTTTCAAGGTGAAAGAAAGATTCTACCCACCTATCTTGTATCAGCTATGGTTGCTGATAAGCTGTTGGGGCAAGGATGTTATGCATTCTTGGCCCATGTGATAGATGTTACCAAGGAAAGTTCCAATCCTGCTGAAGTTCCCATAGTCAGGGAATTCGAGGATGTGTTTCCTGAAGAACTTCCTGATATACCTCCACATCGGGAGATTGATTTTGAAATCAATCTGATCCCAGATACGAAACCCATAGCCCAGACTCCGTATAGGATGGCACCTGCCGAGATGGCAGAACTCAAGAAACAACTTCAAGAGTTACTTGAGAAGGGCTTTATCCGACCAAGCACTTCACCATGGGGTGCTCCAGTTTTGTTTGTTAGAAAGAAAGATGGGTCAATGCGGTTATGCATTGACTACAGACAACTTAATAAAGTAACAATAAAGAACAAGTACCCTTTGCCGAGGATTGATGATCTTTTTGACCAGTTGCGTGGCGTAACAGTCTTCTCAAAGATAGATTTGAGATCTGGATATCATCAACTTCGTATTAAGGATAGTGACATATCCAAGTCTGCTTTTAGGACAAGATATGGTCACTATGAGTTCACAGTTATGTCGTTTGGACTAACCAATGCACCAGCTGCATTTATGGAACTCATGAATAGAATTTTTCGACCCTTCCTTGATCAGTGTGTTTTCGTCTTCATAGATGACATTATGATCTATAGTAGGGATGCTCAGCAGCATGAGCAACATCTTCGCCAAGCTTTGACCTTGCTAAGAGAACATAAGTTGTATGCTAAGTTTAGTAAGTGTGAGTTTTGGCTGCCGGAGGTATCTTTTCTTGGACATGTGATATCTGCCTCGGGAGTTCATGTTGACCCTGCAAAGGTAGAATCTGTTCTACAATGGGAACAACTGAAGACACCGACGGAGATTCGAAGCTTCTTGGGGTTAGCTGGTTACTATCGAAGGTTTATTAAAAACTTTAGCTCTATAGCCTTACCTTTGACCAAGTTAACCCGGAAAGATGCTCCTTTTTCTTGGAGTGATAAGTGTCAACATTCTTTCCAGTTGTTGAAGGAGAGGTTGACAAGTGCACCTGTGCTTGTGCTACCTGAGCAAGGAAAAGGATATGTAGTCTTCTGTGATGCCTCTAAGAATGGACTTGGATGTGTGTTGATGCAGGATAAACAAGTGATTTCTTTTGCTTCCCAACAGCTTAAGAAACACGAAGAGAATTATCCGACACATGATCTAGAGTTAGCTGCCGTGGTTCATGCCTTGAAGATCTGGAGACATTATCTTTATGGAGAGACGTTTCAGATTTTCACTGACCATAAGAACCTTAAGTATATCTTCTCTCAGCATGAGATCAACATGAGACAACGTCGCTGGATGGAGTTAATCAAGGACTACGATTGTACAATTGATTACCATCCAAGGAAGGCCAATGTTGTTGCAGATGCCTTGAGTAGGAAATCAGCAACATCAACCATGGATAGAGCACAACTAAACTCTTTCGTATGCTCTAAGAGAGATATGCTTATCTCTTTAAGGCAAGACAATGTACAGTTGAAGGTGTCATTGTTAGCCGGGTTGATGGCTGAGATGCATATTAAACCTACCCTAAGAGAGCAGATTAAGGAGGCACAACATGTTGATGCTGCAGTTCAGAAGATTAGATCTGAGTATGGAAATAAGAAGCGAGATGGTTTCCATGACTCAGATGACCAAGTTGTCTTTTATAATGAAAGGATGATAGTGCCGGATGTGGATGACTTGAGGAAATTAGTCCTGGAAGAAGCTCATTCTTCCATGTATGCTATGCATCCAGGGAGCACCAAGATGTATCGAAATTTGAAAGATCTGTATTGGTGGCCTGGAATGAAGAAGGATGTTGCAGAATTTGTTCTGAAATGTCCTGTGTGTCAGCAAGTTAAAGTTGAACACCAGAAACCTGCAGGAACAATGCAACCTTTACCCATACCACAGTGGAAGTGGGACCATGTGACCATGGACTTTGTTGTTGGCCTACCCAGGACAAACAAAGGACATGATTCCATTTGGGTAGTTGTAGATAGGTTGACTAAGACAGGGCATTTCTTACCTGTCAAAACAACCTATTCTACTGAAAGGTTATCACAGTTGTATGTGCAAGAGATAGTGCGTTTGCACAGAGTTCCTGTCATAATAGTTTCTGACAGAGGTCCTCAGTTTACAAGTCATTTTTGGGAACAGTTATACAGAGCCTTAGGCACCAAGCTAAGGTTTAGTACGGCCTTTCATCCACAGACTGATGGACAGTCAGAAAGGACCATACAGACCTTAGAAGACTTGTTGAGAGCATGTGTTCTCCAGTTTACCGGGAGTTGGGATCTACACCTAAGCTTGATAGAGTTTGCCTATAACAATAGCTATCAGCATAGTATTGATATGGCACCTTATGAAGCTTTGTATGGTAGACGTTGTAGGTCACCTCTGTGTTGGTTCGAGACTGGTGAGTGTCAGTTGTTAGGTCCTGATCTTGTACAACAGACTACAGGAAAGATTAAGATAATACAACAACAGATTAAGACTGCACAAGATAGGCAGAAATCTTATGCTGACAAACATCGTAGACCCTAGAGTTCCAGGTTGGAGACAGAGTGTATCTCAAGGTCTCGCCTTGGAAAGGAGTCCTTCGTTTTGGAAAGAAAGGGAAGTTAGCTCCTAGATTTATGGGACCTTATCCAATCATTGAACGGATTGGAAAAGTAGCCTACAAACTAGAGCTGCCACCAGAGTTACAGAAGTTACACACTGTGTTTCACATTTCTATGCTAAAGAAATGTCATCCAGACACCGAGTCAATTCTACAACCAATGGAAGTAGAATTAAATGATGATATAACATACGAGGAGGGACCAGTGTCAATCCTTGATAACATAACTAAAAAGTTAAAGAAGAAAGATATAAGCCTCGTGAAAGTCCTCTGGAACCATCGTGGTGTTGAAGAAGCCACTTGGGAACTAGAGGATGAGATGAGAAGGAAATACCCTGCTCTTTTCTCCTAATACGTTTTATCGATTTCGGGGACGAAATCCTTGTGAAGGGGTGGATAATTTGTAACACCCCTGACCTGGGTTATAACCTAACCTTTGAAGTTTTGCCTAAATATGTAATTATATACTTGTGAATACTCCCTGGCATGTAATTAAGTTCCTCAGGAACATTTACTTTCAATTTTGCTCCTTTATATGTAAAGTTGTAGCATTGTTTTGTAGTGCAGGGACCTATGTGCAAATTACCCAGTTAAAGGGATTAATTTGCAATGTTCACAGGGTAAGATGTTCTTATGATAATAAGACATCATATGAGTAAATATGATGAAGTATGAAGGATTTTCCAAGCTTGGGCATCAAGATGCAGCTTGTGGAATGATCCTTGTGCTTAAAAACCCTAATTTGGAGTAAAGTGCAATTTACCCAAATTGAGGGGTGTAATTTGTAAAATTCACCTTCTAGAACATCTTTTATAACTCTTGTCATCATTTAGAGTATGAATAATCAGATAAGAAAAATGATCCTTGTGGTAAAAATCACCTAATATGGGTATGGAAACCTTTCATGTATGTACCTTAGTTGAAAGTTGGCTTTCTTTACCCTTAGATCTTGAGAATTCTTGAGCTTTGCATAATTTTAGATGAGTTTGGACGTGCCTTGAGCAAGGAGGGACTTAGATGTAAATTCCATACTTTAGAGGTCCTTATGGTGTAAAAAGGCCTAAAGTATATAAGCCCTTTCCTTGTAACAAGTGAACGAACCTTTCATTTCCTTCACTTCTTCTCTTCTTTCTCAACCGACCAAGGCTAGCTCTGGAGCAGAGAGGGATGACCAGGGAGTTCAAGGTAAGTTTGGATCATCCCTTTTGCTTGAATTCATGGATGAAACTCGGATTCAAGGTCAAATTCATGGCTAGCTCACCTAGCTCTATCTTTCTAGCCTTTCCTTTCCAACGTTTCCTTGGAGAATTCACCTTGGCCGAACCTGTGGAGCTCAAAGACGCCATTAAAGCTTGGAGCTCAAGGAATGACCTTTAGGCGGGTTTTATAACTCTAAACTCTTTGCTTTATATGCATACTTAGTTCTTGCAAATTAGCATGATACTTCTTCTTCTACCTCCCTTCTTCCTTGCACTTTTGCAAGCAAAACGGTGGAATAACCGACCTTAACCAAGGTTGAAGATGATGGGCGTGAATTCCTATGCTACTTTATCAAACGACCTTGGACCCTTTTGGTCCAAACGGTTGCAAACCGTTTAAGGTCAAACGGTTGCAAACTGTTTGCTCTCAAACGGTCTTGCAAGACCGTTTGGATTGAAACGGTCTCAAGACCCTTTGATAGGGTTGACCAAGGGACGACCGTTTGAGGGTCTGTTGGTAATATGTTGAATTTCATTCCTGCAAAGAATCAAAGATTAATTCTTAAACCAATTGAGAGTTGAAGGCACTTCAACATCCTAACCCTAATCGGGTTGAAATTACTGTTTTAAAGCATAGATCATGTTGAGTTTTGGGTTGAAGGACCCAAACGGTCTCAAGACCATTTGGGGGTTCTTCCAAATGGTCTCAAGACCGTTTGAGCACAACCCAAGACCGTTTGGAGGTCTAGGGTTGAGATAATCTAATGGTTTGAAGGTCCAATTGCAATAAGTTGATGAATTGATAAAAATGCTGATTTTAGACCTAATTGGAGTTCAACCCTAATCCAACTGACTTGGTTTTTGGTCAAACTTTGGGAAAACAGTCTCAAGACCATTTGGATGATGTTCAAACGATCTCAAGACCGTTTGGGCCCAATTGGAGGTCAATTGATAGGTTCAACCTTGAATTGATTCACATTGTTGAATATTGATGACTATCTGATTTGAAACCCTAATTGAATTAGAATTAACCCTAATTGGCTTTCAATTGAGGGATACTTTAGTGTCCAATTGATTGAGGCTCATCCTAATTGACTCAATTTATGAGTGGTTAACATGGCTTTGGCCAATTGAGGGCTTCAACATACTTAATCATAAACATTTGTAACTTCTGAACCATGTTGGAGGTCCAAACGGTTTGAGCCCATTTGGACCAAACGGTCTCAAGACCGTTTGGATCCAAACGGTCTCAAGACTGTTTGAGGCCAAACGGTCTCAAGACTGTTTGAGGCCAAATGGTCTCAAGACCATTTGGGTCCAAACGGTCTCAAGACCGTTTGGGCTCAAACGATCTCAAGATCGTTTGGCTTTCAATTGAGGGATACTTTAGTGTCCAATTGATTGAGGCTCATCCTAATTGACTCAATTTATGAGTGGTTAACATGGCTTTGGCCAATTGAGGGCTTCAACATACTTAATCATAAACATTTGTAACTTCTGAACCATGTTGGAGGTCCAAACGGTTTGAGCCCATTTGGACCAAACGGTCTCAAGACCGTTTGGATCCAAACGGTCTCAAGACTGTTTGAGGCCAAACGGTCTCAAGACTGTTTGAGGCCAAATGGTCTCAAGACCATTTGGGTCCAAACGGTCTCAAGACCGTTTGGGCTCAAACGATCCATGTTGGAGGTCCAAACGGTTTGAGCCCATTTGGACCAAACGGTCTCAAGACCGTTTGGATCCAAACGGTCTCAAGACTGTTTGAGGCCAAATGGTCTCAAGACCATTTGGGTCCAAACGGTCTCAAGACCGTTTGGGCTCAAACGATCTCAAGATCGTTTGGACCAATCGATCTCAAGACAAGTTGATCAAACGGTTTCAAACCGCATAAGCTCAAACGGTTTGGAAAGTCAACCTTTCCAAACGGTCAACGCACCCAAACAGTTTGGGCAAACGACCTTGAGGTCATGCGGTCTTGGAGTCAAACCTAGCAAACGGTCAACGCACCCAAACGGTTTCAAACCGTTTGGTGGTTGAAGGTTGAAACCGTTTGGAGGTTTTCAATGTTATTTATACATAATCACTTGAAGTTGTAATTGGTTCAATGGTGATCTAATCTAAACCCTAATGGTAACTTAAAACATTAAGGGACTAAGTGATTAATGAATTGACTCATGATAGTGATCATGAGGTAAATTACCAAAATACCCTTGAGGGGTTTAATTGAGTAATACATGTTTCTAATAAAACCCTAATCACATGTTAATGATGTTTCGGCTTATGTTAGCCCATGAGGACTTAACCCAACCTGATCTAGAGAGGTGTTATCACCATCTACTAGTATGAGGAGAGAGAAAGTATCTTAAGAGAGAGAAAGTACCTTAAGAGAGAGAAAGTACCCTTTTAGAGTGGAAACTCAAGTAAAGAACCTTCAATACACATGAATGTGCATGATTAGGGTATGATCCACCTATGTGAGATCATGAAAACCCTAATTATAATATATGATGAATCTTAAGCTAATCTGAGAGCATCAATGATGATGTTCCTCATACATGATGATGTTATGAGTTCAATTCACCATGTGATGTGAATAGTAAACCCTAATTCAAGGGTAATGACATGTGATGTGAATAGTAAACCCTAATTCAAGGGTAATGACATGTGATGTGAATAGTAAACCCTAATTCAAGGGTAATGACATGTGATGTGAATAGTAAACCCTAATTCAAAGGTGATGACATGTTATACGAGTATTAAACTCTAGTTGATAAGAATCAAAGAACTTAGCTCTTATGACAAGAGTGGAAAGTATAATCATTGTTTTGAATTACTTTTATTAGTTGAATTAACCATGCGGGTTCTGATATGGAGGTGATCATATCCAGGTATGGATGATGATACTATATTCATTAAAGGCATATTGATAGCTTTATGAATAAGTAAAGTATCTTGATGCCTTGTCAGTGGCATTCTATGATAATAATGGGCTGTGAGAGCCATGAATACCATCAAAGTCATGCTTTAGAGATGACTTGTGATGAGTATAATGAGAAATGATGATTGATGTGAGTTAGGCTTGTTACATTTAGTATTCTCCTTCTATAGCTGTTATGCTACTGTTATTGTTTGAAGAACAATGTTTGATGTTAAAAGAATACTAAATGTACCTAACTAATCAAGTATAATGTAGAGCCCTGATCATAGATCCATCATTGTCAGAGATCAAATGATGGTGAAACAGGTTTTCCTAAGGGAACTCCTGGATCACATACTATTGAGTATGTGGGGTATATGGATGTGTAGAACCTTACATCCTGGTGTAGGTGATTGATGTAGATGTGCAATCCGTCAACCCTTCACTACAAAACCCTACCGTATCAGTGGATGGTAAACATGAAACCTCCTGATGACGAAGAAAACATATATATCCGTATTAGTAGAGATAAACATGAAATCTCCTGATGATGAAGAGAGTACAGAATGCCACTGTAACTCTAAAATAGCGAAGGACCAGTTTACCCTGGTGAGCTATAATAGTAGAGACACAAGATGTCCTACAAGTGATCCTCTTACTGACTGAGGTAGGTGAAGGTCATGAGAATCCGGCTCTCTTAATGACCTATGTATGATACTGATGTGACTTCTTAGTAATCAGTTGGAGTATGAGTGGTATGCCTCATCTCCACAGGGCATAATATTGTTTGTAAAACATAATCAACCGCGTAGTATACATGTTAGAGATAACTACGAGTTAATTGATTGATGATACACTGTAATAGTGCTTATATTCTTCATGTCTCATAAATGTTGAGCTCTTGTTTATAGCTACAACTACTATTGAATAATTTGAAAGCTTTACTGCTTAAGATATTCTTTGATGTTATAATAAAGCTTCTGGCGGAGAGTTATAACTCTCGCTGGGACAATTATGTAAAATTGTCTCACCCCGTAGACTTCAACTTTTTAGGTGGACGTCGGAGACGGAGGAACCGGTCTACAGGTGACCAGTCCCAGTAGTAGCAGCAGCACCACCAGGAGCAGCAGTAAATCTCAGGTGGAGATTTAGCATGCCATGTGGTGTAGTTAGAGTCAGTCCTATGTGTCCTCTGTACTCTCAGGTCTTGGAGTCTTTTGTTATGAGTTCTTGAGATTTTGTATCTTGATGTATATAATTACTCAAGAAGTAATTATCATGAGATGTAAACAGTTTATCTCTTGTTATGAAAGAAGCTTTTATGGATTCAAGCCCTTGTTTCGAAAAGTTTTAATTTTCCGTGATTTTTGTCTTCCGCTGTTAATCGAATCGCTTCCGCTAAGTTTGAATCGTGTTTATATCGTGATTTGGATATCAGAGCCCACATATATAATCACCGAGACACGACCGTAGCTGTTCTCAAACTAAGGGTTAGGTATGACTGCAGTCATCCTCCCTAAACACTTGAATTCTGGATGACAAGCACCCCAAATACTCATCAATATGCGCTCCGAGTTTCCCTTAGGAATACTCATTTCACCATCTGGAAAGTTCTAACACTCAAATGGATCTATGGCACATGGAACTACATGATTAGAGTTTCACTTGATTAGTTATGCCAATTGGGTGAATTAAGGCTGCATCAAACAAGTGGACATACAAACCCTAATTCACTTCTAACAAGCATATAAATATCAAAACTTTAAAAGAGATAAAATGTGTGAAAAATAATTTCTCATCTCATCATCACATGTTACTATTCACTTGCAATTCATGAGACCACACTAGTCATCATACTACCACAAGATATAAATCCTTTCTATTATGTCACATGGTATCAACCCTTATCAACACAAGAGGATTACACCTCATTCAGGGCTCAACCATGCCCAAAGGTCATTAAGGCCATCATACTATTCCCTGCAAGATCATCATTATCTTTCCATGCCTTATAACAAGGCTCAACAACATCAGTTACATATAATACACCAGATCGGCACAATATTGCATTAATGAGATAGGATATATTCATAAACAATCATAGAAGGGTTATATTAACATTAAGAACATTTCTTTATTACATCAACATGCAAGGAATCTAGATATGATTAACTCTCATCATATTCATTATGCACATGTTTAGCATAAGAAAGTATCAACCATGTGGCTATGATAACCATCAATTAACATATCAAGGTTATGATCATAGTAAGGAGGTCATTCCACCATCATTCCATCATATAAGAATGTTAACATGAATACTCATCTTTATCTATTTGCATTAGAGTTAGGTTCAAAAGATAAATTATATTAATGTTACTAATCATCACTTATACCCAAACCCTAATTCACGGCATCCCCATTGGATCATGGATGCATAAGGTGAAGCATCACCATCACATTCCATACTATTCTCAAGTATGAACCAACACATAAATCAAGGTGTAACCATCAGGTTATAGCATAATAGGGCTTCAACAACAATAAGAGAGTACTCTATGATTGTATTAATCATTCAAGGACTATTCTTACCCAGTTACCATCATCTAGTTATATTAAAGCTAGGTATAGCAAGCTATACCTCATTAGGGTTACATATCAACATAATATGATTATCATACCTTCTATTCATATGAGTGAATAGGTAAGACTAACTTATTAAGGGTAACCCTCCATTTGTTCCATCATCATTCAACCCATATCACCATACTACAATGTCACCTAGAACCATTAGATGTTTAAAAGGTAAGAACATTGATTGTTTACATAAGTAAGCACCTTAGATAAACCACCTATGAAGTCCTTGATTTGTTCTCTAGAAAGAGTCACCATATAACCCTAGACATCCCTTGTTTAACACCACAAAATGTTCCATTGAGAGTAGGGTAAAACCCACAATCGACTGTTCATTTAAAATAAGCCATCCATTGTCAACAATTAAGCTCCTTAAGTTGATCATATAAAGGAAACCATATAAATCACATTATTAGGACCAACTATTAAATTATTCATTATTCCACTTTATTGGAGGAATAAATAGTAGATCTTGGCCATTGGGTCAAGTTCATATATTAAAACCATCAATTACAGTATAGGTCCGACCATTGCATCAAATGACAACCATTGGTATAAGGCTTGATTGATGATACAACTACAATTATTTACTCAACATAGGTTTTAGAGACCTGATCCACCATCATTGATGACCATTAAATCACCATAGGTTGTTAGATCAACACTATATTCATTAATTAACATCAAATATTAAGCTAATGTCGTCATTGATTGATAACATCAGTAGGGTACTTAATGGTTGATCATTGAACTTCTAATTGGTCCAAAACCTGACCTAAGGGGGTGACCATGGGTTGTAACCATCATTTGACACCCTTGATCACTACCATAAGTTGTTATGAAGACAACACCATAGGGTTGTTGCAATGGTACCATCATCGGGTCATGGGTTTATAGAAGAAATCAGCTTAAAACCCTAAAATTGACCATTGGTTGATAGGTGCTTAGCACCATAGGTTGTCAAACCAACCTGATACAAGTCATATTATACCTTAAGAATAATGTAAACATGATCACAGGTTCATATAAAACTTAAATCAGAATAGGGAACATTATAAAAATCGAAATCCAAGTCAAGCATAGCTTTTTAGTGTATGGATCATCATTTTCAAGCAAGAACATGATCGAAAAAGGTTATGGTAAGAAATAAACGTGGAGAAAGTTATAAAACTTGCCTATAATGAGAAGATGAAACACCACACAGAAGAAATCTAGAGCAGGTAGGGTAGAAAATCCAAGAATAAGCTTTGAATTCGTCCATCTAGCACCTTGCTTCATCAAATGAGCAAACCCTAAACATAAGGAGCAAGCAAGGTAAGGTTTTAGAGCTTTAGAGCAAATTCTACCATGGAACAGCAAGGTTCCGACCTGGAGTAAGGTCTAAGGAATGAGAAGAGCAAGAAAAATGAAAAAGGAAGGAAGAAAACAACTTGCCTTGGTCGAATTCCCTAGAAGATGACCTTGGAAACCCTAGGTAGGGCTAGATGGAGCCCTAGGAGACCTTCTGCAAAAAAGGTTTTTCTTCTACCTTAGAGCAGTTGGTTCTGCAGAAAAACAGAGTGGATTCATTTCTACAGGTTATAGGAAAGCGAAAGAAAGCATATATTCGTATTTGGGCAAGATAGAGGCAAATATAGCCCATGGATAAGGATAGAAGCAATCATGAGGTGTAAAAGTAGCTTCCCCATGTGTTTATGGCCTTCAACTATTAAGAATATACAAGCACACACACAAGAATCTCCCCCACCATCCCTATTAACATGCTTATCTTTCCTTTGTCGAAATTACCAGCCAATCACATAATTCATTTGTTGATAGCTACTAAAAGTAGCTCATCCGTGAAGGGGTAAACCCTAAATACCCTTGATGAAAACACCTTCAAACCATGGCTCAACCAGGAAACGCATGGCTCAAAAATCTCAAGAATGATAGTATAACATATAAGGAACATAATGTATGTGAAAAATTGCAAATAAAACCCCTCAAATGGGTAAATTACAGAAAAGTCCAAAATGTACAGAAAATTGCATAACTTACTGAAACAGTGTCTAAATTGGACCAAATTTGAAACTTAAGCTTGTATTATGATTTCAAAGCATATATAAAGGTTAGATTAGGGTTGTAGTCATTCAAATATGGTAATTAAACTCATTCAACTCATTAATAAAGTTCAGGGGCCTTACAATCTCCATCCATGTCTTTCGGGAGCAGGTTGTACCACTCGTAGATGCCTTAGACTGTGTAAGGTCCCATCCATTTAGGGTTTAACTTGCCCCTGGAATCATGATTGTGAGTGGCTCATAATTCCAGGTCACCCTTCTAGAAACTATGTGGTTGAACTTTCTTATTGAATGCTCAAACTGCTCTTGCTTGGTAACTTTGTGCATAATTAATGCATGGATTTGCCCACCATTCTTGAAGAGTGTTGAGGTAGTAGAATAAATCTTGAATCCATTTGGTCTCCAAAATATCTACTTCTTGTAGTATGTGAAGTGAAGATATTTTCATTTAACTAGCATGCCTCCCTCCATTTTGTATACTAGGAAGTCTAGTGTTGCTCCTGTTGAATTTTTGATGGAAATGCAGTTGGACCATAAAGCCATCAGAAGACATTCATGCCAGTTGGCATGAGAGATGATAGTTTTCTTTATAATGTTGATCATGTTTTATTTAGAAGCTTCTACAAATCCATTCATCTGAGGTCGATAGGATGACATTCAATGATGTTTGATCCCCAAATAGCTTAGATACTCCTTGATAGTCTTAGTGATGGAGTTTGTCCCATTATCTAAAATGATCCCGTATGGTATCCCATACTAGATTATGATATTGTTTTTAAGGAACTTGATGAGTTTCTGAGATGAGGGGTTGGTGATGGACACTTCTACCCACTGGGTAAATTAATAAATTGCAATCATGATGAAGCAATTGTCGTTCGACTCTTTAGATTTGATCTTGTCGATCATGTCAATACCCTAAGCTAAGAATGGACAAGGCATGGCCATGTTGTAAAGCTAGTTTGAAGGTGAATGAATGTAGTTTCCATGTATTTAATAGGCTCAACATTTGCAGATAAATTGACAACAGTCTATTTCCTTGGTGTTCCCGTAGTATCATAAGAGTTGTATCTTCTTGGCTAGCATGAATCCATTCATGTGTGTGCTACATGGCCCTGCATCGAGCTCCTTCATTAAAGCTTCCACAACTATCTTTTCGATGCATTAAAGAAGAGTCTGACTATAACATCTGCAATATGGTTCTTTTACCCCTCGAACATACTACTTGACTCATCATTTGAGTGCCAGTTGCTCAATCCGGGAGAGGTTCTCAGGGATGACTTGGTCTGATAGGTACATCTTGATGTCATGAAACCAAGCCCTTTCTTCATCATTGGGTGCATTGTCGACAACCATGTAGTAAGGCAGTTGAGTAAGTGTCTCATCTTAGAGAGAGAAAATCTAACTTTCCTAGATGTTGATCCATGAAGTGAGGGTTGCTAGAGTGTCAAAAAAGGCATTTTTTTCTCTTTTGATGAAGTAGAAGTAGACATGCTTGAAGTCTCAAGATAGAGAAAACACATTCTCTTGGTATGGTACCAAATTCTGAGGGCGCATTCTCTAATTTTTCTGGACTTGAGAGATAACCTAGAGGGATTCCCCTTAGTTGTCTGGTGATCTAGAGACCTAGGATGCATGCTTCATATTCGGCCACATTGTTTGTGGTGTCAAATTACAACCGTCTTGCTACATGTAGTTGATCTCCACAGGGGTTCTAAAGGACCATACCTATTACAGATCCTTTTTTGGTTCACGACTCCATCAAAGGAGACTCTCCATGTGTCTACATCTGGAGGGATCCCCATGTCTGGTGCATTGATCATCCATATATCTTCACATGGGAATTCATAGTCATGAGTAGCTTCTTCTAGTAGTGGGGAATATGCTAGTTTATCTACACGGGCTTGTGCTTTGACCGTCTTCATAGGAAGATAGGTAAGTCAAATTCTGATACCATCACCTACTATTTAGCACATCATTTGGTCAGAGTTAGGCGATCTTCATAAATAGTAAACTAGATCATGCTTGGAGATTAGATGTACATGATACATCATTAGATAGTGGTGCATCTTCCTCTTATGTGGATGATAGCTAAGAATTATTTTTCAATCATAGTGTAGCCAACCTTTGTGTCATTGGATTTCTTGGATATGTAGTAGATAGCATGCTCGCCGTTAGCTGTTGCTTGACTTAAGACTCCACCAATCAATCTCTTGTAGATAGATAGGCACAAGATGAGAGGAAACCTAGTCACCACTGGCCTTAGTACTAGAGGATTGTTAAGGTAATCTTTTATCTTTTGGAGCATGGCCTCACACTACTGGTTCCATCCACAGTTAGAGTTTTTCTTTAATAGCTTGAAGATTGCTCACATATAGGTGTGAGTTTGGCAATGAAGCAACTAATAGATTAAAGGCATCCAAGCAAACCTCATATCTTCTTCTCAGTTCCATGGGAAGACATTTTTTGATGGCTTGTGCTTCCTTAGGATCTGGTTTGATTCCTCTCTAGGTGACAATATATCCCAATATGTTACCAGATGTAACCCCAAAGGCTCATTTAGTGGGATTCAGGCATAGGGAGAATCGTTGTAGTCATCGAATGAACTTATCAAGGTTGGTGAGGTAGTCTTTAGGACATTTAGATTTAGAAATCATGTTGTCCATGTAGAGCACCACTTCTTTGTGCATGATGACATGAAAGAGGGAAATCATTTTCCTCTGATATGTAGACCAAAAGCCATGACTAGATAGCATAACACTCCCCATTTTGTGACGAAGGTAGTTTTTTTTCTTTGTCTTTATTTGCCGTTTTTATTTGATTGTAGACGACATATTTCTCCATGAAACTAAGCACTGCATAGGCTGTTGTGTTGTGAATGAGTTTGTCTATGTTTGGTTGTAGAAAGTCATATGTTGAAGATTCCTTGTTGAGGTTGCAATAGTCCACACATAGTTGTATCTTGCCATTTTTCTTTGGAATTACAATGTTGGCCAACCATGTTGGATTGTTGATCGGCTCTCATAACCCATCACTATATTGAATTTGAACTTCTTCCATGATCTTGAGGCTCCATTCTGGCTGCATCTGTCTAGCCTTTGGCTTGATTGGGAAAATATTAGGGATGGTGGGTAGTCGATGGATAATAATTGCTTTTTTCAACCCAGACATGTTGGTGTAGCTCCAAGATAACACATCAATGTAGTGGTGTAGAAGATCTATCAGTTGGTTGTTGATGTGTTAAGGTAGACACACCCCAACTTTCACTTTGCATGGCTTGTGGCTTGAGCTAAGGTTGGTTGTTTGTCTCATCCTCAATATTAAAAGGTTGATGCTCCTCATACATTATGGGATAGTTACATTTTAAAATCCAACATCTTCATCATTGTTAATCTGTGCCATCTCTTGAAATATCTATCAAACTCTCAAATAGCATGCTTTTCTTCAAATTCATTTGGTTTTCAAAATTTTGTATTTTTTGTATTTTTGGGTATTTTGCATTTTTTAAGATTTTATATAGATGAGTGGGGATGTGGTAGAGCATGAAAAAACATCCATACATTATCTCTGCCACATAGGGTGTTGTTCTTCTAATGGGTCTTTTTTTGGGTGTGAGGGAGGACCTAGCCCTTAGTACGTCACAGTCATCCACACACTAGTGCTAGAACTCCTTTCCTTCCTGAATAAGATTTATGAGAGTTTGTGGGTCTTCCACAACCTTAGAATCAAAGATGGCATTGGCACCCCATCCTCCAATAATGTCATAGGTGTCGTCATATTCGTCCCATGTGACGCCATATTCTTTTTCTATGACTTCATCATCTGTAGTCTCGATGTCATCTTAGCTGGACTAGTCGGGGCAAACCCATAGATGATTATAGTTATCTACTTCGGGTAGCATATACACCCTTTATGGTGTTGGGTCGATGATCTTTGTCTGGACAACATTGTCATATTCATGATGTGTAATTCTTTTACTAATGTCTAAGTAATCAGGGCACAACTGACTAACAGTCAAAGTCAGCATCCTGTTGATTATGTCCTCATTTGGAGGGATGGTTTTTCTCTTAGACAGTTGGTTTTCAAGGAGGTACGGATGCCCTAGTCTTCGTTCGTGTTGAGGGAAATCTCTGTAATGCTGGAAGTGATCCTGGAATAGTCCTCCTAGTTATTTTCGACCTCTTGCATAAAATAAGGCAATGCCACAAGAATGATTGCCTTGGTTGTATATGAATGTTCTTCTCTGGTCGCCATGTTACAAGGAAAATATAGGTGGGGAACCTTACACTAAGGGCCCAGATCCCACTGATTTAGTACCCAGAGTCAACATTCTTCCTCTAGTTGGAGGCATATGGCTTCACAACTTAGATATTGGGTTATTGGTAGGCTGTTAATGTAATCTCTTTGAGTTAAGCCGCTTGTAGTGGGACACAACATGCATGCTTTTATTATGATGTCTACTTAGTGATATAAGTTCTTGTGTAAAATGGGCCATAGAAACCTAGGCCCAATCTATTCTATCTGGGAGGGACCTTGATGATCTCTATGCGTCCCTATCGTGAGGCTCCTAGTCCTTTGTCTGGATGGATATTCTTCTCCCGCATTTATTTAGTGAATGGTGCATGATCGTAGGGCAGATGACATCTCTTACTTGGGGCCATCTAACTTATTTTAGCAATGTGAAGCACCTCAAAGAAAAGTGGGTGATCATCTTCTTTGATTCATGCTATAGTAATAGGACTGTTGGCCTAAACTATGGTGATTCCATGTCCTAACTAGGACTTTAACTTCTGAAGTAGCGATGAGGGAACTACCTGATTTTGATGAATTCACAGCCTCCTAAGAAAGAGGTTGAAGGAGGGACTCATCTCCATGACAATGAACTAGACGGTGAATGTCTAGGGCCTGATTTATATCTCAAGCATAATTTCTCCCAGAGCATCCATGTTTAACCCCTATAAGGAGGTTTCTTTCTTTGTTATTGATTGGAAGTCGAAAGGATCCTTCCCCATTCTAATTAGTGTCTATAAGTGACACACATTGAGGCATGCAACATTGTCAAGGAAGAACAAGGGTATCTTGAGGCCATTGTATATTATAGTGATCAGTAAGAGCATGTTGTGATTTCCTACTATTGTAATCTCATCCTTGGAGAATGAGATCAAATGTGGGGTTGTAAGTTAATCAAATGTTGGCTGCAAGAGATTCTGGCCGTACATCTTTAGAGACATAGGATCCTTCCAAAATCTTCATGACTACATCCTAGTGTTTGGGGTTATGGATCACTTTTGTTAGTGATACTTCCACTTCTGATTTGCTAATGAGCTAAATTGTATCCGAGCCTTTGGGATCTGTCTCCTTGTAAAGCTCAGGTGCTGGCGATACCTTCTTGGTATCAATGGATGGAATGGAGACCTTACTGGAGCCTTCTTCTATAATATCGGTAGGGACTCCTATTTAGGAGGTCAATTTTTCCTTACCCATGTCAAGAGGCAATGATACATATGGAAAGGTAGATTGTTGATCTCCCTTTTCTGTGATGAGTATAGTTGTTATGGATGATATCACAACTGTAAGGTGAGAACTTGGAGGGACTGCCGCCTTTGGGACCCAAATCTTCTACACCTTTGACTTTGGACATGCCCTAGGTATACTAATCAATTGTTCGTTCTGCCCCTGGAAGGCCCCTGTACGATATTCGATTCTACCTTTTGCCCTTGGCAGGAACTTGATATACTAGTTGGTTTCTTGAGGCTGATCAGAATCACCAACTTTTGTTCTTGGGCCAAGGTAATAATCTAAGCTCTTCAATACTAGTTTTTGACTGCTTGCTCCAATGGAAGAATGACTCCGGAGGGTGATTCCACTAGTGATGATATCATAGCCATTGTCTTGTAGGACAAAGGTTCCTCTCCTGAAGAGACTGTGTGGACCTCCCCAATATCTATAAGATCTTGCAAGGTGTGTTTTAGCATGATGCATGAATCTATCTTGTGACCCTTTATTCTATGGTAGTCACAAAAGGCATTATCATAGTAGCTCTCTAGTAAGGGATTATGCAGATTCGTAATCTATAGAAACTTGAGTATATGGTTGGTATCCGACATGATAGTGTTGAGGGAAGCTCCCAAGGGTGTGAACTTCCTCTTTGGTTTGGAAGGCTCTTTAGTTGATGGAGGGATAATTGTTGGCTCACCATGAGAAGTCAAATTACTTACTTCCAGAGGAGTGCTTGTGGATGTGTACATGATTGGTGACTGAAAAGGTGGTGCGTACACATAGTAGTTGTTTGGAGGTGGCTGATAGTATCTTGTTGCGATTGAGGTGTCAGGTCATGAGCAACCTATGTCATCAATGTCTATGTTGACGAGACCTATATTGTTGGCAGTTGTTTCTTTCCCATCCTAGCAAGGACAAGTACTACTGCCACCCTGACATCTGATGTCTTTGCTTTCACCCACTTGTACTTCTGATTAGTCATTGAGGAAGGGGATGATTGTTGCAAGTTGAGGCCTATGTTTTAATATTCCCCTCTCTTGATTGAATTTCTAATCCGTACATCCACTTGTATGAGATATGGAAAAGTATTGTACCTTTGTAAGGATAATAGAGTAGTGAGAGCTAGCATAGCGGCTTGGATCACCATGTCCAAAGCCTCCATCTGTAGGCTTCAATTCTAGCTGAGTGGAAAGCTCCCTCCATCGTCTGTCAAACCCAGAGAAGATTTCATCCATATTTTACTATAGGGATTCCAATTCTTCCTTGGTCGAGACCTAGTCTAGATTCTAGGCATATTGATCGATGAACTTTTCGGCAATCTTGGCCCATGTGGTTATGTTCATGTCCTATTTGTTGTACCAGGACAACCTAGGACCATTTAAGGTCCGTTCAAAATTGTGTACTAATATTTTTTTGTCATTCTAAACTTCCATCATATTTGAGCAGTATGCCTTCATGTGGTCAACATGATCCCTCTCTTTGAAGTAATCATAGAATTTTGGCTTGTTGAAGTTTCCAGACAGCTTCGTGTCAAGAAAGTGGTAGAAGTCACTGAACCTATTTCTACTTTCCTTCTTCCCTTCTATAAATTTGATCTTTTGCATAATCTCAAGCAATAGGGGACATGTGGTAGCATGTTCCTGTGCAACAACTTCTTAATGTGCGACCAACACGAGTATAATTGGAGGTTTTATTTTCATTGGAGGAACCATATATATGAGTGGTGGAAATCCATATCCTCCCCCTATGTATGGGTTGTACTGGGAGAGGGGTGGTGGATACATAGAGCGCAGGTTGGGTACTGATCCTCTACCATTAAAGTATTGCATTTGAACCTTTGTGCCGATGTTGTCTTGCTTGTCCACTCAAGGTTCTTCCTATGTGCATGCAACTTCATTTTCTTTCTTATTTCCTTCGGTTTTTCCTCTAGGATTTAAGAAGGTTGTTGCTTCCTCCTGAGATATATGGACTAACCTAATGTTAATAAATGACAGATTCTTATAGAGCTCTGGCTGAAATGGATGGGAACCCCACATGCCATGTGGTAAAAATGGCACAGATGAACCGATAGGTGTAGATCCTTGTCAGACGAACCCCGAGTAGTGCAACCCTTCTATATATCAAAACTTGATGGAAGCGAGATAGACATGTTGGAGGGCTTCTCAAATGGATGTCCTTCTTGAGAGGTTGTGGCTCTAGGTGTGGTGGCGTCTTTGTTGCACTTCTCAAACTCTTCTAGATTTCCTTGCTTATTTTGGATGGCCTCCCGTTTGGAAGTACCATCAGATTGACAGTTCGTACTACTGCTCCCAATCATTCTGATTGACCATTGGCGAGACTTCATTGCAAGTAGAACTAGTGGGATTCAAAAGGTGTAACATTATGAGAAAATACTACATTCTTTGGATGGGTCCCTCCATACACACAATGCCATACAAGAAATTGAAAAAGGTTCCTCTCTAATGAGGGAAGCATATGCAAGGGATGCTCTTAGATTTCTTGCGATCTTCTCATGATGAATGTCACTTGTAGTTTTTTCTTGTTATATTTTTTAGTGGTTGTTTCTACCCATATCTTGGGATATATGAGGGAACCTATCCACTTTTGTATGATACACATCTTCCAATGCTATGGTAGAAAGGAAAAGATGGTGGATGCATTGTTCTTTTGGGAAATGCTCCAAAAAATCATTTGGAGTAGGATGGAATGTCGGTATTTTGAGTAGTTGATTAAGATTAAGGTGAACCTTACTAAGATAGTGAATGTTCTTGATAAAACAATCTTGTTCCCCACAACATCCTTGTCATTGAGTTTACCAAACTAAAACCCTTGGCAACATCCATGACACCCTTGGTTTCCTCCTAGTTTAAGGGGTTTCTCTAGAGAGTTCTTGTGAGGAATGGTTGGCAAGGAGGAAGCCCTAACTTGGCCTCTCCTTTTTGTGGCATTCAGTGAAAGGATATGGCCTAGTTTTATGTCATATTCTAGAACCCTATTTAGGAAGATGAACTATATGATTGGCCCAGTTTTAGGTCATGGTCCAAGACCCAAAATGATTTGAAAGTTGAAGTGAGATTAGTTTAAGGTCATAATCTAGGATCATGGTGGGACGGACCTGGCATTGATGAATGATGTCTTACATGACATGGAGGAACCCTATTTAGGAAGATGAACTATATGATTTGCCCAGTTTTAGGTCATGGTCCAAGACCCAAAATGATTTGAAAGTTGAAGTGAGATTAGTTTAAGGTCATAATCTAGGATCATGGTGGTACGGACCTGGCATTGATGAATGATGTCTTACATGACATGGAGGAACCCTCCTCTTTTCCCAAGTTTTGGGGACAAGTTTCCTTTTTTTAGTTTATTTTAATCTTTATAAAAAAATGTTTTGAATTATTAGTTTGGGATTATTAATATTTGTTAAAGATTTTTGAGTTGAGATTGTTATCTATGTTAAAAATTGTTTGAGTTTATATTGTTAATATTTGTTAAAAATTATTTTATTTTAAATTTTTGACCTTTGTTAAAGATTGTTTGAATTGAGAATGTTAATATTTGCTAAAGATTGTTTGAGATTTGAGTTTGAATTGGTTAATCTTTGAAAAAGATTGTTTGGAATCTACATAAGAAAAGTGTTAGTGAAATCTCAATAATGTTTCAACAACAAAGACATGAGATATGTACATGAAGCCAATAACCCTCTTTGTTAGCCTATGAGTTTAGATCCATGTTAATTCTTCACTCAAGAATGACCAGTGTAGGAGGGGTGGGTCCTTATCTTCTCTATGTATAGATAACACTCATTGAGGGGCATCCTATCAACAGATAAGATACTGCTCCCAATACACCTTATGACTACGACTCCTGGTAATCAGTCGTGAGTGCAAAGAGAGTGGGATGTTTTCAAGGCATTTGGACATCTAGCTTAATACTGTGCTAGTTTCTATACTGTAATTTGACTTTACTTTCAGGAATCAAAGTAAGGTTGGTACACATTCCATGACACATGGGTTTGTAGGCATGTGAAGTGCATGTGATAGGTTTTAGAAATTTTGAAAGGAAGCCCATGATCCACGATATTCACTGGTATGAAGATAAAGGAATGACAATTACATGTTTTTAGAATAGATCAAATTTTGTTTCCAAATTACACTTGCTATCATTCTTTATTTTGTTTTCTTTTGTGTTTTTTCTAGAAAAAGACTTATTTTACATTTTTAAAGAGGGAAGCGAATGCCAAACCCTAGATGGGCAGTGTGTCTACAACCCTGATTAACAATGGATAAAGTTGTCCAAAATGGAAAAATAGGATCATGATCAAGATACCCTAAGATGCAAAAAAATGAAAAGAAATGGGTACGATAAGACAGATCTCCTCGATCTACGTGCCCAGAGTGGGCAGATCAGGGTGATCTGCTAGTTCTCATCTAGAAAAAATTGGCAAACAAAAAATTGAATAATCTTGAAGATGCCCAATCCTCATGTCAGGACAGTAGGATCTTGATTTCAAGCAACTTGGCTTTACTCCCCTGAGGAGTCACCAATCTGTCGCACCCTGCCCAAAAAGGGGAAGGAAATCGAGATATTTGGGGATAAATCTCAACCCTTTTTGGTAGTCAAATGTCGCATAAAAATAAAAATAGTTTTGAAGTTGCCATCTCAGTTTTGGACAAAATTGAGGAAAAAAGATAAATAATTGAAGCCACAATGTAGTCTGAGCGATTATCCATGTTGGATAAAGAAAAATAAAATAATAAAAGCAAATCTAGAGATCAGATTTGACGATCTAGTTATGAGTGGGGAAGGTTTAAAAAACCCATCTCGCCCAATAAACCGGTATCAAGGCACTGTTAGATTGTGAGGAAATTGGCAATTTAGGTTGGTTAAACTAAAGAAAACATGAAAATAAGATTAAAAACATTTTTTTGACTCTATAGCCTTCCTGTCATGGCCCCCAAAGTCCTAATTTTTAGGTGTATTGTGGTCCTAATCATCTCATGACCTCCCAAGGTGGAGATCCATCTTTTGTGATTAGGAGCGATGCGTAAGATGTTAGAGGATGACTAGAAGAGTTATGCTTAGAGAACTAGATCTAATTTTTGAGAAGTAGTAAAAATGACAACTATAAGAGCAACATAACAATTATACAAAATTATAGATTTGATGCAATAATATAAGTTAAATGCATTAGTTATAGATCTAGAATTAACAGATAGTAGATTTAGTAGTTAGGCACATCAATTAGAGCAGTTTTCCATTCTATAGATCTAGTGGAGCAAATGGTGTAAGAGGAAGGATCCTCTAATCATGGGAAACACAAAAGTAAATAGAGATATAGTCATCGCACTAGCTTTAGGATAGATGAGAGGGTCCTGGAATACGTAGGTATGGGGTCTATTTATAGATAGATCTTAGGGTCTTGGATTATGGGAAAAACCTTCGGGAAGCGGGGGTAGATCACGTCAATGCACCATGTGAGGCCTACGGATCTAGGTGATACACCATGTGGAATACAATGGATGACGATGATCCACCCAGTGTCTCAGGGTGAAAAAAAAGCAAATCTCATTTTCCCAATAATTTCAAGAATATATTGGATAAAAGTAGAGAAACCATACACAATAAGATAAATTGCAATTATCTCTTAGATTTTTTTTGACAAAGTAGCTGAAAAGAGGAAATATTCTATTTCAAATAATTCAACAAGGCAACTTGTGAAAAAATATACTATTTAAGGTAAAATTGAAGAATAATTACATTTTTGGTTTGAAAGAAAGTTTTCTTTATAGAAGAGCCTGAACTGGGTGTAAGTGAAAAAAGGGTGATTTAAATAGGCAGAAAAATGAAAAAAAATGTGGACAAAAGAGGTATATGTGGAAAATGGGTAGGATGAGGTATGGATTCCATCATTATTTAGAGAATATACACTAAACATGATTTTCTACTGAGTGAGCAAAAATGAGGTGTCAACATAAACCTTAATCATCATATGGCACTAAAGACATGTGTAAAAAAATCAAATTATCTTGTTAAACGTTAAGCATAGAGGGAGATTAGGCTCTTCATGAGTGGATTTTGGGGACGAAATCCCTTTTAAGGGTTGGGGGCGTTGTAGCATACTCAATTCTATCCTCCTGGCATATTCCTCCCATTTTCACACCTTATTCATATAAATAAATAAATAATTACATATTAGTAATTTTCCCCTAATTGGAAATGTATTAGTATTTTGGAGCTAGATAATCACTATAATTCATTAATACCCTTTTATATGAAATATTATGATATATAAACCACAATGAATGAAACATCAAGAGTGTTGTGGAAATACACAAATGTATAGAATAAATCATGATTTGACATGTTAGAGTGCGCCTTGGGGTGAGGGATGAAGGATATTGGAACAACATTAGGATTATATCATAATTGACCAATCTAATAGAATAAATGTCATGACTCAAATTTAATACACTAATAATGAAACATTCCACAAAAGACTTTTAAAATACAACACTATAGTTAAATTTGTTTTCCGTAGGGTCTTATCAACATGCTTATGAATGTTGAGGTGAATTGAGAACAAGGCACATCCCATTTTGAGGATTGAAGAAAAAATAAGATTTAATAGAATTTAATAGATATGATGTGTGTCATGCTACCTGTGTTCCACTATTTTCCTTCTGTCATACACATTAAATCACATTCCATTGATCCTTGGTCAAGTGGATTGTTAGCATGGTTGTGAGATCAATATTTGGTGGTGGGGAGTTAACCCCTATCTCCAACCTCTCGTGTCTAATCCATTTTCTTTCTCGTTTGGGCATTGATTCCTCTAAATTTCATTGTCGTTCATCTCTCCTCATAATTCTGCATCACTTGATCTATGTGTCAATGCCATCAATGACTATCCAATGAAACATCCAAATCTCTCCTAGACCACCTACCCCATCACCACCTCCTATAGAGTTGTCTCCCTTTCACCCTAATTATCATTGGCTAAAACCTACCTAGAAATCTACTTCTACTCTCATTACACCACCTATTCTCATCAACCAAATCATATGTACGGTGTCATACTATTGAGTTCAAAGTCTTCTATTGGCTGCTAGAGCTTTGTAGTTTATCTATTTGTCGGCTTCCAAAATTTCCTTATAAGATAATCATACCATTGGTACCTCATCTCTATATTTTTTCCTTTTACTCAACACACCATTCTCTGGTTTCCCATAGATACAAATTCCCTCCTTCCCCTTCTCGTGGTGCTCCAAATAAATCTCTCTTCAATTTTTTAACAAGAAGGAAATGAAAAATGTATTGCAATAGAATTATATTGACTAGATGGGAACAATGATGAGAAAATACATGTATTCCACCTCTTTCCTCTACTCTTTCACAAACTAATCGTTGTCAAAGAATTGAGCAAACAAACTTAAAATATAGGGCATTGAATACAAAATTAATTTATATGGTTTTCCTATAAATCTAGGTAAATTGTTTCATGATGGTGATAATCAAAGATGACCAAGAGTGATGTTTGAACTTCATGCATTCAATCTCACATCACAAACCAAACTAGGTGACCCACATGGATAAGTAAAAAGGTGAAATGATCTATCTTTGATGTTTCCTGTCTCAATGGGCATGTAAATGGATGAAGGGGGTTGCAGTATGATATTGGAGTGCTATTACATACAATCACACTTCTTTTCTTTATTTATTTTCTATCACATAAGAGCATATTTTATTTTCTTTTCAATAGTTTTTCCTTTTTCTTTTCCCTTGGTTTAGTTAGCGCACATTGTGGTAAGAGTGAAGCAGATGAAATATATATGGCCACTCCAAACTTTTGGAGGGTGTCCAAGACTAACATGTGCACCTTGGCATCCTTTCATGAGGCATAGTGGTGGGAAGTAGTGGAAGAGAAATGGGTCAAAAGAGGACTTCATTAGTGTGGGTTTCAACATGCGATCTCCTACATGAAGGTTACCTCAACATGCTTCATCAAGTAATAGCACACCACATGAATGAGCAATATAAAAACACATTTATATCATGAGATATGCAAAATCCTAAGTGTTTTGACTTGCTAACATCACAATTCAACCATCCATTTCACAATCATAATAGAGGTTATTAACATGTAGAAAGTCAACTATTGAGACCATTTAGCAATAGACCATGGGAACATAATATGCATTTGTCAAAGGTCAACATTTTCATTTCAAAATGTAAAGATTGAGTTAAAACATGCTTTTAGGCATGCATTTCAAGTTTGGGTAAAATTGGTCAAAATGGTTCCAATTTGACCATAAACCCCATGTAAACCTACACTAGAAAGCAAAAACTAACAAATAAGAAATTTCTGACTAAAACACACAAGAAATGAAAAAAACCTACATGAAATGCAATGCATAGCATGACATTGCAAACAGAGCAAAATTTCTAAAAAATTAAGCAAAATTGTAAGATAGTAAACTATATGTAAGCATGTATGCAAAAAAAAATATAAACTAGATAGAGGTCTTGCAAAAATCAATCATCACAAGACAAAGTACAGTGGGAAAAGATGAAACAAGCATATCAAAATGAAATTGAGATTAGGGTGTGTACTACCCTACTGCCCCAAACTATTGAATCATGTCGTACTCATCATGATACTAGAGTTTCAGATTGATGGGGTAGAATTCATTGCAGTGATGGACCTATGGAAGTCCCCCGTATGGTAAAGGGTGCCGATAGTAACCGCCCTACTAATCTTCCATTGGAGGCGGGTATGTACCCTGGTAACTAGACAATGCACCCCTCAAATTCTCCCCCCATTGGGGATTTCATTGAACCTACACATGATGAAAGTGGTACTTGTGGTTGATTTGGTGATGCATATGTTGTTGGACCAACTCTACGTCCTCTTGTGTCCTCTGAATCCCCTTCAACTGTGCAAAAATAGAAGACATGTCGTACACATTTGTCAGAGGTGAATGCACATCAAAATCATCTTGTCTTACTCTAGTGAGACGAGGTTGCTCAAGAATGTCTTGTTGCACCTAGATATCAGTCTCTCCCTCTCCCTCAAGTAAATTAACTAGTGGTTCCCAATAGGCTTCTTTGGGATGTGCACTTTTCCATCTGGAAAATTCCCTCAAGAAATCTTTTGTCGGTCCTAAATCATCAACGAATACATTGTTGTGATAAAGTATCTTTAGGGTGATGCTGGGGTACCTAAGGTTTATGTTATAAATTATCTTTGTTGTGTAAAGAGATCATATGGGACTGTGAAAGGTAGTTTAGATCAATTATTTGGTCCCTTCAACTTTTATGAGCACTTCTAAATCACAATATAGGGCTAGAGTAATATTAGTTACAACCCCTCACATGATGAGTGGATTCTTTCTCTTTGATGGGATTGTCTTTCAATGGTGAATCATCATAACTCTTATGTTGACATGGCCATTAGTTACCGATGTGGATCACAAAGAGGTCTTTCTGGGTGCAATAACCTTGATTGGCGTACTACCCAAAAATGTTGTTGACTAAGACTTTTTAAAAGTACCTTATGAAAGGATTGTGTAATCTTCTTGTCTTACATTTTCCTACAAAAAATGTTTCTTTTCCAATAAACTGATTTCACATTGCTAAATAGTTTCTCTTTCCATACTTAACCAACCATCCATCATCAAATTTCTAAGCCATCTCTGGCATCAACAAAAAAATCTTGTTGAGCTAGGAGGACGTCAAAACACATGGAGAGTCAATAAGTCTGAACCGAATGGAATCCTCCCCTCGGTAGGAAGCCTTCTCCAATGACCCAAAAATTCATGGGTGATTTCAATATAGGTCTCTTAGACCTTGGTTTGCACTTAAAATGACCCAGATATATATGTATAGTGTTTTAAGATATAATTGATCCCTATAGACTGCATAGTTGACATGTACACATACTTCATAGGAATCACCCTCCTTGTAGTGCATTCTGGGTGGAGAGGCCTCACAAAAATTTCCTCCTTAATCCTATAGTAAGAGTATTTCCTTCAGATTGTTTCCCCAACACTCTCATTCTCTCTACTCCCAACTTTAAAATCATTTCCTCTGGATGATACTCTAGATCCTTACATTTCATGCCCTCACCTTTCTCTTCTTGATAATAATGTGACCCAAACTTGTATCCAAGTTAAGGGGCACCATTTTGACTGGCATCGTCTTCCTCTTCTTCAATAAAAAACCTCCCTCTTATGGGTTTTTGTGTATTATGCATCTTTGCTGAAGATGTGGAGTGTCTCATCGGAGTAGGTCGTAGAGACAAGCATAAAAATGAGGCTATAATAGATTTATCACTCCTTTCTCTGGCCAGACAATCAATTTCAACTGAAGAAATAAGATTTTCCATCTCTTCTTCCTCCCCCTCCTTATGGTTTTTGTAGTTTAGATCTGTGGTGTTGATGTTAGAAGAGGACCAAAGGTGGGAGCCGCTCACTAATGCCAAACGCTAAAGAGATCCAAAAATGGAGTTCAATGGAAACAAAGTGGAGATCTGGGAAGGTGGAGTGATGTTTGAAGCTCTCTTTGTATGGTTTTTGTTTCCTTGACGAATTGGATTGCAACTTGGACATCCTTATTCACTGTCTTACCCATCTTCTTCATTTTGCAAGGATCTTGGAGGTGGATGACATAAAAACTGGGGCTGGGTGGATTTTCTTTGGAGGTGGAGAAATGGAGTTGGAGACGGGTTAGAATGGAGATATAGAGGTAAGAGAAGGCCTATGGGAGCTCAAGTAAGCTTCAATGGAGCTTGGGGATGAAAACATGGAGGATATGGGGGAGTGGAAGTCTCCCTAGGTCATTCAAAGTGCAAAATTGCCAATTGTGTCAAATAGAATGAGAAGGGTTGTTCTATATTAAACATAAATGACATACTTAAGTGGTGGGTCTAGGCCAGCACACCACATCTAAAAGCCTGACAGTGTTGGCCAACCCTAAACTTGAGTTTTTTTCATTGTAACTCTGTCAGGGCCAACATGACCACTCTGTGGTAGCACGATCAAGTTGGCCACTTTTAGTGCAAAAATCTCAATTTTTCTCAGTTCTTTCAAAAATTCATATCCCAATCAATTTCTTTGATCCACAAAGATATCATCTACTCATTTCCTATGAATTGAGCCTTTTTTCTCAATTTCCAACCTATTTCCTTATCACACTTCAAAACTCACACAAAAAAGCATTAAACACATGTTTGTGTTTTCTTGGAAAATGTATGAAATAACCAAAAGAATAAAAAAGTGATGGTTGGGGTGCAACAATTCGCAAACCTAGGTGGGTTGCCTCCTACTAGCGTTAAGTTTTATGCGTTCAGTCAGACTTCCTGATTTTTGAATCACTATCCTCTTGAGAACCCCTAAATGTCATCACCGTACTAAATTGACTTTTCATGTGCATTTTAGCACATCTCTTTCTCAAAAGGGACTTCCTCAATCAACATCACAATGTCAAAAATTTGATTGACCTTATCGGGACCAACTTCAACAAATGCTTTCAATATTTTCCCATTCACTATGAGCCTTTATTCCTTTCCTTCTCATATATCAAAACAGCCCTGGATGGATAAACTTGATTGACTTGGTATGGTCGTTCCCATCTTGACCTAAGCTTCCCAGGAAATAATTTAATCCTAGAACTGTATGGCCAACTCATTGCCTGGGCTTGAAAGACTTTTTGATCAACTTATCATGCAAGAATTGTACTCTTTCTCCTTATCTTTTAGACAACTCATAGGCTTCATGCCACATTTCTTATAATTCATTGAGCTATATGTTTCTTCTCATTCTGGCAGTTTCCATGTTCATATCAAATTTCAACACCCATAATGCCTTATGTTGAAATTCTACCAGAAAATGGAAGGTCCTCCCATATATGAGTCTGTAAGGAGTAGTGCCAATCAAGGCTTAAATACAGTTCTAAATGTCCACAAAGCTTCATTGAGACATAGAGACCAATTCTTGCAGTTAATACTCACCATCTTCTCAAGAATGAAATTTATGTCCCAGTTGGCTGTATCAACTTCTTCACTCATTTGAGGATGGTAGGGAGTGGCTACATGATGGTTCAACCATGACTCTTCAAGCGGCTCTCAAAGCTTCTATGAATAAAGTAGACACATCAAATTGACTGAAGATGTTCAACATCACAAACTCACACACCACCTTGTGGTTTTTAGTTCTTGTAGAAATTGCTTCAACCCATTTTGAGAGATAATTTATAGCCACCAAGATGTATACAAACCCAAAAGAAGGGGGGAAGTCAATAGCCCGCACCTCAAACACCTCTACTACTGAGATTGTACCCACCTTTTGTCACATCAAGCAAGCTTTTTCATGAGAATCTTTGAACAAAGTTGGCCAAAAGAAACCACATGTAAAACTTTGGTAGCCGTCCTCTTTCCACCAAAATTTCCTCTATGCTAGAGTGGCACATGGACAGAATGTCTTGTTGTTCACTTTCTGAAATGCATCTTATTATGAGTTGGTCAGAACAATAATTTAGAAGATATGGGTCATTCCACACATATTCATCAAATCAAACAATCACTGACTTTCTTCCCTAGTCCAAGTGCTTGACACTCTACCACTAGCCAAGAAGTCGGCTATGTGCTTGTATATGGCCTTTGTATAGATTGACACAAAAGGAATTGCCCATAAAGAATTGTATCCTTGGTCTTAATTACTTCATCAAAAGGTGCTTCAATGTAGGACAGGTGGTTGGTTGCAGAGCTTTCAATCCCTTTCTTATCAAGATCTCAATATCAAAATCTTGGAGTAAAAGGATCCAATGAATCAACCTAGGCTTTGATTCATTATTTGACATGAGATGTTTGAGTGATGCATGGTCGGTGTAGAAAATCACCTTGTTTTGTAGGACATAGGAATGAAACTTATCAAGAATAGATATCATGATAAGAGATTCTTTTAATATTATGATGTAGTTCATTTGAGTCTCATCCATTATTTTACTTGCATAATAAATAAAATGAGGTATTCAACCAACCCATTTCCTAGCACAACCACCATTATCATATTAGACGAATCATTCATGATCTCAAATGACAATAGAAGTCAGGGGCTTACACAATAGGAGCAAAAATCAACCTGTACTTTAGGTGGTTGAAAGCCCCCGTACATTATCATCAAAATTTAACTCAACATTCTTCTCAAGAAGGTAGTAAAATGGTCCAGAAATCTTGCTAAAATCCTTTATGAAATGACATTAGAAACCTACATGCCCAAAGAAAAAATAGAAATGTCTTACAGTGGAAGGAATGGTTAGGGTAGAACTGAGGCACACTTTGTCCTTTTCAACTTCAATCCCATCTTTAGATACGTGATGACCAAGAATAATGCCTTCAAGAACCATGCAGTAACTCCTCTCCCATGAAGAAACCAAATGAACTTTCACACTTCTTTCAAGAAAGATGGTGAGGTGACACAAACATTCATCAAAAGTCTTCAAAAACACTAAAAAATGATCCATGAAGACTTCAAGAAAGGAGTCGAGCGTATCCACAATGATGGGTGTAATAGATCTCTAGAAAGTGGACGGGGCATTGCAAAAGCCAAAACATCATTCTTCTATAAGCAAAGGTACAACTTGGATAGGTAAAGGTGGTCTTTTGTTGATCTACAACATGCACTACCACTTGGAAGTATCTAGAGTAGCCATCAAGAAAGAAATAGACACCCTGTCTGAAAAATCTCTCTAGAATATGATCAATGAATGGTTGAACAAAGTGGTCCTTCTTTGTTTTGTAATTTAGTTTTCTAAGTCTACATACATGTTCCATTTGGATTTCTCCCTAATATGCATCATTTCACCATTTTCATTAGGTTCAATAGTGATCCCATCATTCTTGGGTACAACTAGGATACGACTCACCCAAGGGCTATCAGAAATGGGATAGAAGATCACAAAATCAAGTAACTTTACCACCTCTTGAGTCACAACTTCTTTCAGCTTGGGATTCAATCTTCTTTGCATTTGATGGATTCACCTTACACCACCTTCAAGATAGATCCTATGTACACAAACTTGGGGGGGGGGGGTCAACACCTCTCAGATCAACAATAGATCACCCACATCTTGAATGTTCTTTTTTAGGATGAAAACAAGAGCATCTTCTTGGTTTGGAGAAAGAATAGAAGAAATGATCACTGGGATGGTATCATTGGGACCAAGAATACATATTTTAAACCTTTAAGATGTGTTTTTGACTCAAGACCAATAGGATCCTAAATAGCATTCCTTAAAGGATTGATAGAAATAGAGGGTAGATCTTCACACATAGAAACTAATGCAAGCTCATTCCTTTTAGTTGTGTCCTGATCATGCATCTCAACAATAGGCCATGACCTCTACCCTTTTTTGCGGTCTCAATTATGAGGATAGGCATTCCTCAACATTCTCCTCTTAGAAATCAATAATATAAAAATCATGATCGATAGCACCTATCACCTCGACTTTGGAAGATACTTTGGATATGTTTATTTGGATCTTCATGTGCATGAAGGTTACATACATGGTTCCATCCGCCACACATATCACTGCATTGAAACTTTCTAAAAAGGTGTCCCCACGAAGATGGGCATTTTCTCATGTCTTTCTCCATAACAAGCACAATGAAATCAGTAAGAAATAAGGCAAAAAATGTGTCATCATCAAGTCTTACCAACACAACATTGATGTGGCCTTGAGGTGTCTTCACAGAATGGCCAACCAATTTGAAGGTGTAGTTTGTTGGCTGTATGTATCCCAATTCCATCTCATCATACACAGAATAAGGCATTAAGTTCACACTTGAACCCAAGTTAAGAAGGTCTTGGTCAATGCAGTGTGTGCCTATGTAACAAGGAGTAATAGGGGCACCAAGTTCCTTTCTCTTTTGGGGAGTGGTTTGCTGCAAGATGGAGCTCATATGCTCAATGATATTGACTTTTTATGGTATTCTCTCAGTTGACTTCCTCTTGAAAGTGCACATGTATTTCAAAAATTTCACGTAAGAGGGGATCTTCTTGATGGCATCCGACAAAGAAACATTAATCTGGACTTGTTTGAAGGTCTCCATGATGTCCTAAGTGTGCTTCTTCTTCCTTTTCGAGGAGGAAGGTTCCTCAAGTGCATTGGTATATGGATAGTTCTGCACATGCCTTGTCAACATCAACAAAATCATCAAGCAATATCAATAGAATCATGATATAATAATTCATTGTCACAGGTATCCCCTTAACTATCAATCACAATATCACTACCCTACATCATGGTACCACTACCATGTATCGCAACATCTCTTTCTTCACTTGTATAATTATCAACCATCTGGCTCTTTGTCTGCTCCAAAGTCCTCCCACTCCTAGGCACAATCACAAGCTTCACTTGCCCATGAAAAGAAGATGGTGATTCTTGTGGTGGCTGTTGTGATACTTGAGGTGGTGGCCTTTGGTGGGTTTGGATTTTGAAGTATGTATTTTGGTTGTGGTGGTTGTTATGGGGGTTGTTGTGGAGGTGGTTGATATTGTGGAGGTGGTGGATATTGATGTGGTGGTTGTTGAGTGTATTGGAGTTGTATGGAGGTTGCAATTGTAGAGAAGAACAACGATTAGAAGGCCCTTGGCATTGCTGCAAGGTAGGAACTTTCCCTTGTGGTAGGAAATAGGTGCCTTGAAGATCACCCATGGATCCACCAACACTATTGTGATATAACAAGGTTTGTGAGGGAAGCCTCTCTTCTTCATCATGTTCGAGTGATAGAGAAATTTGGTAAATTCTTTGCCCCAACTAGCTAATGTTTTTTCCTTAAGAGGACACATCCTTCCTCACATCATCAAGGATTTTCAATCTCCCAAGGACTTATTTTTCCAACTTGAAGCTGTATTTTGACCCTTTATATTGCCTAGGATACCCTTGTCCTTTCTCTCATAGCTTCCAAGAGAGGTTGGATGATTCCTCCATTTTGTAGTATAAAAATTTGACATAGGGCCCTAATTGTTCTGGATTCCATAAGATTGTAGGGCTTATATCTCCTCACAAAGAGTCTCCAAAGAGTGTGAAGATTGGATGGGAGAGCCTCCCACATGTGTCTTCACAAGGTTCATATTGTCTACCAAAATTTTCACCATTTGGGGGTTAGAGTCATCTTTAATGTGAGGGGGTGAATCTATCCAATTTCTATCACTTTGCATCTCCACATTTGAAGCCTTGCATTTTCAGCTAATTAATTTAAAAGTGGCTAAGATTCTTTGGTAGGTTTGAGTCTACAATAATTTTGTTGGTACATATGCCCAGACTGCCAATCATATGATGATTGTGATGGCATATTAGATTAAGAATGTAACATCCCAGGGTTTGAGGCCTCAGATAAAATGATCTTATAAGGAATGATTGGACTACCCATATCACCAAGGTGCACCTCCTTTTCCGGGAGCCCATCACTAAGAACATAGTCAAGCGTGCTCAACTTGGAGTAGTACTGGGATGGGTGACCTGTCGGAAGTTTATCCTGGCATACGCGTGAGTGAGGACAAAGCATGCAGTTAAGGCTAGTGGTGGTCTGTGGGGGACAATCGTCATTCCTAAAACTCTACTAGAGACTTGGGCAGTGGGCCTGGGTGTTACAAATGGTATCAGAGCCAATGTTCGCACATCAAGTCACATGAACTTCATTCACCCTATTTTGAGTCTAGGTTAGTCCTTGAGTTAGGGATGTGAAGGGTGGAGGTGTCTAGGATAGCATATGCTA
Organism: Alisma plantago-aquatica; assembly: GCA_963693085.1. NCBI lineage: Eukaryota > Viridiplantae > Streptophyta > Magnoliopsida > Alismatales > Alismataceae > Alisma > Alisma plantago-aquatica. The sequence continues at coordinate 463,993,653 of OY856410.1, read as the reverse complement.
TGGGTCTGATTAAAGTCTCCGAGCCACTTAGCTTGGCAATCACGAGGCTACCTTTATGGCAGTATAAGTCTACCTGGCCAATACCCTAAGTGTCCCCTATTCTTGGGCATACCTTAATTTAGGAACCTTCTCATCTATAGATTTTCCCTCTCATCTCTTCTATAGGAAAATTTTTCCCTCTCATCTATGTTTGAAAATAAATTTCCCTTCTTACCTCTATTATAAGGTTAGGAAGGAGTCTCTCTATTTAAAAAGTCCTAAGGATTGACTAATAAGGATTTAGGGTATCCTCCACTCATCATGACATTAAGGTCACTAACAATTAATAAAGGAGAATAATGAAATTAAAAAAAAGGAAAATGATGAATGACAATAATAATGATAAATATATGATAAATGAAAAAAAATCTAATATGTTCCATTAATTTCAGGATGCCTCCAAAAACTCGCAACTCAAAGGCCTCAGAGGAATCATCCTCCAAGAAGAGAAAAGAGCCTGAAACCTCCGAAGTACCTGATCCCGATGCTGCGGCCAAGGAAAGGTGGGAAGAACAGAAGAAAATCCTTCTAGACTATATGGAAACCCTCGCTACAAAAGGAACCCCTGAACCTAGCTCCTCTAGGAAAAAGGAAGTGACGGTGATAGACTTCATTAAGCTCAACCCTGACATCTTTTGGGGGGAATACCAACCCGAAGTCATGGACAAGGCTGAGGCCTGGGTCCTTTCCGTAGAGAATGCCTTACATACCCTAGAAGTACCCGAGGAAAAGAAGGTCAAATTCTTTACCCATCTTCTTAAGGGAGGGGTAAAGATATGGTGGGAGAACTATGGTGGGAACCGGGGAGAGGAAGTAGACAACTTGGGGTGGGAAGCCTTCAAGACCCTCTTCACCGGACATTTCATGCCCATAGCTGAGAGGAAGAGGAAAGAGAAGATGTACATGGAGCTTAGGTAGGGAAGTCTCTCAGTGGCCGATTATACCCGTAAGTTTAGGCTTCCGGAATGCTATGCCCCTATCCAGACTGAGGACCACCTCACTGAGCATTATGTAGACTTCCTTGCTGCCCATCTGAAAATCCTAGTTATAGCCTCCCATCCCAGAAGTATAGATGAAGCCCTAGACATGGCCCTTAAGTAGGAAAGGGAGCATGGATTGCAGAAGCCTTCTAGTATAGGATATTTAGGGTTGACCACCACTGAGGAAGAGAAGTTCCACCCCAGCCATAATAAAGGATTAGGAAAAGGAGGAGGTTCAGGGAAGAAAGGACAGAAGAACAACAAGCTGATGGATTACCGCAACAAATGCAAGACTTGTGGATGAGGACATGATGGACCTTGTCTCTACGCCAAGCCGGTCTGCTACAACTACAAGAAGGAGGGACATTTTCTTTCCAAGTGCCCCAATGCGTCTATCCATGGCAAACCTCCAGCGGGTGCTCCACCCCCCTTAGGGACACCGCAAAGCTAGAGTGTTCACAGTAACAACATAAGAGGCTAGGGAAAATCTGAACCATCTTGTCGAAGGTAACCTTAAATCTTTTTCATATATCTAATATCTTGTTCAATGCCTTCAATTATTTAAAATATAATTATCCTGTGTAGGCATTGTTTTCTTGAATGGACATCCTGTTAAAGCATTGTTTGACTTGGGATCCACAAATACATTCATTTCTCAAAATCTGGCCTCAATGTTGCACTTACATATAAGGGACTTGGGTTATATTCTCGATGTGTCAACTCCTAGTGGCAAAATATTCACTACATTGCAGAAAATTGATGTCCTCCCTCTAAAATTTAAAAATCATGGCATGCCCTTTGAATTTATTCTCTTAACCATGGAAGACTTTGATATTATTCTTGGCATGGATTGGCTATACACATATCATGCTCACATTGAATGTAGAAACAAGATGGTAGTTCTCTCTCAGCCTCATTCCTCTCCTGTGGTGATCCCTCAGGGAAGCGGATTCTATAATAATGTAATAATTTCCTCTCTTAAAGCTAAAAAGCTCATATCTAAAGGATGTAAAGTCTTCCTTACATTTGTCTCAGAGACCAGTCCTAATAATGGGCCTGTAGAAAGACTAGAGGTGGTACGTGATTTCCTTGATGTATTTTTGGAGGAGCTTCCTGGGCTGCCTCCAAACAGAGATAGTGAGTTCTCCATAGACCTTCTTCCTAGAACCACTCTGATTTCTAGGGCACCGTATAGGATGGCACCTACTAATCTTATGGTGTTGAAGAAACAATTACAAGAACTTCTTGATAAGGATTTTATCCACCCTATCATTTCCCCTTGGGGTGCACCTATCCTTTTTGTTAAAAAGAAAGATGGTTCAATGCGAATGTGTATTAACTATCACATGTTGAACCAAGCTACCATTAAAAACAAGTATCCTCTCCCTCGTATTGATGACCTCTTTGATCAACTTTGTACTGCTAAAGTCTTCTCAAAAATCGATCTTCATTATGGCTACCATCAACTTAAGGTCAAGGATTCAGATATATCTAAGACTGCTTTTCAAACTCGTTATGGGCACTACAAATTTCTGATGATGCCGTTTAGGTTGACCAACGCACCTGGCGTATTCATGAACTTGATGAACACAGTCTTCCAACCTTATCTTGATGAGTTTGTGGTCGTCTTCATTGATGATATTCTGATCTATTCTGATTCTATGGAGAAACATCGAGAGCATTTGAAGTCTATCTTTGAGATTCTTCGAGCTCAAAAATTCTATGGCAAGCTTTCTAAATGTGAATTTTGGATTGACAAAGTCATGTTTCTTGGTCATGTCATCTCTGGGGGTAATATATCTGTCGATCATGCCAAAGTATCGGCTGTACTTGATTGTCAACCTTCCTGGAATCCTTCTGAAATCCAGAGTTTCTTGGGTCTGGCTGGATATTATCGCCGTTTCATCCCAAACTTTTCTAAAGTTGCACTACCTCTGATCAAGCTGACTCGGAAGGATGAACATTTCATCTGGTCAGCTTCTTGTGAGTCTAGCTTCCAAGAGCTCAAGTAGAAGTTGATGTCAACACCTATCCTTGTTCTACCATCTGGCAATGAAGGATTTTTTATATTCACTGATGCTTCCCAACATAGACTAGGTTGTGTTCTACAGTAGAACGGGAAAGTAGTGGCCTTCGCTTCCAAACAGTTGAAACCCAATGAGATGAATTATCCTACGCATGATTTGGAGTTAGCTTCTATCATCCATGCTCTCAAAATCTGGAGGCACTACTTGTACGGGGCAACATTTGATATCTGCACCGACCACAAAAGCATCAAGTACATTCTGACGAAAAAGGATCTGAATCTGTGGCAACGACGGTGGATCGAGTACCTGAAGGACTACGACTTCACTATTGGCTACCATCCAGGTAAGGCCAATGTAGTTGTAGATGCTCTGAGTAGGAAAAGAGCTATGGGTGCATCTCTGTCTGTACCTGAATGGAGGAACATGGAGGACCTTGCAAGATGGAGACCACAATTCTTGACTAATTGTATGCATGTCAATAACATCTCTATCACATCCAACCTGCATTCTAAACTTCTGGAGGCATAGAAAGATAGTCCCGAGCTTGTAGAGCTCTCCTCTATCCTATCTAAACCTAATACACATCTGTCTGTGGGTCTTTATGGTGGTCTTCGATATAAGAACCACATATGGGTTCCTGAACAGTCAACTGAAAAGACAAAGATTTTTTCTGAGGCACACAAGTCCAAGTACACCGTTCATCTCAACACAATGAAGATGTACAAGGACCTACATCGTCAGTTTTGGTGGAGAGGCATGAAGCGCGATATCGCCGATTTTGTGTCCAGATGTCTGACATGCTAGAGAATCAAGGCCGAGCATCAAAGACTAGGCAGTCTACTACAACCCCTCAAGATCCCAAAATGGAAATGGGAACACATCACCATGGACTTTGTGGTAGGATTACCCATGACAAGGAAAGGATATGACGCTGCATGGGTCATAGTGGATTGTCTCACCAATTCAACTCATTTCCTCCCTGTGAAAACCATTGCAAAAGTGTCTGAGCTGGCCGACCTCTACATACAAGAGATTGTACGTCTGCATGGAGTTCCAACATCCATTGTCTCGGACCGGGACTCAAAGTTCACTTCAAAGCTATGGAAACAGGTTCAAGAAGAATTGGGCACCAAGTTGAACTTCAGTACAACTTATCATCCACAGATAGATGGACAGTCAAAACGAACAATGCAGATTCTAGAGGATCTTCTACGAGCTTGTGTGCTTAACTGGGAAGGCTCGTGGGACCATTACCTTCCTTTAACTGAGTTCGCCTATAATAATAGCTATCAGGCGAGTATTGGGATGCCACCATATGAAGCTCTATGGCTGACCGTGCAAATCTCCATTACATTAGGACGATGTCAGAGAACACACCTTGATGAAATCTGAGTAGATGCAACTGTATGCAGATAAAGTTACACTGATTAGGTAGAGAATGAAGTGAGCACAGGATAGGCAGAAATCATATGCAGATGCTCATCGACGGGAATGCCAATTCAAGGAAGGTGATTATGTCTTTCTAAAGATTCGACCTATTTGAGCTTTGGCCAAGAATAAGGGAAAACTCAGTCCTCATTATGAGGGACCCTTCGAGATCCTTGAAAGGGTTGGAGAATGTGCCTATCTTCTTGCTTTGCCACCTTAGTATAGTGCCATGCATAATGTCTTTCATGTATCTAATCTAAAGCCTTATGTCAAAGACCCCAGTCACATTCTGAATCATGAGCCTCTTGAGCTGAAAGATGATCTGTCTTATGCTGAGACACCTGTCAAAATCCTTGATTTCAAGACAAAGGAGCTTCATAGTAATCGACATATAGATATGGTGAAAGTTCTCTGGAGCCACCATGATCAAACCGATGCCACATGGGAGCTCAAGTCATAGGTCGAGCAGAAATATCCACATCTCTTTTAGGCTGCTTGAATTTTGAGGGAAACATTCTTAAAAGGAGGGGAGAATGTGACAAAGTGAGTTTTTATAATATTTTATCTCTCTTAAAAGTTTTATTATCAAATTTGTTGACCAAAATACCCTCATATACTTTCCTCACTTAGTTGAACAAAGATGTGTCACAAATTGCAAAAAAAAAACAATGCAAACCCTAGTATGTTATGATGATAAAATATATGTGATATTGTATTTAGCAAATGAACATATCAAACTTTCAAATTTGGACCCCAAAAATTATACCATAGTTACTTAATAATGTCATGAATCTCTCCTCAAAATTTCAATTTAATTGGATTAACCATTTAGGAGATATAACCAACTGAAATCAATGTATATAATAGCTATTATATCTTGATGGACCTTGGCCCGGATCCGGATCCGGATCCGGATCCAGTGGAAGAGACGACATAGTCATCCTCCTCACTCATTTCTCGCAGAACTCGGCCTACTCAGTAGTGCCATTTTTCGAACCCTCATCTCTCTCTCACCTCTTGATCATATCTCGTCAAAGTTAGTTCTTCAGATCTGATTTCTCCTCATCTTTCCAACGAGCCCAAGAAATATCCCTAAAGATCAGGGATTTGAAAACGCCCAAATGGCGGCGCCATGGAACCATTGGCCGCTTTAGGGGAGGCAACCCTAAGCCTCGTGGTGCCTATTTAAGGAACTCAGTACCTCCACAACCCTTCCTTTAGCTGCAAAGACCCCTCAATTTTCTCGTCACCACTCCCCCTCTTCTCTTGATACCAACTGTGACGATCCCAACTTCTATATACTTTCCATAGTGACATTCACAGATATGCATGCACTCATATCTATAGATGTCAAAAGGGAAAATATAAGAGATTAAGGTAATCAACTAAGATCAGATTTTGAGCCAAGATCAAAGTCTACATCATCACATAAAGCCACACAAACATTCATTCATATGGATAAAATAAAGTCATTACATAAGGAGAGAAAATATTGTTCAAGAGGAAGATAACATTATTACGTAGGATCTCAGTCATCCTCAACATCAACTAGGAAAAAAACTAATATCTAGCAAGAATGAGATAAGAGGAATAAGTCTATCTAATATATGCTCCATGCTTATTAATTTATGCCTTCAGTACTTTGAGCATGCATTTCACTTAGTTGTCAATTGTTCCTTGCACCTAGAAAATATGAGAAACAAAAACATCAACAAAGTTGGTACGTGGTAAAACGTTACACTAATAAGGTTGCATAAAGGAAAAATATTTGAAAAGGAAGAAAGAGAGATAAAACCATTTCTTCAGGTGAAAATTAGGTAAACATTCCTTTTATTACATTCATTTTGATGCGGTTGTACTACACATATTGCACTTGACTTACATCTAGTGTGGGAAATATAATATCATCATACATCCATGTTAGGCAACATACATCCACACCAGCTATGTGCTCTAGTAGCTACAACCCATCATAATCATTTATGTTCTATTAGATTTGGCGAAGTATAACTCATACTAATTCAAACAAGTAATTATATCCAAATATGAGCATTTAAGATATTACACATCATAGGAAACCAGAAATCTAGTCTTATACTTATAAGACCACATACCTGTTTGTTTAGATCAGATATCCAAAGATTTAGAATCAATCAAGAAATAAGTCACCCTACAAGGAAAGAAAGGGTACAACATTACTAGTGGTCCATGTGACCAAGACTAAGATATGTTCTTACATATTATTCCGTTCATGTTATCTTATTTGGATCAAGGATTTTCCATATTTTAATTGGGTTTTGAGATATTATCAGATCTGATCCATCATAAAATAGTTTGATTAAAAGATAGTATTTAATTTAATCAAATAGAAGATTTTCATAATCTAGGATTCTAGGATGGTCGGATAAAAAGGAAAGCAACCCTTAGGATATTAATGATTTCATAAGATCAGGGTTCAAATCAGAGTTCAGGACCATTCATAGTCACTAATCATCATCTAATAATATTTGATTTGATATAAAGATGTACCTTTAATTGCATGTGGAGAGAGAAGGCTAGATTTGGGGTTTCTTCTAATCCTTTCATCATTTATCAACTTAGACTAGTGTTTTGATTTATATAGAAAATAAGGTTTTATCTAGGGTTAAATATATTTTAGAAAGTCTTATATCATTAAGAAAAGACATTATTAATAATTAATTATAATTAAGGAGGTCATTTAGGATTTAGGCAACTATTTTTGAAATATAAAACGGATCTAGGTTCTGATAAAATTTTATTTGGATAGAGAATATTTTTCTGATCAAAATGGTATATAAGTTTGATATTTTCTGATAATCTTAACATTTACTATGATTTTTTCTAAGAAAATCAATTTTATACAGATTAAGGTAAATAAGGAAATGAAATTACCTTGATCAACGGCCGGATCCGACTGGATCTATAGCTCAGGTTGATCCAAGGATTTGCAGATGGTTTGTAGATTGCTGAGATAGTGTTTGATGATTGGTCCGAGCAACTTGAGGCTTCTCTTGGCTTCAGTTGTTTTGGGTCGAGGTCTACTGAGGTGGCGTCTACTGATAGGTCCAGCTGGATCCACATTGGCACCTTGCTAGCTTCACGCCTTTGGCTGTTTGCTCCGAATAGGGGATCTAGTCCTTGTTCACGCCAATGCTCCTGTGAGTAAGGGAGGTTGGATGGGAAGAAGGAGAGGGGTGTGTGTAGGTTGCGAGCTGGGGATATACTACCTTGGTAGAAGCTTTGTGACTCCGTGTAGAACAGGTTAAAATTGGTGGAGGTACAGAACATGAGCTACAACAGTGCAAAGAAGGAATCCGTTTAGGCTGTACCTCGAGTGATGATTAGCTGAGGGTTGAGAGAAGATCCTTGGTCCTTTCTGGAGTCCCGTGCGGTGCCCGAGTTCAATGCAACAGCAAAATATGATCCATGGAGGTGGTTGGAGCCTTGTCAGGTGATGCCGCAGGCTGCTCTAGTCGATATCAGTCTCTGGACCATAACACCCTTCCATGAGTGCTGGGATGCCTCTGCCATAGTGCAAGGATGGTACAGACAGAACCAATTGGAGGGAGGAGCTTTGAGGTGCGAGCAGGTCACCGTGGTTCAGGCCGAAGAAGATGGATTTGGATGTAGAAGAGGGGGAGTGGTGATGAGAAAATTGAGGGGTCTTTGCATCTAAAGGAAGGGTTATAGAGCTACTGAGTTCCTTAAATTGGCACCACAAGGCCTAGGGTTTCCTCCCCTATAGCGGCCAACAGTTCCATGGTGCCGCCATTTGGGCGTTTTCGAATCCCTGATCGTTAGGCATATTTCTTAGGCTTGTTGGAAAGATGAGGAGAAACTGGATCTGAAGAGCTAACTTTGACGAGATATGATCAAGAGGTGAGAGAGAGATGAGGGCTCGAAAAATGGCGTTACTGAGTAGGCCGAGTTCCATGAGAAATGGGTGAGGAGGATGACTTTGTCGTCTCTTCCTCCAGATCTAGATCCAGATCTGGGCCAGGGTCCAACAAGATCTAATATCTATTATATACATTGATTTCAATTGCTTATATCTCCTAAACAGTTAATCCAATTAAATTGAAATTTTGAGGAGAGCTTCATGACATTATTGAGTAACTATGGTATAATATTTGGGGTCCAAATTTGAAAGTTTGATATGTTCATTTACTAAATACATTATCACATGTATTTTATCATCATAACATACTAGGGTTTGCATTTTTTTGTTGCAATTTGTGACACATCTTTGTTCAATTGAGTTAGGAAAGTATATGAGGGTATTTTGGTTAAAATATTTGAAAATAAAACTTTTAAGAGAGATAAAATATTATAAAAACTCACTTTGTCACAAAGAATTTGATTTTTAATAGTAAATGTAAAGTCCCATTTCATTCTGTTTCACTCTTTTATGAGATAATGATGAAACATAATGGATGTCTATAGAATCACAATACTCAATAATGTATGTCTTCAAGTACGTGACTCGAACAATGAGATCATACATATGTTTATGTCCCTAGTCAGTTGTTACCGTGGAAGGTTGATAGACAACAATATCACTTAAGACTATAGTGTGTGTTGGTTGATGATAAAATCTCATTAGTCATGATATGAGATATCAAACCAAGCACATAGATACATGTTAAGGAACAATGTATAGGATAGATCTACCTTTAGAGTGACACATGGAAACCACAATTGGAAGTCATAGTCATCTCTCATAGTATAGGTGGTGATTTTGGTTCTTAGACCTAAAGTCACTACACTCATCACATGTCGTTCGATATACTTTGACATCATCTAACACAACCCTGAATAAGGATTGCCATAACGGTGATGACTAGGTAGATGTGACACATAAGGACTGATTGTGAGTGATGTAGATGGGAATTTTCCCTCCTACTAGAGTTAATTATCTTGGCCACTTGATAAGAGAGACTGAGAAAAGTATGCAGATGGATATGTGAATCAATATATGATATTGAGGTCACATATATCTCAGACAGTCTTCTCTAGTTCAAGGAACATGGATTGAACATTGAGAGGATGATGTTTCTGTGCCTAGAGTTCACTCTAGATATTAGAGACAAAGGAATTATACAACCACTACAACACCTTACACAGATTGTAGGTTGAAGTTGTTCTCCAACTTTTCATTCTCTTAGGTAGCATTGATGTGTAACAGACACCACTCTTTGCTTGTGTTATCATAAACTAGTTATGGAAATGCACTACCAATGTGATATGGGATGTATAGGGTCACACAGACATATGAATTCACCTAGAAGAGGATTTTAATCATGAATGATGATTGTATTGATTGCCAAAGTGTTTAGGTATTCATTTCAAGCAATGAATCAATTGTCTGGACTCCCAACTAAACAGTTCAAGTGTTGAACCGACCAATTAGAATGTTAGGTTGATTAGAAATTGAATTGGATGAGTTTTGCTTGAATTGGGGAGTGAACCAACCGTTTCACATAGTGAACCGACCGGATCGGGTCACTAAATGACCATTTGGTTGGGAAAGATGCCTAGTTCATGGATAAATTTGATTGCATCAAGGATTAGCGCTGGTGTCATGCTGTGCGTTAATTGGATTTGATTTTCCAAATTCATATGAAATTGGGAAACATGGAGAAACAACCGATTCACATAGAAAACTGATCATCTCACAGAGAGAACCGATTGGATCGCATGTAAAATGACCGGTTCGACACTCATAGGTTGCAAAAATTCATTATCTTTTGGCCCCTTCCACTTCCACACAAACTAGGAACCCATACCCTAACCCCTCCTATAAATAGAGGGGTACTAGGGGCATCAGAGAGACACAACTCAATTGCCTTAGATAATTATTGTCCTCTCTGGTTGTGTTAACCAATATAGAGCCCTAGAAAGTCCTACCCACTAAAAGGATGGATAGAAAGGGAGAATAATTGTAGGAGAGCAAGTTGGTGACTAGTACACTAACGGGAGGGACAACTCCTTCCTATCTATTCTTTTAGAATGACATGAGTTCTAGATGGTCTGTGTGGACTACTATAGAGGTGAGGAGGCTATTGTCTGCCTCTAGGAGGACAAGATCATGTTGCAATTTGTGGTGAAGACCAGGGGCTATACAGACGTCATCCAAGAGCAACTAGAAGATAGTTGCATGACAACTACACTGAGTTATAGTCATTGGACTTGCTCCAGGACCAGGTATGAATTCGATAAACCATCATTTCCATTACATAGTTGTTGATGCGATCTTGCTGTTATGGGGAATATAGATAGATACATTTTTGTTTCTACTGCCTACTCTATGTCCATATTTCCCTGCAGTGGTATCAGAGCCACACCAATTTACTATGTTTTAGGATAATCAATATGATCGGATTTTAGGTTTTCATCATTTATTTATTGCATACAATGCAAATACTTAAACTAATTAATGTGCAAATCCAATAAAAAACCACATATGATCCCAAACTAATATATATATATATATATATGATATGATATATATGCAATTTACATGTGTCACATGAAAAACAAGTTTTGATGGTGGATGTGTAGCATGGTCATGGCCAATAACCCATATATGTGTGTGTGGTTGGATGGTTTGGTTGTATTTCTTGTTTCATCTTGGTTTACATACCAGACCTCTACCTTCTTCTTCCCAATGTAAATGTATTATTCTTTCCTATCTTTGCTCTCCTTAAATGTAACTCTAGGTTTCTCTTTACCATGTAATAAGTTCAATAGAAATAGGATAGTTTCATTTCTTACAACAATGAAGATGACGATCAACGTCAGGCGATCTGACCGTTTCACCTAGTGAGCTGACCAATTGGAGGACCGAGGAGGGTAGACAACAGGAGGTGTGAACCGACCATTTGGAGGTGTCTAAACATCAGTTGGGAAGGAGGCCAACTGATTATATTTTAGAAGATCAACCGACCGACCAAGAGGCAAGAGGATCGATTCAAGGGTTGAACTGAGAAACCCGGATTAGCAAGCAAAAATATTCATCAACAACATGATTCTACATGAGATGGAGACCCTAGGTTGTGGTAATTCCTTATGTTTCTAAAGAACTATATTCGATTGGTCATAACCATTGCCTTTTGTTTTATATTGTATGTTTATGTTGTGGTATATAGCATGTATATGATATGTGCTATATATGTGGTGATTGGATAAAGTTTATGTATATATATAAATACACTCAAATAAAATATTACGTTTAAGATGCTTTCTATTAATAACAGGCATGAAAAGCTTGATCGATTAAGAGTGGGCACCCCAAGGGGTTTGCACCATCTATCTTGTTGAAGTGTGATGGTAATAATGTATTACTTCTAGGCAAGATGAATTATTATCATGTCGGCTTTTGGGTTGGGCTTAATTGAGTGACCTTAATGAGATTAAGCACCAGAGGCATGCATATGACTATGACAAGGAGTTGCACATATCATCTATCCAAGAAATGCAAATGATACAATTGACGAACTTTGTCTACCTTAATAGTTGACTATGGACTCTAGCATTGGTCAGGTAATAGTTGAATTATTTCAGATCTTGGCTCACTAGAAGGTTATAAGCTGTGATCTTCCAAATGGATATGTGAGGGCTATCAATTTGAATAAAATAGTGAGATCAATAGCTAATTAAAGACCTAATTAATATCATCCATTTTAATCTAATCAAATAATTCAAAAATGCGTTTTTGACAAAATTGCCAATATCTTTTATAGAATCAAATGTCAACAAATGAAAACCACTTTTCTCTACAATCGGTCCTTGAGAAGGATAATTTAAATGGGAATAAATTCTACAACTGGTTTAGGATACTGAGAATTGTTCTCACATAAGAGCACAAGCTCTATATCATGGAGACACCAGAGCCAGATGAACCCCTTCCCAATGCACCTAAGGCTAACACAGATGCTTACAAGAAACATAACGAAGACGTCATTGATGTCAAATGTCTGATGCTATGCTCCATAACTATGAGTTGCAAAGGTAGAATGAGAACATGGATGGTATTAAGATGGTCACACATCTTAAGAACATGTTCCAAGATTAGGCAAGACAAGAGAGATTTGATGTCTCTAAGGCGTTGTTCAATGTAAAATGGTAGTAGGAGATCAAGTAGGTCCTCATGTGCTCAAGCTCATTGGGTATGTGAAGAACCTTTCTAGATTGGGATTCTCCTTGGGTCAAGATATGGCCACTGATGTGATTCTATAGTCCCTACTAGACGCATACAGTCAGTTTGTCATGGACTACAACATGAATGACTTTGACAAGCCATTGACGAAGTTATCAGGCATGTTGAGAATAAATGAGGCACAAATGAAGAAAGACAAAGGCAAAGATAAGAAGAATTGTAAAGCTGGCTAGAAGCCCAAATCTTCATATCTCAAGGAAAAGGGAGGAGTAAAGAAAAGAAGCGATTGTCACCACTGTCACCAGTTTGGACACTGGAAAAGGAATTGCCCTCTCTTTCTGGAGGAGTTAAAGAAGAAGAAGGAAGGGGTAGAGGCCTCTACTTCAGGTATAAATGTTATATGATAAATTTAATTACTTCTTCATCTTTGTATGTGATGCCGGATGTAGATCTGACATACATTGGTGTGCAAGTTCTGATAAGAAGTAAAGCCTTTATGAAAGGATAAAGATGGACTGTGTGAAGCAAGAGTTGCTGCAACCTTAATCTACATTTAAATTTATCTTAGCAAATTTGGCATGTAATAGAGTTAGTTGAACTGCTATTTCATTATGCCATAATAGAAACATTTTACTTTATGCATATTGTATGACAATTATGATAAATAAATAAAGAGTTGTTAATGCTTCTATTTCAAAGATGTGATCCGGTATGGCAATGCCCAACCGTCTAATGATCTTTATATGAAAGGATCTAAAGATGAAAGTTTATAACATAAATACCAATGGATTATTATTGATAGCTCAAACAATAAATATCTATGTCATTGTCATCCAGGGATCATATATAAGAAATGCATTTCTAGAATCCATATTGATGTTTATCTAGACTCTTTTGGTTATTGAACCAATAAGAGATCTATAGGTCTTAAGAGCAAAATGACAAACCACCTCTCACTAAGTGTAGTGGAGAGAGTAAACATTCTATTAAGCCTTATACATGTTGATGTATGAAGATCTTATAGAATGAATGCTAAAGGTAGTTATTTGTACTTCATTATATACATTGATGATATCAATTGATATGAGGTTTATATTTAATGAAATACAAAAATAAATAGCTTGAAGCATTCAAGGAGGTTACAAATGAATTGTAATCTTGATAAATTTATTAAGAAACTTTGATGTGATCAAATGTTCAAATACTTTACATCAACAGTTTGAGAACCTTAATAATAGATTGTGATAACATATCACAAGTCAAATCCACCTAAAACATGATGTTGTATCAAAAAGAAGGAATTACATGCTGATGGGTCATGATGTAATTCCCATGTATAAGAACAAAGGTGATGTTTAGATTGTATGAACTACAAAGGTATCAAGCTAATGAGTCACATGATGAAGCTTTGGGAGAGGATTATTGAGCAGAGGTTAAGATCTATAACGTAGGTATCAAACAACCAATTTGGTTTCATGACTGGAAGATCAACAACATATGCTATTTTTCTGATAAGGAGGCTTATAGAGAAGTATAAACAAAGAAAAAGAGATATTCAAATGGTTTTTATCCATCTAGAAAAGTCTAATGATCAAGTACCCAGAGAAGTGTTATGGATGGTTTTGAAGAAAAAGGGTGTGCCTATCCAATACATTTACTTGATCAAAGACATGTATGATATCTCTACTGCAAGTGTCAAAACTCCTAAAGAGAGACACCAACTTTTCTATCACAGTTGGGGTACACCAAGGATCCACACTCAGCCCATATATATTCGTTCTTGTTATGGATGAGTTGACAAAGAATGTTCAAGATGATATTCCTTGGCGTATGTTATTTGTTGATGATATTGTTTTGATTGACAAAACTAAAAATGGATTGAATGATAAAGTTGAACGTTGGAGAAAGGCATTGGAATCAAATGGATTGATGATTATAGGAGCTAAACTGAGTATATGCATTGCAAGTTTAGCCAATCTCGCAGTGTGAATGATGGAGCCAAGTTGGATGGAGTAGATATACCAACATGTGATAAATTCTGTTACTTGGGTTCTATTATTCAAATAGATGGGGATGTCCAAAATGATGTTTGTCACCAGATCACTGTAAGATGGTTGAAATGGAGGAGTGCAACTCGAGTATTATGCGATCATAAGATCCCTCTCAGGTTAAAAAGTAAGTTTTATAGAACAACTATATGACCAGCCATGCTGTATGGGAGTGAATGTTGGGCAGTGAAGAAACAAGGTCTCAACAAGATGAATGTGGCTGAAATGCATATGCTGAGATGGATGTGTGGGAAGACAAGAAAAGATCGCATGAGAAATGACTATATTAGGAATAAAGTGGGGGTGGCGAACATTGAGAACAAGATGTGCGAGGGACGACTCAGATGGTACGAGCATGTGCAACACAGACCTACTAGTGCGCCTATATGAAGCAATTCTATTGAACCAAACACTATAAATAGAAGAAGAGGAAGGCCTAAATTAACATAGGATGAACTTATAAAGAGAGATTTTGTAACACCCCAAATTTTGCACACATGCACATGAGCGGAAGCATCAATTCTTGACTCATAATATTGACGGGGGTGTCACACACATTGAATATCATACCCAACGAACAATTGAAATATAACCAATACATGACATACTTTTCATTCTCATTCTCAAATAGATTACATAAGATGGAACTTTACACAATTTATGACATGTTTTAAAGATCTAAACACAAACAACTATATCTTAACATGAAACTAAACTGTGGTGGATAATGGCACCCCACCATATCACTCTAGTCTTTCATTGCATCATTCTTATCCTTAGCATGATGTCTTTGTCCTCCTCTGCTCATCACCTACAGACATCTCGTCCCCAACCATGAAAAGCAACGTAAAAACTTGTGAGTGGCACTGAGTAGTTATATAAGAAGAATAGCTTATAATTGAAATAACATGAGAGATAACTTGAAACATAATTACTTAACATGATTAACATAATTAACATGATTAACATGATTACATGAGAACTTGATTAATCTTAACATGATTTCATAATAAGATGGATTTTTACTTGAGTTGATATAATCGTTTTCTTGATTTGCACCCACAATGATCATAAGGCCATTTAAGGCTCGCATAAGGCCAATCAAGGCTCACATAATGCTCCCACAGAGCTCATAAGGCCAATTAAGGCTCACATAAGGCCAATTAAGGCTCACATAACATGATTGAGAGAACTATATCAACATAACATGATTTATTATACTTGAACATAGTTATCATGATTTCTTGATCAATTAGCATGGCAGTGATTCATAGTGTTCCAAATGAAAGCATATTCATCAAACCAGTAGAAAATCTAAATTCGTAGCATTTGCATGGTTTTCATTAGCATAAATTGAATAATAGCATAGTTGCACTTTATTGAGTAATCATAACCAATAAACAAATAAAGTAAACCCATAACCCTAGAATTATACTCAGTGTGCATGATCAACTCACCTTCGCCTGAAGTGTATAACATAATCATGAATGAATTACACATGCTTAACATTAATTCATGGTTTCTAAATTAGCTATGGGAATTGGGTTGGGACTTGGGATTAGATAATGGGTTATTAAGGTTTCCTGCCTTTAGATCTTTCCAAGGACTATAAGTACATAAGTTTCTAACATCAGGGGAATTAGTTATGAGTTTTCTAATTCTTGACCAATCATATAATTCGATAAATCCACCTGAGAAAATCTGGCTGAAAAATAGTTGGCACTGCCTCGCTGAGGTGGGCATTTACTCACTGGTCACATGGCTTAGACTCACCACATAGTCAGAGTGCGTATGAGATCCAGGACAATGGAAACAATTACTAATGTGCCCATGTGAAGCATTACATAATGAAATCAGTGTGGGGAAAAATTGGGAAAACAACACCTGGTATGTCTTCTGCAATCAAGCTCTATCCTTGTGACATTCTGAAACTCAATCAAGACGTGAAATCTCACTCAAAATGTGAATTCTCGCCGGAAGTAGCATGATCGAAGTTTGCCAAAGGTATCACCCCACCTTCCCAGATCTGACGACTCTAAGGAGATGTCAGGAGGTGCCTAAGAGCACAACTGCTATGTACTACAATGGCTAGTCGGTCAGAGCAGTCCTAAAGTAAAGAAAAAGGGACAAATAACACTGAGCAATTGCATTCATTGAATTCATTATAACTAGATGAAGTAAACGGCTCAAAAGTCTTAGTCTATGGAGGCTTTTATCCCCAAGCATTGCTATGATGTCCAGGAGAATAGAGCATCCAAAGCTCAAAACTAGGATTCAATTATATAACCCTTAAAAATAGATTTTGATCATGGATATGACTTTGGCATGCTCTATTAGAGGTAGAGAAAGGGTATGTATGGCCTAACCATGGACGAAAGGCTTATCCAGAGGTCGAGCTCTACTTCCATGGAGTTGGGTTCATGGGTACAGTGATGGGTTGAAAAATATGACCTTAGGGCATGAGGGAGAGCATGAACAGAGGATGAAGAAGCTTACTGGGGAATTAATTTGACGACATTCTCCAGAGGAGCCTGGTCATGCTAGTCATCTCCGCTGATGTTGATCGAGCTCACCACATTGTATTGGGGTGATTCAACAGCTATTGATGGCAGAGGAAGGTTCCTCGGAGTTTGGTCTTGCTTTCTAGGTCGCTTGGAGTGTTCTCGAGTTAGCGTGGCTCACTATGGCAGTGGCTGTGCCAACTAGGGGGGAAGAAGAAAACTGGGGCTTTTGGGCATTTTTTCTAGGGGAAGATGTAGGGTTTAAATGAGGGTTCCCTGAAATAATAAACACCTCCCCAAGGTGTTTATGGCAAGAAAAGTGGAGTTCATTGAGAGTAGCGAGTAGGAGAAGTCAGGGTATCTCTCTGCCAGCTACTGTTCTAGACGCGCAAAGTGTGTGAGGGTTGAAGATGAGGTCTGCCAGCTACTGTTCTAGACGCGCAAAGTGTGTGAGGGTTGAAGATGAGGTCTTCACCCCAGGATCCTAATCCATCAGTGCAGAAAGACCTATGTATATATCAAGCATGTGACACATACTACATCATAAACCCTGCTGGAAAATAAGATTAATCAGATGTATCAACTGTTTACCTCGGTCAAATATGCATATAATTATCCTCCTTTTCCTAACACCAATTGACCAAGTTATGGTCATCACATTCTAATGAAAATTGTCACCTTTACTAATTCAACTATGAGTAATCCAATTTTTCACTCAATTCTAACCTTCAAGTTAGGGAATTATGTCTTTTGTGTGATTAGGTACTTAGGGTATTTTATGCACCATTAATCGTTTAAAAGGAGTTTGTCACCAAAAATTGAAGGGATCTTTAATATCTCATTCATGACTCATGTACCAAGCGAGGAAGAACATTACAGACATATGTAGGGTAATTTACTACTTAGACCCCGCTTATTCATTATAGCGTATTTGGGTTGATCAGTTGTGTGCATAGTTAAAATAGGATGTGATAAATCATTGAATCATCAAGTGTAGGGGTTTTCTCTAGTGTCTTACACCATTATAAGAATTTAAATATAACTTATCATTATTGTTCATGTTTATTCTATACTGAGATTTTAGGATGTGACAGATTTTGAATCTCTACATCTCAATCAGAAAATGGCCCATGATAGAGCTGAAAGGAAATGAAGGATCCATGTAGCCGACCCCAACATAGTTGGGACTGAGGCTTAGATGATGATGATGATGATAATGACGAGTCATGATGTTATTATCATTTAATCTAGTCTTGTGATCTCCTCATGATATACACTTTACACTAAAACTAAGTACCGTATAAAATGGTTTGAAAGACATCTTGTGTGATATGATATGGGAATGTCTTGATATGTCTTATGGATCAAAACCTACATAAAGAAAGCATTTTCTTGGAAGGTTTATCCACAATCCATAATTGTTGAATACTGGTATTAGTCCCAATCTGATAACAAAAGTGTTTTGTTGATAGGATAAATGAGTTCCAAAAGAATCAGTGGGAGTAGAATTAGAACTCAAAAAAAGCAAGGTCAACAAGGAGGTACAATGAGAACTAGGAGAATCAAAAATTGTTGTGGAACCTCAAAGTTCCTCATGTAACACAAAACCTCATAAATTCTAGTAGAACACATCTGAGATTGAAATATTGTGAATGCAAAAACTCAAATACATTGGTCATAAGATGATGAGCCAACAAATCAACTGGATGCTATTGAGAACCAGAATCTGAGAAGTGGCTTGAGGCCATTATGGAGTCCATGTACACTAACAAGGTATGACCTTGGTAGTACCACCTGAAGTGGTAAAGCCCAAAGGGTGCAGTAGGGTTTTATTTTAAAGACCTACATGGATAACCTAAAAGAATAGATTGATTGCAAAGGTTTTTAAATCAGTTCAAGTTGTTGAAAATGATGAATACCTTCACCATTTGTCATGCTTGTTGTTGCAACTAATACAAACTATGGGATTTGGCATAAGAAGTTTAAAACCGCATTACTAAAAAGGAATAAATGAAAGGAAGTGTAAATGAGACAACCTAAAGGTTTTATAACTTCATTAATGCAAATTAAGTCTATAAGCTACAAAGTTCAATCTGAGAGATTGAAACAAGCATATCGGAAATGGGATCTTTTGATTTGACAAGATAGTCAAAAAAGTTTGAGTTGAGTCAAGATAAAAGAAGAGATCTTTGATTACAAAAGATATCATGGAAGCATATATGAATATTCAATATGTTTACGAGGAATAACATCTCAATATTGTAAGTATTGAGACCTAGCATGGAAAATACCTTCAGTAATGAAGAATTAGGTGAAACATCCCACGTGATAGGGAATGTGATCTATAAAGATAGTTCTTGAAAGTTTCATAACCTAAGCATGAGCACATATAATAGCAAGATGCTGAAAGAGTTCAACATGAAGGATTCGATAAGAGAGAATTTGCCCATGATTCATGTGATTAGTCTTTCAAGAAACATATGCTTGATTCTTATGAAGAATAGAAAGACATGATTTAGATGACATATGCACTAGCAATTTGATCTTTCATCTATGCTATATAATGTGCTCATCCCATAATCTTGTATGTATTGAACATGCCAAGATGATATTAGTTTCCAATGTGGGTCATTGGAATCTCATTAAAAGATATCCATTAGTACTTGAGAAGCACTAAAGGATAAGTTGCTAGATTATAGCAACAGGGAAGAGTTGGGTGTAAAGGGTTACACCAATGCAAACTTCCAAATTGACAAACATGATCGCAATATATAATATGTGTTGACTCAAGGTCTAATTTGACTAAACCCTTGTTTTGATGATGACGAAACCATTCCAATTATTTGTCTCTAATGTCTCCACTTGAGTGATTTCAGATTAGGTATAGACACACTCCAAATGCCCTAACTTGCGCATCTCAACTTGGAGAAAAGACAAGTCAAAGTCAATACAAGTGCACATTTTTGGAATATGATGTAAATCCATTAGAATCATATTGTAAATCACTTGTAATGATTTTATGACTTGTAATTAAGCTTAGAAAAAATCAGGAGCACTTAGATCGAATATTTAAGCACTCAAAAGCCATTTTCAAAAATTCACATCAGGTTGTTCATCGGTCGAGTTACAAACTCGACCGATCCTGATTGGATCTTGAAAATGACTTTTGATCGGTCGAGTTTGCACTTCAAAGAACTCAACCGATCCCTCTACTGACCAAAACTGATTTAAGTGAATCGGTCGAGTTACCCCAGGACAAAATCGATCGATTGCCTAAATTGGTCGTATCTTTTAGTGGGATCGGTTGATTTACCTTTATAGAAACTTGACCAATTGCATTGTACGAAAAAGTGCAAAAATGTGTTTCTAGCCATTGTGGAGTTGCAACAAGTGAAAATATATCTATTGCAAGTCACAAAATGGCTAGTTTTAATTATAAAGTGTTCCCAAAGGCTAAGAGGCATCCCCAGCTATAAATAGGACCCCTTGGGCTTCATTCCAAGGTTGAACAATCAATGCAAAACTCTATGTGAGGTTCCTATTCTATAGTTGAGTGCTTCCTACAGCCTCCTCTCTCTCTCTCTAAGCTTAATCACTTGCTACATTCGTTAGAGCGAGTAGGAAATCTATAAGAGAGCTAGTCCTACATGTATATCTTGTGAGGCTCTCACTCCCACCACCTCCCTATCTCTCTTTTCAACCATGAAGATGAAGGTTCTCTCTCTTGACTAAGAGAGGTGAAGAAGAACAAGGGAAGGCATCCCTTGGTGAAGATCAAGGCTGAAGACTTAGAGCTAGAGTAGGTAAGCCCTTGGTGAAGGCAGAAGACTCCTTGCTCAAGTGGGTAAGTCCTTGGTGGAAGCTTCTCTGAGTGAAGGTGAAGTCAAAGGCTAAAGATCCAAGAAGAGTGGGTAATCCCTACAAGGCTGAAGACTTGTGCAGGAGTGGGTAAGTCCTTGATGAAGGTCGAAGACTCATTGCAAAGTGGGAAAATCCTTGGTAAGGTTGAAGTCTCTTTGTATTGGATAGGTAAGTCCTTTGGTTGGTCATGTATTGTAAGTATTATGAATGAATATAAGATTGCAATGGTTAAGAAATCGTAGAGGTTGACCTCTCTAGGTAGTGGACTGACTCACTTCTAGTTTGAAGTGTGGAACCACTCTAAATAAATTGCCAATTGGTGTATGTTCAATCTCTCTCTCCCTTGCTATGCTTGTTTTAGTTGCACTCAAACATCCTGTTTAGCAACCTTATGTTTTGATATATCTTGAAGGTCTACTGATTTTTTTTTAAGTGCATTCATCTCTATTCACCCCCTCTAGAGCATCTAATCACCCATCTAGGATCCAACAATATGTTCTAATATTAAGAAAAGAGTTGTTAGTTGGAAGGGTTCCAAACTAAAAACCATTATTTCAATTCTACAATGGAATCTGAATATCCTAGTGTGATGAACACAAGAATGGGTACACTATGGATCTAGAAGTTCATATGGATGAACTTAAAGATGTTCCAACTATTGATGAGACAATAGAGATACAGTGACAACAATGGAGCTACGGGTTAGGCAAAGAATATCAGATTGCATATAATGACAGTTCCATCTCATATGAAAGATCGTACAACAAAGAGATAAGGAACATGCAATATACTGACTTTAGCAAGATGTTGCTAACCTGCTGGATTAGCACTTGCACAATAGAAACATGATGGATATGTTGAAATCACTAAGAATGAGATTCATGGCTGATTGGCTCTATGTGCAAGTGGGAGTCTGTTGGTATGTATGCCCAAAGAGCCAATCATATTATAATTGTGATGACATATTAAAGGATTTGATTAATAATAGTAAAGTCAATCTTCCAATTCACTCAATTTCACCCAGTTATGAGATAATAAGGAAACATAACAGATGTCTAAAGAATAATAATACTCAATGAGGTACGTCTTCAAGTATGTGACTTGAACAATGAGATCATACAAATGTTAAGAGTATGTACGTTCTTATTATGTCCCTATTCGGTTGTTACTATGGAAGGTAGATAGACTACAATAACACCTAAGACTAGAGTTTGTATTGATGGATGACAAAATCTTATCAGTCATGATATGGGATATCAAATGAAGCACATAGATACTTGTTAGACAACAATGTATCGAACAGACCCACCTTAAGAGTGACACATGGAAACCATAATTGGCGGCCATAATAATCCCTCATAGTATCGGTGGTCGTTATGGTTCTTACACCTAAATTTACTACACTCATCACATGTCATTCAATATACTTTGACATCATCTAACATAACTTTAAGTAAGGATTACCATAATGATGATGATTGGCTAGATGTGACACATGGGGACTGACTGTGAGTGATGTAGATGGGATTTGTACCTCCTACTAGAGTTTGATATTCTATACACTTGATAAGTGAGACTGAGAAAAGCATGCACACACAAATGTGAATCAATATATGATATTGAGGTCATGTATATCTCAGACAATCTGCTCTAGTTCAAGGAACATGGATTGTGTAATACCACTGACATTGGTTTTGGGATAACCCTAGAAGATTTATTTAAGTAAGTTTCTTAGAACCTTGTCTTAATCATTTGAAAAGTAATTAATACTTGAAAAGAGTTTATTTCTCAATTTTGAACTTATTTACAAATTGTTTGTGCCTTATATGATAACTTTGCTAAGAATTACAATTTACCAAATTAAGGGGTTTATGTACAAATTATCATCTCTAGAATGTCTGTTCTCTCTCTTAGTATCAACTAGAGGAAAGAGAAATAAGGGGACACCTTGTTTGAGTCTTGGTTGAATGATAACACTCTTTATGGTAAAAGAACCAAAGAAGTGTTGAGTACCTTAAACCCTAGATGAGGTTGTATCGAGTTTTGAGTATATATGGGAGTAGCTATCAGCTTGGAAGCCATAGAGGAGGTCCCCTATCAGTTTGTTAACCTTTGAAGGAGGTCATGACTGGATAAACACCTCAAGTAGGTGAAGCCTATCGGTTTGCAAGCCTTGCAAAAGTGGTATAGGTTTGCACATAAAGCAAGATCGGGTGATGATATCTTATCAAGCAAGATACCAAATGGCTGATATCTTATCCATGAACTATCCTCAAGAGTTTTGCATGGAGAGATAATTATGGTTGCATGAAGTTACCATGCACGGATATGTGTTACTCATGTGCACATAGTGATGACACCTTATACACAATCTCTTTCATGAATCTTGACTATATATACACCTCTCGTTTCACTTCTTAATAAACCTTTAAATTCCTTTACCATCTTTTACATGAAGGACGATCTTAGGAGCTCAAGGAACAAAGAGAAGGCTAAGCATCTTGCCTACGGTGATCCATGATTGTCTTCAACCTTATAAAGATTACTATTTGTATCATGATTCCTTCCTTCTCTTCTTTCTACATCAAGTTCTTAACTATGGTACCTTCTTTCATAAAGAAGTGTTGTGATCGAGTCTTGGACTTTTGATAAGTCATCTTCAACCATGGGAACGTGGATCTTTGAAGCTTGGAGCTTTTGAGTTGTTCTTGAGGCGGGTTATATAACTTGAACTCAACTTTATTATTATGCATATTCTATCATGTAATACTTGGTGATTTCTTTTCCTACAAAAACTTTCTTATTTGAACAATGGTTCTATGAGTTCTAATGAATATATAGGATTGTTGTCCATGAACTAGAGTAGTTATGGATGATGATCTTGAGCTTGAATATGATAAAACTTATATGAACAAACTGATATTGGTTTGTAGGAAGCCCTAACCCGATAAACGAGTATAAGTATGGAATTTGATACATATGAACTCCTATTATTTTGGGATGATTTCTTGATTAGGAATACTATTCTCTTAAGTGTTTTCTCTTCCATATAAATGCTAACAAGATGGTAGGCTGATATCTATAAGATATCCAAGTTAACACCTATGGTTGCTCCATAACATGGATGGTCGTCATGACTTGAGTTGTTTTAAAACAATATGTTGCTAATCCGATATGACAAAGAGGGAACTAGGACGATATGCTAGCTTCTATAAACCAATATGCCTCTAATGATATTGGCTTGTAATAATCTAGAGATTTCTAGTGAAGGAAGTGTAAGGAATCATGTTTAATTGGTTGTGTGTGGTGGCCGGTATGGCTAACCCTAAACTGATATCTTAGTAGAAGATGAGGCCGATATCCTTGTTGATGGTATGGATGATACCCTAAGTTGAAGGGGTGGTAGATACTCAAATTGATGTTAAGTGTCCGATACCTAAGTTGATGTTGGGTGGCCGATACATAAGATGATAGTAAGACTGACACACACTAGTTTATGCTATGTCCGATACACCTCAAAAACCACACAAATGATACCACTCTAAGTATCTCTAAAATGATACCATTTGACATTCTTAGTCCACAAGTATATGTGTCTAGGATGATACAAGTGATGTGTCTAGGCTGATACACTTTGTTGAGTATAGGCTAATACACTTTGTAGAGTGTAGGTCAATACACCTTGAAGAGTATAGGTTGATACACCTTATATAACCAATGAATGCATCATGAAAGTAATGATATTGATACACTTTAATAAGTGTAGGTTTATAACCCTAAAGAAGGGTATATCAATATATTAGGTATGTTGAAGTCAATATCGTAGTAAGGATAAGAAAGAAATTTGTATCTCATGTTGATAATCAATTGATGATACTTGATGAAGTATGCTTAAATATTTATGGCAATCAAGATGCTCTTCTAACTTGAATAAGCATTTTGATTGATAAGTATGTACTTGGAAACTCTAATTCCGTATCAAAGGAAACCCTAACCCTAATCATGAGAGGATTGCAATTTGATTGATTCTTCTTATGGCATGGTCATGATATTTGCTCGATATTGCATTGATATGAAATCCTAACCATGCATGTGTTATGAGATGATGAACATAGCCATGTATGAGATATGATGATTTAGTATAATACATATTATATAAGGCCCTATGAGGCATGTGATATACTTGTACAACATGTATGATTTATAAATGGGTATGATGACCTAGAGTTGATTATTGCCTAATGAGAGGTGATACTGTTCAATAATGAACTAAGGGTTTGATACCCAAACATGTGATCATGATAATGATAATGTTGTAGGGATGAGATTCCCAATAATATGTTCAGGGGACCGAGATCCCAGAATAAGTGTAACCAGATATGTACCAATTGATACAAGATCTCTTGAAAATATGTTACACCTTTATGTATATCAATCATCTATAATTCATTATTGTAACTTGATTGATGTTAAAAGATGTTGTAATGCACTTAATCTATCAAGTGAACTAAAAGTGTCATTGCCCAGGCCATAGATCCATTTTGTGTCAGGATTTGCTAAATGGTGAAATAAGTTCTACTCAGAATATATATTGTTGAATATGTAGGGTGCAAGTTGAAATATCTCCTTGTATCCTTAACTAACAGGATTGGCTACGGGCCATACCCTGAAGATAAGGATTATGTGACATCCCCAGATTTTCTAAACCTTAACCTGATGTGTGATGTTCAAATTGAAACCCTCACTTCAGTGAGAATCCCAATTTAAGCATCCCACACAAGGCTAAGAAGAAGAAAATTAGAGGAAGTCAAAAGGAAACAATCAGTAGCACATGTACAAGAACAATAATAAAACCATTCAGCACATGTTCACCATTCAACATATAATTTACATAATGAATTGTTACAACATTTGATATTACATATTGAATAACAACCTTATACATATACATATACTACCACTAAACAATAGGATCTTAAGACAATAGGTCCACCTGTACATCAACTCGCCACACAACTCTCAACTATCATGCTCTTCAAGATCATATGTCCACAACCTAAACAAAAGATTACATGTGGTACACATTAGCTCAATATTCAAGAATATTGTACTGAGTATGCCTACATTTCTTTTATATACCTCTCATCATATCTTGGCAATAAGATAAAACTAATATACTTGGCAGTAAAAGACGAATATAAGAACAGCATATACTTGCACAAAGATATTCATTAACAAAAGAGAACACATATTTTAAGCACATTTTCCATTGTATATCCATGCATTTGCCACCTGAGGAAATAATGCATCATCTCATCTACCAAAGAGTATGAGATGTAAGGCCTTATGATCTACTACCAAAGAGTTAGATCATTGTACAATGTGATCTTCTACCAAAGAGAATGATCACTTTCGAGCACTATGCTACCAAAGAAAATTAGTGCTTTTATATAATGGAACATATATATTATGTTTGATGTGTTCATAATAGTAAGTATGGAAAATCAAGCAACGTATCATACAAGAACAATCATTTCAACCAATACCATATGCCAAGTATTTACTACCATATAAGACAAGCATATTGTATAATAAGCCAAGTAAGAGGTAATGGCGTACCTTCCAAAGAGATAGATCATTCTATACACATATTCCTCATGTCATCTATAACTTGTTAAACCTAATCAAGACAAGATCATATACTATCATCAGGTTCTCATCTTATCAACCCTAGTTAGGTCCATTTTAGGGTTTCACTTAGTTCATTGGGATATTCTCATTATTATTTGTGTTCTAGTCTTGGGATTATCTTACTGATGTCATTTTCTAGATTATGGTTCATTATCTGAACATTAGGTTCCATATCCTTTTTGTGCACATTTTAACCCTAGGTTACATCATTAACCTAATTTAGGATTTCATAACATGTATTAAGGGCCATCTTCATATTACATGGATTTCATGTATAAAATTGATCCCATACTTACATATTATCTTTCAGTTACTGATATGAGGCTTTTAAGTGAATTTCATCATTTATTGAGCACCTATGTATTTATTGCACTTTATTTAGGGTTATTAGCCCTAATTAGCCATATTGAGAAAATTAAAAGATTTCATATATCAACGTCATAATTATTGAAATCAGATGGATTATGAGCATGAATATGGATTTACTGACATGTTCTCATAATTTTAGGTCATCATTTGGTATTTATTATCTATCAATTAAGCATTTCACAACTAACAAGATATCACTGATATTCGTGCATCAAAAGCCTGATATTATGATTTCATATTGTTCTACACATTTTTTTGAGAATTTTAGTACCCTATTTGTATTTTTCTAATATTTGGGCTATTTTCTACGAATTATATAAGATCTGGGAATTTTTCTTGGAAATTACCTTTTTGGAAGAATTGTGTGCTGCCACGTGGTGTTCAAGGGTGCACAACTTCTCTCCTGGACCCGCCTGTTTTGCCTTGGGGCTGACCGGTCCTTGATTTGGCTGCTTTGGGATTTTTCCGGTTCACGTGTGGTTTCTGGCCGATTCAGGCCCCCCTCTCTCCTCACGTGAACGTCGGGACGCCCGACGTGATCCTTCTTGTTCTGCATCCATGAACTACCGCCATCACCAAGGGCTCCAGTATGCTTCTCCGGTGTGGTACGTATGGTGGTGGTTTCTCCTCTATTCTTGCATGATTGGACTCTCCCTCTCCTCGCACGATCTGCTTCCATGTGATCCACGCTTGCTGCCATGAGAGCATCATTCTCAGGCCCGACCACCGTCTCTCTCCCTTGCATAGCCCACCGCTGTGGTTGGGTCTCCATTTCAAGGATCTCTATTCTTCTACACGTAGCTGCTTGCTTCCGCAGGGAAACTCGATAACTCTCGCTCGTCTCTTGCAGCTGTGCCTCCGAGACCCCATCACCGTGGGCTTGCCGCTGCAGCGCTGCACTCGCCGCGTGTGTGGATGATCTCCAGTGTGAGATCCTACACAACTAAGTCCTCTATATTAGGTGCCGCTGCTAGCTTCGTTTGGTCAAAGGCTACACCACTGGTTTCCTGGTGCCACCGTCCAACAAGGTGCCAGTCAAGAAATTCACCTTGGCACCTCGCTACCACAACCATGGATCCTCCTCTCTGGCATGTGTTCGGCCGTCACGTTCCTCTACTCCGCGTCAACTTCTAGGGCTTCCACTGTCGCTATCCTTGGCACCATCAGGCTCTTCTCCTTGACATCTCATCCTTCTCGTTGGGCTATGATGGGCAGTCTCCAATGTCGCATGGAGTGCTACAGAGGAGCTAAACGTACACGTTGTCTCCTCTCAAGCGGTTTGAGGAGTTCTGGTCGCTGGATGGTGATGTGGTGAATCAAGGAGGATATCTCCTCCTCTAGGACTTGTGTTGGTAATGGAGAGACATTACTGTTATATGAGTGGTCCTCCCAGATCTGACCACAAATGGGTCCTTGTGAGGGGGTTATCCAAAGCAACTGTTCACTTAAAACCACATACGAGCCACGATCATCACAAACTGTCAACTTGAGTCACGATTCCAGTCTCCCCACTTCCTTGCTCTAACCATTGCTCGATCATGCACATCCAATAGCTGTAAAATCCTGATCTATGGCCTCTCTAAACAAGGCGCCTTGGAAACGTGACTTATTTTCCTATTCATAGTCTATGTTTCTAATAAAGTAATCCTTGATCCTAAGTACATCAAAGTATCAATATATTCTCCATGTTCGAACCTATATATCTCCTTAGAGGAACATCAAAACACTATGAGATTTTAACCATAGGTTCCTCACATCTCAGGGTACATCCCAACTAATTTCTAGTGTGATGATTCAGTCCATCACATCCTACACACCTTAAATGAAATGTTGTCCTCAAAATTAAGTCAAAATCTAGTGTTTCACATCGTATATGTCTTAAAAGAAAATTTCATCCTCAAAATTAAGCCATACTCCTACTCCAAGGGAAAAACCACATGGTCTCAATTCACATGTATAGGTCCACATTAAGTGTAATATATCTCCCAACAAAAGCTCCATAACTATATCAAACCACTACGAGGAGGTTTTACAACATCTAGGGAAAACCACCCACCATATAACATGATTACCATGCTGAGCTTATGTCATATTTCCATGCTCTAAAGGAGTTAACTAAAGTTAACCTATTATATCAAGGTGTCATGTCATCAACATTTTATTGAGCTAATTGTTAGAACATGTTCATCATTGACATATGTCTTTTCGGTGAGAGTTAACTAAAGTTAACCCACTTTATCCATCTGGATCATATTAAGGTGCCATCATCATTATGTTGTACTAACTGTCAAACTATATTTTTCATCTTTATTAAACATTAAGATTAACACCTCATGTAACATGTTTCATTCATATGATGTTATTTCATTACTCATAATAAATTACAACATTTACTAGTTATTTCATCACAAGATTAACCAACAATATCACATTATCATATTTATTCACGTATATGGTTAACCATTTATGCATCGATATCTATTAAACCATCTTTAAGTTTCCATTATATCATGTCTATAGATCACAACTCGATATTAGATCACATCCTTACATGTATTATATCATGGTTGTGCTAAACCAACTTATACAAGTGGCTCCTCAAACATATATCAAAACTTCATCTAGTCCAATTGAGGTCCTAACCCTTACCATGAGGGTAGTGCCATGCTCAATCTCTCTGAGCTAACTCAACTCTATGAGTATCTCATATGAATATACTTTATCTTATCTCTCTTAGTCTAGGGTTCTAAGATTACCTCATTGGCACTCGTGATAGCTTTACAAGCTCTAGCCACATAAGCACAAACCAAAACATGATATGACATACTCTTCATAGATCTCTAACCATGAAACATCATACCCAAAGCTCTCTTATATACACCACTAGATTCCTATGTGGGAAACCACCAACCCGAGCATGAGGCTTCACAGAAACTAACATAGCTACCTTCTCTAGGGTCTTGGGCTCTCTCCCTCACCTAGATGGCATACACTCATCTTCATGTTCACATATGCACATATATCTAGCCTCTCTTTATCTCTAGGGTTTGGTCCTCCTAAGGACATCTTGGGTTTAAGATAACTATAGGAATCATGCATAAAGCAACTCAACTCATTCACTCAGGAGTAGTCTAGTTTAGGACATATCATAACAAATATTTCTTAGAATTCTCATATCTTGGAGTTTAAGTTCACTAACCTTCTCCCAATGGGTCTCACTCTCTCTGGAGTTAACCCTAAAACTGGTCCTAACACTAGAGGTCCTCCTTTGTAAAAGAGCTTGAGGCTCATGCTGACTCACAACCTTGTCTTAACTTAACATATCTTATCTCATAAAAGCATAGTTTCTTGCATCATCAAAACTTATCTCAAATCCTCAAAATTGAACTTAAATCCTTGAAGACAAACATATATCATCATAAACCATCTTATATCATCTATATAAGACTTACATCATCATCAAATCTTATTTCATTTATCCCATCTATCATATATTCCAACAAGGCTCTAGACATCTAATCTAGAACTACTCTCTCTTCTAGACTAATGTCATTCACTTTCACTTAGGTTACATGAACACCTCCTACTCGTACTTGTGTGGGGACACATTTTTGTAATACATATACATAATAAAATATTATATAGTTTTTCTCCGATAAAACATGCGTCAGAGAAAACTACCAAGATTCGATACGATTGGAATCAAAAACCAAATCCTGAAAATGAGTGCCCCACACATAGTAGAGAGTACTGTGTCATGAAAACTAGTGAAAGGGGTGAGAACAAGATGTAGAATGGTGTAGCTACCCAAAACATAGATGCATCATATGCCAAAGGTTTCACTTCCCTTGATGCACGTCATTTCCAAATAGTGCAACGTCCCATACCGCTGCACTACAAGGAAAGAACAACATCTAAGGACTTGCTACTCAACAAGCACCAATCTAGACCTAGTTCTCAGACTTCTAGGTGCTAAACTAGAGGCTAGGTCAGATCTAGTCTCTAAAAGATGACTAATCTAACCCTAAAGATTATTAAGTTCAAGGTTCTTTAATTTTGAGTTGCATAATGAGCAAATGATAGGCTTTGCTATTGTTCATGCTTTGATACCACCTGTGACGTCTCCGGATTTTCTAAAACTTAATCTGATGTGTGACGTCCAAATTGAAACCTCACCTCAGTGAGCATCCCAATTTAAACACCCCACATTTGGCTAAGAAGAAGAAAATCAAGAGTGCACAACTAAGACCTCTATGTCAGGTGCCACTGCTAGCTTTGTTTGGTCAAAGGCTATGCCACTTGTTTCCTGGTGCCACTGTCCAAAAAGGTGTCAGTCAAGAAATTCACCTTGGCACCTCGTTGCCACAACCATGCATCCTCCTCCCTAGCATGTGTTCGGCCGTTGCGTTCCTCTACTCAGCATCAACTTCTAGGGTCGCCACTGTCACTATCCTTGGCACCATCAGACTCTTCTCCTCGACATCTCATCCTTCTCATTGGGCTATGATGGGCAGTCTCCAGCGTCGCCTGGGGTGCTGCAGAGGAGCTAAAAAAACACGTTGTCTCCTCTCAAGCGGTTTGAGGAGTTCTGGTCACTGGATGGTGATGTGGTGGATCAAGGAGGATACCTCCTCCTATGTGACTTGTGTTGGTATTGGAGAGACATTACTATTATATGAGTGGTCCTCCCATATCTGACCACAAATGGGTCCTTGTGAGGGGGTTATCCAAAGCAACCGTTCACTTAAAACTACATACGAGCCACGATCATCACAAACTGACAACTTGAGTCACTATTCCAGTCTCCCCACTTCCTTGTTCTAATTGTTGCTCGATCATGCACATCCAACAGCTGTAAAAGACTGATCTATGGCCTCTCTAAACAAGGTGCCTTGGGCACGTGACTGATTTTCCTAATCATAGTCTTTGTTGCTAATAAAGTAATCCTTGGTCCGAAGTACATCAAAGTATCAATATATTCTCCATGTTTGAACCTATATATCTCCTTAGAGGAACATCAAAACACTATGAGATTTTAACCATAGGTTCCTCACATCTCAAGGGACATCCCAACAAATTTCTAGTGCGATGATTCAGTCCATCACATCCTACACACCTTAAATGAAATTTTGTCCTCAAAATTAAGTCAAAATCCAGTGTTTCACAGATTGACTTCAGGTCATACCCTTACTAGATTACGGTTGTATCGTGACTGAATAAATAATCATGATTGGTTACGGACCATGTTCTGATATTATCTAGATTGATTATGGATCATACCCTGATAAGAGAACATGATACACACTGTATCTCTATAGTGAAGAGACTCTATACTCCAGGAAAGCTATAATGTAGCTTGACTCATAATTTCACTGCCATTAATCTCATACTGATCGAGAAAGGAGAGGTTGTGGACTTTGACTCTTCCATAGCCCTATATGACATTGATGCTTTACTTAGCAGTGGTCAGTTGGAGATGGAAGGTATATTCCCATCTCCATAGGTCATAATAAGATGGAATGTTCAAAGATGTAATCAACTATGTAGCGTATCAGTTTAAGGACCACACACAGAAACATTGGTTGATGCCTTGCTATAGTTTTATACTATTTAGTTTATAACAGTTATACATGTTCTTCATATTCCTTTCAAAGGGTGATTAAATGATCCATAGCTTAGTTGTAGATTTTTGAACAAATAAGATATTGAGACTGCTCTACTCTGCATATAATCAACAGTTATACTTATTTAATTTAATATGCATTTATTCTATTCTCATTCATAAAGGTATTAACTGTGATAAGAATACTATTGGCGGAGAGTTATATCTCTCACTGGGACAAGTTGTCTCACCCCATGGGTTCTACAAGGACATAGGATTAAGGTCATTGAGTATGTTCTAGTGTCCTCTAATTTATCTTATAGTGACTTCTGCGTATATAGAAGAAGAAGTAAAGGTAAAAGATGTCTAGAGAACATGAAGAACATGTTGCTGAGAACAATATTTTTGCACCAGAAAGGGGTGCAAGGGAACATGTGAGAGAAGAACAAGTGCCTGAGAATTTCTAGGTGGATCAGACTATGTTGGAGAACCCTGCCTTTCACGGTCTATATGGGAAATTCATGACAACAATAACACATATGGCATACATGATGCCAGTAACCCCCCCTACGGAACCAGTTCATAATGAAGCTTTGAGTTCTAGTATGACTTTTGAATGGATACGCCGCATGCGAGCCATATAATATGCTGGAACAACTAACCCAGCTAATGCAGATTTGTGGCTCATTGAGTTAGAAAAAGCCTTTAAGATCCTTACCATCCCAAAAATTGATAAAGTTAGGCATGTTGTGTACCTGTTAAAGGGAAGCGCTGGCCACTGGTGGGCCATCAAAGAAGACAAAAGGCCTAATGTTGAGGTCGGATGGGAGGAATTTTGATGCGAGTTCACCAATAGGTACTTTCCTCATACGTACCTGGATGAGAAAATCTCACAGTTTGAATAGATTAGGCAAGGGCCTATGAAGATAAATGAGTATGAAGCTAAGTTCATGGAGTTTTTGCAATTTTGTCCTCACATGGATACTACAGACCAGGAGAGGATTTGACATTTTGAAAAGGGTTTGAACACTGAATTGACTATACCTGCTGTTGCTCTGGAAAATAGAGAAAGCTTTGCTACATTTGTGGAATCGGTTAGGAGAATAGAGAGGTTAGTAACCAATAAACATGAGACAAATTACAGGAAATGGCCCACCCAGTTCCAAGGACAGAGGTCCAGAAGCTTTAAGAAACCAAGGTTTTATGTGTCGTTAGCACCACATAGGTTCAGTGCTCAGACACAGTGGACGTCTAGAAGGGTAGGTGCCATAATTTTCCACTTATTGGAGCCCAAAGTATGGCTTCAATGTCAGTGACAGTGGCATCTAGGCCATAACAGGAGACGAAAGCCTACCACAAGTGTGGGAAGACATGACATCTGATGAGGAATTGTCCAGTAGGAGATATTGAGGTAACCCAACCACCAAGGCAGAGTCAACAAGGTTCTCAGAGGCAATAGGTCATTAGTGGTGCAAGAGGATAAGGACATGAACAAACATCTCAAGTAGGTTCATCTGTGGAAGGTAACAGAGGACGTGGTCATCAGCAAGCAATGATGATATTCTATGCTATGAGTCAGTCGAAAGTAGTAGTCAACCCACGAGTCATAACAATTCAAATGAAATTATTTCATTATGATATGTCTTCATCTTGCTTCATATCTATTTTGATTGATCTGGGTGCTACACACTCCTTTATCCCTCGAGAAGTGATCCATAATTGTCTTTTTCCTATTAGGTGTAGGTTAGATAACTTGTTAGAAACTTTGTTAGTTGGTTCTGTAGAATTACAAGAGGTATGTTCCCCCTGTGTTCTTTCTTTTCAGAACACAACATTCAAGTGGATTTTATACCACTTGAGATGCATAGATTTGATGTAATCCTTGGGATGGACACCTTGGGAAAGTATAAGGTAGTCTTGTATTGTGGTTCCAAGCAAGCTATGTGAACATATGTGGTAAGACATGGATCTTTCTGGGAGATAGGAACATTCTTCCAACATGTCTAGTATCAACAATGGTAGCTGAGAGATTGTTGTGACATGGATGTGAGGCATTATTAGCACATGTGGTGGATACCAAGGTAGAAAGTTATAGTATTCTAGAAGTGCCAGTTGTCAGGGAGTTTAAGGTTGTGTTTCTTGAGGAATTTCCTGATGTTCCTCCACCTCGAGAGATTGATTTTGAGATCAATCTAGTTCCCGGTACGCAACCAATAGCTCAAACACCTTTAGAATGGCACCCGCTGAGATGTCAAAATTAAAGAAATAGTTGGAAGATTTACTCGACAAAGGTTTTATATAGCCGAGTACATCATCATGGGGTGCTTTGGTACTTTTTTTAAATAAAAAGGATGGGTCTATGAGGCTATGTATAGACTATATACATTTGAATAGGGTGACAATAAAGAACAAATATCCTCTGCCAAGGATAGATGATTTGTTTGACTAGTTATGAGATGCAACAATGTTTTCTAAAATAGACCTAAGGTCCATATATCTTAGTTACATATTAAGGAGGATGACATACTTAAGTCAGCCTTTAGGACAAGGTATGGTCATTATGAGTTTATAGTTATGTCATTTGGACTAACTAATGCACCAGCAACATTCATGGATCTAATGAATATAGTGTTCCGACCATTTTTTTATTAGTTCATAGTGGTCTTCATAGATGACATTCTAATATACAGTCAAGATAGCCAACAACATGAACAACATCTTTGACAAGAATTGACTTTGTTGAGACAAAACAAGCTATATGCTAAGTTTATCAAATGTGAGTTTTGGATGTCAGAAGTATCTTTTCTAAGACATATTATATCTACTAAATGTATTTGTGTTGATCCTAAAAAGGTAGACTCTATTCTAAAATGGGAACAACGCAAGACACCAATAGAGATTCACGGTTTCCTAGGTTTGGCAGGTTACTATAGAAGATTAATCAAAGACTTCAGTTCTATAGCATTACCCCTAACTAGGTTAACCAGGAAGGATGTTCCTTTTGTATGGAATGATAAGTGTCAACATTCTTTCCAATTGTTGAAGGAGAAGTTGACCAGTGCACCAATATTAGTGTTACCTGAGCAAGGGAAGGGATGCATTGTCCGTTGCAATGCTTCAAAGAATGGTTTGGGATGTGTATTGATGTAGGATAAATGAGTGATTTCTTTTTCTTCTCGACAACTTAAGAAATATGAGGAGAATTATCCTATACATGATTTGGAATTAGCTACAGTGATTCATGCTTTGAAAATCTAGAGACATTACATGTATGGGCAGAAGTGTCAAATTTTCATAGACCATACGAATTTGAAGTATATCTTTTCGCAACAAAAAAAATAAACATGAGACAACATCACTGGATGGAACTAATAAAAGATTATGATTGTACGATTGATTACCATCCCAAAAAGGCTAATGTGGTAACATATGCATTAAGCAAAAAGTCACCATCTTCATTTACAGATAAAGCACAATTGAACTCTTTGGCATGTCATAAGAGGGACATGCTAATTTCCTTAAGACAAATGAATGTACAACTGGAAGTATCTTTTTTAGCTAGATTGTTGGCCAAGATGAAAATTAAACCTACACTAAGATAACATATTAAAGAAGCACAACAGGTTGATATTGTGGTCCAACAGATCAGATCAAAATTTGGCATTGAAAAGTGGGTTGGCTTTCATGAGTCAAAAGATGGAACAATTTGTTACCATGGTAGAATCTTGGTACCTAATGTTAATGAATTAAGGAAGATAGTTATGGAAGAATTTCACTCATCTATCTATGCTATGAATCTAGGAAGTACCAAGATGTATCACAATCTAAAGGATATGTATTGGTGGCCTGGTTTGAAGAAGGATGTAGCTGAGTTCGCTATGTGGTATCTAGTGTGTCAGCAAGTTAACGTTGAGCACCAAAATCCAACAAGAACATTACAACCATACCTATACCATAGTGAAAGTGGGATCATGTGACAATGGATTTCATAGTTGATTTTCCTAGAATAACCAAGGGTTATGATTCTATTTGGGTGATTGTTGATAGGTTGACAAAATCAGCACATTTTCTTCTTGTTAAGACAACACACATTGCTGAGAAACTTGTATAGGTTTATGTGGATGAGATAGTGCGGTTGCACGAAGTCCCAACAACAATTGTGTCAGACAGAGGTCCTCAATTTACAAGTCACTTTTGGGAGCAATTACATACAGCTTTGGGTACGCAGTTGAATTTTCGTACTACTTTCCACCCTCAAATAGATGGACAATCTGAAAGGACTATACAGACTTTGGAAGACTTGCTTAGGGCATGCGTTCTTCAGTTTGTAGGAAGTTGGGATATACATTTGAGCTTGATAGAGTTTGCTTATAATAACAGTTATCATAATAGCTTTGATATGGCACCATATGAAGCATTATATGGTAGACGTTGTAGATATTCATTATGCTAGTATGAAACAAGAGAATACAAACTTCTTGGTCATGGACTTGTGCAATAGACAATAGAAAAGATTAAAGTAATACAACAACAGTTGAAAGATGCACATGACAAATAAAAATCATATGTTGATAATCGTCGTAGACCTTTAGAATTCCAAGTTAGAGATGGAGTGCATCTCAAGGTCTCTCCTTGAAAAGGTGTTCTCAAATTTAGGAAGAAGGCAAAGTTGGCTCATAGATTTATGGGACCCTATTCGATGATAGCACATGTTGGCAAGCTAGCCTATAAGTTGGAACTTCCACCTGAGTTGCATAGACTACATCCAGTGTTTCTTGTATATATGCTGAAGAAATGTCACCCTGATACAAAGCTTGTATTACAACCTGTAGAAGTAGATGAGCATATATCCTACGTAGAAGGTCTAGTGTTGATTCTTGATAGAAGAATCAAGAATTTGAAAAAGAAAGACATAGTGCTTGTAAAAGTTCTTTGTCATCATCGTGGCATTAAAGAAGCCACATGGGATCTGGAGGAAGATATAAAAAGGAAGTACCCTTCTCTTTTCTCTTGAGATTTTGGGGGACGAAACCCTTGTTAAGGGTTGATAACTTGTAACACCCTTGACGTAGGTTTTGGGTTAACCCTAGAAGATTTTTCTATATAATTTTCTTAGAACCTTGTCTTAATCTTTTAAAAAGTAATTAAGACTTGAAAAGAGTTTATTTCTCAATTTTGAACTTGTTTGCAAATTGTTTGTGCCTTATATGATAACTTTGGTAAGAATTGCAATTTACCCAATTAAGGGGTATATGTACAAATTATCATCTCTAGAATGTCTTTTCTCTCTCTTAGTATCAACTAGAGGAAAGATAAAGAAGGGGGCACCTTATTTGAGTCTTGTTTGAATGATAACACTCTTTATGGTAAAAGAACCAAAGAAGTGTTGAGTACCTTAAACCCTAGATGAGGTTGTATCGAGTTTTAAGTATATATGGGAGTACCTATCGGATTGGAAGCCATAGAGGAGGTCCCATATCAGTTTGTTAACCTTTTATGGAGGTCATGACGGGCTAAGTACCTCAACTAGGTGGTGCCTATCAGTTTGCAAGTTCCTTGCAAAAGTGGTATCAGTTTGCACATAAAGCAAGATTGGGTGATGATATCTTACCAATAAAGATAACCAAATGGCCGAGATTTTATCCATGAATTACCCTAAAGAGTTTTACATGGCAAGATAATTATGGTTGCATGAAGTTACCATGCATGGACACGTGTTAGTCAAGTGCACATAGTGATGACACCTTATACACACTCTCTTTCACGAACCTCGACTATATATACCTCTCTTTTCACTTCCTAATAAACATTTTGATTCCTTTACCATATCTTGCTTGAAGGATGATCCTAGAAGCCCAAGGAACAAAGATAAGGCCGAGAATCTTGCCTAAGGTGATCCATGATCATCTTCAACCTTGGAAAGATTATACTTCTTGGATCATGATTATTTCATTCTCTTCTTTATTTATCAAGTTATTAACTATGGTACCTTCTTTCATAGAGAAGTGTTGTGATTGAGTCTTGGACTTTGATAAGTAATCTTCAACCTTGGGAATGTGTACATTGAAGATTTGATCTTTTGAGTTGTTCTTGAGGTGGGTTATATAACTTGAACTCAAGTTTATTATTATGCATCTTCTATCATGCAATATTTGGTGATTTCTTTTCCTATATCGACTTTCTTGTTTGAACAATGGTTCTATGAGTTCTAATGAATATATATGACTTTTGTCCATGAACTAGAGTAGTTATGGATGAGGATATTGAGCTTGAAGATGATAAAACTGATATGCACAAACCAATATTGATTTGTGGGAAACCCTAACCCGATACACGAGTATAAGTATGGAATCTGATACATATGAACTCCTATTCTTTTGGGATGATTTCTTGAGTAGGACTACTGTTCTCTTAAGTGTTTTATCTTCCATCTAAATGCTAAAAAGATGGTAGGTTGATATCTATAAGATATCCAGGTTAACACCTATTGTTGCTCCATAAAATGGATGGTTGTCATTACTTGAGTTGTTCTAAAACAATATGTTGCTAATCCGATATGAAAAAGATGGAACTAGGCCAATATGCTAGACTCTATAAAATGATGTGCCTCTAATGATATTGGTTTGTAATAATATAGAGATGTATAGTGAAGGAAGTGTAAGGAATCATGTTTAATTGGTTGTGTGTGGTGGCCGGTATGGCTAACCCTAAACTGATATCCTAGTAGAAGATGATGCTGATATCCTTGTTGATGGTACGACCGATACCCTAAGTTGAAGGGGGTGGACGATACTCAAATTGATGTAAAGTGTCTGATACCTAAGTTGAAGTTGGGTGGCCAATACATAAGATGATAGTATGGATGACACACACATGTACGTGCTATGGCCAATACACCTCAAGCACCACACAAACGATACCACCGTAAGAATATATAAAATGATAACATTTGACATTCTTAGGTTGACACTAGTATATGTGTCTAGGCCAACACAAGTGATGTGGTTAGGCCAATACACTTTGTAGAGTGTAGGACGATACACATTGTAGAGTGTAGAACGATACACCTTGAAGAGTGTAGAACGGTACACCTTGATATGACCAATGAACGCATCATGAAAGTAATGAGAAGGATACACTTTAATAAATGTAGGTTGATAACCCTAAAGAAGGGTAAATCAATGTATTAGGTATGTTGATGTCAATATCCTAGTAAGGATAAGAAAGAAACTTGTATCTCATGTTGATAATCAATTGATGATATTTGATGAAGTATGCTTAAATATTTATGGCAATCAAGAAGCTCGTCTTAATTGAATAAGGGTTTTGATTGATAAGTATGCACTTGGAAACTCTAGTTCAGTAACAAAGGAAACCCTAACCCTAATCATGACAGGATTGCAATTTGATTGATTCTTCTTATGGCATGGTCATGATATTTGCTCGATATTGTAATGGTTTGAAATCCTAACCATGCATGTGTTATGATATGATGAACATACCCAGGTATGAGCTATGATGATTTAGTAAAATATAGATTATATAAGACCTCGTGAACCATGTAATATTCTTGTACAACAAGTATGATTATGGGTCTGATGACCTAGAGTTGATTATTGCCTAATGAAAGATGATACTGTTCAATATTGAACTAAGGTTTTGATACCCAAACATGTGATCATGATAATGATAATGTTGTAGGGATGAGATTCCGAATAATATGCTCAAGGGACTGAGATCCCAGAATAAGTATAACCAGATATGTACCAATTGATATAAGATCTCTGGAAAATATGTTACACCTTTCTGTATATTAGTCATATAGAATTCATGCTTGTAACTTGATTTATGTTAAAAGATGTTGTATTGCACTTAATCTATCAAGTGAACTAAAAATTTAGTTTCCCTGGCCATAGATCCATTCAGTGTCATGATTTCCTGAATGGTAAAATGAGTTCTACTCAAAATACATATTGTTGAATATGCTGGGTGCAAGTTGAAATATCTCCTTGTATCCTTAACTAACATGATTGGCTATGGGTCATACCCTGAAGATAAGGATTGACTTCGGGTCATACCCTAACTAGAGTGTGGTTGTATCATGACTCAATAAATAATCTGGACTGGATACTGACCATGTTCTGATATAATCAAGATTGATTATGGATCATACCCTGATAAGAGAGTATGCTACACACTGTACCTCTATAGCAAAGAGACTCTATACACCATGCTATCTATAATGCAGCTTGACTCATAATTTCATAGCCATTGATCTCGTACTGACTGAGAAAGGAGAGGTCGTGGACTCCGAATCTTCCATAGCC
Source organism: Alisma plantago-aquatica (assembly GCA_963693085.1). Classification (NCBI taxonomy): domain Eukaryota; kingdom Viridiplantae; phylum Streptophyta; class Magnoliopsida; order Alismatales; family Alismataceae; genus Alisma; species Alisma plantago-aquatica. Next base: position 463,952,601 of record OY856410.1, on the reverse strand, counting down.
CTATATGGCACTGATGCTTTACTTAGAAGTGGTCAGTTGGAGATGGAAGGTATATTCCCATCTCCACAGGGCATACTAAGATGAAATGTTTAAAGATGTAATCAGCCATGTAGTGTATCTATTTAAGGAACACATACAAAAACATTAGTTGATGCCTTGTTATAGTTTTATACTGATTATTTTATAACAGTTTTACATGTTCTTCATATTCCTTTCAAAGGGTGATTAAATGATCTATAGCTTAGTTGTAGATTTTTGAACTAACAAGATATTGAGACTACTATGCTCTGCATATAATCAACAGTTATACTTGTTTAATTTAATATGCATTCTTCTATTCTAATTCATAAAGGTATTAAATGTGATAAAAATATTGTTGGGGGAGAGTTATATCTCTCGCTGGGACAAGTTGTCTCACCCCATGGGTTCCACAACGTTTTAGGTGGATGTACACGAGGAGGAAGAGACCGTGCAGTAGAGAGAGGACAACAACAACAAGGACAACAATAACAACTCAGGTTGAATGTGCTGCTATGTGTCTTGTAAATATAGAGTCCTATGTGCCATCGCTTTACACTCAGGTCCTTTGGGAGATAGGGTATAAAGAATATCATAATCAATCTGAGATTGGCTAGTACGCCGTGATACATAATGTTGCTTTTATATATGTTTTGATTAAGAAACTGTTATCTCAAATCCTTGCAATGAGATGGAATGTCGTATGTACAAGTAAACTAAGATGTATATATATGGTTTGGCTCTTTCTAAAAAGAGTTTCCTAGTGATGTATCTCTTGGAAAAAAGGTTTAATCTTTTAGTGATTTTTGGTAATCCACAGTTAATTATTAATTCCACATAGTTTTGTGCGATTAAGCTGTCGATGTGATAGCAGTCGTCACAGATTGAGCATTAAGAGGATGATGATTCTTTTCCTCAAGTTCATTTTGGATATCAAAGAAAAAGGAATTATAAAATCACTGCAACACCTTACACAGATTGTAGGTTGGAGTTGGTCTCCAATTTTCCATTCACTTGGGTAGCACTAATGTGAGACTAGGCACCACTCTTTGCTTGCATTGTCATAAACTAGTTATGGAATTCACCGCCAATGTAACATGGGACCTATAGGGTAAACATGTAGGAATTCACCTAGAAGAGGAGTTTAATCATGAATGATGATTGAATTGATTGCCAAAGTGTTTGGGTATTCAATTCAAGCAACAAATCAATCAGATGGACTCCCAACTGTCTGGTTCAAGTGTTGAACTGACTGAATGGAGTGTCAGGTTGATCAGAAATTGAATTGGTTGAATTATGCCTAAATTGAGGAGCGAACCGACCGATTTACATAGTGAACCGACCGGATCAGGTCTCCAACCAACCATTTGGTTGGGCGAGATGCCCAGTTTGTGGATAAATTCGATTACATGAAGTATTAGTGCTAACAACATGTTGTGCATTAATTGAATTCAAATTGCCAAATTCATATGCAATTGGGAAGCATGGAGAAATGATCGGTTCACAGAGCAAACTGATCGACTCACATGTGAACCAACCAGCTCGGTTGCAAACTGACTGGTTCAGGCACTGCCAGATTGTGGAAATTTATGATCTTCTTATCCCTTCCACTCCCACATAGATCGGGAACCCATACCCTAACCCTCCTATAAATAGAGGGGGTAATGGGGCCTTCCCAAACACACAACACAATTGCCTCTAACAATTGTTGTCCTCTCTGGTTGTTGTAACAATAGAGAGCAATATCATGTCCTACCCGTTAAAGGGAGGGATATTAAGGGAGAGAAACTATGGGAGAGCAATTTGGTGACTAGTACACCAACGGGAGGGACAACTCCTTCCTGTCTATTCTCTAAGAATGACAGGAGATCTAGGTGGTCTGTGTTGACTACTATAGAGGTGAGGAGGCTATTGTCTACCACTAAGAGGACAACGTCAACCTGGAGTCCGTGGTAAAGCCCATGATTTGCACAGACGCCATCCAAGAGCAACTAGAAGATAGCTGCATGACAACTACAATGAGTTATAGTCACCGGACTTGCTCCTGAACCTCATATGAACTCGTTAAACCATCCTTTCCATTACATAGTTGTTGATGCGATCTTGCTATTCTGGGGAATCTGGATAGATAAATTTTTGTTACTGCTCCTACTCTGTTCCCATATTTTCCTATAGGTTTGTTGTGATAACCTAGATTTTTGGAGTTTTAATAACTAATACAATAATTGAGAGACATGCATTCTATGTAAGATGTCAAATACCAATTGAGGAATTAGTAATGCAAAAATGGATTTCCTTCACCCAAATTAGGTGATTTGAGATATGATAGAGGACTATGATGCCTAATTGAATTCAATTGTGAATGAATACCGTTTTTGATTAATTAAGTCCTCATGAGACCAATCATTCATTCAGTGATCCAGTGAGTAAGTGAACTAAATTATTTTGAGGAGTCATATACATATGAACCAATGTTGAAGTTCTGGAGCCAACTTTGACTAAATGGCATATCATTTTCACATAAGGTAATACCCTAAGTGTCACATGAAGGTGAACTTTAGGTTATAATGTGATTAGTCAATAACCATGCCTAACCTTAGAATTTCCTCCCCAAACTTATGCCACATCTACATCATGACATTATAAAGCTACACCTAAAATTTCATTGCATTTGGACCACCCAATTAGGAGATATAAGAATTTGAAATTATGTGTATACTTGCCTTGTTCTCAACTTTAGGACCTAAGATTTCATTTTAATTGGTCAAATATGTGTCACGCATCCCTTTGAGGCATTGGGCGCGGATCTTGGTTTAGGCCAATATTTTATGGTCATTAATCAGTGATCCAGTGGGGGCGACTTCGTCTCCTACCTCCCACTTTCTTCGGCCCTGACCCCAACGATCAACGGAGACTCCACGCGCCCGACTCCCGCATCTCCTGGGCTAGATCATTGGAGGGTGACCTCGTCTCGCCAAAACAAGCTCAACGGATGTTACCGCATTGCCTATCGCACTTGGATCAGGGAAAGCGACCCCCATCTTCTTCGTGCCTCTCACTGGAGGTGGCACCCAGTTAGGGCTTTCCCTTCCACGCATCCTCATGCCTATCTAAGGACACCATTAGCTCCGCCAGACCCCCCTTGGACTCCCACTCAACCCAATTTGAAGCAAATGATCTACGAGAACCTCCTCCAGGTCGACCTTCCATCCTTCGGTGTACCACCTTGGCAGCGCCCTCACAGGTCTGGCCCCACTGAATACGACCTGCCATCACCTTCGCCTCAATCCGAAGGTGCTTCTTGGCTAGAACAAACCACTCCAGACCACCTCTTCGTCCCTGACCTCCTCCTCACCGGTGACCTCACCGGCACTACGACGGCATTGAGATCTAGAGGGAGTCGTAGCTCAGAAACCTCACCCCTCCGATCGAGGCAGCCTCGCGAAGGTGAGGGTAGAATGATCAATACTCTAGCACCACCCAAGGGTGAACGGAGCCTCGACGGAGTAGCCAACTAGCTGCTCGAGCAAGCAGCAATAGAGAATGAGTAGCGCCTGGTGATCGTGAAGAGGAAAAGGATCGGGTTAGGCCAGGAACCGGCCGACCCATCACAATAGAACGGGTTCGAAACCCTTAAATCGGCCGGACCCCAGTAAAGCAAATGAGCCGCGCCACCTAGAAGACACGTGGCCAATTTTGATTGGCCCGATCAGGTATATAATTCAGTAAATATCCATTTCTCATATAATTTTTAGAAAATAGCACGATGATCATAAAAATGCAAATAAGGTACCTAAATTCTCATAAAAATGTGTAGAACAATATGAAATCATAATATTAGGCTTTTGATGCACTAATATCAGTGATATCTTATTAGTTGTAAAATGCTTAGTTCATGAGTAATAAATATCAAATGATGATATTAAATTATGGAAAAATGTTAGTAAGTCTATAATAATGTTTATAATGCATATGATGTCAAATATGGTCATGTTGATGTACGAAACCATATAATTTGATTAATATGGCTTATTAGGGCTAATAACACTAAAAATAATGTATTAAATGCATACCTGCTCAATAAATGATGAAATTCACAGAGTAAGGTCACATCAGTATATGGAACTTCAGTTTTAATTATGAGATCATAATGATGAAGAGAATTCATGTTATATGAAGATGATGTTGGATCGATGGGCTCTAAGGGGGGGTGAATAGAGCTACACACACTTCACAAAATCGATTAGACCACCAATTTAAATGAAGTGTAAAAACTAATGCAAGCAGCAATTTGATATCCTATTCTAGCATACAAAGCAAGGATAAGAGTTAATGAATATCATGCACTTGGACAGGTGGTTTAGAGTGGTTCCACGTCCTAAACTTAGGAGCTATGTCAGTCCACTACCTAGAGTTGGTTAGACTCTAGGATTTTCAACTTGGTCCTCTTATTTATTGTGATAAGATTACAAGAAACATAAACCACACAACCAAGGGCTTAATTATACAAGCTAAGATCTTCAACCTATACAAGGACTTACCCACAAAGCGAGATTCTTCAGCCTTCTACAAAGGACTTACCCAATCTCACCTTTGTCTTCAGCCTTGCAGGAATTACCTATCTTACTTGAGCTTGCCTTGCACCTCTCCTTCACTTGGAGAGCTTGCCCACGTTTTCCCTTCACCAAGGGAGCTGGAGCAACAATCAATCTTCACTCTAGAAGATCAGCAACACATCTTCCCCTTCACTCGGAGAAGAACAGCAGCAACTCCTCTTTCACTCGGAGAAGAAGCTTCAATCAATCTTCTATTTGATTTGGAGGTGGGAAGAAAGAAGGGAGAGCTTTACATAGCACAAACGATAGCTCTCATACAAAGGAACCTATCTCACTCACGAATTAGTCTTGAAGGTAGAGAGAGAAAGGGGCTCAAGGGCTTGGAATACTCTCAACTAAGCTAGAACCAAGTTTGTAATGGAAGAGCAGCTTGGAATGAAGTCCAAGGGGTTATATTTATAGTTGAGGGTGGCCCTTTATGTTGTGGGATACTTGGGTGCAAAAGTGATCATTTTTCCTTCAAGAAAACAGTCATATTTTTGCCCAAAACAATTCACCAATGGTCATATTACTTTTTCTACAAATTCCGTACATTGCATTCGGTCGAGTATCAATGGGTGTAACTCGACAGATCAGGTAGCAGGCAATCTGATATTGAACTGATCGGTCGAGTTTGTTCTGAGGAAACTCGACCGACCATTTCAACTGGAAATGGCCTACTACCCAATCGGTCGAGTTCTGTGAGTGCACAACTCGACCGATTGCAATCTTCAGAAAATCGACTCAGGATGATCGGTCGAGTTTCAGGGTGGGAAACTCGACCGACCAAGTGTCTGTAATTGATTTTCTAATTTGCGATAAAAGTGATTTGCACTTGGTGATTTTTGTCCCAAACATTTTTCTCTTCTAAGTTACAAGCATATTCATCATTACAAGTGATTACATTTATGTTCTAAGGTGATTTACATGGAAATCCTAAAATGCACACTTGTAGTCAATTTGGCTTGCACTTGGCCCATTCTAGGGCTTTGTATATATGATCCTTTTCATGTACCTAATGCCTGCAAACAATCTTTAATGCACATGTTAGATACATATGAATGGAATGGTTAAGTCATTATGAAAATATAGGTAATGTATAACCTTTAGGTCAACATTCTCCCCCTTTTTGACAATGACAAACCATTCCTCAAACATATTGAAAAGGATAAGAAAATTAAACCTTTGCCTTGTGAATTAGGGGGATTCATGATAAGAACAATTGGAATTGCTCCCCCTCAATCTATGCTTCCTCTCACCTGCATGTTAGGTTTTCTATACATAGCAAAAGCAATATCCATGTAATATGTAATCCCTTTCATGTCATATGATCAATCAGCAAATTTACAAGAAAAGGATCACTTAGGCAAGAAAGAAATAGTATTATCACAATAAAAACAATATGATTGAGTTTCATACCATGAGATATTTCTCCCCCTTTTGACAATATCAAAAAGGAAGGGGGTGTAGAAGAGCAAAAATAGGTCTTCTCCAAGACTCAACCACATATATATGCAAAAAATAATAGACAACATTATAAAGGCATATAACATACAACCACAGAGGAGAAACATACAATCCAAGTCAGAATCAAAATATAGCGCAACAAACACCAAGCATAAGATAACACAGATGAAACATCCAAAGTGTATAGCATTGATATTCCAACTCATACATATGTTCTCATAAGCGACTACAACCATAAAAATGAGAAAAACAGTGAATAAGAAAATAGTACAGCTCAGACTAATGTGTCGGGATGTTTCTTATACAAAAGAGTCTAGAAAGATATATATATATGATAGACATGCTAGACTATAATCTAAGACAACCTCCTAGACATCTAAGCTATCTATGTCGACTATGTCCTCATCATCGCCGGGGTTGTAGTCCTCATCACCATCCGAAGGCGGGGCAGCTGTGCCAGCAGCAGAACCAGCACCATCATCGCCGTCCTCGTCAGAAGAACCAGCACCATCAGCATCATCAGCATCCTCAACATCCTCGTCAGCATCCTCAGCCTGGTCGAGCATGTCCTCGTAAGTAGGACCAAAGGAGCGACCGGGCCAGCGGGCATTCTGCTCAGCCCACGACATGCCAAGAGCTAGGAGCTCCTGGGCCTGCAGAAAGGAAGGAGCAGAGTCTCCCAAGGATGCGAGCAGAGAGGCTAGGGGGCCAGCAGGTAGCGGTAGATATGCAGGAGTAGAGATACTGGAGGGATACTGAGGTGGAGTAGCAGCGAAAGGCTCGGCAGCGAACGGTGGTGGAGCAGGGAAGTATTGCTCATATGCATAGGAGGCATAAGCACTACCCGGATATGGCTGGTGAACTGGGTAGGGTGAGGAGCAGGATAGATTCATGTGAGACATGATGGCACATAAATCCTGATGAAGGTGCTCCTGAACCTGGCGATTGTACGCCTGTTCATGCATCATGTAACCCAGAAGGGTTTCATTTGATGCTCTGAAAGACGCACGACTAGGGCGAGGGTGGGGCTGCGGGGGTGGAGCCTGGGTGGAGGAGGGAGGGGCACCAGAAGCAGGGGTGGAGGCAGAGCCAGAAGCACCAGGGGCAGGGATAGACTTTAGAAGAGTGGTTTCACTAATGCACACTCCCTTTCGAGCAACCGGGTAATGGTAGTCGGAAAAGAGTGATTTCTCAGTGGTGAACTGGAAGAGACCACAAATCAAGGCTGGGTATGGAGGGTGGGTGCCCTTAGTGTTCTTGCCTTTGTCAAAGCAGGTCATATGATGAAGAATATAACGAGCCCACTTGACACCTATGTTGTTCAACAAATAATACATCAAAACCGTTGTGTTTTCCGCAATATCCGTTTGATTTCCCTTCGGATGGATGTTGCAGTTAAGCACAAGGGCTAGGATGCACTTCCGGAGGTCAAGGGAGGAGGAGGGAAGGGTAGACCGCCTCTTATTGGCCACGTTAGGCTTTTTCAAATATCGATGAATATCCAGTAAAGTCAATTCATGATGTTTGTAAAAGGCTTCCGGGTCCAAAAGATCAAAATACTCGTCATAGCCCCGACGCCAAGTAGTGGTTTCTTCGTCACCGGAAAGATAGAGATTGAAAGTCTCCTCGGAGAGTTGAAACTGACGACCGGAGATCATCGATGTGAGGACTACTTTGGTATTTGGCGGGGGAACAATCGAATCGTAGTTCCAGCAAAGATTGGCATAGAACTCGTGAACCGCTTTTGTGCTAGATAAGTGATTAAAGAAGCAGTCACTTTCGATTGCAAGGGAGGAGAGGTTGTGATGTGCAAGAAGTTGTGCGATGGAGTTGATATGGTTTTGAAAACGAGTTGGACCAACTAGGGGGCGGAAAGGAAAAGGAGACCTAGGTAGGAGATCCTTATACCTATTGACAGCCTCTAGAGATACAAACGTAGTGTTATCAAAGGGAATCAACCGTTGGGTCGAGGAAGAAGCTGGGGCATTGCTAGGGGCAGGTCGTTTTCTCCTGTGGGAAGCCATGGAAGCAAAAACTAGAGGAGAAAACGCACACACAAGCAAAACGAACCTCAAAACCCAACAAGAACACACAGCCGTCGCCCGGGAAGGTCAGGAGCAAGCTGCTAAGGCACCCTAGGGCTGGGAACGGGGAAGGGTTAGGGCTAGGGTGGAGAGCACGGGCCAAGAGAAGAGGAATCAGTCGGCTATTTTCTAGTTGCAAGGGAAAATAGTCGGCCGATCCTAAGTTTTCAGTTGGCGCAGCCCGTCGATCGGTCGAGTTCTGAGACAGGACAACTCGACCGATCGATCCACTGAAGAACCACTCTCGACTCCTGATCGGTCGAGTTTGCAGGGGTGAAACTCGACCGAAGGTCAACCAGACCTAGCAATCTAAATCTTAGATTCTAGCCACATACATGCCTATTAAATTTATTTTTCCATTCTATTATGCATAAAAAACATACCTAGGCACATTTTGCTCATCATTGGGCACTATTTAGCGATAAAACGTGAAATTCGATAAAAACCCAAAAAACAAGCAAAAACTAGGCATATTGATTGGCAAATTAAGCATAAGCAAGCATGTATAGGCAACATAAGGTGAAGAATGACATGAGCAAGCATATAGGATAGAGATCACTAGCTAGATCACATAGCAATATCATTCAAATCAATAATGAGCAGTTTAGATCGAATAAAGTTAAATAGATCTCTAGCTAGGGGTTTTGTAAAATTGTCTGCCAACTGATTTTCCGTGTCCACATGTGTGATATAGATATCTTTCTTGGCAATGTGGTCACGAAGAAAATGATGGCGAACCTCTATATGCTTAGCTCTACTATGAAATATAGGATTAGAAGAGAGGTTAATTACACTTGTATTGTCACAATAGATAGGAGAAGCATCAAAAAATATGTTAAAGTCTTGGAGCATTTGCTTCATCCATAGGACCTGTGCACAACAAGTCTTGGCTGCAATGTATTCAGCTTCGGTAGTTGATAATGCCACTGTGCTTTGTTTCTTGGAGAACCAAGACACTAAGCATGGTCCTAGAAGGAAGCAAGTGCCACTTGTGCACTTTCTGTCAATCAAACACCCTGCATAATCCGCATCACTATATGCCGTAAGAGTAAAATCCCTTGATTTAGGATACCATAGACCAAAATTTTGAGTTTTGGCTACGTACCTCAAAATTCTCTTAACAGCAGTGAGATGCGACTTCTTAGGGCAAGATTGAAAGCGAGCGCACAATCCAACACTAAACATAATGTCAGGTCTAGAGGTAGTTAAGTAAAGTAAACTTCCTATCATACCTCTATAGATCTTCTCATCTACCTTTTCACCTTCTTCATCTTTATCAAGTTTGGCAGTGTTTGACATGGGTGTATCCATCGTCTTCATGTTCTCCATCCCAAAGTGCTTGAGTAGTTCAGTTGTGTATTTGCCTTGGTTGATGAAGTTTCCTTCCTTTGTTTGCTTGATTTGAAAGCCAAGGAATAAGGTCAACTCACCAATCATGCTCATTTCAAATTCACTCTGCATAAGAGAACTAAACTCCTTGCAAAGATCAAGATCAGTCCCGCCAAAAATGATATCATCAACATATATTTGTATGATAAGAAAATGGTTATAAGTGTGTTTTAGAAACAAAGTAGAATCAACTTTGCCCATGACATACCCATTATCTAACAAAAAGTTCTTTAATTTCTCATACCAAGCTCGAGGTGCTTGTTTGAGTCCATAGAGAGCTTTTTGTAGCAAATAAACATGATTGGGTAATTTGTCATTTTCAAAGCCCGGAGGTTGAGCAACAAATACTTCCTCCTCGATTGTACCATTCAAAAACGCACTTTTAACATCCATTTGATAAAGTAAGAAAAATTTATAACTAGCAAAAGCAAGTAGCATACGGATAGATTCTAATCTAGCAACAGGAGCATAAGTTTCATCAAAATCAATACCTTCATGTTGGTTGTAACCTTGTGCTACTAACCTTGCTTTGTTTCTTACCACTTTTCCTTGCTCATCAAGCTTGTTGCGGTAGACCCATTTGGTGCCAATGATCTTTCTATCATTTGGTCTTGGCACTAGAGTCCACACAGGCTTCTTCTCAAATTGCTCGAGCTCTTCTTGCATAGCAAGGATCCACTCATCATCACCAAGGGCTTCTTTGATGTTCTTTGGCTCTAGTTGGGAGATGAAGGCACTATCTGCTTTTTGTTTGTTGTGAGCAGCTCGTGTCCTCACTCTCTCAAATGGGTTGCCAATGATCAACTCCTTGGGGTGATTCTTTGCAAAGCGGGGAGTAGGATCCTTCTTTTCTTCTTCATTTTCTTCTTCTGCAACCTGCTTGCCTTTGTCTTTGATGTTGAGATCTTTTAAAACAGGAATTATTTCATCTGCAACATCATCATCACCAATACGCTTGCCAATAACAGGGTTAGTTTTAATAAACTTAACATTTATAGATTCTTCAATTTTAGATAGTTCAATGTTAAATACTCTATATGCCCTGCTAGTAGTGCTATAGCCTAGGAAGAAAGCCTTGTATGATTTCAGATCAAACTTGTCGAGAGAATCCTTAGTGTTTAAAACAAAACAAGGACATCCGAAAACATGAAAGAAATCAATAGACGGCTTCCTACCACGCCATAGTTCATAGGGGGTTTTCTTGAAAGTCGAATGTGTGAAAACTCGGTTTTGTACAAAACATGACGTGCTAACAGCTTCAGCCCAAAACTTTTTAGGAGTGTCATACTCAAGAAGCATGGTCCTAGCCATCTCTTGTAGCGATCGATTCTTCCTCTCAACAACTCCATTTTGTTGAGGTGTGCGAGGAGAAGAGAAATTGTGCGAATAACCTGATTTTTCACAAAAACGTTCGAAAAGATCATTTTCAAATTCTCCCCCATGATCACTACGGATGGAAACAACATTGCAAGAAGCTTCGTTTTCAACTCGTTTACAAAAGCTCGAGAAAACATCAAATATATCACTTTTAGAAACGAGAAAGAAAGTCCAAGTATATCTAGAAAAATCATCAACAATAACAAGACAATACTTGGAACCGCGAAGCGTTTGTGTTCTCATTGATCCGAATAGATCAATATGAAGAAGCTCAAGAACTCTCTTGGTACTCATGACTCCTTTGGATTTGAAGGAGGATTTGGTTTGTTTCCCTTGTGTGCAAGGTTGGCATTCCTCATCCTTATCAAAATCCAATTTAGGAAGTCCTCGAACCAAGTCCTTTTTGTTTAATTTTTTCATTTGATGCAAATTCACATGACCCAAACGACGATGCCAAAGCGAAAGATCGTTTTTATCCACAACTAAGCATCTATTTAGTATGGGCTTAAGAGCATCGAGAACAATCACATAGAGATTACCATTTCTAGTTCCCTTATATTTAACATTGTAGGACAGGGAATCTAGAAGCAAGCATTTTAAAGAAGTAAATAGCACAAGATAACCATTATCACATAATTGGCTAACACTAATTAAATTGTGATGTAGGCCATCAACAAGCAATACATTTTTAATGCATAATTCATTGCCTACATCACCCTCACCTATAACCTTACCCTTCTTGTTGTCCCCGAAGGTTACCGATCCTCCTTTCTTTTTCACAAATTTGTTGAAATGGCTGATTTCTCCAGTCATATGCTTAGAGCAGCCACTATCAACAATCCATTTCTTTTTAACCTGCAAGAAAAGAGGATGTCGGAACCCAACTCAAACTTTGGGGTCCGGGGTTAGCTTGGGGACCCATTTCATCTTTGGGTTGGTCCCCTTGGGCTTGTAAGGACAATAGGTAGAATAATGGTCATCACATTTGCAATGAATACAAACCATGGGGTTCTTAGAGCCGGAAGACTCTCCATTGAAAATTGGAGGTTCCACACTCTTTTTCTTACCCTTCTTCTTCTTCTTACCTTTTGGAGTAGTCCCATTATATCCTAGACCACTAGTACCAACTTGTTTGGTAGATTGCTCTAGAACATCATTTGGGGATTTCTTACCCGAAAGAAACCTTTGCAAAGTAGATCTTAATTTAGCATTATCATCACTAAGATTTACAACAATAGTAGATAAACTAGCAAGATCTTCTCTAGTATGCAAAAGGTCGGCCTCAAGACAGAGGGCTTTAGTAAGAAGAGAGTCTTTTTCTAGAGTTAAGCTAGCAACTTCATTTCTAGGCAAAATAGGTCTAGAAGATAAATCATTTGTTTGAGCAAGCAATTTAGCATTTTCAGATTTAAGAACAACAATCTCTCTTTGATAAGAGTAAACTTCATCTCTCCTAGCATCATCAATAAGATTAAGTTCTACATTTTCAGTTTTTAGAATATCAAGCTCATCTAGGCATTTTTTGTTCTCTATCTTAAGATTTTCAATAGTTTTAAGATAAGTACCATTCTCAACCTCTACTCCATTATATTGAAGTTCAAGGTCAATAAATTGCCCTTGCAAGGAATCTATGCTATCAAGATGTAATTTCTCATTTTTATCAAGAATGTCAATTTTTGCATAGAGATCATCAACAATTTTGCCTAATCTTTTCCTTTTAGATTTACATTTAGCAAAAGAAGATTGACATTCATTAAGCATATCAATAAGAGTTTCCTTAGATAGCTCATGTAAACTAATATCACTTACTTTGCTTACCTCATTTACCTCAATTACATCTTCACTTGTAGAGGCCATGAGGGCAAGATGACATTCTCCATCTTCGGAGCTTGAGAAGCTTGAAGAAGAGGACTCCCATGCCGCATGAGCTGCATCTTTGGACCTTCTCTCCTTCTTGTCTTTTCTTTTGTACTTTGTTTCTCTCTTGTACTTGTCATCCTTCTTGTGTCTGCTCTTATGATGGCTCTTCTTGACCTTAGGGCAGTCACTCTTGTAGTGGCCTTTTTGACCACACTCATAGCACCTTGGATTCAAGGAGGAGGGCTTGATCTTGAAGTTCTTCCCTTTTGAGTAGTTGGCTTCATGATCATTTACACCATCATCTTCACTTGAGGAAGGGCAGGGAGACTTCATGGAAAGTTGTTGTTGTCGGACCATTTCTTCAATTTGATCTTTGAAGGCGGTGTCCTTTATCTTCTTTGATTCCTTCTCTTCTCTTTTCTCCTCTTCCTCTTGCTTGTCAAGCCTAGGTTCATGGGCTTGAAGGTTACCAACCAGCTCCTCGGTTGATAACTCGCTTAGCTTGTAGACTTCTTCAATAGAGGTGACCTTTGGCTCCCATCTCTTTGGAAGAGATCTCAAGATCTTGGCGTTGATTGTACCTCTATCCATGACAGTTCCAAGGGCTGCAATGTTGTTCAAGATGACATTTAACCTTGTGTACATATCCGCTACCCTCTCATTCTTCCCCATCTTGAAGTTCTCAAGAAGACCACCAAGCATGTAGACCTTGGCCTCCTTGACTTGCTCAGTCCCTTCATAGGTGACACACAACTTGTGCCATATCTCATGCGCTGTGTCCCACGAAGAGATGCGGTTGAACTCCGATGGTGTAAGGGCGGCGTAGATGATGCTCACGACTTTAGCATTGAGTTGAGCACACTTCATCTCCGCTTCCGTCCATGTGGTGATGTCGCCTTTTGGATCCTCATACTTGAGATGGACAATCGTCCACATTTTGAAACTCACCCCTTGAAGATAGAATTGCATTCTCCTCTTCCAATATAAGAAGTTTGTGTCGTCGAAGACCAGGGGTCTCATGGAGAAGCTTCCTTCAAGGTTGAGTGACCCAAGAGCCGAATCGCCCATCTTCTCCTACTTGTAGAAGTAACTTGGAGAAGACATGCTCTGATACCACTTGTTGGATCGATGGGCTCTAGAGGGGGGGTGAATAGAGCTACACACACTTCACAAAATCGATTAGACCAAAAATTTAAATGAAGTGTAAAAACTAATGTAAGCAGCAATTTGATATCCTATTCTAGCATACAAAGCAAGGATAAGAGTTAATGAGTATCATGCACTTGGACAGGTGGTTTAGAGTGGTTCCACGTCCTAAACGTAGGAGCTATGTCAGTCCACTACCTAGAGTTGGTTAGACTCTAGGATTTGCAACTTGGTCCTCTTATTTATTGCGATAAGATTACAAGAAACATAAACCAAACAACCAAGGGCTTAATTACACAAGTTAAAATCTTCAACCTATCCAAGGACTTACCCACAAAGTGAGATTCTTCAGCCTTCTACAAAGGACTTACCCAATCTCACCTTTGTCTTCAGCCTTACAGGAATTACCTATCTTACTTGAGCTTGCCTTGCACCTCTCCTTCACTTGGAGAGCTTACCCACGTTTTCCCTTCACCAAGGGAGCTGGAGCAACGATCAATCTTCACTCTAGAAGATCAGCAACACATCTTCCCCTTCACTCGGAGAAGAACAGCAGCAACTCCACTTTCACTCGAAGAAGAAGCTTCAATCAATCTTCTATTTGATTTGGAGGTGGGAAGAAAGAAGGGAGAGCTTTACATAGCACAAAGGATAGCTCTCATACAAAGGAACCTATCTCACTCGTGAATTAGTCTTGAAGGTAGAGAGAGAAAGGGGCTCAAGGGCTTGGAATACTCTCAACTAAGCTCGAACCAAGTTTGCAATGGAAGAGCAGCTTGGAATGAAGTACAAGGGGTTCTATTTATAGTTAAGGGTGGCCCTTTATGTTGTGGGACACTTGGGTGCAAAAGTGATCATTTTTCCTTCAAGAAAACGATCATATTTTTTCCCAAAACAATTCACCAACGGTCATATTACTTTTTCTACAAATTCCGTACAGTGCATTCGGTCGAGTATCAATGGGTGTAACTCGACCGATCAGGTAGCAGGCAATCCGATATTGAACTGATCGGTCGAGCTTTTTCTGAGGAAACTCGACCGACCATTTCAACTGGAAATGGCCTACTACCCAATCGGTCGAGTTCTGTGAGTGCACAACTCGACCGATTGCAATCTTCAGAAAATCGACTCAGGATGATCGGTCGAGTTTCAGGGTGGGAAACTCGACCGACCAAGTGCCTGTAATTGATTTTTTAATTTGCAATAAAAGTGATTTGCACTTGGTGAATTTTGTCCCAAACATTTTTCTCTTCTAAGTTACAAGCATATTCATCATTACAAGTGATTACATTTATGTTCTAAGGTGATTTACATGGAAATCCTAAAATGCACACTTGTAGTCAATTTGGCTTCCACTTGGCCCATTCTAGGGCTTTGTATATATGATCCTTTTCATGTACCTAATGCCTGTAAACAATCTTTACGCACATGTTAGATACATATGAATGGAATGGTTAAGTCATTATCAAAATATAGGTAATGTATAACCTTTAGGTCAACAGATGAATCTTAATACATGTTATAAAACCCTAATCTGGGTTAATGATGTAACCTAGGGTTATTATGTGCATCAAAAAGTATATGGAACCTAATATTCAGATAATGAATCATAATCTGGAAAATAACATCAGTAATATAAATATAAGACAATAATGCAAGTAAACGTTGGAATATCCTAATGAGTTAATATAAACCCTAATGAACACGACTAGGGTTAAGATGATCAGAATCTGATGCTAGTATATGATTTGTTATTAATCAGGTGATGACCAAATTTCTAGATGATCGAGAATTATTAGGAATCTTTGAACTCAGGTACGTGGGTTTTATTTAAGTATATGACTATGGTTTTCTTGCTTGCAATCATGATATGTATGTATGCTCTCTTCTATCTGCAAATATTGGATGTAGTAGCATTAAATAGTACTCGGTGTTTTATCACTTGTAAACATAAATGATAAGTAGATCCTTTGTAGTTATTTAAGGTGTTCATTATCCCCCTTACGAGGGAATGGAATAATGTTGGCTAGTACACCTCCCTAGAGCACATGGTGTACGGGGAGTTTCCCTAGAGTACTTGGTACACGGGGATGGGCCCAATATTTATGTTTTGGTACTAGTCCACCTTGATAATGCAATTCATCTAGGAAAATGACTTAAATTGGTGTATTTCTCTTAATAAATAAGTGTTTTCTATGATTTTCTTTCCTTCTGCAAATCTTTTTCAATAATTATGAAAGTCATAAATATATGTATCTTTCTGCCCACGTGCACAACACCTTGTGTGTTGATTCGTTGTTTCACGTATGTTTTAGGTTCAGAGCTAGCTTGGGATAAAAGACGGGAAGTGAGCAGTTGTCCAGGTTGTACCTATTATCTAAGATCATGTTAGCATACATGTTCAGACTTGTAGAATTTTCATTCAATATGTAATTGTAAATCATTGTGTAATAATTCATGTTGTATAAATTGACATGTTGAATGTTGAGAATGTTATGGTTGTATGTTCATGTATGCGTATTATGCTTCCGCATCGCTCTCTGATATAATTGGATGATGTTTTCGGATTCTGACATCTCATTCCCAATAGGGTTTGGAGAAATCAAAATCTGGGGACGTCACATTTGTCCCATCTCAGGAAGTCCAATGTAGAAGTATTGCACTGGATGTAAAAGAATTAGCTCATGGTGGAGGATATCTCTAAGCAACTTCTGAAATCTCTCCCATGTATCATGAAAGTGCTCATTCTATGTTTTTCTAAATGAAGTATTCTATCTCCTCATCTGAGTTGAGTTGTAAGTATGATAAAGTTTATTTGGAAACTCATTCTTCCTCACCTACCAAGTGACATTCTCGATCTTCAAGGAATACTACTCCTTTTCCTTATCCTTGAGAGAGAAGGGTTGATCCTAATAGAATCATCAATAGATTTAGGAGTCCTAAAAGTAGAGAAAGTATCCATAAAGGCATCTATGTTCTTGTACAAATTTTAATTTTCAAAATCATAGAACATAGGGAGAAGTCTAAGAAGGGATGACATAATTAAGAACTGCTTCCATGGCATCTGAACAACCTGAGTGGAAATATGAGAATTATTGTTTCCAAGAATGAAATAATCAGTAAGTGGCTTGTGCACTGGTGGAGGAGGTGATGGTGGGTTACATTCTACATCCCCACCATCAACATTCCTATATTTTCCATTTCTTCCTATGGTTGTTGGTTGTGTTGGTTTTTTTCGCCTTCTTCTTCCTATCTCAAGATCCTATAAAAGAGTACATAGAAAGAGAGCACCATTAAAACTTGCAGCAATGGTACCTACACGAGGCCCAACCAATAAAAAAGGAGACAAGTTAGCAAGAAAGTCTACAAAAACAACACAAAAAACAATGAATATAAATGGTGAGGGAAGTAGGAAAAATCAAAGATAAAAAACTAGCTAGGACAAGTGCCTATCTCCCTAAAATATTTATAGAAAGCTTTATGCATTCACCATGGGTTCACCCAACCAATTGAATTTTGATTGGATGTGCCCTAGGCACACAACATGGTCTTTCGAATATTTATAAACTCGATTTAGACACACTCTTAAGCATATCCACAAGTGCACATGCCCAAGAGTAGTATAGAGGATGGCAAGTCTGGGTCAAACCCAAGGGAGAGAGGGGGTACTAGAGCTAGGTTCCTAATGTAGAGTATGGGGTTTATCTTTATTTTGGTTGAATTATACTAAGTGGTCAAACAAGAAATTAAAGGTAAGAAAGAACTAAACCTACTTTAACCCTAGATAATTAGGTCTAATTTACAAAGAAAGAAGGGTAAGCAAGAAAAGAGGTAACTAGACTAAGGCAAGAAAGAGCAAGTTAACACTAGCATTAAACTAACAAAACAATTCTACTTAACAACCTAGAGATAGAAATTAGCTAGATTAGGTAGGAAAGACACTACACTAGCAATAAGCTAACTAGAGAAAGCAAAGGACTAGATTTAAAAATAACTAACTAAAATCAAAAGAAAACATAAGGTGACACTAACTAACCTAGCATATCTAACTACCAAGAATAAGAGAAACAACTAACTAAGCAAATAAATAAAGAGATTGGCTAATCAAGCATCAACTAAACAACAAATAATTTAGAGTTTTGATCAAGTAATGGAAGTGTGGGCCATTTGGGGTAATATGACTAGAACCTAGGTTGGGGATCATAATGTGCAACCACTACTCATTTAGTTAGATTTTCAAACCAAACAACAAGTTAGATGCTAGAGAATGGCCCTAAACTACTAATTAGCCATGGATGGAATAGGGTGTGTGATGGGGAACTAATCCCTAGCATCTCGTATCCAACCTTGTGAGGATCATTTGGATTAGGGTTTAAGTGGTATTCAACTGGGATCTAATCAAGTCTAGGTTTCTAAGATATAAACTCTTAGGGAAATTGGAGGCCAAGGGAAGTAATGGAGGGTAAAAATCAGGGTGTTGCACCTCACATCCCTTTCCACCTAGCCTTTAGATATGTAGAAAGATGGGGTTCTAGCTAGGGATACACTAGTTGGATCTAGAGAAAATCACATAATAGCTACACATATTCCATTTTCTCCTAGAACCTAGGTGTTTTCAAGCATTTACCACAATGCGATCCATTAGAATGAGATAAAATTAGAAGACAATCAATAGAAAACGAATTTATAGACTTTAAATATTACTCTCCTCCATCATGGTATCAAAGTCACATTTTAACCCCAAACAACCCACCGAGGGGGCTTAGCTACTAATAGAGCAAAAAATGGAAAAAGAAGAAGTAGAGAAAGGAATAACCATGGAAGCTCGTGGAAGTCTCCTTCTTCTTCACCTCTAGCCATAGTATCTCATCCCTTCACTCCTTGGTGGTTAGATGGCATGGAAATGTGGATGGTAGTAGTAAGAAACCCTAGAAAACTTGGATTTTGAGGTGGAAGATGGTGAAAATGGAGTGGGAGTAGTTGGAAGAGAGTAGGTGGCTCAATGAATGCTAGGATGGGTGGAAATAAATTCTAGGGTGGCTAACCTTAAGCTCCCACTTGCCACTATTTTTATATAGAGGTTTGGGAAGCCTAGGGTTAAGTGGGGTAGAATAGAAAAATCAATTCAGAAATGTACTTGGGTTTGCAGACATGATGATCGTTCTAAGAAGAATGATTGTGGTGATAGAGTGGTAGAATGGTCATTCTAGGAGGGAATGGTCGTGCTGGTAGAGGAAATATGTCAAGTTAAATTTGATATTTTGAAGTTCCCTAGCACAATCGTGCTGGGAAGCATGACCATTGTATCAATGAAGTAGCATGGCTGTGCTGGGTAGCACAAAGATGGTGACTGGGTTGGATGGTGTTCGTTCTCACTGGAACAAGTGTCTTGACATCTTGGTAGCATGTCCATTCTAGACGACACATTTGTGTTGGGATCTTCTTGGTAGGGTCATTCTAGCAATCATGGTTGTGATGGTGCACTTTCTTGGATCTACTTTGAGTTTATGATTTTGCTTAATTTTTGCAGTGGTAGAACAGTTGTTCTATGGTACCCCAGTCCTGTTGGGTTCTTTCACTTGCACTTTGATATTCACATTGGAAATATTTGGAGTTCTCTACTCTAACTCAACCCTTGGATACAAGGTGTTGGTTGGGGAAGCTCTTGGACTCTTCTTAGGCCCCTCCAATGGTGAAGGAACCCTTAGATCATCCTTCTTTTCTCCCATCCATCCAAATCATAGTCAAGGTACCTGAAAATGTGTAAAGAATGTACACACGTGCATTTGACAATAATACACTTATTAAAGGAAGTGTTATGCATTATAACATGTTAATATATGATTGAAGTACTAAATGGCACAAGATGAAACCCTAAATGAGGGTTGCATCAGGTGGCCAACCGTCAGGCTTGAATCCCATATTCCCTTGGTTGTATGAAGACATAGTGGGATTCAGTGACCTCATAATAACCTTATCTGATTCTCAACATCCTTTTTGAGTCCTAGGACTTCCCTAATTTTGTTTCCTCC
Organism: Alisma plantago-aquatica; assembly: GCA_963693085.1. Taxonomy (NCBI): domain Eukaryota; kingdom Viridiplantae; phylum Streptophyta; class Magnoliopsida; order Alismatales; family Alismataceae; genus Alisma; species Alisma plantago-aquatica. The sequence continues at coordinate 463,932,633 of OY856410.1, read as the reverse complement.
ATGTTTCACATGTACTTTTCCAATGATGATACTGAGGATTCCTCACCCTTTTTCTTCCTGGTTCACTTCACCAGATTTCAATTCTCTCACGTTTCCCCCCTTTGGCCGACTCTTCCATCTTTATACAAACATAATGAAAACCCCAATGTTTTTTCCCACTATGTTGGATACTCAAAGGAATACCAAGTTGTATAATTCCCATATCTACCCTTTCCTGGAGTTTTCTTTCTTTTCATGACAAGGGTAACAATGATAACCTTTCTCTTTCATTTTAGTATGTGTGTTAGGATCACAAGTATGTACTTATTAACCTTGTCACATATATAAGTCTTAGAATGAATCTACCACACACAATTTAATTTACAAATTCAAATAGATACATTATCTTCAATAATTCATAACTATTTATTGGTTGATAAAAAAGGTAAGAACATACTTTTGATTTATAAAAATAAGCCCTATAGTATGATGTGGTTTTGCAGACTTAGTTTGACTAGGTTCACAAGTTTACTTTTAGGGTAAGGTATAATGTAATTTAACTCTAATAATTATATAAATGATTTTAGGTTTTATGAAATCTTAACATTTAGACTCTAGTATTTGAGTTTGGCCATGGTTTACAAAACATAAGGTAAGTGCTCTCTCCCGATTTTATTTGGGAATTTAAGGACTAAATCATACTATGTTAATATTGAAGCATATTTTATTTGCACTCTTCTTCTTGAATATCATTGAACTCCCTCTTTGATTATTGAATATTATCCACTTTGTTCTCCATTATTAATTAATAGAATCATATTTTCCTTTTATAGTAATTCTATGAATCCAATCCTCATATTTTGGATGTTGTTATCCCTTTGGTAAATAAATATTAATAGGATTACACTATGGTCTTGCTTACTCTATTTCCATGTTATATTTGGACTATTAATACTTTTGGAAGTGTAACCATGTTATGGGCACTTGGTTTTATTCCCCTTCCATGCACTAGGTTTAATTCCGTTAAAATCTTATAATTATAGGCATTGGGTTTTATTCCCCTTACAGACACTAGGTTTTATTCCCCAGCCATGCTTTACATGTGGGCATTGAGGTTTTATTTCTCCTACCATGGCTAGTGGTTTATGGTTCCCTAACCCTAATCTAGTTTATTCTAGTCTTTTTTAATCTACATGCATTTTTTATGTGCTATCTGTTGTGATTAAGAGGGAAGAAATTCTTTATTTTATGAGATTGGTTCTTTACATTGAGATTCCTTAATCTTTTATTACCCATTCTTGGTTAATATTATACTCATTACTTTCTCATGAACTACCCAATTTATAGGGGCCTCTTTTATTGGGGACACCCTTTAATTATAATTGTATTCTTTTAATAACCAAATACTTTAACTATTGCACATATACTAGTAATTTTGATGCATACCAATTTTATTTATGTACTAGATGTTTTCTCGACCCACCCCTATTTCAAGCAGTCTACATAACTATTTATTGAGGAGCTGGATAATGATTTGACCTTTGAGATAGACTTTGAGATGCCTAGGTTTCCCTATGTCACTGGTCTACTTAGTTTTAGTAATTTCTTTTAGTTTCCTTAATGTCCATCATGGACCAAATTGTTAAACTTTGTTAAGGATATAATAGTTTAGTTTTCTTATGCTACAAATAATCTGTCTACTTTGCACTCCATACTATTTTGTGTAATACTATGCAACCCTTCTTTTTTCCTTATTGATGAAAAATTGTGTTGGTTGTATTGGTTATTTCAAAATAAAAGTAATGAATGGTCCCATTGTTAAGACCCACTCCTTACAAAAACAATTCTTCTTCCAAGCACCTAGCATGCCCCTTCACTGGTACAGAAATGACATTTAACGTCACATTGGATGTTGTCAGTTGTTTCTGAAAACCTGACGCAAATAGTCTACAGTGTCGGCATATAAACTCAACTGACACCTAGTTGTGAAGACCGACTAATTTACAAAAGACACGGGTATCACTTTTCTTTAACATCCATTGTTAATAAACCAAACCGACGTCCAAAATCACCTGCAAAATACAATTTTTCAGTGAAAATTATTTGGCTCAAAAAATTTTAAATTCAGTGTTGGTTGTGCAAAATCTGACGACACATGTTCCGTGCCAAGCCCCGCAAAATTTTTTATCCCCTCATATGTCGTTAGTTTTTGCTAAAGAACTGATGACTAAACATACTTCATGAGGTAAAAATTCATTGAATTATTTATCGTCTTTTTTAGAAGAATAACTGACGTCGATAGTTAACATATAAGCAGTAGATGATCCAGACTCTTCCCCTTTGCTATTTAGTTCCCAATCTTCTCCCCCCATAGCTAGGTATGGCGATTTTTCTGGTGCCTCCCTTCTCTACTCACCGCTTCCGCGTGCCCCCACGATGAGCTTGAAGCTGCTCGCCGCCTCTGTGCGCCACCCCGATGATATTGAACCTGCTCACGCTGGAGCTGCTGCTGCTGTACCCAGTCTCTGGCCGCCACTAGCTACCTACTCCCGTCGCCACCACCACCTGCTCCAGGCAGAGCAAGGAGCCTTCTTCTATCCACCTTCATCTACTCCACTCACCGACACCGGCCACCACCTGCACCTCCAACGTCGGCCACCTTCACCTCCAGCTCGACCGACCACCTCCACCTCTGGTCGCTACCACCACAACCTGCATTTTGATCCACTGGTGTGGTGAGTGGTTTAATCAGTACTAGATTTGAACTTAGGATTAACAATGCCACCATTATGTAGTGATTAATATTGAATTAGGGTTTGATAATGAATGAATAAACACAAAATGGAAGAATGAATTGAATTAATTGATTAGGATGATGATGAGGATGAGGATGAGGCTGATGATGAGGAATGATGATGACAAGGATGATGATGGATGATGATGATAATGATGATAATGATTATGATGATGATCATCATCATTATCATCATCATCATTATCATCATCCTCATCATCATCGTCATCATCATCATCATCGTCATCATCCCACATCATCATCATGATAATGATGATGATGATGAGGATTGTGATGATGACGACGATGATGATGACCATGATGTTGAGGATGATGATAATGATGATGGTGATGATGATCATCATCATCATTATCATCATCATCATCCTCATCATCATCATCATCATCATCCTCAACATCATCATCATCATCATCATGTGATGATGATTATGTGGGTTGATGTTGATGAGGATGATGATAATGATTGATGATGATGATGTTGAGAATGATGATGATGATGATGATGATGATGTTGAGAATGATGATGATGATGTGGGTTGATGTTGATGAGGATGATGATGATGATTGATGATGATGATGTTGAGAATGACGATGATGATGATAATAATGATCATCATCATCATCATCATCATCATCATCATCATCATCATCATGTGATGATGATGATGTGGGATGATGAATGAGGATGATGATGATCACAATGATGTTGAGGATGATGACGATGATGATGATGGCGATGATGATGATCATCATTGTCGTCATCATCATCATCATCATCATCATCATCATCATCACATCATTATCACTCATCATCCTCATCATCAACGTCATCATCATCATCATCGTCATCAATCATCATCATCATCATCATCATCATCATCACCATCATCATCATCATCATCATCATCATCATCATCATCATCATCATCATCATCGTCATCATCGTCATCATCATCATCATCATGTGATGATGATGATGTGGGATGATGATGATGAGGATGATGATGAGGATGATGATGATAATGATGATGATGATGATGATGATGACGACGATGATGAGGATCATGATGATGTCATCATCCCACATAATCATCATGATAATGATGATGATGATGATGATGATGATGATGACGATGATGGTGAGGAGGATGATGATGATTATGATGATGATCATCGTCATCATCATCATCACATCATTATAATCATCACCATCATCATCGTCGTCATCATCATCATCATCATCATCATCATCATCATCATCATCATCATCATCATCATAATCATCATCATCATCATCATCATCGTCGTCGTCATCAATCATCATCATCATCATCATCATCATGTGATGATGATGATGTGAGATGATGATGATGACGACGATGATGATGATGACAATGATATATGATGGGGATGATGATGATAATGATGATGATGATGATGACGACGATGATGATGAGGATCATCATCATCCTTGTCATCGTCCTCATCATCATCATCATCATCATCATCATCATCATCATTATCATCATCATCCTGATCATCATCGTCATCATAATCATTGTCATCATCATCCTCATCGTCATCATCCTACATCATCATCATGATAATGATGATGATGCAGATGATGATGAAGATGATGTGATGACCATGATGTTGAGGATGATGATGATGATGATGATGATGATGATAATGATGATGATGATGATGATGATGATTGTAACAACCTTGACCTGGGTTATGAGGTAACCCTATTTGGTTTGTGTAATAAAGTTGCTTAGAACTTTAATATAATCCTCTAAGGTGTTTTGTTATCATGTGACACACTCATGTTTCAAGTTTGGTCCCGATTGAATGTTGTTTGAGCAATTTTCCTTTGTTTTGGACCAAAGTGCAATTTACCAAAATTGAGGGGCTATAATGCAAAATGTCACATGTTGAACATGCCTCATGTGTTGTAGCATCATTATTGAGAGAATGATGCAAGGTGGTGGCTTGTGGAAAGCCTAAATTCCATGTTTGAACTTGTTTGAACAATGCTGGTACCTTGTGCACCAATTTTGGTACAAATTGTAATTTACCCAAAATGTGGGGTTGATATGCAAATTACCACCTCTAGAGTGTTCCTATTCCTCTATGTATTATTTAGAGGAGAGAGAACGAATTATACACCATGTTTTATTCCATTATGAATGATGGTAATCTTGGTGATGAAATGACCAAGAAAAAGGGTTGAATTTGGAAGCTTAACTTGAGTTGTATCAAGTTGAAAAGCTTATATATGAGTTCCTATCATCCATGGAGCCCAAGGAGGTGTCCCATATCGTTTTGTGAACTCTTGGAAAAGTCCATATCGTGCAAAGAACCTCAAGGAGGTGAGGTGTGACGACCAACAAGTTTTCTTAGAAAAAGTGTATCGGTTTGATTTAAAATAGTGATTAAACCTAGATGACTTATCCACATGGGTAAGTAATGGACGAATTTGCATCTCAATATGATCCTCAATTGTTTTGCAAGACAAGATAAATGTTGATGCATGAATGTACACGTGTCACCCATGCATGACACGTGGCACCTACTAGCTCAAAATGTTGACACCTCATTTTTACCTTCTTTCATGTGCAACAAGTATATATACCCCTAGTTTCACCCTTAAGTGAAATTTTTCGACCCTTACCACACTCCTACCATGTGTTATCGTGCATGGGGCTCTTTTATCGTGCAGGAAAGCAAGGGTATCGTGCATAGGCCCTTGGATATTGCCCATAGCAAAAGCATATCGGCCAAGTAGGTGAAATTGGCCATATAAGTTGATATCGGCCAATTGAAGTGATTTTGGCCCCAAGTGAGGGGTATCGGCAACAAGAAAAGTTGTGTCGGCCAAGAGGAAGTCCATATCGCATTAGAGTGGTAAGGTGTCGGCCAAGGAGCTAAGGAACTCAAAACTTAACCCTAAGGTAAGATATAGTTGTCTTCAAGCTTGAATTGAAGCATGGAATTAGGGTTATGATCTACCTTTCTTTTCTTTTTCACCAATTGCTTATCCATGGTGATTCCTTGTATATGAAGGAGTTTTGAACGAGACTTGGACCTTTGATAAAGTCATCTTCAACCTTAGGAACATGGAGCTTTGGACCTTGAAGCTTTGAAGTGGTTCTTAAGGCGGGTTATATAACTTGAACTCAATCATGTTATTATTCATCACCTAAATTGTTGTATTTAATGATCTACTTTTAATTCCAAAATTTCCTGAAATATTTGATGAAATTATGAGTTCTAGTAGTTTCTTATACCTGTTGACATGAACTATAATATTTAGAACAAAGGTCTAGATCTTGAAAATGATGGTATCACCTTATAAAAGTGATATCGGGTGCAAGCACACAAGAAAGGACCTTTAACCCGATATGATGATGCACCTACTTCACTTGAACGATATGGATATGAATGAATACATTTTTGCACGATATGGGGGTGTAGTATACACCTCTTTCATGATAGGGAGTCAAGTATAGACTCCATACATGATACAAGGTCAATTGTATACTTGTAAGTTGACAAGAAACCCTAAATTGGGTAACCCGATATAAGTGAAGAGTAACAAGTGTTATTGCATGATATGATCATATGATTCATCATTGATACTTAGTATCATGAGGCCTACGTGACCTTGTATGACATGGTTTCATGACAGGGTTGCACGATACACAACCCTAAACAATATGGTAACCCTAGCCCATCATGGCTAACCCTAGATGGTGACTAGCTCGATAGGGTGATTGAATGTACTTCTAGCCCGACATGGTGATGGGTTGATACCTCATAAGTATCATGGGCAACACATACATATATCTTGTGCCCGATATGAGGTCAAGAAGGTAACTCATTCCCGATATGGAGACAAGTGCAAATCCTAGCCCGATATGGTGAGTGTCTATACACCTACAACCTGATATGGTGAACATATGCACATGATTTAACCCTATACACCTTGTAAAGGTAAGGGCAAGACACTCTTAGGAGTGATGAGTGTAACACCAAGTAATGTTGTGGATAAAACCTTGATAGGTGAAACACCTAGAGTGGTTGATAATGGTTAATCCTATATCAATAATGCCTTAACCCGAGATGAGTTCATATCGTTAATGATGGTTGAATAATTCAATTGTGTGACTTATGACCAATACATTACATGATAAATGTGATGAGCTAGTGCATAAAGTATTAGGATGGGACATACCCTAATACAAGATAAGTTGATGAACTTAAGTATGTTAATAGTGATGAGGGAAGTGATACATCAAGATATGATAGATATCACATCCAGCACTTCAAGGTTGATGTACATTGATGCACCTTAAATCCAATATACTTGGATGAGTAACACATGAAGTGTGTTATGTCAATTTTTACATTGAGATGTAATAAGTTTAATGCACTTTGATAAGTGTGGGCTAACATACTTTGAGAAAGGGTTAAGCCAAGTTAATAAAGTCTGATGTAATCATACCCTGGTAAGGATGAGAGAGGAACTCATACCTTGTGTTGATGATTCATTTAATGATAAATGATGAGAATGAATAAGTATGATTGAATACTTATGATATCAATGTTTGCTCCTAGATGTGTGGATCAATGAATTAGGGTTTTATCATAATATGATCTTGAAAACCTAAATGGTTAATAATGGAAAATCCTAACCCTGATGAAGGGTAATGATATGTAAGAGAAACCCTAATCGATAAGAAAGGGAAAACCTAACCCTAATGATGGGAAGGTTGTATTTCTCTTATTGCATAAGCCTTTTAAGGCATGTTAAATACTTTTATAAAAAGTATAATGATCAATGGCCTTGTGAGCCATGTGAATAAGTTGTTGCCTAGTGAGAGGTGATAAGATGTGCAATGGCATTGTGGGCCATGTGAATAAGTTGTTGCCTAGTGAGAGGTGACAAGATGTTCAATGGCCTTGTGGGCCATGTGAATAAGTTGTTTCCTAGTGAGAGGTGACAAGATATGTGGCAACACATCCCATTATCACACAGATAACTAGGTGTTACGTGAAAATGTGCGGAAATCACCATAACCACAACTTACCAAAAACACGAATTAATTAAAACCGATTGCGGAAAACTGATAAACTGTGAAACCATTACTTTCCAGTCCTCATCCTGCACAGAAACATGTCATATATATATACACATACAGGAGATGTGATATGTGTCCACAACTCAGGAATAGCTATTCATCCATCACATGAGTTCACCACCTGTTCATATACATAAAGGCCCACATCCGGCCAACAGCAGGATATACAAACATCAACGATCGTTTATCATGAAACAACGTCAAAACACTGCCAAGGACCTGAGAGTACAGGGATGACTCTAGACTCTACTACAAAACATCCAAAACAGCAGCATGTCCATCGCTTGCCTTCCACTGCTCCTAAAGCTGCTCGTCCGCAACACCACAACCACGACCACGTCTACCGCGACCACCTAAAAAGGGTGTAAACTAGCGGAGTGAGACAATTGAACAATTGTCCCAACGGGAAACATAACTTCCCACCGCAACTACAGAACCTCAGCAAGATAAACTACAACAGTAGATAAGTAATAACAGGTATAACAAGAGCAGTCTAATCACAAGGCTATTCTTACTGACAAGCTTACCAATTGTACAAAAGCATATAACCAGATATCCTTCAATGGAACATGATTTATAAGATAACATATATCACAATGTAACATGATTATCAGAACAAGATATAATGCCACATAACCTGCAAGGTATGACAAAGATATTACACAAACAAGGCCTCAACCAATGTTCCGTGTTTAATATAAGCAGTAAATACTAAACGGATGAATTACATATTATTATGACCTGAGGATTTGAACCGTATCGTTCAAATCCAACCTTCGGTTACGAAACCCAAACCGGTGCCATACAAGGTCAATGGAAGAGACGGACTCCACGACCTCCCACCTCGTGGTCAGTACACGAGTACAACACAAGCAGGACCGTAGTCACATGCTGAAGTGGTCTAAGCCACAGGGTCATCTCCATAGACTACCCTCACTCTAGCCCGCCTTGGTACAGGTCTCGGCACTAGTAAAACTGAGCCACGGGCCTGTTCACCGTGCTCTGAGCCATGAACGCATTCATGCTCCACACATCACATATCCTGAGCCATGGGCCTGTTCACCATGCTCTATGTACATATCTGAGTCTGCAACCGAAGTTACACTCTTACCTCCTCATTTTCAGGCTAGGAGCAACCTACACATATTCAACAATATGCACTTCTAGGTTAACCCGTAGGAGAACCTATTTCACCATCACCAAGTCCTGACAATGATGGATCTATGGCCAGGGCAACTACATGATATATTTTACTGTGATTAATTAGTATCTTTTAGATGGATTGCAAGATTCAACCAAGTTGTATAACATGCAAGATATAATAGAAAGTAAATAACATTATATTATTATTCAAAACACATCAACCTGATCCATCTCAAGGATCCAACATCACATGTTACCACTTGGCCTCTTGCCAACCATCCAGATCCATCTCAAGGATCATCACATACCACGGGGTCTCAATCCCTCATCCTGTACTATCACTGCCTCTCAAGGCTCACATCATCATCATGGAACAAATACATCATACATACAACCTCATAGAATAATTATCAAAGTAATGTTACTCATCGCATGTGTCTCATAGCCCTCTCATGGCTAAGCACCACCTACATGGTTAGGATACATAATAATCATAGATTCAACATAAGGAACATGCTACCATCATGAAATGCCATACAAGATACTCTACTTATCATTCTTTCACTATTTGGTAATCAAGTTACATCATTAACAAGCCATATACATGCTTACTCTTATCTCAAGATTATACAAGTAATCAAGGTGTTTACTTTATATAGAATCATGTTGAGTATGCAAAGCAAACACTATTATTACTACTATCATTACTGTCACCATCCACTATTATCAATTTATCATTATGCAAGCTACTAGTATAACTACCACCATTATATGAGCATAAGGATCACATCATGCATCTTATTACCATTACCTTTCTCATTATCATCACTACCACCATTATCATCATCGTTACTATCATTAGCATTATTATTGTTTGCAAGGCATCATTATCGTTTGAGCATAAACATGCACTTTCATAGCACATGAGACTGTCACTATAGGATCACAAGACTCTCACCACAACTCTTCTCAACCCTCACTAAAACCCATCAAGGCCTATCGGCCGACACACACACCAACCCTATCGGCCATCACCACCCAAGGCTGTCGCCCAATCATGGCTATCGGCCATTAGGGCTATCGGCCATTAGGGCTATCGGTCATCAGGGCTATCGGCCATTATGCATGGTCTATCGTTCAAGGCAATGAAACCAGCCACACATGGCCATGTCGTCCGACACACGAAGAACCACACATGGTCTATCGTCTATCAAGAGAACAAGAGTGTCGTTCAACTCAAGAGGAACCATCTCGCCCAACATGGTCATCATATGGACCAACACATCATTCTAGCCTATCGTCCAACCCTAACACACATGCCATACATGGCCCTATCGTCCACCACATGGACAAGGAGATCACCCAACTCAAGAGCACCCACCATATCGTCCATCCCAAGGTACCCATGTCGCCCAACACCAACAGACCATCAAGCTCAACACAAGAACAAAGGTGTTGCTCAACACAAGGACCATATCGTTCAACAAGGTTCACTATATCGGCCAACACTCACACTAGCTCACCCTGTTTCCCAACACAAGGGAAAGGGTATCGCCCATCACTAAGAACACCTTCCATGTCACCCAACACAAGGCACTCATGTCGCCCAACACCAAGACAAGAGAGGATGTCGCCCAACAGGGGTCACCATCAACCTCCAACACAAGGAAACCCTAAACCCTAGAAAGCAAGATGCACAAAGGAACGCTAAACCCTAGAGGGGGATCGGCCACCAAAGGTACACAAGCAAGGTACAAAATCAAGGAACCAAGCTAAACTACTAACATGCAATAAGATCATAACTAGAGGTAAACGAGTTAGGGTTAGAAGCTATGCAACCCGCCTTAAGCTCCAAGCTCCAAGGAAGAAGATGCACTTCAAGCTCCAAGGGATGTCGTCCACCAAAGCTGATCCAATAGGGTGTATCAGCCACTACTTCAACTCCAAGAGAGTGTATCGGCCAACACAATCCAAGAAGGAGAGGCGTGTCGTGCACTCAAGGTGGAGGGGAGATTAAAAGATCAAAGGAAGCTAAGGCAAGGGAAAGAGCCACATATATAGAAGGAAAGGGAGGAGAAAACAAGGTAGATCCATGCTAAGTGTCGTCCACCCAAGGGACACTTGTCCTAGGGTTCAAGCCAACACACTAGCAAGCCAAGAGACACTTTTCCAAGATATACACCAAGTGTCCTCCAAACATGGTCAAAGCTGGACCAAGTAACATGGGCGACACAACTAGCAGCTCCACTGGGCGACACACCAAAGCACCTGGGCGACACACACACTCCTTGGGTGACACAAGCTTCTCTTGGCCGACACAAGGCTCAAGCAAGCCCAAACAAGGCACCTCAAGGCCCAAACAAGCTCAACCAAGGCCGAAGAAACTCAAACAACAAGCCCAAGCCTTCCTCTCAACCCTAGAGGAAGCAAAGAGAGGAAAACATCTCGCAAGATGGTAAACTTGCACACAAAACCCTAAACTTGGTTTATTTGTAAGTAGCCCCTCAAGCTCTCAACAGAGCACAACAAAACCCTAATCACCACTAAAGGTGATTAGCAAGCATCAAACCACCAAGGTTAAGCAAAACAAACAGGGTAAACCCTAAACGCAGGCCAGGGTCCTTACAATCTAACCCCCTTTAAGGGATTTCATCCCCGAAATCCGAAGAGAAAAGCGAGGGATACTTCCTCCTCATCTCTTCCTCAAGCTCCCACGTGGCTTCCTCAACGCCACGACGCTGCCAAAGAACCTTCACAAGAACCAGGTCCTTCCTTTCATCTTCTTGATCCTTTTGTCAAGGATCGCCACAGGACCTTCCTCGTAGGTCACATCTGCATCAAGCTCAACCTCAACTGGATGTATCACTGTACCTGAATCTGGATGACTTTTCTTCAGCATACTGACATGGAACACTGGATGCAACCTATGCAACTCTGTAGGCAACTCCAACTCGTAAGCTACTCTGCCAACACGTGCTATCACTGGGTAAGGCCCCATATATCTGGGAGCTAACTTACCCTTATGTCAAAACCTTAGAACATCTTTCCACGGTGAGACCTTAAGATATACTTTGTCTCCTACCTGGAACTCCAAAGGTTGGCGGAGATTATATGCATAAGACTTCTGCCTGTCCTGTGCCACTTTCAACTGTTGCTGTATCACTTTGATCTTTTCTATCGTCTACTGAACTAATTCAGGACCCAAAAGCTGATACTCACCAGACTCATACCAACACAAAGGAGATCTGCACTTCCTTCCATACAAAGCCTCATAGGGAGCCATGTCGATGCTTCGCTGGTAACTGTTGTTGTAGGCAAACTCTATCAAACTCAGATGTACAACCCAGTTGCCCAGAAATTGCAAAATACAAGCTCGAAGAAGATCTTCCAAAATCTGAATAGTTCTCTCAGGATGTCCATCTGTCTGCAGGTGAAAAGTTGTACTGAACCTTAACTGCATTCCCAACGCCTTGTGCAACTGTTCCCAAAAATGACTCGTGATCTGAGGACCTCTGTCAGAAACTATCATTGCTGGCACACCATGCAAACGTACTATCTCATCCACATATACTCGAGCTAGTTTCTCAGCTGTATACGTCATCTTCACTGGTAGGAAATGGGTAGATTTAGTCAATCTGTCCACTATCACCCAAATGGAATCATGATTCCTAGTTGTCCGGGGTAGACCAATTACAAAATCCATGGTTATATGATTCCATTTCCACTGCGGTATCGGCAAAGGTTGCAACGTACCTGCAGACTTCTGGTGTTCAGCCTTCACTTGCTGACACATCGCACATCTCGCCACAAACTCAGCTACATCTCTCTTCAAACCGGGCCACCAATACAAGTCCTTCAGACTATGATACATCTTGGTGATACCTGGATGCATCGCATACATCGACTTATGTGCTTCCACAAGCACCAACTTCCTCAGATCATCAGCATCTAGAACCACCATCCTATCACGATAGCAAACTAGCCCATCCTCGGACTCATGAAACCCATCACGCTTGTTGCTGCCGAACTCTGATCTGATCAACTGTACAACATCATCTGTCTGCTGTGCATCCTTGATCTGCTGTCTCAATGTAGGCTTGACTTGCATCTGTGCGAAAAGACCAGACAACAAAGAAACTTCCATCTGTACATTCATCTGTCGCAGAGAAACAAACATATCTCGCCTATGGCATACCAAGGAACTCAATTGTGCCTTCTTTGAAGAAAGAGAAGAAGACTTCCTGTTAAGCGCGTCAGCTACCACATTCGCCTTACCAGGATGATACTCTATAGTGCACTCATAATCATTGATCAACTCCATCCATCGTCGTTGTCGCATGTTCAACTCTTACTGTGTAAAGATATACTTTAGATTCTTATGATCCGTAAAGATCTGACACACTTCCCCATACATATAGTGTCTCCAAATCTTTAACGCATGAACTACTGCCGCCAACTCCAGGTCATGAGTCGGATAGTTCTCCTCATGCTTCCTGAGTTGTAGCGAAGCAAAAGAAACCACATGATCTTCCTGCATCAACACGCAAACTAAACCTTTCATGGAAGCATCACAGAAGACAACATAGCCTTTTCCAGGCTTTGGCAAGATCAACACTGGAGCATTGGTCAGCTTCTCCTTCAACCTCTGGAAAGCTTGCTCACATCGATCATCCCAATCAAAAGGTACATCCTTCCTGGTCAACTTTGTCATCGGCAATGCGATCACACTAAATTCCTTGATAAACCTCCGGTAGTATCCTGCTAAACCAAGGAAACTATGAACTTCTGTCGGCATCTTCGGCTGTTCCCAATCCGCAACGGATTCCACCTTCTTCGGTTCTACTTTGACTCCTTCAGCAGATATCACATGACCCAAGAAAGTTACTTCATCCAACCAGAACTCACACTTACTGAACTTGGCATACAACTGATGTTGATGAAGAAGAGTCAACACTCGACGAAGATGTTGCTCATGCTCTAGCCTGTCCCGACTATAGATCAAGATGTCATCTATAAAGACTACAACAAAATGATCTAAGAACAGATGGAACACTCTGTTCATCAAATCCATGAAAGCAGCAGGTGCATTGGTTAACCCAAACGGCATAACCACAAACTCATAATGACCATACCTCATCCTGAAAGCTGACTTTGGTATGTCATCCGCCTTTATCCTCAACTGATGATATCTGGACCGTAGATCGATCTTCGAAAACACTGTAGCACCATGCAACTGATCGAACAGATCATCTATCCTCGGCAATGAGTACTTGTTCTTGATCGTGACCTTGTTCAACTGCCGGTAATCTATACACAACCACATCGAACCATCCTTCTTCTTAACGAACAACACGGGAGCACCCCACGGCGAAGTACTCGGTCAGATAAAACCTTTCTCCAACAACTCTTGCAACTGCTTCTTCAACTCTACCATCTCTGCTGGAGCCATTCTATATGGTGACTGTGCAACTGGCTGTGTTCCAGGAACCAGATTGATCTCGAAATCTATCTCTTGGGGTGGAGGAACACCAGGAAACTCGTCAGGAAACATGTATGCAAACTCTCGAACCACTGACACCTCCTCAAGACTAGGACCTTTCGCCTTGGTAACCACAACGGTATCCACCATGTGAGCTAGGAATGCCTCACATCCTTGTCGTAACAACTTATCTGCCACCATAGCTGATACCAAACACGTCGGAAGAATCTTCCTATCTCCCTGGAAGATCCACTTCTCTCCAGCAACATCAAACACTGCCTGCTTGGAACCACAGTCTAAAATAACCTTATACTTCTCTAAGGTATCCATCCCAAGGATAACATCAAAACCATGCATATCAAGTGGTATAAGATCTACTTGAATGCGATGTCCCGAGAAAGACAAAACACAAGATGGACACTGTTCTCGAAGCAAAGAGGAACCATCAAGAGGGGTTTCTAACAACAAGCTATCCTTCTTACAGCTAACAGGTAAACGACAGTTCTCATGCATACTATAGGCGATAAAAGAGTGTGTAGCACCCGGGTCAACCAGAACAGATATAAAGCAAGAAGAAGACATATCAGAATGAAATAACTCCATCTGACCTGTCACCACTCGTGGGTTGACTATTGCCTCCGGCCGACTCATGGCGTAGAATCGAGCCGTTGCTTGCTGTCCACGACCTTTGCTTCCTTGAGCAGACGATCCAGCTGGAGACACTGGACCGCGTCCTCACCCTCTGCTACCACTGGGCTGTGGTCTCTCTGACCTCGGAAGACTCTGCCTCGGCTGCTGCGTCACTTCAACATCTCTATTTGGGTAATTGGACTTCCAATGCCCGACCTGTCCACAAAGATGACATGCCTTGTCCTCAAACCGTGGCTTAGCTGGCCATGTCACTACCACAGAAGTTGATATGTGCGCCTTAGATGGTGAAGAAACATAACCTCTCCCCTTACTCAGAGACCACTGAGATGGTATACCAGAACTTCTCAACGCTGGCGGTGCTAAAAACCTAGGCTTCTTAAAGCCACCAAACCTACGACCTTGAAACTGAGCAGGTCTTTTAAGAGACATAGACTCTCTTTTCTCCCTAACTGTCCTCTCGATCCGTCGAACTGATTCCATGAACGTCGCAAACCGTTCCCAGTTCTCCAACGCAGAAACTGGTGTCGTCAACTGAGCACTCAAACCCTTCTCGAAACGTCTGATATGTTCGTCATCTGTTGCTGCCATGTGAGGACAGAACCTCAACAGATCCATAAACTTGGCTTCATACTCGGTGATGTTTATCGTTCCTTTTCGCAACCTCTCAAACTGACTGGTCTTCTCATCCAAGTACGTCTTGGGAAAGTATCTAGTGACGAACTTACGTCGAAACACTTCCCAACAGATCACCTCACCAGGCCGCTTCTCTTCCTCGATGGTCCACCAGTGACCAACACTACCTTTCAAAAGGTAGACAACATGCTTCACCTTGTCTTCTTTGGGGATGTGAAGGATCCAGAAAGCCTTCTCGAGACTTGTCAGCCACAGATCTGCATCCGCTGGATCAACCATTCTAGCATAATCTGAAGCTCCAACTCGGTGAAGCCGCTCGAAGGTCTTCCCAATACCCGATGCGTCTCCATGGGGTACCTGTGGTCGCGGAGGAGGCACTGGTAATCCCTCAACCATGAGATTCATCGTAGCCATTATCTGCCCCATAAGCTGTTGGTAAGCATGATGTTCAAGTATGGCTGGGTTAGGTTGGCGAACCTCAGGCACCTGATCTTCATGTGCCTGTCCATCTTCTCCATCAACCGATGCAGCATCACTATGCTCAGGAGCATGTTCTTCATGGTTTCCAGACATCTTGACTTTTCTTCCGCTGAGGGCAGAAGATTTTGTAAGAAAACCTAGAAAACTCATAAGAACAGACTCAACCTAGTCATAAATCCTTGTAAAATCAGCGAACCTAAAGCTCTGATACCAAAACTTGTGGCAACACATCCCATTATCACACAGATAATGAGGTGTTACGCGAAAATGTGCGGAAATCACCATAACCACAACTTACCAAAAATACGAGTTAATTAAAACCGATTGCGGAAAACTGATAAACTGTGAAACCATTACTTTCCAGTCCTCATCCTGCACAGAAACATGTCATATATATATACACATACACGAGATCTGATACGTGTCCACAGCTCAGGAACAACTGTTCATCCATCACATGAGTTCACCACCTGTTCATATACATAATTCCCACATCCGGCTAACAGCAGGATATACAAACATCAACGATCGTTTACCGTGAAACAACGTCAAAACACTACCAAGGACCTGAGAGTACAGGGATGACTCTAGACTCTACTACAAAACATCCAAAACAGCAGCATGTCCATCGCTTGCCTTCTACTGCTCCTCAAGCTGCTCGTCTGCACCACCACAACCACGTCTACCGTGACCACCTAAAAAGGGTGTAAACCAGCGGAGTGAGACAATTGAACAATTATCCCAGCAGGAAACATAACTCCCCACCACAACTACAGAACCTCAGCAAGATAAACTACAACAGTAGATAAGTAATAACAGGTATAACAAGAGCAGTCTAATCACAAGGCTATTCTTACTGACAAGCTTACCAGTTGTACAAAAGCATATAACCAGGTATCCTTCAATGGAACATGATTGACAAGATAACATATATCACAATGTAACATGATTATCAGAACAAGATATAATGCCACATAACCTGCAAGGTATAACAGAGATATTACACAAACAAGGCCTCAACCAATGTTTCGTGTTTAATATAAGCAGTAAATACTGAACGGATGAATTACGTATTATTATGCCCTGAGGATTTGAACCGTACCGTTCAAATCCAACCTTTGGTTACAAAACCCAAACCGGTGCCATACAAGGACAATGGAAGAGTCGGACTCCACGACCTCCCACCTCATGGTCAGTACATGAGTACAACACAAGCAGGACCGTAGTCACATGCTGAAGTGGTCTAAGCCACAGGGTCAGCTCCATAGGCTACCCTCACTCTAGCCCGCCTTGGTACATGTCTCGGCGCAAGTAAAACTGAGCCACGGGCATGTTCACCGTGATCTGAGCCATGAACGCATTCATGCTCCACACATCACATATCCTGAGCCATGGGCATGTTCACCATGCTCTATGTACATATCTGAGTCTGCAACCGAAGTTACACTCTTACCTCCTCATTTTCAGGCTAGGAGCAACCTACACATATTCAACAATATGCGCTTCCAGATTAACCCGTAGGAGAACCTGTTTCACCATCACCAAGTCCTGTCGATGATGGATCTATGGCCAGGGCAACTACATGATATATTTTACTGTGATTAATTAGTATCTTTTAGATGGATTGCAAGATTCAACCAAGTTGTATAACATGCAAGATATAACAGAAAGTAAATAACATTATATTATTATTGAAAACACATCAACATGATCCATCTCAAGGATCCAACATCACATGTTACCACTTAGCCTCTTGCCAACCATCCAGATCCATCTCAAGGATCATCACATACCACGGGGTCTCAATCCCTCATCCTGTACTGTCACTGCCTCTCAAGGCTCACATCATCATCATGGAACAAATACATCATACATACAACCTCATAGAATAATTATCAAAGTAATGTTACTCATCGCATGTGTCTTATAGCCCTCTCATGGCTAAGCACCACCTGCATGGTTAGGATACATAATAATCATAGATTCAACATAAGGAACATGCTACCATCATGAAATGCCATACAAGATACTCTACTTATCATTCTTTCACTATTTGGTAATCAAGTCACATCATTAACAAGCCATATACATGCTTACTCTTATCTCAAGATTATACAAGTAATCAAGGTGTTTACTTTATATAGAATCATGTTGAGTATGCAGAGCAAACACTATTATTACTACTATCATTACTGTCACCATCCACTATTATCAATTTATCATTATGCAAGCTACTAGTATAACTACCACCATTATATAAGCATAAGGATCACATCATGCATCTTATTACCATTACCTTTCTCATTATCATCACTACCACCATTATCATCATTGTTACTATCATTAGCATTATTATTGTTTGCAAGGCATCATTATCGTTTGAGCATAAACATGCACTTTCATAGCACATGAGACCGTCACTATAGGATCACAAGACTCTCACCACAACTCTTCTCAACCCTCACTAAAACCCATCAAGGCCTATCGGCCGACACACACACCAACCCTATCGGCCATCACCACCCAAGGATGTCGCCCAATCATGGCTATCGGCCATTAGGGCTATCGGTCATCAGGGCTATCGGCCATTATGCATGGTCTATCATTCAAGGCAATGAAACCAGCCACACATGGCCATGTCGTCCGACACAAGAAGAACCACACTTGGTCTATCGTCTATCAAGAGAACAAGAGTGTCGTTCAACTCAAGAGGAACCATCTCGCCCAACATGGTCATCATATCGACCAACACATCATTCTATCCTATCGTCCAACCCTAACACACATGCCATACATGGCCCTATCGTCCACCACATGGACAAGGAGATCACCCAACTCAAGAGCACCCACCATATCATCCATCCCAAGGTACCCATGTCGCCCAACACCAACAGACCATCAAGCTCAACATAAGAACAAAGGTGTTGCTCAACACAAGGAACATATCGTTCAACAAGGTTCACTATATTGGCCGACACTCACACTAGCTCACCCTGTCGCCCAACACAAGGGCAAGGGTATCGCCCATCACCAAGAACACCTTCCATGTATCCCAACACAAGGCACTCATGTCGCCCAACACCAAGACAAGAGAGGATGTCGCCCAACAGGGGTCACCATCAACCTCCAACACAAGGAAACCCTAAACCCTAGAAAGCAAGATGCACAAAGGAACCCTAAACCCTAGAGGGGGATCGGCCACCAAAGGTACACAAGCAAGGTACAAAAGCAAGGAACCAAGCTAAACTGCTAACATGCAACAAGATCATAACTAGAGGTAAATGAGTTAGGGTTAGAAGCTATGCAACCCGCCTTAAGCTCCAAGCTCCAAGGAAGAAGATGCACTTCAAGCTCCAAGGGATGTCGTCCACCAAAGCTGATCCAAGAGGGTGTATCGGCCACTACTTCAACTCCAAGAGAGTGTATCGGCCAACACAAGCCAAGAAGGAGAGGGGTGTCGTGCACTCAAGGTGGAGGGGAGATCAAAAGATCAAAGGAAGCTAAGGCAAGGGAAAGAGCCACATATATAGAAGGAAAGGGAGGAGAAAACAAGGTAGATCCATGCTAAGTGTCGTCCACCCAAGGGACACTTGTCCTAGGGTTCAAGCCAACACACTAGCAAGCCAAGAGACACTTGTCCAAGATATACACCAAGTGTCCTCCAAACATGGTCAAAGCTGGACCAAGCAACATGGGTGACACAACTAGCAGCTCCACTGGGCGACACACACACTCCTTGGGCGAAACAAGCTTCTCTTGGCCGACACAAGGCTCTAGCAAGCCCAAACAAGGCACCTTAAGGCCCAAACAAGCTCAACCAAGGCCCAAGAAACTCAAACAACAAGCCCATGCCTTCCTCTCAACCCTAGAGGAAGCAAAGAGAGGAAAACATCTCACAGGATGGTAAACTTGCACACAAAACCCTAAACTTGGTTTATTTGCAAGTAGCCCCTCAAGCTCTCAACAGAGCACAACAAAACCCTAATCACCACTAAAGGTGATTAGCAAGCATCAAACCACCAAGGTTAAGCAAAACAAATAGGGTAAACCCTAAACGCAGGTCAGGGTCCTTACAAGATACATAATGGGCCTTGTGAGCCATGTGAGATGCTTGTATAACAAGTATCATGTATACCTTGGTCTGAGGACCTAGAGGTAATAGTTACCTGATACGTGGTAATAGTGTTCAATGATGATCTAAGGGTTTGAATACCTAGATCCAGTAATCATGATAATGATGATGTGAAGGGATGAGAACTCCCAGTAATGTGACAAGTAACTGAGATCCCAAGTATCATGTGTTTTAAAGATTTGAAAAGTACTTGATAGATACACCTTTCTTTGTAGCATCTGTTATACTAATTCTTGTTTGAAACTTCACTGATGCTAAAAGAATATGGTAATGCACTTAATTAATCAAGTGGAATCTTATCATGTAGTGCCCTGGACATAGATCCATCATCGTCAGTAGTTGGTGATGGTGAAACAAGTTTTCCTATGGGATCTCCTGATGAACGCATATTGTTGAACATGTGGGGGTGATGGATGCGAATACCTTACGCCTTGATGAAGAAATTGATGTGAGATAAACATTAAATCTCTCAATCCTTCATTATATGTGTCGGGATGGATGTATCATGAATCTCCCGATGGTGATGAATTTTGGATCGATGTGAGATAAACATTAAATCTCTCGATGCCGAAGAGAGGCAGCTGATGTTGTAACTCTTGTAGCAGTTGCCAGTATACCCTGGTAAGCTATTATGAGTAGTTGACATGGTCCTGCTTGTGGTCTCGCACTGACTGAGATGTGGGAGGTCATGGAGTCCGGCTCTTCCATTGACCTATGTATGGTACTGATTTCGACTTCGCAGTGGTCGGTTGGAGTATGAGCGGTATACCTCATCTCCTCAGGGCATAAGTGTGATTGTAAAATGTAATTATCCGAATAGCATGTTTGCTTAAGGATTGAATACAGAAGTCATTGGCTGATGTTACATTTCTTTTATGCATCCTTAATGGATAGATGTGATTTATGTTTCCTTACATTCCTTGCAAAGCACATAAATGATTTATAACTCTACCAAGGGTAGATGCAATGTTCTCCTTAAGAAAGGAGATTACTTCATTCCGTTCATACAGTAAATTATTCTGCCTGTTCATATAAAAAGAACCTCTGCTCAGTTTATAAATGCTTAATTTGTGATAATAATATGGTCAACGGAGAGTTATATCTCTCGTTGGGACAAATACAATTGTCTCACCCCCGTGGGACCCAAATTTTTAGGTGGACGTGCACGCGGAGGTGAAGACCTTTCTACAGAGGAAGAACAACAACTGAGGCAGTAGTGACAGCTCAAGTTGAGTGTATTGTCTGTCATGTCTTGTAGATATGAGTCCTATGTGTTGTCTATGTACTCTCAGGTCCTTGGAGTTGGTTCGTACTGGTTTTATGATCAATAAGAGATTTTGGCTTACGCGCCTCGAGGTTTTATGTTGCTCATGTATAGTTTGGTAAAGAAACTATTATATGTTATTCTCGAGATGAGATGTACCAGATATGTACAATGTGAATAATGATGTATATAAGGTTTTGGACCTTTTAGTTAGAGTTTTCCTTGGAATGGATCTCTTTGAAAAATGGTTTTAATTTTTAGTGATTTTTGTTAATCTGCTGTTTATGTTTAATTCTGCTTAATTAGTAACGATTTGATTATCGATCGTTACAGTTTTGGTATCAGAGCTTAAGGTTCACTGAGTCTACAGAGACATAGGACTAAGGTGTTGAGTTTGTGTTAGTGTCCTCCAGTATACCCTATAGTGACTTCTACTTGTGCAGAAGAAAGGGTGAAGTTTATAAATGACTGGGGAACATGAGGAATACATTGTTGAGGGCAATTTTGTTGCACCAGGAAAGGGTGCAAGGGATCATGCAAGAGAAGAATGAATGCTTGAGAATTCCCATCATGACCCGATCAGGATAGAGAATCCTATGTTTATGCTCTTGTTGGGAAGGTTAGGACAACAATGATGCATATAGTAGACTGGATACTAGCATTACAACCTAGGTTACCAGTCCTCAATACAGAAACTTTGGGCTTTGAAAGGGTTCTTGAATGACATAGTCATGTTGAAACAGTGGAAAATATGGGAAAGATTAACATATGGAGAGAAAGTAGACTCTGCCATAAGTTTAGACAGATAGTATATATGTGATGGTAGTGCCCAAGAAGGGGAAATAAGTCGAGAATTAAGGAAATGTCATTACAATTCCAGAGACTTTTTCCTAGTGGTTCTAAAAAGCCAAAAGTAACAACATGAAATAGCTAGACTCTATGGGTTGAGTCAACCTAAAGCGGTGGATGACCGCAAGGGGTAACAATCAGATAGAGCTTTTTCATTTTGATATGCCTTCTTTTGATGTTACCTGATAATCCTAAAAAGGATTGCTATTATGGACTTCCCTATTGATTGTCCTATGGGGACATAGGGAAGAAATGATGAGAACTAGAATTTATATTCTGTTCAATATTCTTATAAATGCTCTATAATTGCTCTTATCTGTGTGAAAAAGGATGAGGTATAGAAGAGATGCCTGGAGAAAATCTAGGAATGTTAAATCATGTGTTGGTTATTATACGAAAAGTAAGGAATATGATAGTAAACAAAGTGCATACTACTTAATCTCGGTACTTGTATACCCTGTCCAGGTATATAATTATTGGAGATAAGGTGAGTATGGAACTCTTAGATTGTTATCATTCTGATTACTCTGATCAAGTAGTCATTATGAGACAATCTAGTGAGTATAATGAAACTGGAAATATGGTATGGACATGTATATCACATCCTAAGTGCAATAAAGTGGAATATGAGATGATCTCATATCAATCTATATGTATGAGGAAATGAAAAGTATAATCCTCATGATAAGAGAATGAGAATAAGGGAGATGATCCCTGTCAGATAAAGCATGTGTGAATAGTAAAGATCTTTTCCCATGATGTGGAAATGGGAAACGTGATAAAATCACAAAATGCTCATGAACATGTTAGGCAATAACAAAGAAAGGAATAATGACATGTAATCATCCTTATAATTCCTATGCTGATGGCAAGGAACTTAGGATGAAACATGAGTAAATGACTCATGAATAGTTGAAAGTTCATGCAATAATCAGAGGAGATGATAATCTCTTCTCTTTGATAAACAACCCTGGATGATGATGGGGTGATAATAGGAATATGTTCCTTTGTGTTCTTTCCCTTCTGGGACATGGTAATCATGTGGGTCTTATGACACTTTATGTGCATAAGTTAAAAATGTTCAATTGATGGATACTTAGTAAAGTATCAGTTTGTCTTGGACTTTGGTTCCAAGATAAAAATATGTGTAACAAGTAATGTCCCAAGATGAAAGAAAGATGAGGATGTGATGTGTTTTTGACACATGTGATGGATACCAAGATAAGAAATTCTGGTATCTAAGAAGTATCAAGTGATATGGCAAAGTAAAAGCATAACTCCTAATCAACTGATTTATGAGGGTTACCTGGGATGGCCAACTGTGAAATCAGTCTAGTTACATAAAATAGTATGGACATCACGTTAGGGGTTTATGCTCCGCATAAACATAACATCGATAAGGATGTACTATTTGAAGGAACAATTGTAAAATCATTGTGGGAAAAGCTTATCAAGCTAAAAATAATTTCTTAGAATACCCCTATCTAGATCTTTTAAGGCAACTTATATATAACATCTAAAGATACCTCTAAGGTAAGTTCTTAATTGATAAGTAACCTCCCCTTATTATAAGAGAATGTACAACTAATGAGATAGTTGGTACAAGTAGTAAGAAAGTTTAATGTTGTGTCAGTAGATTAGATGACACAACAGATATATGATAAGACTTGTACTCACAAGTGGGTTGACAGAACATGACTCTGGTCTTTCCTTTAAAAGTAAAATGCTAAATGAGGAGTATGGGAAACTTCCCAGAATCTTGTCACATAAAGTTGTAAGTTGAGAAAGGTGACAAATCAGTAAGGTATGACACCTGAGTTAAATATGGTATGAATGATGTTTCCCTGACTAAGAAAAGTATTACCTGACATAGAGTTGACTCTACAGTCAATAATGAAAATGGTATGACCCACATTGAGGTTAGCCAGTAAATACCTCAATTAGCGTGAAACACCTTGATTAGTGTTGAGTATCTTGTTAAACATCAAGGATAATCAAGATAAGCTAATATGTGAATCAATAGCTGAGATTGAATCACCTGAGGCAATTAATGATAATAGCAATGACGATCGTTAGGTTAATTAAGTTGGATTAAGTACTCACTGATGCATTTAGTGCTTTGATCAGGTGAAATGGTCCAATTAGCATGTTTTCTCACTTCGAGGTTGTAGAGAATTCCGTGCTTGAAAATTTGGGAGAGAAATCATCCAAATCGGGCATCTGATGTTCTAGATATGAAGTTTTTATGTCTTTTGGGCTGATTTTGCAAATTTTCCATTTTTTAATTTGATCTTTACCCCTTTAAGTGGGTCGACAACTTTATTCTTTCTCATCTCCTTCCCGATCAAATAGATCAGGAGCAGCCGCAAGCGGCGCTCGACCAGGTCGATCGACCTGTAGCTAGGGCAGAGGTGGGTGTGTGGTCGTTTGGGCTTGGAAGCTCGACTATAGCAGCTCTTCACCTCCATCCACCCTCCTCCTTGCTTTTTCTTTTGCCCGCCCTAGCAGCGTCGACCTGCATAGCAGAGCAACGGCCAGCAGTAGGCCGACCAGCAGGCGAGCAGTGGTGCGGGATGGCGGCCGTTCAGGGCTAAGGATGGGTCGATTCCGCGGCGTCTTGCTCCTCTACCAACTCTTCCTCCATCTATCTTCTTCTTCACCTCGTCAGCACCTCATCAGGTCGGGCGGTGCCCATATAGAACCTGCACCTGTGCCCAATCGGCAGCAGCAAAGGAAGCTCGGGCGGGGTGTATGGGGGCCCAAGGCTCCATGGAGCAGGTCACCCACTTCCTCTACTCCTTCTTCTCTTTCCTTTCCCTATTCTAAGACCTAACGACGCCCAAGCAGTAGAGATGTCACCCCCAACCAGAGCAGCAGCTGCAAGCTGCGCCAAGAAGGATCAGGGAGTAGCTATGGGCACAGCTAGCACCTGAAATGACGCTTTGGGTTCATCCTTAATGTCCAGACAACAAACCAACAGCCCTAGTTCTTGATTCGGCTTTAATCGAGTTCATCTTCAATGAGTGCATGGTACTGTTCCATTGCAATAGGTTAGAAAATTTGGGTCTATTCCAAGGTAGAAGATGACTGACGTATACCCAGAAATTGTTCCCTAAATGCATTTCTGGACGAATCCTGATGTTTCGAACCCCAGTGAGTAGGAGTTCATTTAGTTATCATCATTTAACTCCTTCCTTGGAATTTTTCGGTAAACTGTGCATTTTTTCGCTGATACTTGGCTTTTGGACAGTATTTGGCGTTACTCTAATTTTATTTCATAAACTGCTTCCTTATGCCGTTATATGATTTAGTTTATCATCTGATCAGTGTGAATTGAATCAGTGAATTTATATGGTTCATTGGAACTTGAAATACGTAATATGATTGATGAAAATGATAGAATTTCCTGTATTACAACTACAATGTATACGTTGAGCATAAAATGGATGTTTAGCATCGAAACTGGATAAGTTGATACTGAGTCATGTTTAAAGATGACAAATGATGTATATGTGTTTTCAAGTGATGTTCAGAATGTGAAATATGTATGAAATGTGATAATCCTATTTAAGTGTTTATATGTTAATCAGTTAATAGACTTAGGTGCCCTAACACCGTAGAATCCCTTTGAGAGATCTGCATCTTAGGGGTGAAACTCGTGTCCAACATCAACCGGTTGAGTAATTCTGGTGGCACGAGGGTTGATAGAAAGTGTCCAACACCAACCGATTGAGTAATTTCGGTGGCATTGGGGAAAAATAATAAATAAAGTAAAGGGTTATCCAACACCAACCGATTGAGTAATTCTGGTGGTAACCCAGTGTTGACTCCCTGTGCCTGTGTGCTCAGGTTAGAGGAGGAGTCCAGAGCACTCAGGATGAGTGCAGAGAAGGCCGGAGAGCCTGTGAGTCAGGCCGGAGAGCCTGTGGTCCGGAGAGCCTGTGGGTCCTGTAGCAGAACAGGACTGGCAGTCAGACTTAGCATTTCCTGGGTGTGTCGCTAAGTCTTGTACGGTGAGATCGTAGTTCGCTACAGATCTTTGTATGCAGAGTACACTGCATATGATTAGGGCATAATAATATAAAAGTGTAATCATATAGGATCACAGTAAATTTAATATGTTAAGAGTTTATACCTTATGTGTTAATTCTCTATAACTGTTTATTTGTTTAAGATATCTGTTGTTGTATAAAAATGTGATTAATATCTGTAAATTTTGCTATGTCATTAGAACTGCCCTTCTTAGTACTGCACTTATGTTTTATTTCAATTTTATATATATGATGAGTTGTTTAGTGATAGCTAAATGAAATGCTATTCACTGAGCGAGTAGGCTCACTCCTCTACTCAAACATTTTCAGGTCAACAACATCATCAGGAATCTGAAGGATCTTTTCATCCTAACGCTTAGTCTGTAGAAGGTATTTATGTAGCTAGTATAGTTAGAGGTCTCTTAGTCCTTTCCCCTCGGTCCTTGGGACATGGTGTGGGTGAGAGAGAGTGTGTATGTGGAATGTGTATAAAGATGTAAATTAACTGTTATGTTTACTTTCTGTTAAACAATGTTACATGTTGTAAACTCTGTTTACGTACTCTAGCCAATTTAATTGAAATGCTTCCGCAATAGTTTATTATGTTTTAGTTTACAGCAATAATCCGGATATCATTACGAGGTTTTAAAAAGAAAAAGTTCTCAGTGATTTGTTATGTGATAATCCCTCCGTCGCGCCCTAATCTCGTGAGTAGTGGTTAGTGTGAGATCGGGGTGTGACAGAAAAATACAGTGGAATATGTGCCCTGTGTGAAAGATTCAATGATAACCCTGTGTGGAAGAACTTTGTGTTGATCAAAGTTCTATGTCATCTCCATGACATTAAGATGTTATGTTGATACTTGATGCTATGATGAATGAATAATATATGTCTTCCTTTACCTGGGATTTCGGGGACGAAATCCTTGTTAGGGTTTTATAACCTGTAGCAACCCTGACCTGGGTTATGAGGTAACCCTATTTGTTTTGGATAATAAAGTTGCTTAGAACTTTAATATAATCCTCTAAGTTGTTTTGTTATCATGTGACACACTCATGTTTCAAGTTTGGTCCCGATTGAATGTTGTTTGAGCAATTTTCCTTTGTTTTGGACCAAAGTGCAATTTACCCAAATTGAGGGGCTGTAATGCAAAATGTCACATGTTGAACATGCCTCATGTGTTGTAGCATCATTATTGATAGAATGATGCAAGGTGGTGGCTTGTGGAAAGCCTAAATTCCAAGTTTGAACTTGTTTGAACAATGCTGGTACCTTGTGCACCAATTTTGGTACAAATTGTAATTTACACAAAATGTGGGGTTGATATGCAAATTACCACCTATAGAGTGTTCCTATCTCCTCTATGTATCATTTAGAGGAGATAGAATGAATGATACACCATGTTTGATTCCATTATGAATGATGGTAATCTTGGGGATGAAATGACCAAGAAAAAGGGTTGAATTTGGAAGCTTAACTTGAGTTGTATCAAGTTGAAAAGCTTATATATGAGTGCCTATCGGCCATGGAGCCTAAGGAGGTGTCCCATATCATTTTTTGAACTCTTGGCAAAGTCCATATCGTGCAAATCACCTCAAGGAGGTGAGGTGTGATGGCCAACAAGTTTCCTTAGAAAAAGTGTATCGGTTTGACATAAAATAGTGATTAAACCTAGATGACTTATCCAAATGGATAAGTAATGGACGAATTTGCATCTCAAGATGATCCTCAATCGTTTTTCAAGACAATATAAATGTTGATGCATGCATGTACACGTGTCACCCATGCATGACACGTGGCACCTACTAGCTCAAAATGTTGACACCTCATTTTTACCTTCTTTCATGTGCAACAAGTATATATACCCCTAGTTTCACCCTTAAGTGAAAATTTTCGACCCTTACCACACTCCTACCTTGTGGTATAGTGCATGGGGATCTTTTATCGTGCAGGAAAGCAAGGGTATCGTGCATAGGCCCTTGGATATTGCCCATAGCAAAAGCATATCGGCCAAGTAGGTGAAATTGGCCATATAAGTTGATATCGGCCAATTGAAGTGATTTTGGCCACAAGTGAGGGGGTATCGGCCACAAGCAAAGTTTTGTCGGCCAAGAGGAAGTCCATATCGCCAAAGAGTGGTAGGGTGCCGGCCAAGGAGCTAAGGAACTCAAAACTTAACCCTAAGGTAAGATATAGTTGTCTTCAAGCTTGAATTGAAGGATGGAATTAGGGTTATGATCTACCTTTCTTTTCTTCTTCACCAATTGCTTATCCATGGTGATTCCTTGTATATGAAGGAGTTGTGAACGAACCTTGGACCTTTGATAAATTCATCTTAAACCTTAGGAACATGGAGCTTTGGACCTTGAAGCTTTGAAGTGGTTCTTAAGGCGGGTTATATAACTTGAACTCAATCATGTTATTATTCATCACCTAAATTGTTGTATTTAATGATCTACTTTTGATTCCAAAATTTCCTAAAATAGTTGATGAAATTATGAGTTCTAGTAGTTTCTTAGACCTGTTTACATGAACTATAATAGTTATAACAAAGGTCTAGAGCTTGAGAATAATGGTATCACCTTATAAAAGTGATATCAGGTGCAAGCACACAAGAAAGCACCTTTAACCCGATATGATGATGCACCTACTTCACTTGAACGATATGGATATGAATGAAAACATTGTTGCACGATATGGGGGTTTAGTATAAACCTCTTGCACGATAGGGAGTCAAATATAGACTCCATACATGATACAAGGTCAATTGTATACTTGTAAGTTGACAAGAAACCCTAAATTGGGTAACCCGATATAAGTGAAGAGTAACAAGTGTTATTGCATGATATGATCCTATGATACATCATTGATACTTAGTATCATGAGGCCTACATGACCTTGTATAACATGGTTGCACGATACACAACCCTAAACAATATGGTAACCCTAACCCATCATGGCTAACCCTAGATGGTGACTAGCCCGATAGGGTGATTGAATGTACTTCTAGCCCGACATGGTGATGGGTTGATACCTCATAAGTATCATGGGAGACACATACATATATCTTGTGCCCGATATGAGGTCAAGAAGGTACCTCATGCCGATATGGAGAAAGTGCAAATCCTAGCCCGATATGGTGAGTGTCTATACACCTACAACCCGATATGGTGAACATATGCACATGATTTAACCCTATACACATTGTAAAGGTAAGGGCAAGACACTATTAGGAGTGATGAATGTAACACCAAGTAATGGTGTGGATAATACCTTCATAGGTGAAACACCTAGAGTGGTTGATAATGGTTAATCCTATATCAATAATGCCTTAACCCGAGATGAGTTCATATCGTTAATGATGGTTGAATAATTCAATTGTGTGACTTATGACCAATACATTACATGATAAATGTGATGAGCTAGTGCATAAAGTATTAGGATGGGACATACCCTAATACAAGATAAGTTGATGAACTTAAGTATGTTAATAGTGATGAGGGAAGTGATACATCAAGATATGATAGATATCACATCCAGCACTTCAAGGTTGATGTACATTGATGCACCTTAAATCCAATATACTTGGATGAGTAACACATGAAGTGTGTTATGTCAATTTTTACATTGAGATGTAATAAGTTTAATGCACTTTGATAAGTGTGGGCTAACATACTTTGAGAAAGGGTTAAGCCAAGTTAATAAAGTCTGATGTAATCATACCCTGGTAAGGATGAGAGAGGAACTCATACCTTGTGTTGATGATTCATTTAATGATAAATGATGAGAATGAATAAGTATGATTGAATACTTATGATATCAATGTTTGCTCCTAGATGTGTGGATCAATGAATTAGGGTTTGATCATTGATAATATTATCTTGAAAACCTAAATGGTTAAGAATGGAAAACCCTAACCCTAATGAAGGGTAATGATATGTAAGAGAAACCCTAATCGATAAGAAAGGGAAAACCTAACCCTAATGATGGGAAGTTTGTATTTCTCTTATTGCATAAGCCTTGTAAGGCATGTTAAATACTAGTATAACAAGTATAATGATCAATGGCCTTGTGAGCCATGTGAATAAGTTGTTGCCTAGTGAGAGGTGACAAGATGTGCAATCACATTGTGGGCCATGTGAATAAGATGTTGCCTAGTGAGAGGTGACAAGATGTGCAATGGCCTTGTGGTCCATGTGAATAAGTTGTTTCCTAGTGAGAGGTTACAAGATACATAATGGGCCTTGTGAGCCATGTGAGATGCTTGTATAACAAGTATCATGTATACCTTGGTCTGAGGACCTAGAGGTAATAGTTACCTGATACGTGGTAATAGTGTTCAATGATGATCTAAGGGTTTGAATACCTAGATCCAGTAATCATGATAATGATGATGTGAAGGGATGAGAACTCCCAGTAATGTGACAAGTAACTGAGATCCCAAGTATCATGTGTTTTAAAGATTTGAAAAGTACTTGATAGATACACCTTTCTTTGTAGCATCTGTTATAATAATTCTTGTTTGAAACTTCACTGATGCTAAAAGAATATGGTAATGCACTTAATTAATCAAGTGGAATCTTATCATGTAGTGCCCTGGACATAGATCCATCATCGTCAGTAGTTGGTGATGGTGAAACAAGTTTTCCTATGGGATCTCCTGATGAACGCATATTGTTGAACATGTGGGGGTGATGGGCGCGAATACCTTACGCCTTGATGAAGAAATTGATGTGAGATAAACATTAAATCTCTCAATCCTTCATTATATGTGTCGGGATGGATGTATCATGAATCTCCCGATGGTGATGAATTTTGGATCGATGTGAGATAAACATTAAATCTCTCGATGCCGAAGAGAGGCAGCTGATGTTGTAACTCTTGTAGTAGTTGCCAGTATACCCTGGTAAGCTATTATGAGTAGTTGACATGGTCCTGCTTGTGGTCTCGCACTGACCGAGATGTGGGAGGTCATGGAGTCCGGCTCTTCCATTGACCTATGTATGGTACTGATTTCGACTTCGCAGTGGTCGGTTGGAGTATGAGCGGTATACCTCATCTCCTCAGGGCATAAGTGTGATTATAAAATGTAATTATCCGAATAGCATGTTTGCTTAAGGATTGAATACGGAAGTCATTGGATGATGTTACATTTCTTTTATGCATCCTTAATGGATAGATGTGATTTATGTTTCCTTACATTCCTTGCAAAGCACATAAATGATTTATAACTCTACCAAGGGTAGATGCAATGTTCTCCTTAAGAAAGGAGATTACTTCATTCCGTTCATACAGTAAATTATTCTGCCTGTTCATATAAAAAGAACCTCTGCTCAGTTTATAAATGCTTAATTTGTGATAATAATATGGTCGACGGAGAGTTATATCTCTCGTTGGGACAAATACAATTGTCTCACCCCCGTGGGACCCAAATTTTTAGGTGGACGTGCACGAGGAGGTGAAGACCTTTCTACAGAGGAAGAACAACAGCTGAGGCAGCAGTGACAGCTCAGGTTGAGTGTACTGTCTGTCATGTCTTGTAGATATGAGTCCTATGTGTCGTCTCTGTACTCTCAGGTCCTTGGAGTTGGTTCGTACTGGTTTTATGATCAATAAGAGATTTTGTCTTATGCGCCTCGTGGTTTTATGTTGCTCATGTATAGTTTGGTAAAGCAACTATTATATGTTATTATCGAGATGAGATGTACCAGATATGTACAATGTGAATAATGATGTATATAAGGTTTTGGACCTTTCAGTAAGAGTTTTCCTTGGAATGGATCTCTTTGAAAAATGGTTTTAATTTTTAGTGATTTTTGTTAATCTATTGTTTATGTTTAATTCCGCTTAATTAGTGACGATTTGATTGTTGGTCGTTACAATGATGATGATGATGATGACGGCGATGATGATGATCCTCATCATCATCGTCATCATCATCATCATCATCATCATCATCATTATCATCATCCCCATCATATATCATCGTCATCATCATCATCGTCATCAATCAACATCATCATCATCATCGTCATCAATCATCATCATCATCATTATCATGATGATGATGTGGGATGATGATGATGATGATGATTGATCATGATGATGATCAGGATGATGAGGATGATGATGATGATTTGGGATGATGATGAGGATGATGATGATGTAAGATGATGAGGAGGATGATGATGACAATGATGATGATGATTCCTCATCATCAATCATCATCATCATCCTCATCCTCATCATCATCCCTAATCATCATCCCTTATCATCATCATCATTATCATCATCATCATCATCATCAATTATTTCTCCGTCATGAATATGAAATAACCCATGTTGTTGTGTGTTGTTTGTACTTACATTTATATTACTTTTTCTTAACATTTTACATTGTTGTAGGCATAATGGCTTGGGCCTCTACCCCAATGTTACTATTCCCTGTTGAAGAACAGTTAGACATCATTCTAGACGACCGTTCATTAGCACAACTCACTATACGTAAACATTGGAGTTATCTAAAAGGAAGACGCTACATGGCTGGTGAAGTGACCCTAAATTTTGGAACTTCAGCATATGTTATTGAGGTTATGTATGATGTTGACGAAAATCTTGTATCCACATCCAGTTGGTGCGAGTAGGTTGGGAAGATGCTATTGGGTCGTAGTGACACCCGATCAACTGGTGCGCGTAGGTTTGGATAACCAACATCAACAATGAGACACCCGATCAACTGGTCTGATTTGAGTACTCGATAGGGGATAGTACATATTTGGACTCATTCGATGAGGAGAGCACACCTGATTTCCGTTATATTCCTACTTTTGGTATCGTCCATGTAACATCCCTGACTTGGGTTATTCTTTAACCCTAGATGTTTTGTTTAATAAAGATAATTATATGATTGCTTTTATCTTTTGAAAAATAATTAAGGCTCAAGAGGAACTTATATTTCAATTTTATTCCTTTTTGAATAATGTTGAAAAAAATGGTTTGCCTGTTTGAACTAAAGTGCAAATTACCCAAGTTGAGGTGTTAACTTGCAAATGTTACATGATAAATGTTCCTCAAGTGTTGAAGCATCATAAGAATGAAAATGATGCAGAGGTATGGCTTGTGACAGCCTGAGCACCAAGAAAGAGCTTATTAAGCAATGTTTGTGCATAAAACCCTAGTTTTGGTATAATGTGCAATTTACCCAAAACCTAGGGTTCAATATGCAAAATACCACTTCTAGAGAGTCCCTAATATTTCTTGGTATCAATTAGAGACAAGAAAATCAGAGGGGCTTCTCATTTTAATCTCTTTGGAGGAGAGAGAATCTTGATATTAAAGTAATCAAGATTTAAGCATAATTGAAACTCTAATTCGATTTAATGCAAAAATAAATATATTAATGGAAGTGCCTTTAAACCAAAAATGTGATGGTTGAATTTGTATAAGTATGGAAGTCCTCTTGCCTTGCAATGGCACCGAAATATGTAAAGTGAGTGGAGAGCCCACTCACATTAGTTAAAGAAAAAGTAATATCCACTCATTTTTGGATATTATTATTATATTGATTAAGGTGCTTAATTTGTTTTCTTTAATTCATGGATAAAGAAGAGTATTTTGAAAGAGAAGATGATGGATTCGTATGCAAGGAAGTGAGGGGGATAAGTGGCACCAATTTTGGGAATTAAAGGATTTTTATAACACTTTCTCTCTCTTGAATTTCCCATATATACACTCCATTTTTCACCCACATGAAAGGCTTTTTCGACTATTCTTTCTTTCCTTGCTTTGTCCATGCATAAGGGAGCTTAGGAGCAATAGGAGGATGTACCCAAACCTATAGGTGAGCTCCTTAATAATCTTCAACCTTGATTTCATGGTGGAAATTGAGATTCAATGCTTATTTTCTTCTTTTCTCCATTCAATGCTCAACCTTGATCATTCTTTGCACTCAATGACTTGAGAATGGACCTTGGATAGTTGAGAAAGCATCATTCACCATTGAGGACGTGAAGATTGAATCTTGGATTCAACTTGAATGTGGGTTATATAACTAGAACCCTTAAATATCATTATTGATTCCATTTCTTCATCATATGTTGGTTCCTTTTCCTTTCTCGAATTTCATTTTGATTAATTGATGAAATCACCACAAAGATCGCAGAAAATTTCAAAGGTTTGAAGCTTGAAGATGATGATGTCATCTTAGCACACACCTCAAGAAAAATCATGAGAAAACAGTTTCACCTTTTGGTGACCAAATGGTCTCAAGACCGTTTGAGGTCAAACAGTCTCAAGACCGTTTCAGGTCAAGTGGTGTCATGGTTGGATGGAAATCCAATGGTTACTGTAACATCCCTGACCTGGGTTATGAACTAACCCTAGGTGTTTTTCTTAAATATGTAATTAGATACTTGTGGTTATCTTGTGTAATGTAATTAAAGCTTCTCAAGAACATATTTTTTCCATTTCAGTCCTTTTTAAACAATGTTGTAATATTGTTTTGTTAAATATAGACTAATGTTCAAATTACCCAATTAGAGGGGTTAATTTGCAAATTGCACATGTTAAGATGTTCCTTTGATGTTGAGACACCATAAGAATGCATATGATATGGTGGAATGGATTCCAAAATCTTGGGCACCAAGATATAGCTTGTAGAGTAATCCTTGTGCTTTAAAACCTAGTTCTGGTGTAAAGTGCAATTTACCCAAAACATGGTGCAACATGTAAAATATACCCTCTAGAGTATCTTTCATGACTCTTGGCATCAAGTAGAGAAAATAATATGAGGATGGCGCCTCATTTGAATGATTAAGTAAGAAAGATAACCTTAATAATTAAATAACTATGTTTCAAGCAAAATGACCCTTTTATTTATGCAACTTAGTAAGGTGTTTGGTTTCTTTACCTTTTAACCTTGGGAAAAGGAGGAGATTTTTATAATGAAAGAAGAAGGAAACGTGGCCAATAAGTGGAGAAGGACTTGGGGGATATGTTTGAGAAATAAAAGAGATAAACTTCTTTTCCTTGAAAAATATCCAAAAATATATAGCACTTTTTTTCTCAAAGCAAGGGAACGTTTCCCTTAGTTTCTTTTCTCATCTTCTTGCTTTGGCCGACTAAGGAGAAGCTCAGGAGAAGAGGAGGACGACCAAGCTGGTTTGGGTAATCTTTGATCATAATCTAGCTCGAATTCTTGGAGGAAACCCTGATACAAGGTTGGTTTGTTAGTTATCCTTACACAACTCTTCCTTCTAACCATCTTCTCCATCCAAATATTGAAGAACAAACCTTGGGCAACCTTTGGAGCTTCATCCACCATTAAAGCTACGAAGCTTGGAGCTCTGGATCAGTCCTAGAGGTGGGTTTTATAACTCTAACCCTTAATCTTTGCTATTACATCCTTCTTTCTTAAGAAACGTTGCTTATTCTTCTTCTTTAGACACCTTTGTGTGTTCTTGCAAGTATTTTCTGTGAAGAACAGCCCCTATTCTTGAGGTATAGAATATGATAAAGTTAAAACCAATGTTTATCCAAAAAGTAACTTTAGCAAACAGTCTCCCAAAATTTGCAAACGGTTTGCCAAACCGTTTGGGAGCAAACGGTTTCAAACCGTTTGAATGTAAACGGTTTCAACTAAACCGCATGAAAGCAAATGGTCCAAGACCATTTGGGTGTGTTTACCATGTGTTGACCGTTTGGAGATCTGTTGTAAACATTATGTACTAATCACAAAACAAAAATCATCATCTAATTCCAAGTAAATCACCAATTGAAGGCCCATTAGTCACCTAAACCCTAATCGGGTCTATTGCTAATTTCAATAATACAATCATGTTGAAGTTTGGGTTGAGTGACCCAAACGGTTTCAAAACCATTTGGGGATCACCCAAATGGTCTCAAGACCGTTTGTTGATCACCCAAGACCGTTTGTAGGTCTAGGGTTTAGAGGGGTTGACCAATTGAGGGTCCAATGATATCAAATTGTTAAACAATTAAGTGCTGATTTTGTGACCAAATCAAGAGTTCAACCCTTAAGAGAATGACTTGCTTTTTGATGAAATAATGGGCAAACGGTCTCAATACCATTTGGAGGATGTCCAAACGATCCCAAGACCGTTTGGGGGTCACCCAAGACCGTTTGGAGGTCTAGGGTTGACTATGGTTAAGTGGTTGAAGATTGAAAGGCAACAAGTTAAAGTAAAATCGATTAGTGATCTAATGATCAAATCTATGAGTCAAACCTTAATAGGTTGAGTTAGTTTTTGGTGTTGACATGGGAAAATGGTATCAAGACCGTTTGGAGGATGTCCAAACGATCCCAAGACTATTTGGGGTCAGGTCATGACCCAATTGAATGATGGTTCAATGGTTTCAATGTCAATTAGACTCATGTTGATACATGTTGAAGGATAATCGATTCCAAACCCTAATTCAATTGATCCAAGCCCTAATTGGTGATCAATTGAGGGTCAATTGAGGGTCAAATCAGTTGAGGGTTGACCTAATTGACTCAATTGATAAGTGGCTAACAAGTGCATGAACGATTGAGGGGTTCAACATTGGAAACCCTAACTCATTTGGAATGGTTGAGTCACTTTTTGGTCCATTCGGCGTTGAGATGGTTTGGACCAAACGGTCTCAAGCCCATTTGGGTCCAAATGGTCTGAAGACCGTTTGAGTCCAAATGGTCTCAAGACCGTTTGGGACCAAATGATCCCAAACCGTTTGGTGACCATGCGGTTTCAAGATCAATTTGCCCATGCGATTTCAAAGTCAAACTTGACCAAACAGTCAACAAGACCAAACGGTCTTCACCCCACCTTGGGAAAACGGTCTTGAGTGTGCACTTCATCAAATGGTTTTGAAAGTTAAAGGGACCAAATGGTCAACACCACCAAACGGTTTCAAGGTCCATCCAAGATTGTTTAGGGGTTTGAAGTGCAAGGCCGTTTGGGGTCTAAAAAGGGCAAGAATGTTTGATGCCTTAGTGGTCAAGATGGTTTAGTATTTGATTAACCTAAACCCTATAGATACCTAAATTGATTAAGGGACCAAGTAATTAGTGGTTTAATGCATGTTATTACCAAGGGTGAACAATACAAAGGTACCCTTGATGGGATAGTGTGACTAATACCCCTTGATCAAGTAAACCCTAATGACCATAATGGTGATGACACAACTTATGTTGTCAAGGTTGATTTGACTTAGTCTAATCAAAAGTGATGTAAACATCATCTAATAGTAAGAGGAGAGAGAAGACTTCTAATATTAAAGAGAATCATGTAATAAACTTCCTATATGTATGAATGTATCTAATTAGGGTATGATCCTTCATAGTGAGATCATGGAAACCCTAATTATGATGGTTAATGAATCTTAACCTAATTTGAGGGAATTAATGCAAGTAATCCTCATACATAATGTTAGTATGATCTTAATTCACTATAATGTGAATAGTAAACCCAAATCTAGGGTAATGTGTTGTAATGTGAATAGTAAACCCTAATCTAGGGTAATGTGATGTAATGTGAATAGTAAACCCTAATCTAGGGTAATGTGATGCAATGTGAATAGTAAACCCTAATCTAGGGAAATGTGATGATGTGAACTATAAACCCTAATTCTGAGTTATGCTTTTAAGCATGAAACTCTATGATTGAATTAGGAAATAATTGTACTGTGCTTATATAGACAAATTCTGCATGTTATTAATTGTGCTAATCATGCAGGTTTTTATACATAAGTAATCATAGCCATGTAAGGGTTATGATGTCATATTCATTAAAAGCACTTTATGAGTTATGAAAGTAATGACATGCTATGTTTCCTAGTAGGAGGTTACATATGAGATTAATAGACTATATGAGCCATGAGAAATGTTTATATTGCCATCAAGTCATCAATATGTTACTTAAAAGTAAGTGTTTTGATGACCTAATGGTTTGAACACCCATGTTCCTGAATCATAATGTTGAGATGGTTAGGGTTTGATATCCCAATGATAACTGGATGTGAAATGAACTTGATACAATTAGTACTCTTTCTTTATAGCAATTGTTTAATGGTTTATGTTTGAAAACATGCATGATGATAAAATAATCAAGTATAATGATATCATGTAGAGCCCTGACCATAGATCCATCATTGTCAGAAGTTAAATGATGGTGAAACAGGTTTTCCTAAGGGAACTCCTGGAGAGCATACTTTTGAGTATGTGGGGGTTATGGATGTGAATATCCTTACGTCCTAATGTAGGATTTGATGTGAGATGTACTTGTAATCTCCCAATCCTTCATTATATGTTTATGCCAGGACGATGTATCACAAATCTCCCGATGATGCTGTTAATGCCGCATCAATGTGAGATAAACAAGAAATCCCTCGATGGCGAAGAGACTACAACACGCCACTGTAATTCTAATAGCAAAGTTGCCAGAATACCCTGGAAAGCTATTATAGCAGAGACACAAGATGTCATGCATGTTGTTCCTCTAATGACCTATGTATGGTACCAATTGCGATTAGGAATTGAAATGACCTATGTATGGTACCAATTGCAATTTAGTAATGGTCGGTTGGAGTATGAGAGGTGTAACTCATCTCCTCAGGGCATAAATTTGTTTGAAAAATATAATCAGCCGTGTAGCATATCTGCTTAGGTGGAATTACGAGAAACAATGATTGATGATACATTGTTTATAATGCTCTAGTTGAATAACTAGTATACATGTTCTTCATGTTCCTTATTGATATATGCCTTGTCATTCAATTAAATTATAATTGAAATGATTGCTAAAAGAATGTTGCTTTACTTAGCTTATACAATGTTTTACCTGCTGCTGAATGTTTATACTGTTACTGCTCAATGTTATTCCATTATTGCAATAACAATGCTTCTGGCGGAGAGTTATAACTCTCACTGGGACAATTATTCAAATTGTCTCACCCCCATGGGATTCCACTTTTTAGGTAGACGTTGAGGACGAAGGAACCCATCAGTGGGTGAGCAACAACAGCAGTAACAGCAACACCAGGGACAACAGTGATCCTCAGGTGGAGACACTGTTTGTCAAGTCTTGTAGATAAATTGTCCTATGTGTCGTCTCTGTACTCTCAGTCCTAGGAGTCAGTAGATGTTTAAAGATAGATCTCATATTTTTGGCTTAATGCCTCGAGATTTTTGTATCTTGCCTTGTACAACTAATAAGGTAATTGATGTTTGTAATACTCAAGATGTGACATTACAAAGATGTAATGATGAACCAGTTGTAAATAACTTATCATGTTTCTTTATGAAAGAGTTTTATCATTTATAGATCTCTTTACAAATTTTTTTATTTTTTAGTGATTTTTAATAATTCCGCTGCTAGTTAATCGCTTCTGCATTAGTTTAAATTCGTTGATCTTGTTTTTCCTAGAAGTTGAGTCGCCACAGTTTAGTGGTATCAGAGCTGTAGGTTCGCTGAGTCTACAGAGGCATAGGACTTAGGATGTTGAGTCTGTTCTAGTGTCTTCCAGTATGTCTGATAGTGTCTTCTGCTCATCAGGAGGAGAAGATAAAACTAAGGATGTATGGACCACACGAAGAACACGAGGAACACATTGCAGAAAGTAGTGTTGCTGCACCCAGAGAAGGTGCAAGAGACCCAGATAGAGAAGAACCTGTGCCTGAACCACCCCAGTTCAATCCAACTGACATGGGGAACCCAGCCGTCCAAGCCATGTTTGGGCAGTTCATGACTGCTATGATACACATGACTGATAGGATGCTTATACCTGCACCTAGGGCACCTACCCATCCTGAAGGACAAGGAATAGGCAAGATGTTTGAACGACTTCGCCGAGTTGGAGACACAGAGTATGTTGGAATAGCTGACCCAGCAGATGCTGACTTGTGGTTAACTGAACTAGAGAAGGCCTTTAGAATCCTGAACATCCCAGAAGCTGAGAAGGTTAGACATGCTATGTATCTTCTCAAGGGGACTGCTGGTCATTGGTGGACCATGGAAGAACAGAAAAGGCCTGGTGTAGAGGTTGCATGGGAAGTCTTTCGATGGGAATTTATCAATAGATATTTCCCTAAGACATTTCTGGATGAGAAAATATCTCAGTTTGAGAGGTTAAAATAAGGTCTGATGAACATTAGCGAGTACGAGGCTAAGTTCATGGAGCTTTTACGGTTCTGCCCGCATATGGCAGCTACAGATGAAGAAAGGATTAGGCGTTTTGAGAAAGGGTTAAACGCTGAGTTGACCACCCCTGTGTCTGCCCTAGAGAATAGAGAAAGGTTTGCTACCTTTGTAGAGTCTGTTAGAAGGATAGAGAGGTCTGTAGCAGAGAAGAGACAGACCCAGAACAAGAGGATGTATCCCCAAT
This sequence comes from Alisma plantago-aquatica, assembly GCA_963693085.1. Taxonomy (NCBI): domain Eukaryota; kingdom Viridiplantae; phylum Streptophyta; class Magnoliopsida; order Alismatales; family Alismataceae; genus Alisma; species Alisma plantago-aquatica. The sequence continues at coordinate 463,891,654 of OY856410.1, read as the reverse complement.
TCAAAGGATCTTCATCTAAAGTTTTAAGAAACCAAGGGCTTTTGTGCCTACACCACCACCTAGATTCAGTACCCAGACACAGTGGATGTCGAATAGGGGTAGAGGACAGAGCCTACCACTAGAAGGAGCTCACAGTTCAGCATCTATGTCGGTTACAAGACCACCCAGACCACAACAACTGAATAGAAGTTGTTATATATGTGGAAAGATGGGACATTTGATGAAAGATTGCAGAGCCAGAGAAGTGAGTGTAACTCAACCCCAGAGGCAAAGTCAATAAGGATCTGAAAGGAGACAGTTTCTAGGAGGAGCTAGAGAACGTAGACAAGCATCCCAAGCTGGATCATCGACACCTAGTCAACGAGCACTGAATCAACCACAGACAACAAGGTTTTATGCGATGAATCTACCTGATGCAGTGATCAACCCTCGGGTTGTGGTAGGTCAGATGGAATTGTTATATTTTGATATGTCTACATCCTGCGTTGTATATGTTTTAATTGATCTGGGTGCTACGCACTCCTTTATCACTCGAAGAGTGATTCTTGACTGCAATCTGACTATAAGTCATAGAGCAGATAGTTTGTTGCTAGAAACTCTGTTGATGGGGTCTGTTGTGTTGTAGGAGGTATGTTCTCCCTGTATTCTTTTCTTTTCTGAGCATCACATTCAAGTGGATCTTATACCACTTGAGATGCATGGATTTGATATAATCCTAGGGATGGATACCTTAGAAAGGTATAAGGTTGTCTTGGATTGTGAGTCCAAGCAAGTTGTGTTTGCTGATGATAGTGACACATCGATCTTTCAAGGAGAGAGAAAGATTCTACCCACTCGTCTTGTGTCAGCTATGGTGGCTGAGAAGTTGACGAGGCAAGGATGTTATGCATTCTTGGCCCATGTGGTAGATACTACCATGGATAGTCCTAACCATGCTGAAGTTCCTGTAGTCAGGGAATTTGAAGATATATTTACAGAAGAACTTCTAGGTGTTCCACTGCCTTGGGAGATTGATTTTGAAATCAATTTAATTCCAGACACGCAACCTATAGCACAAACACCATATAGGATGGAGCCTGCTGAAATGGCAGAACTCAAGAAACAACTGCAGGAGTTGCTTGAAAAGGGTTTCATCCGACCGAGTACTTCACCCTGGGGTGCTCTGGTCCTCTTTGTTACAAAGAAAGACGAGTCAATGCGGTTGTGCATTGATTATAGACAGTTAAATTAAGTAACAATAAAGAATAAGTATCCTCTACCGAGGATTGATGATCTTTTTGACCAGTTGCGTGGTGCAACCGTCTTCTCAAAAATAGATTTGAGGTCGGGATATCACCAGCTGCGTATTAAGGATGGTGACATATCTAAGACTGCCTTTAGGATAAGGTATGGTCACTATGAGTTCATAATTATGTCGTGTGGACTAACTAATGCACCAGCTACATTTATGGAACTCATGAATGGAATCTTCCGACCTTTTCTCGATCAGAGTGTTGTTGTCTTTATAGATGACATCCTAATCTATAGTAGAGATGCTCTGCAGCATGAACAACATCTTCGTCAGGCTCTAACTTTGCTAAGAAAACACAAGTTATATGCTAAATTTAGCAAGTGTGAGTTTTGGTTACCAGAAGTTTCTTTCCTTGGACACGTAATATCTACCTTAGGTATTCGTGTTGACCCTAAAAAGGTAGAATCTATTCTGCAATGGGAGCAGCCGAAGACACCGACGGAGATCTGTAGTTTCTTAGGGTTGGCAGGCTATTACCGAAGGTTCATTAAGAACTTCAGTTCTATAGCTTTACCCTTGACTAAGTTGACCAGGAAGGATGTTCCTTTTGTTTGGAGTGATAAGTGTCAATAATCTTTTCAGCTGCTGAAGAAGAGGTTGACAAGTGCACCTGTGCTTGTGTTACCTGAACAAGGAAAAGGATATATAGTTTTCTGTGATGCCTCTAAGAATGGACTAGGATGTGTGTTGATGCAGGATAAACAAGTGATTTCTTTTTCTTCCCGACATCTTAAGAAACATGAGGAGAATTATCCGACACACGATCTAGAGCTAGCTGTTGTGGTTCATGCCTTGAAAATCTGGAGGCATTATCTTTATGGAGAAACATTCCAGATTTTCACATACCATAAGAACCTTAAGTATATCTTTTCTCAACACGAGCTTAACATGAGGCAATGTCGCTGGATGGAGTTAATCAAGGACTACGATTGTACAATTGATTACCATTAAGGGAAGGCCAATGTGGTTGCTGATGCTTTGAGTAGGAAATCAGAAACACCAGCCTTAGATAGAGCACAACTGAATTCCTTGGTGTCCTCTAGGAGAGATATGCTTATCTCCTTAAGGCAAGACAATGTACAGTTTAGAGTATCATTGTTAGCCGGGTTGTTAGCTGAGATGCATATAAAACTTACTCTGAGAGAGCAGATTAAGGAGGCACATCAAGTTGATGCTGCAGTTCAACAGATTAGATCGGAGTATGGTAGTGAGAGACGAGTAGGTTTCTATGACTCATACGACCAAGTAGCCTATTATCATGGTAGGATGATAGTGCCTTATGTGGATAACTTGAGAAAGTTAGTCATGGAAGAAGCTCATTCTTCGATGTATGATATGCATCCAGGAAGCACCAAGATGTATTGAAACTTGAAAGATATGTATTGGTGGCCTGGTTTGAAGAAGGATGTTGCTGAATTTGTTATGCAGTGTCCTGTGTGCCAGCAAGTTAAAGATGAACACCAGAAGCCTGCAGGAACAATGCAATTTTTACCCATACCACAATGGAAGTGGGATCATGTAACCATGGACTTTGTTGTTGGCCTGCCCAGGACAACTAAAGGACATGATTCCATCTGGGTAATAGTTGATAGGTTGACAAAGACAGCTCATTTCTTACCTGTCAAAACGACCTATTCTGCTGAGAAGCTGGCACAGTTGTATGTAGATGAGATAGTACGACAACATGGAGTCCCAGTTACCATTGTTTCTGACAGAGGTCCCCAGTTTACGAGTCATTTTTGGGAGCGACTTCATAAAGCCTTAGGCAAACAGTTAAGGTTTATTACAGCCTTTCATCCACAGACCGATGGACAGTCAGAAAGGACTATACAGACCTTGGAAGACGTGCTTAGAGCATGTGTTCTTCAGTTTATGGGAAGTTGGGATTTGCACCTAAGCTTGATAGAGTTTTCCTACAACAATAGCTATCAACATAGCATTGACATGGCACCTTATGAAGCTTTGTATGGTAGACGTTGTAGATCACCCTTATGCTGGTATGGAACTGGTGAACATCAACTTTTAGGTCCTGATCTTGTGCAGCAGACCACCGAGAAGATTCAAGTAATACAACAACAGATAAAGACTGCACAAGATAGGCAGAAATCTTATGCTGATAAGCATCGTAGACCTTTAGAGTTCCAGGTTGGAGACAGAGTGTACCTTAAAGTCTCACCTTGGAAAGGAGTTCTAAGATTTGGAAGGAAATGAAAGTTAGCTCCTAGGTTTATGGGGCCTTATCCAATCATTGAACGGATTGGGAAGGTAGACTATAAGATAGAGTTACCACTAGAACTATAGAAGTTACAGCCTGTGTTCCACATTTCCATGCTGAGGAAATGTCACCCTGATACAAAATCAGTTCTGCAACCTATGGAAGTAGAACTGAATGATGATGTGTCTTACGAGGAAGGACCTATGTCAATCCTTGATAAAAGAATTAAAAAGCTGAAAAAGAAAGACATAAGTCTTGTGAAAGTCCTCTGGAGTCACCGTGGTGTTGAAGAAGCTGCATGAAAACTAGAGGAAGAGATGAGAAGGAAATACCCTGCTCTTTTCTCTTAATATGTTTTGTTGATTTTGGGGACGAAATCCTTGTAAGGGGTGGATAATTTGTAACATCCCTAACCTGGGTTATGAACTAACCCAAGGTGTTTTGCTTAAATATGTAATTAGATACTTGTGGTTATCTTGTGTAATGTAATGAAAGCTTTTGAGGAACATATTTTTTCCATTTCAGTCCTTTTTAAACAATGTTGTAATATTGTTTTGTTAAATATGGACTAATGTGCAAATTACCCAATTAGAGGGGTTAATTTGCAAATTGCACATGTTAATATGTTCCTCTGATTTTGAGACACCATAAGAATGCATATGATATGGTGGAATGGATTCCACAATCTTGGGCACCAAGATATAGCTTGTAGAGTAATCCTTGTGCTTTAAAACCTAGTTCTGGTGTAAAGTGCAATTTATCCAAAATAGGGTGCAACATGTAAAATATACCCTCTAGAGTATCTTTCATGACTCTTGGCATAAAGTAGAGCAAAGAATATGAGGAGGGCGCTTCATTTGAATGATTAAGTAAGAAAGATAACCTTAATAATTAAAAACTAAGTTTTAAGCAAAATGACCCTTTTATTTATGCAACTTAGTAAGGTGTTTGGTTTCTTTACCTTTTAACATTGGGAAAAGGAGGAGCTTTGTATAAGGAAAGAAGGAGGAAATGTGGCCAAGAAGTGGAGAAGGACTTGGGGGATATTTTTGAGAAATAAAAGAGATTAACTTCTTTTCCTTGAAAAATATCCAAAAATATATATAGCACCTTTTTCTCAAAGCAAGGGAACGTTTCCCTTAGTTTCTTTTCTCATCTTCTTGGTTTGGCCGAATAAGGAGAAGATCAAGAGCAGAGGAGGACGACCAAGCTGGTTTGGGTAAGCTTTGATCATCATCTAGCTCAAATTCTTGGAGGAAGCCTTGATATAAGGTTGGTTTGTTAGTTATCCTTACACAACTCTTCCTTCTAGCCATCTTCTCCATCCAAATCTTGAAGAACGGACCTTGGGAAACCTTTGGAGCTTCATCCACCATTAAATCTATGAAGCTTGGAGCTCTGGATCAGTCCTATAGGCGGGTTTTATAACTCTAACCCTTAAGCTTTGCTATTACATCCTTCTTTCTTAAGAAACGTTGCTTATTCTTCTTCTTTAGACACCTTTGTGTGTTCTTGCAAGTATTTTCCGTGAAGAACAGCCCCTGTTCTTGAGGTAGAATCTGATGACGTTAAAACCAATGTTTATCCAAAAAGTAACTTTAGCAAACTTTCTCCCAAAATTTGCAAACGGTTTGCCAAACCGTTTGGGAGCAAACGGTTTCAAACCGTTTGAATGCAAACGATTTCAACTAAACCGCATGAAAACAAATGGTCCAAGACTTTTTGGGTGGATTGACCATGTTTTGACCATTTGGAGATCTGTTTTAAACATTATGGACCAATCACCCACCAAAAATCATCATCTAATTCTGAGTAAATCACCAATTGAAGGCCCATTAGTCACCTAAACCCTAATCGGGTCTATTGCTGATTTCAATAATACAATCATGTTGAAGTTTGGGTTGAGTGACCCAAACGGTTTCAAAACTGTTTGGAGATCACCCAAACGGTCTCAAGACCGTTTGGTGATCACCCAAGACCATTTGGAGGTCTAGGGTTAATAGGGGTTGACCAATTGAGGGTCCAATGATATCGAATTGTTAAACAACTAAGTGCTGATTTTGTGACCAAATCTAGGGTTCAACCCTTAAGAGAATGACTTGGTTTTTGATGAAATAATGGGAAAACGGTCTGAAGACCGTTTGGAGGATGTCCAAACGATCCCAAGACCGTTTGGGGGTCACCCAAGACCGTTTGGAGGTCTAGGGTTGACAATGGTTAAGCAGTTGAAGATTGAAAGGCAACAAGTTAAAGTAAAATCGATTAGTTATCTAATGATCAAATCAATGAGTCAAACCTTAATAGGTTGAGTTAATTTTTGGTGTTAACATTGGGAAATGGTCTGAAGACCGTCTAGAGGATGTCCAAACAATCCCAAGACCGTTTGGGGTCAGGTCATGACCCAATTGAATGATGGTTCAATGGTTTCAATGTCAATTAGACTCATGTTGATACATGTTGAAGGATGATCGATTCCAAACCCTAATTCAATTGATCCAAGCCCTAATTGGTGATCAATTGAGGGTCAAATCAGTTTAGGGTTGACCTAATTGACTAAATTGATAAGTGGCTAACAAGTGCATGAACGATTGAGGGGTTCAACATTGGAAACCCTAACTCAATTGGAATGGTTGAGTCACTTTTTGGTCCATGCGGTTTTGAGATGGTTTGGACCAAACGGTTTCAAGACCATTTGGGACCAAACGGTCTCAAGACTGTTTGGGACCAAATGATCCCAAACCGTTTGGTGACCATGTGGTTGCAAGATCAATTTTCCCATGCGGTTTCAAAGTCAAACTTGACCAAACGGTCTTCACCCCACCTTGGGCAAACAGTCTTGAGTGTGCACTTTATCAAACGGTTTTAAAAGTCAAAGGGACCAAATGATCAACACCACAAAATGGTTTCAAGGTCCATCCAAGACCGTTTGGGGGTTTGAAGTGCAAGACCGTTTGGGGTCTAAAAAGGGCAAGAACGTTTGATGCCTTAGTGGTCAAGATGGTTTAATAGTTGATTAACCTAAACCCTATAGATACCTAAAGTGATTAAGGGACCAAGTAATTAGTGGATTAATGCATGTTATGACCAAGGGTGAACATTACAAAAGTACCCTTGATTGGATAGTGTGACTAATACCCCTTGATCAAGTAAACCCTAATGACCATAATGGTGATGACACAACTTATGTTGTCAAGGTTGATTTGAATTGGTCTAATCAAAAGTGATGTAAACATCATCTAATAGTAAGAGGAGAGAGAAGACTTATAATATGAAAGAGAATCAAATAATAAACTTCCTTTATGTATGAATGTATCTAATTAGGGTATGATCCTTCATAGTGAGATCATGGAAACCCTAATTATGATGGTTAATGAATCTTAAGCTAATTTGAGGGCATTAATGGAAGTAATCCTCATACATAATTTTAGTATGATCTTAATTCACTGTAATGTGAATAGTAAACCCTAATCTAGGGTAATGTGTTGTAATGTGAATAGTAAACCCTAATCTAGGGTAATGTGATGTAATGTGAATAGTAAACCCTAATCTAGGGTAATGTGATGCAATGTGAATAGTGAACCCTAATCTAGGGAAATGTGATGATGTGAACTGTAAACCCTAATTTTGAGTTATGCTTTTAAGCATGAAACTCTATGATTCAATTAGGAAATAATTGTACTTGCTTATATAGACAAAATGTGCATGTTATCAATTGTGCTAATCATGCAGGTTTTGATACAGAAGTGATCATAGCCAGGTAAGGGTTATGATGTCATATTCATTAAAAGCACTTTATGAGTTATGAAAGTAATGACAAGCTATGTTTCCTAGTAAGAGGTAACATATGAGATTAATAGACTATATGAGCCATGAGAAATGTTTATATTGCCATCAAGTCATAAATATGTTACTTAAAAGTAAGTGTTTTGATGACCTAAGGGTTTGAACACCCATGTTCCTGAATCATAATGATGAGATGGTTAGGGATTGATATCCTAATGATAACTGGATGTGAAATGAACTTGATACAATTAGTACTCTTTCGTTATAGCAATTGTTTAATGGTTTATGTTTGAAAACATGCCTGATGCTAAAAGAATGCCATAATGTACTTTAATAATCAAGTATAATGATATCATGTAGAGCCCTGACCATATATCCATCATTGTTAGAAGTTAAATGATGGTGAAATAGGTTTTCCTTAGGGAACTCCTGGAGAGCATACTTTTGAGTATGTGGGGGTTTTGGATGCGAATATCCTTACGTACTAATGTAGGATTTGATGTGAGATGTACTTGTAATCTCCCAATCCTTCATTATATGTTTATGCCAGGATGATGTATCACAAATCTCCCGATGATGTTGTTAATGCCGCATCGATGTGAGATAAACAAGAAATCCCTAAATGGCGAAGAGAGTACAACACGCCACTGTAATTCTAATAGAGAAGTTGCCAGAATACCCTGGAAAGCTATTATAGCAGAGACACAAGATCAGCTGCATGTTGTTCCTCACACTGACTGAGGAGGATGAGGTCATAGGAATCCTGCTCTTCTAATGACCTATGTATGGTACCGATTGTGATTTAGTAATGGTCGGTTGGAGTATGAGCTGTGTAACTCATCTCCTCAGGGCATAAATTTGTTTGAAAAATATAATCAGCCGTGTAGCATATCTGCATAGGTGGAATTATGAGAAACAATGATTGATGATACGGTTTATAATGCTCTAGTTCAATAACTAGTATACATGTTCTTCATGTTCCTTATTGATATATGTCTTGTCATTCAATTAAATTATAATTAAAATGATTGCTAAAAGAATGTTTCTTTACTTAGCTTATACAATGTTTTACCTGTTGTGTTGAATGTTTATACTGTTACTGCTCAATGTTATTCCATTATTGCAATAACAATGCTTCTGGCGGAGAGTTATAACTCTCTCTGGGACAATTAATCAAATTGTCTCACCCCCGTGGGATTCGACTTTTTAGGTAGACTTCGAGGACGAAGGAACCCATCAGTGGGTGAGCAACAACAGCAGCAGCAGCAACACCTGGGACAACAGTGATCCTCAGGTGGAGACACTGTCTATCAATTCTTGTAGATAAATTGTCCTATATGTTGTCTCTGTACTCTCAGGTCCTAGGAGTCAGTAGATGTTTAAAGATAGATATGAGATTTTTGGCTTAATGCCTCGAGATTTTTGTATCTTGCCTTGTACAGATAACAAGGTAATTGATGTTTGTAATGCTCAAGATGTGACATTATAGAGATGTAATGATGAACCAGTTGTAAATAACTTATCATGTTTCTTTATGAAAGAGTTTTATCGTTTATAGATCTCTTTACACAAAGTTTTAATTTTTAGTGATTTTTAATAATTCCGCTGCTAGTTAATCGCTTTCGCGTTAGTTTAAATTCGTTGATCTTGTTTTTCCTAGAATTTGAGTCGCTACAGTTAAAATTGATCTAGTTCCAAAGGTTCCAACATTTGATGGTTCCTTGATTACAAACCCTAGATTGATTGAAGTTAAAACCCTAATTTAAGTCCAATCGGTTTCATTGTTGAAATGACCAAACAGTCTTAGACCATTTGACGACCATTTAGTCTCAAACCATTTGAGGACCATTCGGTCTCAAACCATTTGAGGATCAAACAGTCACAAACCGTTTGGGGTTTAATAATATTTAAATCGAACGGTTTCAAAATTGATTGAAGGAATTAGGGCAAGACCGTTTGAAGAATTGAGATCAAGACCATTTAAGGTCTAACAGTCTCAAACCGTTTAGAAATTTTGAGATCAAGACCGTTTAAGGTCTAACGATCTCAAACCGTTTAGGGATTTTGAGATCAAGACTGTTTGATGGTCCAACGGTCTTAAGACCGATTAAAGGTGTAGATCAAAATGGTTTGGAGATTCAATTGAACCAAGACCGTTTAAGGTCTAATGGTCTTCAAGACCATTTGAAGGTCAAGTGACCTCAAGACTGTCTGAAGGGTCAATTGGTCTAAGACCATTTGGAGGGTCAATTGGTCCAAGATCATTTGAAGGGTCGATTGGCTCAAGACCGTTTGAAGGTTCAAAAGTATCAAAACCGTTTGGAGACCTAATAGTCTCAAAGCTATGAAAGATCAATTAACCCTATGATTGTTAATGATGTATTTCAAAGTTAATTACAATGCTTGTACCTTTCAAGTATTTAGGTGATTAGTACCTTTTGAGTGGTTAACTTTTGATGCTTATGAAAGAAGAAACTCAATATACTATGATAACCATAGATGTATGTACTTGAATAATGGGTTGATTCAAGTTGATAAGTGTGGAGTAATCAATATCCTAGAGAGGATGGGAGAGAGAGGAATTTATACATAATAATCATGTAGTGGTTAAGCCTCATCACTTTCAACATGAATAAAATATGTAATTAGGGTATGATCCTTGATAAAGAAATCATGAAAACCTAATCGAGAAGGTTGATGAGTCCTAACCCTAATTTAGGGCAATGCTAGGAGAAACTCTAATTTTGGGTAATGGTGTAACCCTAATTTGGGTAATATATTGAAAAACCCTAAATTAAGAGGATGCCTCATGTAACCCTAATTTTGGGTAAAGTTACATGAAACCCTAATTTGGGGAAAAGTTATAAGGAATCTTAATTCAAGATAATGATGTGTGAAACCCTAATCTAGGGTGATGACATGTGAAACCCTAATGTAGTAATGTGAATTGAAACCCTAATCTAGGGTGATGACATGTAAAAACCCTAATGTAGTAATGTGACATGAACTCTAATCCCAGAGTGATGCTATGTAATGCTATATGAAACCCTAATATGAAATCCTAACCCTAATATAGGGTGAAGGTATGTGAAGCCCTAATCTTGGGTTATAGTGCATGAAACTCTAAACTTGGGCAATATGATGATAAACCATAACCCTAATTTGGGTAATGGGATGAGTATTCCTAATTGGCATGAATTTGGAAATTCTAACCCTAATGAGGGAATAGTGATGCTACTCTTACATTGCATAGTGCTGATATGTAATCGAAATAATTGTTATCATGTGTATTCACCATGCAGGTATCATGAGATGATTGGGCATAGCCAGGAATGAGCTATGATGTTTTATTATTGAAATTGTTTTATGGGCCTTGTGAGCTATAATATGCTTTGTTGTCTAGTAAGAGGTAACAAGAGATTAAATGAGCTTGGGAACCATGTGAGATGTTTGTGTAGCAAGTATCATGTTTACCTTGGTCAGATGACCTGAAGGTATTATTTACCTAATGAATGGTAACAAGTGTTCCTTGATGAACTGAGAGTTTGAATACCCATATTCCATAATCATGATGATGAGATGTTAAGGGATGAGAATGCCCCTGATGTGACAAGGGATTGAGATCCCAATGTTTTATAAAGCTACCAAGGGTACTTAATAGAAGTATTATACATTCTTTGTAGCATTTGTGATAATAATTTATGTTTGAAAACATGACTGATGCTAAAAGAATATGGTAATGTACTTAACTAATCAAGTGAAATCTTATCATGTAGAGCCCTGACCATAGATCCATCATCGTCAGTAGCTGGTGATGGTGAAACAGGTTTTCCTACGGGATCTCCTGGAGGGCATACTGTTGAGTATGTGGTGGTTATGGGCGTGAATATCCTTACACCCTAATGGAGGAATTGATGTAAGATAAACATTAAATCTCTCAATCCTTCATTATATATGTTGGGATGAATGTATCATGAATCTCCCGATAATGTTAATACCAGATCGATGTGAGATAAACATGAAATCTCTCGATTGCAAAGAGAGTACAACTGCCACTGTAACTCTATAACGAAGTTTCTAGGATACCCTAGAAAGCTATTTAGAAGAGACACAAGATGTCCTACATTTTGTCCTCACACTGACTGAGGAGGATGAGGTCATGGGAATCCGACTCTTCCTTGACCTATGTATGGTACCGATTTCGATTTTGCAATGGTTGGTTGGAGTATGAGCGATATACCTCATCTCCTCAGGGCTTAAGTATGATTGTAAAATGTAATCAGCCGTGTAGCGTACTTGTTTAAGGTTGAAATATGAGAATCATTGGTTGATGTTACCTTGCTTAGGATATCCTAGATGGATAAATGTTATACATGTTCTTCATTTCCTTATTGGATAAGTGATATGATGCTTTATTGAGTTATAGCTAAAATGCTTGAATAAGAATAATGTTCTAATCTATTTAGACATTGATTTATCTACTGCTCAATATATGTATGATCCCTCTGCTCAGTTGTATTCTATTAAACTGCAATAATAATATTTCTGGCGGAGAGTTATATCTCTCACTGGGACAATTTCAATTGTCTCACCCCCGTGGGATCCAACTTTTTAGGTAGACGCAGTAGAAAAAGTAGAAACCCTATAGCAAGGGAAGAGCAGCATCTACAGCAGCAGGGACATTAGTGACATTCCAGGTGGAGGCACTGGCTGTCATATTTTATATAGAAAGTCCTATGTGTCATCTCTGTACTCTCAGGTCCTCAGAGTTTGTAGCTAGTACTTTTAATGAATCGATCTGAGATTTTGGCTTGATGCCTCGAGGTTCTTATGCTGCCTGTGTATAGTTTTAACAGAGCAGATGATGATTGTATTCCTCGAGAAGGGATGGTACAAGATATGTACTTATGAAGAAGGATGTAAATAAAATATATTGGTTCTTGATAAAAGAGTTTTCCTATGCTTGGATCTCTTTGTAAATGGTTTTTATTTTTAGTGATTTTTAGTAATCCACTGTTAATTATCTCTTCCGCTTAGTTAATTACATTTTGTTCGAAAGGTGTGCAACAAATTAGTTGGTATCAGAGATCTAGGTTTGTTGAGTCTACAGAGACATAGGATTAAGGTTGTTGAGTCTATTCTAGTGTCTTCCAGTTTATCTGATAGTGTCTTCTGCTCATATAGGAGAAGAAGAACTTAAAGATGTCTGGATCACACGAAGAACATGCTGCTGAGAGCAGCATTTCTACACCAGGAAGAGGTGCAAGGGATCATGATAGGGAGGAACCAGTACCTGAACATCCTCAGCTTAACCAAGCTGCACTGGAGAACCCCACTTTCCATGATTTGTTTGGGCAGTTCATGGCAACCGTGACACATATGGCGGATAGGGTGCCACCACCTGCACCTAGGGCACCAGCCCATAATGAAGGACAAGGAGCCGATAAGACTTTCAAACGACTTCGTCGGGTTGGAGCCACAAATTATGGTGGTACAATTGACCCAACAGACACAAATATGTGGCTGACTGAGCTGGAAAAGGCTTTTAGAATCCTCAATATCCCTGAAGAAGAGAAGGTGAGGCACGCAATGTACCTTCTAAAAGGGAGTGCTGGCCACTGGTGGACAATAGAAGAGGGCAAGAGGCCAGGTGTTGAAATCAGATGGGGAGAATTCCGACGAGAATTCGTCAATAGATACTTCCCCAAGACATTTCTAGACGATAAGATCTCTCAGTTTGAGAGGTTAAGGAAAGGACCAATGAACATTAGCGAGTATGAAGCTAAGTTCATGGAGCTTTTATGGTTCTATCCGCATATGGCAGCTACGGATGAAGAGAGAATTCAGCATTTTGAGAAGGGGTTGAACGCTGATTTGACCACTCCTGTATCTGCCTTAGAGAACAGGGAGAGGTTCGCCACCTTTGTGGAGTCCATGAGATGAATAGAAAGGTCAGTGATTGAGAAGCGTCTGACTAAGAGTAAGAAGTTGTATACTCAATTTGAAGGACAAGGGTCTAAAAGTTTCAAAAAAACAAGATTTTCTATACCAATAGCACCACCAAGATTCAATACCCAGAGACAATGGATGTCAAATAGGGGTAGAGGCCATAGTTTACGACCAGAGGGAGCCCACAACTCAACATCAGTGTCAGTAATAGGACCACCCAGGCCACAGAGGGAGACCAGAGGCTATTTTATATGTGGAAAGATGGGGCATTTGATGAAAGATTGCCGAGCTAGAGATGTAAGTGTGACTCAACCTCCGAGGCAAAGTCAGCAAGGCTCTCAGAGACAATAGATTTTGAGTGGCGCTAGAGGACGTGGATAGGCATCCCAAGATGGTTTGTCGGCACCCAACAACCAAGCACAGGGTCAACAGTAAGCAACGATGAGATTCTATGTGATGAATCAACCCGAAGAAGTAGTCAACCCTCGAGTTGTGATAGGTCATATGGAACTATTTTATTCTGATTTGTCTTCATCCTACTTCATATCTATTTTGATTGATCTGAGTGCTACACATTCCTTTGTCACTAGAAAAGTGATCCTTGACTGCAATATGACTGTTAGTCATAAGGCAGATAGTTTGTTGTTAGAAACCCCTTAGTTGGGATCTACAATGTTGCACGAGGTGTGTTCTCCCTGCATTCTTTCCTTTTCTAAACATCGCATTCAGGTGGATCTTATACCACTTGAGATGCATGGATTCAATATAATTCTTGGGATGGACACCCTAGAAAAGTATAAGGTTGTCTTGGATTGTGATTCCAAACAAGATGTGTTCATAGGTGATGGTGACACATGGATCTTACAGGGAGATAGAAAGATTCTTCCAACCTGTCTAGTGTCATCTATGGTAGCTGAGAAGTTGATGAGACAAGGATTCTTTGCATTCTTGGCTCATGTGGTAGACACCACAATGGAGGGCCCTAATCTTTTTGAAGTTCTGATAGTTAGGGAGTTTGAAGATGTGTTCCCTGAGGAACTTCCAGGTGTTCCTTCACCCCGAGAAATTGATTTTGAGATTAATCTAATCCCGGGCACGCAACCAATAGCACAAACACCGTATAGAATGGCACCTGCTGAGATGGAAGAGCTTAAGAAACAGTTGCAGGAATTGCTTGAGAAAGGTTTTGTCTGACCGAGTACTTCACCATGGGGTGCTCCAGTTCTCTTTGTTAAAAAAGAAAGACATATGTCTTGTGAAACTTCTCTGGAATCACCATGGCATTGAAGAAGCTATGTGGGAGCTAGAGGAAGAGATGAGGAGAAAGTACCCTTCTCTTTTCTCTTGATGATTTTGGGGACGAAATCCCTGTTAGGGGTAGATAATTTGTAACATCCCTGACCTGGGTTATGCTTTAACCCTAGATGTTTTGTTTAAGAAAGATATTATATGCTTGCTTTTATCTTTTGAAAAGTAATTACGGCTCAAGAGGAACTTATGTTTCAATTTTAGTCCTTTTTGAATAATGTTGAAAATAATGGTTTTCCTGTTTGGACTAAAGTGCAAATTACCAAAGTTGAGGGGTTAACTTGCAAATGTTACATGATAAATGTTCCTCAAGTGTTGTATCATCATAAGAATGAAAATGATGTAGAGGTATGGCTTGTGATAGCCTGAGCACCAAGAAAGAGCTTATTAAGCAATGTTTGTGCATTAAAACCTAGTTTTGGTATAATGTGCAATTTACCCAAAACCTAGGGTTCAATATGCAAAATACCACTTCTAGAGAGTCCCTAACGTTTCTTGGTATCAATTAGAGATAAGAAAATCAGAGGGGCATCTCATTTGAATCTCTTTGGAGGAGAGAGAATCTTGATATTAAAATAATCAAGATTTAAGCATAATTGAAACTCTAATTCGATTTAATGCAAAAATAAATATATTAATGGAAGTGCCTTTCAACCAAAAATGTGATGGTTGAATTTTTATAAGTATCATTCATTGTGCCTTGCAATGGCACCGAAATTTCTAAAGTGAGTGGAGAGCCCACTCACATTAGTTAAAGAAAAAGTAATATCCACTCATTTTTGGATATTATTATTATATTGATTAAGGTGCTTAATTTGTTTTCTTTAATTCATTTATAAAGAAGATGATTTTGAAGGAGAAGATGATGGATTCGTATGCAAGGAAGTGAGGGGGATAAGTGGCACCAATTTTGGGAATTAAAGGATTTTTATAACACTTTCTCTCTCTTGAATTTCCCATATATACACTCCATTTTTCACCCACATGAAAGGCTTTTTCGACTCTTCTTTCTTTCCTTGCTTTGGCCGTGCACAAGGGAGCTTAGGAGCAACAGGAGGACGTACCCCAACCTGTAGGTGAGCTCCTTAATCATCTTCAACCTTGATTTCATGGTGGAAATTGAAATTCAATGCTTATTTTCTTCTTTTCTCCATTCAATGCTCAACCTTGATTGTTCTTTGCACTCAAAGACTTGAGAACGGACCTTGGGCAGTTGAGAAAGCTTCATTCACCATTGAGGACGTGAATCTTGAAGCTTGGATTCAACTTTGAAGGAGGGTTATATAACTTGAACCCTTAAATATAATTATTGATTCCATTTCTTCATCATATGTTGGTTCCTTTTCCTTTCTCAAATTTCCTTTTGATTAATTGCTGAAATCACCACAAAGATCACAAAAAATTTCAAATGTTTGAATCTTAAAGATGATGATCTCATCTTAGCACACACCTCAAGAAAAATCATGAGCAAACGGTTTCACCTTTTGGTGACCAAATGGTCTCAAGACCGTTTGAGGTCAAACGGTCTCAAGACCGATTGAGACCAAACGGTCTCAAGACCGTTTGAGGTCAAGTGGTGGCATGGTTGGATGGAGATCCAATGGTTACAATTGATCTAGTTCCAAAGGTTACAACATTTGACGGTTCCTTGATTACAAACCCTAGATTGATTTAAGTTAAAACCCTAATTTAAGTTTAATCAGTTTCATTACTAAAATGACCAAACGGTCTTAGACCGTTTGAGGACCATTTGGTCTCAAACCGTTTCAGGACCATTTGGTCTCAAATCGTTTGAGGATCAAATGGTCTCAAACCATTTGGGGTTTAATAATATTTAAATCAAATGGTTTCAAAATCGATTGAAGGAATTAGGGCAAGACCGTTTGAAGAATTGAGATCAAGACCGTTTAAGGTCTAACGGTCTCAAACCGTTTATGGATTTTGAGATCAAGACCGTTTAAGGTCTAACGGTCTCAAATCATTTAGGGATTTTGAGATCAAGACCGTTTGATGGTCTGACGGTCCTAAGACCAATTGAAGGTGTAGATCAAAATCGTTAGGAGATTCAATTAAACCAAGACCGTTTAAGGTCTAATGATCTTCAAGACCGTTTGAAGGTCAAGTGACCTCAAGATCGTTTGAAGGGTCAATTGGTCCAAGACCGTTTGAAGGGTCAATTGGTCCAAGACCATTTGAAGGGTCAATTGGCTCAAGACCATTTGAAGGTTCAAAATTATCAAAACCATTTGGAGACCTAATAGTCTCAAAGCTATGAAAGATCAATTTACCCTATGATTGTTAATGATGTATCTCAAAGTTAATTACAATGGTTGTACCTTTCAAGTACTTAGGTGATTAGTACCTTTTGAGTGGTTAACTTTTGATGCTTTTGAAAGAAGTAACTCAAGATACTATGATAACCATAGATGTATGTACTTGAATAATGGGTTGATCCAAGTTGATAAGTGTGGAGTAATCAATATCCTAGAGAGGATGAGAGAGAGAGAGAGGAATTCATACATAATAATCATGTAGTGGTTAAGCCTCATCACTTTCAACATGAATAAAATATGTAATTAGGGTATGATCCTTGATAAAGAAATCATGAAACCCAAATCGAGAAGGTTGATGAGCCCTAACCCTAATTTAGGGCAATGCTAGGTGAACCCTAATTTTGCGTAATGGTGTAACCCTAATTCAGGCTAATATAATGAAAAACCCTAAATTAAGAGGATGCCTCATGAAACCCTAATTTTGGGTAAAGTTACGTGAAACCCTAATTTGGGGAAAAGTTATAAGGAACCTTAATTCAAGATAATGATGTGTGAAACCCTAATCTAGGGTGATGACATGTGAAACCCTAATGCAGTAATGTGAAGTGAAACCCTAATATAGGGTGATGACATGTGAAACCCTAATGCAGTAATGTGATGTGAACTCTAATCCCAGGGTGATGCTATGTAATGCTATATGAAACCCTAATATGAAATCATAATCCTGATATAGGGTGAAGGTAGGTGAAGCCCTATTCTTGGGTTATAGTGCATGAAACTCTAAACTTGGACAATATGATGATAAACAATAACCCTAATTTGGGTAATGGGATGAGTATTCCTAATTGGCATAAATTTGGAAATTCTAACCCTAATAAGGGAATAGTGATGCTACTCTTACATTGCATAGTGATGATATGTAATCAAAATAATTGTTATCATGTGTATTCACCATGCAGGTATCATGAGATGATTGGGCATAGCCAGGTATGAGCTATGATGTTTTATTATTGAAATTGTTTTATGGGCCTTGTGAGCCATAATATGCTTTGTTTTCTAGTTAGAGGTAACAAGAGATTAAATGAGCTTGAGAACAATTTGATATGCTTGTGTAGCAAGTATCATGTTTACCTTGGTCAGGTGACCTGAAGGTATTATTTACCTAATGAATGGTAACAAGTGTTCCTTGATGAACTAAGAGTTTGAATACCCATATTCCATAATCATGAAGATGAGATGTTAAGGGATGAGAATGCCCCTGATGTGACAAGGGATTGAGATCCTAATGTTTTATAAAGCTACCAAAGGTACTTGATAAAAGTATTATACATTCTTTGTAGCATTTGTTATGATAATTTATGTTTGAAAACCTGACTGATGCTAAAAAAATATGGTAATGTACTTAACTAATCAAGTGAAATCTTATCATGTAGAGCCCTGGCCATAGATCCATCATCATCAGTAGTTGGTGATGGTGAAACAGGTTTTCCTGCGGGATCTCCTGGAGGGCATACTGTTGAGTACGTGGGGGTTATGGGCGTGAATATCCTTACACCCTAATGGAGGAATTGATGTGAGATAAACATTAAATCTCTCAATCCTTCATTATATATTCCATGATGGATGTATCATGAATCTCCCGATAATGTTAAAATCGGATCGATGTGAGATAAACGTGAAATCTCTCAATTGCAAAGAGAGTATAGCTGCCACTGTAACTCTATAGCGAAGTTGCCAGTATACCCTGGAAAGCTTTTTAGCAGAGATACAAGATGTCCTGCATTTTGTCCTCACACTGACTTAGGAGGATGAGGTCATGGGAATCTGGCTCTTCCTTGACCTATGTATGGTACCGATTTGGATTTTGCAATGGTCAGTTGGAGTATGAGCGGTATACTTCATCTCCTCAGGGCTTAAGTATGATTGTAAAATGTAATCAGTCGTGTAGCTTATTTGCTTAAGGTTGAAATACGAGAATCATTGGTTGGTGTTACCTTGCTTAGCATATCCTAGATGGATAAATGTTATACATGTTCTTCATTTCCTTATTGGATAAGTGATATGCTGCTTTATTGAGTTATAGCTGAAATGCTTGAATAAGAATAATGTTCTAATCTATTTAGACATTGATTTATCTGCTGTTGAATATATCTATGATCCCTCTACTCAGTTTTATTCTATTAAACTATAATAATAATATTTTTGGTGGAGAGTTATATCTCTCGCTGGGACAATTTCAATTGTCTCACCCCCGTGGGATCCAACTTTTTAGGTAGACACAGAAGAAGAAGCAGAAACCCTATAGGAAGGGAAGAGTAGCAGTAGCAGCAACAGGGACATCAGTGACATTCTAGGTGGAGACATTGGTTGTCATATTTTGTATAGAAAGTCCTATGTGTCATCTCTGTACTCTCAGGTCCTCAGAGTTTTTAGCTAGTACTTTTAATGAATCGATCTGAGATTTTGGCTTGATGCCTCAAGGTTCTTATGCTGCCTATGTACAGTTTTAATAGAGCAGATGATGTTTGTAGTCCTCGAGAAGGGATGGTATAGGATAAGTACTTATGAAGAAGGATGTAAATAAAATATATTGGTTCTTGATAAAAGAGTTTTCCTATGTTTGGATCTCTTTGTAAATGCTTTTAATTTTTAGTGATTTTCAGTAATCCTCTGTTAGTTATCGCTTCCGCTTAGTTAATTACGTTTTGTTCGAACGGTGCACGACAGTCCATTTCCCTATCACCATCAGTTTAGATTCGTCTAACAACGAGGAGCTCCATGACACAACAACGTCAACAAAGTAGGTCCAAGCTAGCAACACATTTACTTTCCCATATATGCACATGTTTAGGGGTACAACAAGCCCCCTTGTTTAATTAGCTACTATCATGTTATTTTCTAAACTTTGTTGTCATAATTAGTATTTTGATATCATGTTCAACTTTGAAATATAATGCATGAATGATTTTTTTTTAATTATCTTATCTATATACATGTGTTTGTGAAGATGGAATGAATGAATGTTTCTGTGTGTGTGTGAAAAGAAATGAATGGAACTGTAGGTTACTAAATGTGTGTGAATATATGAAATGGAGGAATGAAATATAGGTTTCTACATGCATGTGTGTGTGATGAATCATATTTGAAATTAAATGTGCTTATTATACATGTGTGTGAATCACATGATCCATATAAAATATATAATTTGTATACATCTTGTCAATATTTGCAGGTTTGTGACCTATTGTTGGCTGAAATCAAAGGGATGTTGTAAACCTATAGTTCAAAACTGAACTATAGGTTCTGCATATCCTGCTGACCAGCTAGATAGTAGGCCTAGGAGATGATAAGAAAAAAAATAAAACATTGATGTCTGTTAAATACCAAAAACCGACAACAAATGCTTAACCTTGTCGGCTGTTTGTTATAAACCGATGCCTATGGTCCGACTACTGGCGCTTTTCGGTTAAATTGTAATCGGGAACAACTTTTTGTCTTTGATTATGTAATCGACGCTGAAGGTGTCTACTTTTAGTGTCACCCACTTGTGTGTCTCTTAAAAACCGATGACAAATTTCTTACTTGACCAATGCAAAATGTGTCATCTGTACTAGTGCTTCTTGAGAGAACAACCGCAACCCAACTTCACCAAAATGACCGTGCTACCCAGCATGGCCATTCGACCTATCCACCACCATAGTCGTGCTGCCCAGCATGGATGTGCTACCAACCTTCAAAAACCAAATTTTCAACTTCACATTTTCCCTTCACCACCATGTCTGTTCCTTCTCACTATGCCAGTGCTACCTTCCACCCACCATGGTTGTTCTACAAAGAATGGTCATGATTCCACCCAAACCCTAGTGCATCCTTATTGTACTTTTAACTAAATGCCCCCACTTAACCCTATGATTCACAAGCCATTATATATAAATTAATGGGGGTTGGGAGCCAGAGGTTTGCTACTTTAGCACTCATTGTCATCCTCTTGAGCATTCACAACACCTCCCACACACTCCCCCTCCATTTTCACCTTCTTCCACCTCAAAACCCTATCTTTCTAGGGTTTCGTCCATTCCTATCCATCATTCCATGCTTTGCAACCACCATGGAGGAAGGAGGATAAGCATCTACAAATGGAGGTGAAGAAGGAAGAGCCTTCACCAAGCATCCATGGAGTTTTACTCTTCTACTACTCATTCCTTCCCCCATTTTTGTATTATGAGAAGCTAAGATCCATAGGTGTACTTTTTGCGAGTTGAAAATGTGAATTTGATGTCATGTTGGAAAAAAATGGCATGTAAACTCTATGATATTGTTTTATAATGATTATCTTATACTTATATCTGATTTCCCATGGAATACTTTGTGGTTTGTGCTTGAAAACACCTAGATAGTAAAATAAATAGGTCATATGTGACTATTTTGGCATTTTGATCCTAGGTCCAACTAGTGGATCTGTAGATAACTACCCATCTTACTACATTTCTATCCTTTATCTTACCCATAAGTGTGAGATCTAAATAGCTAGTTTGGATATTGTAAGTGCTTTATAAATATTGAAAGACCTAGGTGTGTGCCTAAGGTGTGTCTAGCCATGCCATTTGGATAGGGATCCTATGGACTCAATAGGCTTTCTGGATTCACTACAGGGGAAATAAATCACCTTATCTCTCTAGTTGAGGTGTGCTTCTCCTCATCACCTTTTGGCACCAATTTATTTAGTTTCTCCATGGTGACATCACCAATCACACATGAACCTTAGCGCAACCAATATAACATGACCATCATAATTCTATTGTAAAGAATTTTAGTTAGAGGATAAATGTCATTGCTTTCAGTTGGTATTATTCAAATCTTCATATCTCCATGTTGTGTGATCTCTCATATGAGATGGTAGTGCAATAGTATATGCTTGGAATGCCGATTTTGATTAGGGTTCCTTAGGTTGTTTGGTGGATCCATTGTTGTCTCCATAAATATCTATTGCACCTTCAATAGATAAAACCACTCCAAGTTTACCAATGAACTTGTTGATCCACACATCTTTCTTTGTTGTGGTTGACGTAGAAATGTACTCAACCTCTGTAATAGAATCAATTATTATCTCTTTCTCAGAACTTTTCTAGGTCACAGGTCTGCCATTGAGGCAAAACATAAAATGTAATTGCAACCATTAATCATCCATTTTAGTTTGGAAACTTGTGATAATCTAACCCTTTACAACCAACTCTTCTTGACCGCCATAAGTGAGTAATTCATTTTTATTTCTTCTTAGTTACTTAAGGATATTCTTCACATCAGTTTCATGACCTTGATTAGAATTTGACTAGTGCCTACTTGTCATGCTCAAAGCAAACAAGACGTCTAGACATTTATTTAGACCATTGCATACATGATAGAGCCAATTTTAGATGCATATGGTATCTTATTCATGCATTCCCTCTCTTCATAAGTGTTTGGACATTGATCTCTAGAGGTACTTCAATCATGTGACATGGGTAAGTTTTCTCTCTTAGACTGTTGCATACTGAACCTTTTCATCACTTTGTCAATGTATGTACTTTTATTTAGACGAAGAAGCCGCCTATATCTATCTCTATAGATATTTATTCCTAGTATATAAGATGCTTCCCCTAAGTCATTCATGGAGAAGGTATTTACAAACCATGTTTTAACCAATTGTAGTATAGGGATGACATTTCCCATCAACAATATGCGATCTACAAACAATATGAGGAAAAATTATGCTCCACTAACCTTCTTATAAACACAAGGTTCATCTTTATTTTGGATAAAGACAACATGTTTGACTTTATGATTAAAATGAAGATTCTATCTCCACTATGCTTTCTTTAATCCATAGACCGTCCTTTGTATCTTAAAGACCTTTTGAGCTTCATTTACAACAATAAAATCTTCATGTTCTGTCAAGAACACATCCTTAAGAAAATTCTCATTAAGGAATGCAATTTTTACATCCCTTTGCCAGATTTTGTAGTCGTGATAAGGTCTCAGTGCTAAGCATGATCTGAAAGGATTTAACAATAGAAACTGGTCAAAAAGTTTCATCGTAGTCAACACCTCAAATTTGTTTGAATCCTTTTGCTGCCAACTAACCTTTGTAGGTTTATACATAATCATACTGGGAAAATTATCATTCCCAATGTTACCACTTACATCATTTTATCATCTATGATTTCCAACATGAGGTTCCAAATTTCTAAAGAGAACCTAAGAAAATACATTACCACTATAAACACTTACTCTATTATCTATCATGTATATACTGATTCCATTGATATTACAAGGTTTTCCAACTTCTACTAAATTTTGATTCCATACTCAATTTGTCATATGTACAAAAAGTGATCAAGAAAACATGGCATAATATTAAAAGATTGGGATCGTACACACCTCCTCTCTTACCCACACCACATAGTCATACCTTGTACATCTACAAAAACCTTCACCAAAAGAAAAACCAATCTGATATAGCCAAGAACACCAAAATTCTTGTATATTCACTCTTTACAATGTTTTGGTGAAACAGGATAGATATGTCTTGCACCATATTCCTTGGTTTGATGTAGAAAAAAATACCAATGACACCAAGACACTCTATGCCAACCCAATTAGTTTATATTTCAATTTTTCAACAAGATAATATACCACAAATCATATTGAGTACAAACCCAATAGAAAGAGAATAGTAACAAATGCCACCATTGTGAAGCATGTCCATGCTTGATATTTCTCCCACATCCTCATCCAGTGAGGGTTCACAATTTATTTCATCTCATGTTCCTGCTTCTTCCCAATTGACTCCAAGACATGATAACTTCAATGTATCCAGTGAAAAGAAGGTTGAATACATGATGTAGAAACATACCTACATTGACCATGATATTAACTACCTATACCATACACACATACATATCCATGGTGACATGCATGTACAACCTGATGTATCCCATGAACCTCAATGCTTATCATCTGGTCCCTTTCCATGTTTAACTAAAGGTTCAACTGTCAAACAAAAGAATCTCACGCCTTGCCCTCATGACCCATCTAGCGATGAGTCATTGGGAACTTCATCAATCAAGGTTGGTTGCATCCTTTGGAGGACCGACTGACAAGTTTTCATGTGAAATTTTTATAGCTCTATATAGATGACTACTTGGGGATTTTCCCTCTAGCTTCCAACCCAAATAGAAGTATGATCTATCCCCCACCCAATATGCTGACCCATACCAATTGGTTCGCCCCTATATTGATTATGCATACTATGTATACAATTAGTTTTACCTTACTTATACCACTACCTCTCCTCCTCCTCCAACTTAGTACAACTCATCTACTAGTCTTTCTAAGCCATTGACACCTTCTTCTATGTGAGTTCCTTTTGATATCTTTAGTTTTAATTGGACATACACTCCTACTTTTGTGTAAGCCCATGATTTGTATCTCATAGCTTTATGACTTGGCACATGATAAGTGAGCATTGGACCAATAAAGTTGTCCTGAAAGACGATGGAGATATGTCTAAGGGTGAAGAAGATGAAGAAAAAGGAGAGTAAGTAGAAGAAAAAGAAAATAATGAAGAAGGATATTTCTAGGAAGAAGAAAAACTCCTATGTATACTTCCATGAGATAGGATAAGCTAGATGATGAGGCTTATACCCAAAATTTGTTTAGACCTAGGGTTGGTGTCATTAGATTTTGTACTCTATGAGCTCAAAATGATATATTTACATCACTTGTAGTTGAGACATGTAGATCTTCACTTTATATTTTTACTTTTTCTTGTGGGTCTCTATTATCATGAATATTCATTATGTACTCTTCTTTTCAACATGATTAGTAGTCGGACTACTATGCTATTACTAAAAATCTATTTGAGTATAGTTTAAATGGTTTGCATTATTTTTTGATAATCTATAATACTTGTTTTCACGAATCATCCAATATACTTAAGTTGTATTGTAGTATTGAACAAGTATGTATATTACAATCTATGACTTCCCCCACATTTGATGTGGTGAAGGGGATGCAAAGATTTAAATCATATTCAACTTCATTATACCATAGATATCAATACACATATATTTTATGGTATAAACCATGAACTAAGGGGGAGTTTCTTAAATAAAGTTCTATATCCGTCATATGGAAGGTATGAAACTCATAATTGTTTGTTTTTGTGTTATGAATGGTTTGTCATCTTCAAAATGGAGGGTAATGTTGACCCCATGTTATACTCATCATTTATTTTGATGATCACTTCATTGTCGAGTTTAATTATGGATAACAAATATAACTAACATGTTTTAGATGATCAAACACATGATATTTATACCAAATTACAAAACCCTACAATCAAATACTATGATGAAGACACATACAAAGATCAACTACTTGAATACTAGACAATTTTATGCTTAGATCAATTGTGCAAATCATACATCTGATTATATATTTTATTATTATGTTCAATTGCATAATCACTTACCATAATGAAAGTGACACACTACGTATATTAAGCAAATCCTAGGATCATATGTGAGTCGGATGAAAATATTATGAAATATACAGACAACCATTCCTTGACCCCTATATAAAGTATAATCCTTTAAATATTCAAACATCTATTAGTGGAGATATGAAGTCTTTTCATATAAATAAGTGAAAAAATTAATCAAATTAAGAAGGTTTCTATATTGCAAATATAGATCATTGGCTGAAGAATTCATGAACACGTTTAGCTGAGGAGATCTACTATCAATAAAGATAGGCTAAGAATATGAATTTGATCTTCATTTGACTGGCATGTAATGTATGTCTAATAGTTATGCATTTCTTGAAGATTTAAGAACGTTTAGATGACCATGGATTGTCAATATGTTTTGGTTAGTGCTCAACTACCCATTTGAGAGGGTAAAAGAAGTGATAATAGATATGCTTCACTCTCACCCAGTCCCCTAGAAATGTGAAGAACCTATTGCGATCAAGTATATTGTCTAGTAGTCACCTTGAACTATAAATAGAAGTCACTTGGGAGCTCACCAAGTGAGAATTGTGTTATAGTTGTGAGATTTTTCCTCAAAAGTCCATATTCACTCCCTTGAGCTTTATTAATTACTTAGTTCTGTTATAATGAATAGGAAACTTTGTATAAAACAAACACCAATTTTTATCTCATGAGAATCTCATCACTAACTTCTGGACTCTTTCTCCTAAAGGTGAACCTATTATTTAACAAAGGAAGGTGTATGGCATGTGGACATTGGTCAAAATAGGTACGACCCTAGGTCTATATTTGTGTTTTCCTTTCAAGAAAATGAAGCTAGCTACTCTTTGGATTTAAAATATGGGTCAATTGGTGTATGCTCGGGGTAAGATAATACAAGGATGATACTCAAATGGTTAAGAGATCCTAGAAGAAAGAACTTCTAGGTAGTAGAGCTATGGCATTTCAAGTCAAAACTAAGATGCATACTCGTATAGAATTTTGACATATCAATGTCTCTCCCTCTTTATTTTTGGAAGATATATCTCTCCCTTGTTTATTTATATTTTGAGGCTTGTTATTTTAGAGTCCAATAAGGTTTTATACATTTTATTAGCTCAATGTACCCTCTTATTGCCTGAGATCCTATATTTAGTGCAAGGGTTACAACTAAAATTTTAGAGCTAAACTTTATATTTAATCATGAATAATGTAGGATAATGATAAAATATATTTAATGAATGTAAAATCGGTGAGTCTTAAATTTTAAGTCAAGATAAAATATATTTAATGAATGTAAAATTGGTGAGTCTAAAACTTGTATCTAGTTTTTTCATCAAAGTGTGATATTTTAAAAGGTGTATTTATAAAAAATCAATAATGATTTGTGATAGTTTGATTTAGATCCTTCTTTGGGCTCCAATACCAAGCCCTAGTTTAGGTTATGGGATTTGGGATCTAAAAAATATGCATCATTTTGATTTATCCATGATAAATATAACTATTTTAGGAAGAAAGGAACAAAAGTTCCATGAAAACTAAGTTCTTAAGAAAGAAGACAATGCAAGGGGTAACAAAGAAGCAAAAATAATAGAACTCAATATACTAGAACAACGCATGTAATTACTCATTGTTACCTTGAGGTAATATTTACGGGTTACTTTGGTTCTATAAAAAAGAATCCACATTCCCTATATTATTTTATGTTATGATGGTTTGCATTAGTGATGCCCCTTCTTCTTCATCAAAACTAACTATTAGTAATTCAAGACACTAACTGTTTCCCACCAAAATTGCCTATTCCTACTCACATCGGTTCTTAGATCTATAGTTGGGACCACATTTGAATTTTCCTTCATCCTTGGGGTTATAATATACCAAGAAACAAGTCTCACAAGGGGACAACTAAAAATAGAATACAAATATATAACATAGTGACTATAAGAGACATGATTTAATAATAGTTATTTTAACATAAATATTTCTACTCTAAACACATACACATCTAAACACATATACACATCAAGAGGGATTCTTGTAGGACAAAGGTGGGGGACAAAAAGGTTGTAGACATGTATGATTTAAAATTCAAGTTTGAAGTTTTATGCCTTGAATGATGGAGATGAGAGCTTGGTATACAGGAAATGGTATCATTCTTTATATTAGTAGAGACCAAATCCATTAACTATTATGTTGGTAATGTCATATGTTAGAGTGTGGATAGTCATTAAGTGATATATCTTTTCATGTGATATTTGGGATTGTAGTCGTTGAGTGCCATCATAATGGACTCTATATTGACAAAAAATACCATGGGTTATGTGACACCTCTATATGGAGATGACAGGGGTTGGGACGTGGATGAGGGCCACCAGGTCCCACCTCAAGGGCCACTCAAAATCTAGAGGAAGAGAGTAGAACTCATAGATCCCTACTGCCACATGATTCATCCTTCTTCTCTAATACTCTTAATAGAAGGTCAGACATCTCTAAAGTGAGCAAAGCCAAAGATGAAAATTATGAAAATCTGATGACCATCAAGGTTGAAAATGGTAAGATCCTTTACCACAAGCCTGAAACATTGGAGAATGCTTGTAGATGAAGAAAATGTCTCATGGGATAGTTCTTAACTTCAAACCTCATCTCCCACCTTCTTAAACTATCTCCATTGGATATGTAATCCAGAAGGTTTTATTGAAAGTCTTTGTTCATGGTAATGGTGTGTTCATAATCAGATCTTCTAAACAAAGTGATGTAGAATATGCTCAAAATATGGGTCCCTAGCTCATCAAGAACCAGCCACTTATAATATCAATGTGGAAATTGGGCATCGTGTTACTGAAATGTAACTTGATAGAAATTCTAATTTTGATTAGGATTTATTAGTTGCCTCTAGAACTCTAGGATAAAAGGATGTTTAAAATAATCAATTCCTACATTGCCTCCCTTCACATTGTTCATGAACCTATAAGATGTTGCTCCAGGGTGGAATTTGCAAAATAAGGTTTGATTCCTACTTCTTATAAACTCTAAGATCATCTTATATTGAAAGTGTTAATGGTGAATCTCATATGGTGGAAATTTTCTATTAATGGAAGCCTACTATTTGTAGGAAGTCTGGTTTATTTAGTCACAATTATGAGGCATGCACTGACTATGCTGAATAGGGGGCGTAAACATGTGTGAAAATTTGAAAAATTCTCCAATTGTTTCTACTGAGAAAGTCAAGACCTCTACTTCTAGGGATATGATGTATTCTCAAGTCCTAAATGAAGTTGGAATTAAGCACAATGGTGTTGTTAATGAATATCTTATCAGATATTATGGTAATAAATATATCCCATTAACTCCTACAATAGTTTTTCCAAACAACTCTCCTTGTAGATCCCCATGTGGCTATGGCTCAAAAGTTAAACAATAGAACAAGGTTTCAGGAGTTCAGAAGGAAATAGAAATCTCCACCAATGTTCAATAGAAAATGAACATTGTCATATTTCACAAAATATCCAGTTTGATACTTATACCTATTCATAAATGGTTCAAAGGACTTTAAGTTACCACTGAAAAGTCAAATGTTGTGGCTAACAACTCTTGATATTTCGTTTTTAAACATTAGAGGCACCGGTAACAAAATAAAATATGTCTAGGATGTGTTGAACAAGTTGATAAGTGATATTCATATCCTCAATGGAACTAAACTAAGAAAATAAAAGATGTAGATTAAAAGTTTTCCTCATAGTAGTTGGTTATCTAATCATGTTTCTCACATTCTAGGAAGAACTTTTATTCTCTAGAATGATGATATTTGCAATATTTCTAAAAAAATATGAGACTAATAAACTCATTCACACAAAGATTAAAGTGATTAAATTTGTTTTTCTCTAACTTCTATATCTGGCCATAATGAAGATTCAGATACGAGTTCACTATGGAATTATATTAAAAAATTTTGTTTAGTCCTTAAGGACTCTTGGAATATATTGGGGGACTGCAATGATGATAAGAAAGATATTGAGAAAATGGTTGAAGATGAATGCTTATCATGAATTGATAGGATTATAGAAAGTTTTATGTACAACCTTGTCTCAAGCTATGCTATACCAGAGACATGACATAAAATAAGCTAAACCAATGCTAACGAGATTAAGTCGAGGGATCCCATTTAGATATTATAGAGATAATAAATAAATAATGCTAACAGGCTTAAGTAGAGGCAGCCCATTTAGCTATTACAAGATAATAACTAACATAAAATACGACCAACACTCCCCCTCAAAATGGGGAGTACACATCATGTATTCCCAGCTTGGTACACATATATGAGAAGTATGAAGGTGGAAGCTACTTGGTAAACATATCAAAAATATGTCCTCCAGTCTTCAGATACAATGTCATGATCTTTTTAGCACAAATTAGATCTCTTATAAAATGACAATCAACCTCAACATCCTTAGTTCATTCATGAAAAACTAGATAATTAGGTATATAAATAATTGCTTGATTATAACATTTGAGAGTTGCTAAGGATGAAAGAGGGAGATCTACTTCTTAAAGAATGGATGTCACCCATAGAATTGCATGTGTCATGGCATCATATTCTACCTCAATGCTAGAATGAGTCACAACAAACTACTTCTTACTCAAGCAACTGATGGGATGGACACCTAATAGAAGACACAAGCTACAAATGGATCTCCTATATATCATTCACATTGCCAACCCAATTTGCATCGACATACCAAGTCAAAGAGATAGTTTATGATGGTGATTTCTTATATAGGAGACTCTATCTAGGTGCACGTTTTAGAAATCATAGAATATATTTTACCTAATACCACTAGCATACGAGGGGTTTGGAAATGAGTTCACTAACAACACTAACAATAAAGGTTATGTCTGGTCGAGTGATCGTAAGACAAATGAGTATCCCAACCATGCATCTATATTGTTCTAAATCTTAATAAGAGTCCCTCTTAGACATGACTTTATCGTGAAAGCCCATCGGTGAAGAAACATGTTTAGGATTCAACAACCGAGATCCTTCAAGAGGTCGAGAACATACTTCCTCTAAGATAAATAAGGACCATGATGAAAGTGTATCACTTTAATTCTAAAAAAGTAGCAAAGTTGTCGCAGCTCCTTGGTATGAAAATGTATATGGAGTGCATGACTCGACGATGAGATCCATGAGCATCACTACCAGTGATAACAATTTCATAAACATAGATGGTGAGGAAAATGTTCTAGCTTGGGATGTAGAAAACAAGGATCTCTGATCACTAGAAGATTTAGTATGGGATAACAAGAATTTCATTGAGTTTTGTAAACCATGCCCATAGTGATTGCTTGAGGCCATACAAAGAGCATTTGAGATGGCACATTCTTTGGAAGACTCCCCCTGAGCAAAATTTCTTAAAGTCTATTGCATATTGACTTCCTCCTCTATATCACATGGAGTAAGATATTTTTGATATCAAGCTCGAACAAAGGTCAGTAGATGTGATGGAAAGATAGATCATGATCCTAAAAGAATCAACATGAGTGGCCAGTGAGAGGTTTGAAAGAAATCCACACCATAAGTCTAGGTGAACCCCTTCGCAACAAGATAAAGTTTGAGTCATTCCTCTGATCTATCTAGATTAAATTTGATAGAGAAGACCCACCACTTTCCAATAATATTTTTGTGTGGGAAGGGGGAACCACATCCCATGTCTCATTCTCATTTAACACTATCATTTCCTTGAGCATTGAAGCTTTCCAACTAAGCTGTTGAAGGGCCTCATGATAATTTTTCAGAATATAGATAGAATCATTTTGTTGGTCAATGAGTTTATCTTCTTGGGAAAGCTTGGATAGGAAGCATGTATGAGATATTTAATGACAAAGAGTTCAAGATCATATACCTTTATAGAGATCCATGTGGCATGATACATCCTCAGAAGTGAATGATGGTTCTAGGTCCTGTGCAGGTAGTGGTGGAATGAGAGGGGTGACTTTATTTATAGGAGTATATGTGATGGATTCATGATCTACTGGTTTACAAAGATAAATCTCAATGAACTTAGATTGAGATTGAGGTGGAGAGGGAGAAAAAGGAGAACCAAAGGACACATCAGATTCATGGAATGTAGCATCAACAAAGAGTTATACACGATAGTTGATTTGACTATAACAACGATAACCTTTCTAAAAGGTAGAATAGCCAAGGTAAACCATTTTCATGGAGTGAAGATCAAGTTCATCTCCCTTTAGATCAAAGTTACAAACAAAATTGGCATAGCCAAATACACACAAAGGGAGGTGAAATTCCTTTTGAGTGGGAAAAATAGCCAAAAAGGGTATATTGTCCTGTAGAACTTGAGACATTTATCGATTGATAAGGTAGCAGTCATTTAGAATGGCTTTAGACCAATAGGATTTTGGTTTGAAAGATAAGAGTGTTAGAAATGGCAAGTAAATTATGATTTTTATGTTATGCAACCCCAATTTGTTGTTGGGTGTGAGTGCAAGAATGCAAATGGATGGTTCTAGTGCTAGAGAGAAATGAGGATGCTAGAATAGAAACATTTTCTAAATCATTTTCAATCTGGAAGATTTTAGTGGATTTATTAAATTGTGTTGAGATCATGTTATGGAAGGACTGAAAAACATCAATCATCTCATCACAAGATTTCTAACCAATTCAAGTGAGAGGAATTGTCAACAAGGCTAATAAAATAAAAAAATCCATTAAATCTAGTGATTTGAAAAGGACCACAAATGTCACTATGAATAACATACAAAACATCTTTAGAACATAAATTAGTTTTTCAAGGAAAAGAACTCCTATGATACTTCTCAAACTCACAAGAGTCACAAGTAAGACTTTTAAACTAGATAAAGAAGGTTCCATGTGCTTCATATTGTCAAGAGAGGGATGATTGTAGTGCTGCTAAAGTTGAAGAGGTGTGAACACAAGAAGGGAAAATGAAGGGATGCCATCACCAAAGTAGTATAGGGCGTCGACTCTAGTACCC
This sequence comes from Alisma plantago-aquatica, assembly GCA_963693085.1. Classification (NCBI taxonomy): domain Eukaryota; kingdom Viridiplantae; phylum Streptophyta; class Magnoliopsida; order Alismatales; family Alismataceae; genus Alisma; species Alisma plantago-aquatica. The sequence continues at coordinate 463,859,310 of OY856410.1, read as the reverse complement.
AAACCAATCATCCTAAATGTCTAAGAATCTTCCATCACAAAATCATGGCTACTAAAGGTGAATTTGCAATTGAAAGCATCAAACTAATTTAGCAACATACATTAAGTTAAAGGGAAATGGGAAGTATAATAAATATATTTAAGTTTAAGACTAGGTGAGAGACTAACATTCCCACATTTCTATATAGTTCACATTTAGTATATAAGTTTGTTGATACTATTGTGTATTGGGATTAGTCCCACATTGTGTAAATGGGTATTGGTAGCCACTTATAGTTCTATATAAAGGCTAGCCCAATTGTCTATAGTAGACACTATATATTTTCCCCTTCTCTCTGGTAGCATGGTATTAGAGAGGTTTAGAATATATTGTGTGTATTATAGACAAGAGGGCTAGCCTTTATATAGGAATATGGGTGGCTACCAAGGAAGTCAAGTTTCCATAGAAGTCAAGTTTCCATAGAAGTCATCTTCATGGTAACATATCTACGATGGACACCATCTCCACCTATATCCATATCTTCTCCATTCACTATTCCACAGAAGTCACCTCCTTGGCAACATATCTATGGTGGAAATTATCTCAACCTAGATCCATATCTTCTTTGGCCACTTTTCCATAGAAATCATCTTTGTGGAAATTTTTTTCACTAGATCCATATTTGTGGAAATCATCTCCATTCTAGTCACTTCATCCTTGTGCACTATCTGTGCACAAATAAATCTATGAGATCTCTAGATCTAGATTCACATCCAACTATTACAGAAATGCAATAGTACACTATGTTAGATTCCAACATGGCATGTTGTAGCCTACCTACACTACATCATGGGAGATGCAAATACTCCACAGCCTAAGTCCACAACTCCTCTTATCCATAACTTTATCATCACTTAGAGAAAACTAAATGGGCACAAATTGAATTAGTGAAGTTTTATATCACTATCTGGTTCAAAGGTTAGGGGAAAGGGAAGCATCACATGAAAGGACCTCCCACTAATGAATCTCTTCCATAGTGGGAAGGACATGATGTCAACCTTGTCTCTGTTCTATGCAAATCAATGAAGCCACATATCAATGTTATCACGTACCACCTGACTAATTACAAGTCAGTTTGGGATCATCTACAAATAATGTATTCCAACAACATCTCTCATAAATATGACATGACAATTAAGATGTACAATCTTAATTAGGAGGAGAAGAGTCTACATCAATATTGTGAGAGGTCACTCACATCACTGAAGATCTAAACAGTCTCCTTCCTATCCCCACCGATCTTTTCAAACTCCAAAAGAAGCAAGATCAAATGTTTGTCATTGATGAATGCATATACATCTCTTATTTTTGCTTCATTTAGAATAACTAATTAGGACTTTTTGTTAATTTTAGCTAATTCAAAAATAAATAGCACTTTCATCTTCTTGATATACTTTTTCTGAATTCTTATGATATTTTTCTTAATTTTCAGGAATTATCTAAGTAATTAAATCGAGAAAATAAAAGATGAAGATATGATGCTTTTCAAATATTCTCACAGTGCTTGAGATACTCGTCACCAAAATAGCCATATCTTTTGCGTCTAAAGGCAAAATTTCAAGATAAAATATGGATTAAAAAGAGAATTTTATTGGCTATTTTATGGAAATTTTGGTGTTTATTCAGCTGCACAATTAACCAGTGAAATTAGCCTGACATTTTCCCGCAGAGTCTGATTTCAGTATATACCTTTCACCAAAATTGATATAACTCTCACATCCCAAGGAAGAATTTACTCTACAAGTATGCGTTGGAAAGATAATTCAGTTATCTACAGGAAAAATATATTATCGGACAGTTTCCAAATTTTGACTGGCCCGAAAATACGCTCAAAATTGCTGTTACGGGAAATTACTGCAGAAAGAATGTAAAGCAAGCAATTGTTTCTTCTATTGATTAGATCCAGAAAGTTAGCAACCACCGCCGGCCATTTATTTTACCCTAAACCTAATGTATACCCCCCCATCCTTCTCCTATAAAAGCAGGGGAACTTCCTCCTCATTGGGGCATCTCTTTTGCACCGGAATTCTGAGCATCTTATTTCTTGTATTCTTTTTCTAGTTCTGCAATAAAGTAAATTTTCTTGAAGCATTGTTCTTTCTTATTTTGTTCTTGGCGCTTTCATTCCGCTTTAGTTCTAGATCTTCTTTTCTCCGTTCTTTAGTTCTGGAGCAAGGAATTAAGAACCTGGCCATTTTATTGTCTCTAGCATAAGGATTAACTTCCTAATTTTGGGCTAGACTGTGGTCAAAGTACTTTCTTCCTCCGTCTCCCCCTTCTCCTCAATCATGAGCGAGTAGTTTCATATCGAGGCAAGGGGAATAGCCCCTTAGACATGGCTTGATCGAATCGGCTTTAATTGACTTCTTTAGACGACGATTGATTTATTTAATCGATGATCTAGCCAAGTAATTACTCGCTTAGATATATATATATATATATGTTAACTCGGATGGAAATGACTATGGAAATCCGGGTTTAGAACGATTAAACCAATTCACATAGAGATTCTGATGTGACCACAAATTTATCTCTTTTCGGATGACGAACTAGGAAACATGAGCACCATGATTAATGGGCTCATGTGGAGTTCATCTTTTGTGGGTTTTTGTGATTCACATGCCGTCGCCTATTTGTCAATTAATTGTTAATTCATTTTCTTATCATGGCTAAGGTAGTGAAAACCCCTCAAGCCTTGATTCTCTTTCTTTGATTTCAATCACCGACTATCTTGTTTGTCTTAGTTTTTAGTCTTTTCAATTCATAATAGTTTCTTGTGCTAACAACAATCTTTGTTTACCTTTTGTAGGGCAAATAAAATTCTTGTTTAGTGCTTCTTTAATTTCAGCAATTTCCTTGGTGTAACCATTCATCACCCAAATCAATTTTATTTTCTGTTCCAAATATGAAAATACCAAAAACAAATAAAAAAACTCTTCAAACAATTGGATTTTTAAGAAACAATCTTTAAAAGATGTCCTTTGGGATTCGACCCTTTTTATACTAGCCTTAACCGGAAAGTTAAAAGGTTTAAACTCTAGGATTAACAATCTTAGTGATTGGTGTGTTAAGTGACGCATATCAATTTGGCGCCGTTGCCGGGGACAACGGATTGTTTTCTCGAACCCCCAAAAAACTTTTGAATTTTTATTTTTTATTTTTTTATGCCTTCCGAGTAACATTCCAGAAGTGCTACTCCTCTTTCTGCCAAGTTTCCATTCCGACAGTCCATTTTTTCTGCACACGATTAAGTGCTTCATTTGTGCATGCGACGCCCGAACGTCGATTCTGAACCGTTTGACCCTGAAATAGAAAGGACTTTCCATCATTCAAACCGTCAAAATCTAGAAAGAATGAATGAAGAGGATGTTTCCCGTAGGATCGACCAAGCTCTCGCAGCTCAAAGAGAGCTTATCCAAGCCGAACAAGTGGAAAGAGAAGACGCTTTGTGAGCAACCTTTAGGGCTGAACAAGAAACCATAGAAGCCGATAGGAGGAAACAGAAAGGCAAAAACAATTAAAGGACTTTTCTATTCCCAAAACTGCCTATGCGCAACATACTGTCATACCTCCTGACATTATTGCTCCACAATTTGAGATCCAAACACAATGGATCACCATGATGCAAGCCAGCCCCTTCTCAAGAAACAATGGGGAAAGTTGCCAAGATCATCTTCAAAGGTTCATTGACATGTGCTCTTTGAACAAACTTCTGGGTGTCTCTGAAGATGCCATTTGTCTTAGGTTGTTCAACTATTCCCTCTCGGGTCAAGCTAGTAGCTGGTACAACACTATGGAGAGCGAAGAACATGTCACAACTTGGGAAGTTCTACAAAGCAAGTTTCTTGAGAAATTTTACCCCCCTTCTCTCACATACAAACTTAGGGGACAAATTACTCAATTTTCTATGTCCCCAGGAGAGTCTTTAGGAGAAGCTTGGAAGAGGTTCAAAGACTACTTAGGAAGTGCCCCCACCACGATATCTCTAAAGCCCAACTCATAGAGATCTTCTATCGTGGTGTTGATGATGATACCCAATTCTTTCTCGATTCCTCATCTGGAGGAAATTTCATGCATCAAAGTTTGACTAGTGCATGGGAAGTAGTCAAACCGGATTCCGAAACAAGGGCTAGAAGAGGAATTAGTGGAATCCTTAAGGTAGCCAAGGAAGAAGTTAATAATTATATCCAAAGCATAGTAGAAAGCCTCAAATTAATTGCCTTAAAACAAGATCGGTTAGAGTCATCCTTGGTCACCCTTAGAGAGTCACCCCAACAACTAAAAGCCGTGGATTCTCTTTGTGGTATTGGCCAAGGATACGACCATACCACCCTCCAATGTCAATATCTCTACAACATGCCCATGCAACCTGAAATAGGACAACAACCAGAAGACCTCAATTCAATCCATACCATACCAGGACAAGGTTACTACAATCCCAACCAAACTAGAAACCACCCTGGTTTTCAATATGGGAACCGTTCAGGTGCCGAGAACTCTAGACAACTCCAAACCCAACAAAGGCCTCCCTACCCTCAAGGTAACAATCGACCACCACCTGGATTCCCGTACAACAATCAAAGGAACTTTGGAAAATAAGGAAATTACTGAGGAAATCATCTAACCCGACCACCATATCCAGGAAAACAATTTCAAAATTTAAACCTTCCCCCTCAAAACCTCAACCAATCACCTCCTCAACCAAATGTCCCTACCACCACCCCTACATCTGACGAAAGGATAGATGCCTTGGAGCAAATCATTGTTGCTCAACAAGCTCATCAAAAGGTGACGAACTCCCAACTAGCTCGTCTATTTTCCCAACAAAAACCTCCTACCGGGACTTTTGCAGGGCAACCTGAAAACAACCCCAAACATCATGAACAACTCAAGGTTGTCTCTACTCGTTTGGGAAAAGTGCATGCCCTTCCCCCTCCAGAAAAATCTTCAGACTCACCTCTAGAATTCGAGGATGAGGACATGGTAGTTGTCGAACCTGAAGCTACACCCATACACTCCGTCCCCGAAACCCCTCAAGTACAAGATGAAGAACAAATCTACAAACCCCGACCTCCCTATCAAGCCCACCTCAAACAAACTAGACTTGATGCTCGCTTCATGAAATTTAGGGATGCTATGAAAAAAATACATGTCGACATTCCCTTCCTTGATGCTTTGGCAGACATGCCCGCTTGGTCCAAGTACATGAAATCTCTCTTGACTAGGAAGTATGTTACTAAAGAATACGAGATTGTTAAACTTGCTAGGACCACATCAGACATTATCCTAAGTAAGATGCCTAAAAAATAAAAGGATCCATGTTCTTTTGGAATAGGATGCTACTTGGGTGACAATGCTTGTAGAAAAGGACTAGCAGAGTTAGGAGCCAATATATCCATCATGCCATATAGTCTTTGCAAAATACTAGGATTCAATGACATGCTACCCATAGCCATGACCATCCAACTGGCAGACTCATCCACAACTAAACCCATGGGAATCATAGAAGACATTCCAGTTAAAGTTGGAAATGATGCATACGTCCCTTGTGCTTTTTTGATCATGGATATCAAGGAAGATTTATGCTACCCTCTCATTTTCGGATGTCCCTTCTTAGCCACTTCTCGTGCCTTAATTGATGTTGAGGCTGGTACCATTTTGTTAAGGATAGGGAAGCAAACCCTAGAGTTCAGAGTGTTTGAAAGCATGAGGGGGCCTAGTCTTGAGGAAGAAGTTTACCTCCTGGATTGCATTGATGAATTATCCCAACTAAGGCAAGAATGGGAATTAGTTGATGACCCCCTACGCACCTCCCTCTCTATCCCCGCCGAATGTGATTTTGACAATGAACCATCAAATCAACTCAAGATTCATTTGGATAACTTTGAGGAAATCCCATGTGCTGAGATTGAGGACCTTAAAATGATCTCCACCATAGAAAAACCTGAACCACCAAAGGCCCCAGAATTGAAGACCCTCCCCATAGGTCTGAAATATGTTTTTCTTGATGAGCTAGAACTATGCCTTGTCATCATAAACTCTTCCCTTCCCCTCGAACAAGAAACCAAACTTATGAGTGAACTTAGGAAAAAAAGAGTTGCCTTGGGGTACAAAATGACAGACTTAGTTGGAATAGATCAATCCATCTGCATCCACAATATCCCTATGATAGAAGACCACAAACCTTCTCATGATCTACAATGAAAACTCAACCCAAATATGAAGGAAGTATTCCGTCTAGAGGTGATCAAACTTTTGACTGTAGGAATCATCTATCCCATCTCTGACTCCCCATGGGTCAGCCCAGTTCAAGTTGTTCCCAAAAAGGGAGGGACTACTATCATTCGTAATGAGAAGAATGAACTCATTCCCACTCGCACAGTCATAGGATCAATGTGCATTGACTACAGGAAGCTCAACAAAGCAACTAGGAAAGATCACTTACCCCTTCCCTTCCTTGATCAAGTTCTTGAACATTTAGCCCATCAACAATACTTTTGTTATCTAGATGGCTACTCAGGTTTTTATCAGATTCCCATTCATCCTGAAGATCAAGAGAAAACCACTTTCATATGCCCCTTTGGTACATATGCCTTTAGACGAATGCCCTTTGGTCTGTGCAATGCACCGGCCACCTTTCAAAGATGTATGTCTGCTATTTTTTCAGGGTTAACTGAAAATGACATGGAAGTGTTCATGGACGATTTCTCCATCTATGGAGACAATTTTGATTCCTGCCTTCAAAACCTCTCCCTTGTCCTTGATAGATGTATTGAATCACACTTAGTCCTTAATTGGGAGAAGTGTCACTTCATGCTCAAGGAGGGTATTGTTCTAGGCCATAAGGTGAGCAACCAGGGCATTGAAGTAGACCAAGCTAAGATTGAGGTCATCACCAAGATTCCTCCCCCAACCTCAGTCAAAGACATCCGAGCCTTCTTAGGACATGCCGATTTCTATCGGCGATTCATTCGTGATTTTTCCAAAATCACAAAACCTCTCACCAATCTTCTTCAAAAGGCGGTGCCTTTCCATTTTGATACGGCATGCATGGAGATCTTTCTATGTTTGAAAAATGCTCTCACCACCACTCCTATCATATGTGCTCCTGACTGGGCCTTACCCTTTGAAATCATGTGCGATTCTAGTGATTTTGTTGTAGGTGCCATTTTAGGACAGAGAATTGACAAAAAACACCATGTCATTTATTATGCATCCAAGACCTTAGATGAAGCTCAGCGAAATTACACAGTCATCGAAAAATAAATGCTAGCCATTGTCTATGCATTCGATAAATTTTGCCCATATCTTGTTGGTTCAAAGGTTGTTGTTTACACTGATCTTGCAGCTATTCTCTACCTCATGACTAGAAAAGATGCCAAGCCTAGACTCATAAGATAGATTTTGTTATTGTAGGAATTTGATCTAGAAATCCTTGACAAACAGGGATCTGAAAATGTCGTGGCTGACCACCTCAGTAGACTTAGCTATAGCCCCATTGATGAAAATCCCATAAATGAATCCTTACCCGATGACCAATTTATCAAGGTAGACTCTCAATTCCCTTGGTTTGCTGATTTTGTAAACTATTTAGCTACAGGTGTATTGCACCTCGAGTATACGGGACACTCTAAAGCTAAATTTTTACATGATGTCAAAATTATTATTGTGATGAACCTGATCTGTTTCGACTTTGTGCCGATGGTTTATATTGTAGTTGTGTATCCCACGAAGAAAGCATCACCATTTGGAACAATGTCACTCTGGCCCCTATGGTGGTCACATGAGTTCCTAAAAAATGGCTAGAAAAGTCCTACAATGTGGATTCTTTTGGTCTACCATCTTCAAAGACTCATATGATTATGTGCTCTCATGTGACTAATGTCAAAGGACAGGTAATATCTCCAAGTGTGACCAAATGCCACTCACCTCTTGGCAAGAATTAGAGATTTTTGATGTCTGGGGAATCGACTATATGGGCCCATTTCCTTCTTCTTATGGGTTTGCTTACATTTTAGTCGCAGTCGATTACGTGTCAAAGTGGGTTGAAGCCATACCTACTAAAACATGTGACTCTAAACCTGTTAAGAAACTCTTTAAAGATGTCATTTTTCCTAGATTTGGAGTCCCTCGCACCGTCATTTCTGACGGGGGATCCCATTTTTTGGAGAAACATTTTGAGGCTCTTTTGAAAAAATGTGGGGTTTATCACAAAGTCGCCACTCCTTACCATCCTCAGACCAGTGGGTAGGTAGAAGTATCCAACAGACAAATCAAATCCATTTTAGAAAAAATTGTTGGACGAACTAGGTAAGATTGGGCGTTAAAAATCAATGACGCTATGTGGGCATATCGTACTGCCTGCAAAACACCCATTGGTACAACCCCCTTCAGATTGATCTACGGTAAGTCATGTCACTTACCAATAGAACTAGAGCACAATGATAGTTGGGCCATCAAAAGTTTGAATTTTGACCTTTCCATGGCTGGAGAGAAACATTTTCTCCAAATGAATGAGCTTTATGAACTTAGGATGAGTGCCTACGAAAACACAAGAATCTACAAGGACCGAACCAAAATGCGGCATGATGGTCACATCAAGCGCAAAGACTAGAGAAGGGGATCAAGTTTTAGTTTTTAATTCAAGATTATGACTTTTCCCTGGAAAACTCAAGTCGAGATGGTATGGCCCCTACATTGTCAAGTGTGCTTATCCACATGGCTCTTTTCTTCTCTGGGATAAAGTTTTGGGTGAGTTTAAGGTTAATGGGCATCGACTTAAAAGATACATCACCAGTGAAGACCTTATCACTTCAGATTCAAACAATTGTTCATATTTGAAAGACCTGAACCTATTCGACCCCACAACTTCCCCAGAATCCCAATAGACTGATCCATCTCTTATCAGGCCATGACGTAAAACTTGGTGCTTTTTAGGAGGCAACCCAAATAATTTTTGCATTTTTCCCTTCTTTTCTAATATCATCACCCTTGTTATTTTTTTGTGTTCCTCTCTTTTGGGGAGTTGCTTTCATCATCCTTCATCCTCCACCACAGCAATTCTTTTCCCCCATCTCGGATTTTGATTTTTCTTGGGACGAGCAAAGTTTTAAGGTCAGGGTGGGGATGGGTGGTGCGTTTCTACCCCTTTTTCTTTCCCTTTTAGTATCTTCTCTTTATTTTACATATTGCATGTAGTTATTTTTTTTCTTTCTTTTCATAGTACAATTGGCCCATATCTAGTCGACCTTGATATGATCATTTTTCAAAATACTCCCCTTAATGATGTAACTACCTTGCAACTAAAATTTTGAAACTTTCATGACTAGAAATCCTCGTGTCACTTAGGACCTCAAATAATAATCACTCCTTGGAAAAGATGGCAAGCCATAGAGGACTGATAGGATTCAAGAGTGATGATTTCTTATCATGTACAACTTGTATAAATTTTCTTCATTTTTCACATGATACGGTAATAGTTGAACCAATGCATGGTACTCTAAAAAAAGAGATGGAAAGGAAAAAAAGTTGCATAAGAACAACCTCTTCTACTCTTCTTCCACCACTTCCAAATCTTTCCATTTGTCAAAAAGAAAAAAGTCAATAGTGCCCAAAACGCTAAGTTTGTGGTGGCACCCCTTCCCCCTCTTCCACTTCTTCCATACCCACGCAATTGGATGTATCACCAAAAATCAAAGAAAAAAATACGGTCAATGTAACTGCATGTCCACTAAATAAAAAGGTCTCGAGTCGAATACAGGAGAGATTGTCCTTCTTCCATACCTCCTTCACTCCAATTTTCTACCCAGGGGAAAACTACAAAAACCCCAACCATCCAAAATCAGCCCTGTTCTTGTGTATTACTTTTAAAAAATTGGAGTACCAAATGCAAAGGTGAAATGAAAATCTATTTTATTGCAGGTCTTGAATAAATGCAAGTTTGTGAAGTAGGAAATATAAAAGTCACTTTTCGTGAATTCAGGAAGTCAGGGTCGCTTGGTCATATTTTGGTGGAAGGAATCAAATAGTTGTTAGGAGAGTGAGGATGATAAGTTGAGAGTATGTCTTGAAAGTATTTCATGATTTTAATGTTGCTCGGGATGAGCAAAGTTTAAGTTTGGGGTATTTTGATGAATGCATATTCATCTCTTATTTTTGCTTCATTTAGAATAATTAATTAGGACATTCTTATTAATTTGAGCTAATTCAAAAATAAATAGCACTTTCATCTTCTTGATATACTTTTCCTAAATTCTTATGATATTATTCTTAATTTTCAAGAATTATTTAAGTAATTAAATTGAGAAAATAAAAGATGAAGATATGAGGCTTTTCAAATATTCTCGCAGTGCCTGAGATGCTCGTCACCAAAATCGCCATATCTTTTGCGTATAAAGGCAATATTTCAAGATAAAGTATGGCATGAAAAGAGAATTTTATTGGCTACAAAAAAGACATTTTACGGAAATTTTGGTGTTTATTTGGCTGTGGAATTAACTAGTGAAAGTAGCCTCACGTTTTCCCACAGAGTCTGATTTCAGTATATACCTTTCACCAAAATTGGTATAACTCTCACATCCCAAGGCATAATTTATTGTGCAAGTATGCTTTGGAAAGATAATTCAATTATCTACAGGAGAAATATATTTTCTGACCGCTTCCGAATTTTAAACTGGCCCAAAAATACGCTCGAAATTGCTGTTACGGGAAATTACTGCAGAAACAATGTAAAGCAAGCAATTGTTTCCTCTATTGATTTGATCCAGAAAGTTAGCAGCCACCACCGGCCATTGCTTTTGCCCTTAACCTAATATATACCCCCCATACTTCTCCTATAAAAGGAGGGGCACTTCCTCCTCATTGGGGCATCTCTTTTGCACCGGAATTCTAAGCATCTTATTTCTTGTATTCTTTTTCTAGTTCTGCAATAAAGTAAATTTTCTTGAAGCATTGTTCTTTCTTATTTTGTTCTTGGCGCTTTCATTCTGCTTTACTTCTAGATCTTCTTTTCTCCATTCTTTAGTTCTGGATGAAGGAATTAAGAACCTGGCCATTTTATTGTCTCTAGCATAAGGATTAACTTCCTAATTTTGGGCTAGACTATGGCCAAAGTACTTTCTTCCTCCGTCTCCCCCTTCTCCTCAATCATGAGTGAGTAGTTCCATATTGAGGTAAGGGGAATAGCCCCTTAGACATGGCTTGATCGAATTGACTTTAATCGACTTCTTTAGATGGCGATTGGTTTATTTAATCGATGATCTAGCGAAGTAATTACTCGCTTAGATTTATATGCTAACTCGGATGGAAATGACTATGGAAATCCGAGTTTAGAACGATTAAACCAATTCGCATAGAGATTCTGATGTGACTGCGGATTTATCTCTTTTCGGATGATGAACTAGGAAACATGAGCACAATGATCAATGGGCTCATGTGGAGTTCATCTTTTGTGGGTTTTTGTGATTCACATGGCGTCGCCTATTTGTCAATTAATTGTTAATTCATTTTCTTATCATGGCTAAGGTAGTGAAAACCCCTAAATCCTCGATTCTCTTCCTTTGATTTCAATCACCGACTATCTTGTTTGTCTTAGTTTTTAGTCTTTTCAATTCACAATAGTTTCTTGTGCTAACAATAATCTTTGTTTACCTTTTTGTAGGGCAAATAAAATTCTTGTTTAGTGCTTCTTTAATTTCAGCAATTTCCTTCCTTAGTGTAACCATTCATCACCCAAATCGATTTTATTTTCTGTTCCAAATCTGAAAATACCAAAAACAAATAAAAAACTTCTTCAAGCAATTGGGTTTTAAGAAACAATCTTTAAAAGTTGTCCTTTGGGATTCGACCCTTTTTATACTAGCCTTAACCGAAAAGTTAAAAGGTTTAAACTCTAGGATTAACAATCTTAGTGATTGGTGTGTTAAGAGACGCATATCAATCATCAAGTTCCTTTTCAGTCTTTGTGTGGAATATGACGGAGTTAGAAACCAGATTCCATCAGGGATAAATCTTCCTTCTATGGCATAAGCATGTTGGTGCATCAAGCCAAAGGTGCACATACTAACCAATTAGGTTTGTTAGATGCACCCCATGGAACTCGAATGTGTGTCTGGATCTTTCGATATTTATAAGATTTCCCCTAACTAGGTTCACTCACAACACCAAAATATACTCCCAAAAATGCACATGGTCATGTTATAGTATAGGCGAGAGGCATGTAAAGGGAGTCGAACCATAGGGATAGAGGGGGCACTAGAGTGCAGTCGGTGTTGGCTATGTTCCTAAAGCAGAGACTAGGGTTGAAGGGTTTAAAAGGGGTTTTGGTTTGATTACACTATGCAACAAGCAAGTAAAGGAATAATGAAAACAAGATTACCAAAAACTAGTTTATCCTAAGCAAATTAGGTCCAAGAAGCTAGATTAAGCAATAAACTAAGCTAGAGCAAGACGATCTACTTTACTCTAGCAAAGAAATTATCAATTGAGAACTAAACTAACCACTAAATGAAGAAACAATCTAGATTAACCCTAATAAGCAAGTCTAAGCAATTACCTAGAAGAAACAAAGACAATTAAGCTACACTAACATTAACAAGCAAGAAGGTTAAGGTGGGTTTCAAGCAATGGATTAGGTAGGTGGGCCATTTGGGAATGTGATTTGAAATTAGTTGGGGGTGTCAACATGGCATGCAATTATCACAATTCAATCTAGATTACCAAACCAAACAACAAGGCAAGAGCTACTAGAATGTACCCTATACTACTAGTTAGAGAACTAGTGTTAGGTGTAATTCTAGTAGGACTTATCAAGTCTAGGTTTCTAGGGTAAGTGGTATTAGGGTAATTGAGAGCCAAGGGTAGGAGTGAGAGTAGAGATGAGGGGTTTTCACCTCATGCTACTAGCCATCTATCCTTTAGAAATCTCTAGGCAATTACACTAATCACACTTACACTAGTCACTTAGATCTCACACTCACTTGTAGAAGGGGGGATATATATGTAGGAACAAAGGGAGCTAGCTAGGGATCCACGGATTGGACCTAGGAGCCATTCCTAAGATTTCTACATACACTCCAATTCCTCCTAGATGCTAAGTGTCATGAAACATCACAAAGCAAGCAATTTAAGTTTAAGAGCAAAAATCACATGTAAGATAATGGGAAATGAGATAGAGAAAAAGAAATCATCATAGAATGAAATTATGTTCATTACAAATTATTCTCCCCCAACATGGTATCAAAGTCACATTTTTACCCCAAATAGCTCACCACTGGGGGCTTAGCTAGACATAATCAAAGAAAAGGCAAAAGACATGAGAAGAAGAGGACGAGACTACATGGAGCTCGAAGTAGATCCTCCTTCTTCACCTCCTCTCTACTATAGGGTGACTCAAAGTAGATCCTCTTTCTTCACCTGCTAGCTACTGTAGGGAAACCTCCTTCCTCCAAGATGGATGATGGGCATGAAAATGGAGGGGGTTATGGTAGAAAACCGAGAAAACTAGGTTTCTATGATGGAAATGGTGGGTGGAGAGCATTAATGCAAGGGGAATGCTATGAATGATCAAGAGAGGGTGAGGAGTAATGGCAGCTGGGAGTCAGGGTTCACCACCATGGTCGTGCGCCATCATACACAAATGGAGAGGATACCCAATAAGGTGAAATTAACTGAACAAGTGAGTTCCATCATACAACATTCACTTCCCATGAAGAGAAAAGACCCAAGAGCCCCACTCATACCTAGCTATATAGGGGGACATCACATAGACATGTCCTTACTTGATTTGGGATCTAGTGTGAATTTGATGCCATACTATGTCTATGTTGATCTGGGCTTAGGCAAGTTGAAGATGATATATTGCACTCTCCAATTGCGGATAGATCCATACAAGTGCCTAGGGGGAGAGTGGATGATGTCTTGGTAATGATATATAAAGAGAAAGTTGTATTGTTCCCGAAGAATTTCATTGTACTTGATATAAATCCAGAGGATGGGAAGATTCCCATCATCTTGGGGAGGCTGTTCTTATCCACAGCTAATGCTAAGATTCATGTACACAGTGGCACCATGACAGTTTCATTCATGGGCATGAAGATTAAGATCAAGATCAACATGTACAAAACCCCAACCCAATGAGTCTGAGATAGGGATATTGGACATGATCACTTCACAAGTCCGAATGATCGTTTGAGAAAAGGAGATCAAGATGGAACAATTGGTGATGATTATTGTGATCAAAGGGGTGAGGAACACAGATTGAGTGCAAATGAGAGATGCATGTTTTATAAGAATGGACACATGAGAATGCCAAATGGATGAATGAATGAAGAAGCCAAGCTGAGGACAAGAAACTTAGTGCTTGTGGGAGGCAACCCACTTAGGTTTGCGGAATTTTTCACCCAACCTCTCATTTTTTATACTTTTACTTTATTTTTACACAAACCTAAATACACACACACACACTTGTGTTTGATAGTTTTTTTTAGTTGTGATGAGATGATAGGTGAAATAGGTGCAAGTTGAGAAATGAGGCACATTCAGTGAAAAAATAGTTGAAACAACATCAAAGGGATCATTCAAGATAATTGGATGATGAATGATGAAATGATTTGATGATTTATAAATATTTTTGAACTAATAGAGCCCAGAACGGCCGTGCTGGAAGAGATGGTTTTTAATAGGGAAAATGCAAGATTTGGCCTATGGCAACACGGTCGTGCTGGCATCTGCCAGAATGGTCGTGCTGGCGTGGAACAACCGTGCTGGTTAAGTTAGATTTCAACAGGGAAAACTCGAGTTTTAGATGCGGGAAGCACGACCATGCTTGCCATAACGTTCGTGCTAGCATCCTACCAGAACAGCGGTGTTGGCCTAGATCCAGCACTTAAGTCACCCAATTCCGCCCGAGCTAGCACGACCCAGAACACATTTTCACGATAGAGCACGGTCGTTCACGTAGACTGGCGACTAGGGTGACCCTCCTTCACCCACAAATCAACTCCTCTTGCTCTCAAACTCCATATTTGAGCTCCCCTTTGTCCCCAATCATCTTCCCTAACCTTAAGCTTCATTTGCCACCCTCCATCACCACCTATTTCTCCACCTCTAAGGAGAATCCACCCCTACAACCTGGAAGCACATTTGGTGATGTGCGTGCTCATTTTTCACCGAAGAACCTTGCAAAGATGAAGAGCATGGGCAAGGCAATCAGGAAGGGAGTAGAGAAGATGATGGACATCCTCACCAGAGGCAAAAGCCACTCCAAGCGGGCCTCCCTTTTGTCACAACAGTCCGAAAAGGCTTCATCACTGTCAAATTCAATTCCCCATCCTTCAGACGGTCAACATCGATGAGTCCCTCCTGACACCGCTCCTCCTCTAGTGGCCACACTTTGGATACAAGCTATGACAACCATGAAGAGGAGGAGGAAGAAGAAGTAGAAGAGCTAGAAAACACAGTGGACTCAGTTAATGTTGATGTGCTAGCTCGTGAGAGGAGGGTTAAGAAATCAAATGATGCATATTCCTCGCACTTACCACCACGACCAGCTCCAAGAAGACATTCCACTTCATCGACTTGACCTAGTGCAAGCTTTGAGAGGGTGCCCTTGAACTTAGACACAAGTTCAGGGTCACACACTTATGCAGAAGAGGAGGAAAATTATACTGAAAGTGAGAGAGATGGAAGATGAACCAGTGGATGTTGTATCCAAGCTAGAAGAGGATAGGTTGAAATGGGTGGGAACGCAACCAAAGGGAACCACCTATAGAACGGGAACGACAAGAAAAGATATGATGATGCCTCTCCACCCTGAGTGGTTGACAAGGAGGGTGATCCCCACTAGATATGCATGTATGACTACCATGCAAGCTCTAGGGATCAAATACACATTCAACAGTCAAATGCAACACTATGGGTTGTACAAGATCTTGACTGAGGTTGAAGAAACCTACTTGGAGCTGACTCATGAATTCTTTGCAACCTTAGAGAAGGTACAATATCAAGGAGAAGATGCCATCAGGTTCAAGCTGAATAGCTCAACACATGTGCTTAAAATTTCCCAAATCAATGCTATCTTTGCCCCCAATTCAGAAATGGCAGAGAAATTCAATGAAGGAAGACTTGACAAGAGTTGTAGAGAAGATCACTCCAAGATGTGGAAACCAATTTCTGGTCAAGCTACTATTTTTGTAGGAAAATCCAAGACCAGTAAGATTTACAACCCCTTCATGAGATACCTATAGAAGGTCCTAGCAAACACTTTGTTTAGCTGTTATGACAACCAAGGGTGTTTCTTGCAAAAACATTTATTTTTTATGGCCACAATTGCAAGTAGGGGATTTGTAAACATAGTTGCCATGGTGATTGACCACTTGAAGCAAATTCCCTACAGGTGTAAAAATCCATTCATCATGGGGGGATTATCACCACAATGGAAAATGCAGTGGGATGCAATCTAGATGGGCTTATCAAGGTAAAGGGAAGCAAACATGTAGATCCAAATTATCTTGATAGGTCCCAAATGATCTCCCTCAAAGATAGATAAATCTTTTATGTTCTAAACCCCGGGTACCCTAGAATCACCTTGGAGCTCCCATACCACGCCACCCCCTACTCACAGATGTGGGGCCACCGAAGAAATTTTTTGAGGTGATAACACAGTTTGAGGAGGAGCACCCAAGAGAGGGGTTCAATGCATCAAACGTGGACTTACATGAAGAAGAAGGAGAGACAAATGTGAAAGTTAAGCAACACATTTTTGAGCAGCCACGCCACACATGCCAGAGATTTGAGGATTTTGATGAGCAACCACCTACAGCAAATGCATACGACATGTCAACCATTCATGCTCAGTTGGAGGCAATTCAACAGACACAACAATCCATGTGGTTAGATCAGCAGTAGGTGCATCATCAGATCAACCACATGTACCACTATCAGCATGCGCAGGTGCAGAAGAACCCCCAATGGGGGGAGGACTTTCTGGTTATCAGGAGACATACATGCCTCCTTAGGCAGACAACTGGGGCCATTACTACCAGCACCCACCCCCACACTTTGGCCCACCATAGGATCCCACACCACCTCATCCATGACTTCAACCCTATCATTCCTAAGCTTTAGTTTAATGTTGAGGAAATCATGTTTCAAAAGTTTGAGGTGGTAGGGCGGTAAGCCCTCAGTTCTCAACTTACTTTATTGATTTCTTGTCTCATCTCATTACTTTTTGTTTCTTTTCACTATCTATTTTAGAGTTTACCTTCTTTGCATACCGGCATGCCATGTAGTTTGCTTTCTTGTCATTTTTGTGTAATTTTCAAATTTTTTTCTCTTTTTGCCATGCATTGCATACCATGTAGATTTTTGGTAATTTTTGCATGTTTTAGCTAGGATTTGCTTGTTTACTATTTTAAGTTCAATAATATAGGCTTAGATGTGATCGAAGGCAACTTGGCAGCATTTTGACCAATTTTGCCCAAATTTGAGTTTTCTTATCTAAAAGTGTGTTTCAACCCAATCTCTACTTTTTGGATTAAAAATGATGACCTTTGACAATTGCAAGTGAATTATCATCGTTTATTGCTAAATGGCATCAATTCTTGACTTTTTACATGCGCACCACCCCTCTTGTGTTTGTGAATGATTTGGTTGAATTGTGACTTGAGCAAGATATGAGAGCTCAATGCCTATGAAATCACTTGATAGAAGTATCAATTTCAAGTTGTTCATTCATGTGGTGTGAAATTGTTGGATGAAGTGTTGGATTAATTTTCATGTAGGAGACCTTATGTTGAGAATCATGCCAGTGACCCCTCTTTGACCCGACTCTTCACTCACCGTCTTCTTGTCCCTCTTCCTCATGAAAGGATGCCAAAGTGCACATATCAGCCGTGGCCACCTCCAAAATTTTGGGTTGGCCCCATCTACATCTCACTGCTTCACTCTCATCATCATATGCCCTACCTACTCTAAGGGAAAAGAAAAAAAAAAGAAAAAAAAATAAAAAGATGCTCCTATTTAAGAGCATCCAAACAAAGAAAAGATGAGTGTGTAAAATAACTCATAAAGCTTACCGCAATCCTTTCTTCCATTTTCATACCCATTGAGCTAGGAAACATCAAAATTAGCTCATTTTGCCCTTTCCACAGCCATGTGGGTCATTTGGTGTGATTTGAAACATAAGGTTGAATATATGAAGGTGAAACAACACTCATAGTCATCCTAGATTAATGCCATCATGAAACGGTCTACCCATAACTACATGGAAGAAATATGGATAACTTGTGTGTTTCATGCACTATATTTTAAGTTCATATGCTTTGTGCTCTTTTCATAATTAACTTGTGATAGCAGGAGAGGAGAGAGGTGGAATGCATGTACTTAGTCATTATTGATCCCATTCAGCAATAATCATCCTTTGCATTGCATGCATCATTTATGGATTGTGGAAAATTGTAGAGAGATTGGGTTGGATCATACTTGAGGACAAGTATGTTTTAAGTTTGGGGTGGTGATTCATCCCTATTTTAGGGATTCATCTTGTGTCATAGTGCATTTCAATCACATCTATACCTGTTAGATTACATGTTATTTTCCTCAATATGCATATTTGTGTAAAATGCACTTATGGACATTATTCACATGTTTTTCAGGCATTTGGACCATGCTTGATGGAAGAGAGAAAGAGAAGAAGTGATCCTAGAGTTTCTCTACCCTTGGAGAGACCCAAAGTGAAGTTTGATGCTCCCTCAACCTACCCCTAGCAGCCAAAGATCCACTGAAGCAAAGATGTCCAAGAAAATCCAAAGAATCAAGTCAAAGTGTTGATCCAGAGACCAACATGGCCGTGGTACCACATAACGACCGTGGTAGGACACTTGCAAAATCAACAGGTTCAGAGCTCAATTTAGAAATTGCTGTAGCCGTGGACCACAGAACGGTCGTGGTGCACTGACTCCAGAGCGGTCGTGCTGCTCAACACAACCGTGGTGCCTACAGAGAGAATGGTCATGGAGCCAAGAACAAGCAGCTGAATTAGAGCCACTACGACCGTGCTACCCTTACCCCACCACGGTCGTGGTGACCACCATGACCGTGCCATTTTCAGTACAAAAGTGACCTATTCCCTACAATTTTTCACCATTTCTCACCACAATCGCTCTTATCCACCACGACCGTTCTCACCCCTCCCCATCACGGTCGTGGTGACCACACTACCTACAAAAAACCTAGCTACTTTTGCACTATTTTTCCCATACTAACCCTACTTAACCTAGTACTTCCCCCACACCTATATATACCTAGGTGGTGGTTGGAGCTCGAGGATGGCCACCTCTATCTCCCTCCATTCCACTTCATTTCCACCTCCATTCCACACTATTTCACCATTTCCACCACCCAAAACACTAGTTTATCCTAGTTTCTACCCATATTCCCCTTCATTCCACACCATTGCACCTTGGAGGAGAGAGGAGGATGCCCTACAACAGCTGAAGTGGAGGATTTTTTCATCTACACTGGTCTTCATGGATTCTTATACCTCTTTCTCCCTTATTTTTGCACTTTGCATTGTTATGAGTAGCTAGGCCCCTTAGGTGGGCTGTTTGGGGTGTAAAATGTTACTTTGATACCATGTTGGGAGAAAATGATATGTAAACTTTGTAATTCCATTTGCTAATGATTGTGTTCCATTTCTATCTCACTCTCCATAAATTTCATGTTAGTTTGTGCTTGAAATCACCTAGGAATTTGGGGAAATTGATTATATGGGTGAATTTTGGGATTTGCTCCTAGGTCCAATTCTTAGATCCCTAGCTAGCTACCCATCCTCCTACATCCTAGTCAATCTTCCTAACCCTAGTTGAGAGATCTAAGTAGCTAGTTTAGATGAAATTGGTGTCTTTAGCATGGAGCTTTCTCAAGGTTAGAATGTGGGTGATGGGAGGCCTAAAACTTTACTTCCACGCCCTTTACTAATTTCAACCCCTAATCATCCTAAGATCATATAACCTAGAAACCTAGGCTTTTTTAGACTCTTATTGAAATACACCTAAGCACTAACCCAATTGAGCCTCACAACGTCAGTAGGGAGTGTTAGGGACTAGTTCCCCTACACACAACCTAACATATCCATGGTCAATTAGTAGCTTAAGATAATTCATTAGACTCTAACTTTTTGTTTGGTTTGATAATCTAAATGGAATTATAATGTTCATATGTCACCCCCCAACTTAAGTGATAAGTGCATCCCCATAACATCCCACATCTCCCTTAATTGCTTGAAAAGCCTAGTTTCCATCTTGCTTAGCTAGTGTTAGTTTAATTAGATCTTTTCTTGCTTAGATAGCTTGTTGCCCTATTCTTACTTTGTTCTTGCTAGTTTAACTCTTTCATTTCTCTCTTGCTCTTCTTGCATGCCTTACTATAAATTTCCTTTTCATACCTAACTTAGTATTTTCCTGCTCAATTAGTCTTAGTCTAGTTTAGGGCTAACTTAGATTTCATTCTCGCCTTTAATTTCTTTTTTGCTCACCTTAGTTTAACAAATAAATCACCTTTAGACCCTTAACCCTAGTCTCTACAGTAGGAACCTAGCAAAACTAACTCCTCTCTGGTGCCCCCTTTCTCCCTGTGGATCGACCCTATACTAACCTCCCTCCTATACTATGACACGACCTTGTACACTTGCGAGTGTAGTGTTTTAGTTTGTGCAAGTGTATTAAGTGTAGGAATATTATAAATTTGAAAGTGAATCAACCTGTATCCTCCCGTCTGTGGAGTTCCATCCATTCAAGTCTCAATTAAGTGGTGTGTAATGCCATTGGCGGGGGCACACCAAGCTTTTTGGTGTCGTTGCCAGGGATAGAGGCACTCGGCCTAGCTAGTTAGTGTATCTTAGCCTTTCCTATTGCCCTCATCATTGCTATTCTTCATTCTTTGTTCACTTTTGCATATTGCCATTCTAACGTGGTTTCTTGATGTTTGTTTGTGTATCCTGCAGGTGACAGTTGTGCATGCGCCATACACATTTTACTTGTACTGAATTGGTGTTGTATGACCTCGAGAGAGGTAGGAGGAGACACCAAAGTTGCCGCAAGCAACACCAAGTAGTTGACATGGCATAAAACAACCCTCATGGAAATGCTCAACAACCGCCTCAACCCAACCGCTCCCTCCATGAGTATTTCACCCTGGGGAACTATATTTCTCCCATTGCCACCCTTGTTGACCAAATGTTGGGTCAACTATTCTCCATTCCACCCACACTCCTTGGACTCCTCCCTACCTATTATGGGATGGAGAATGAAAATCCCTACCATCATATTGATGCCTTCCTTGTGGCTTATTCCACCTTCCACACCCCCCACTGCCACCAATGACTCCATCTGGAGGACTCTTTTCCCTTTTTCTCTGAAGGAAAAGGCTAAAGAATGGTAGATTTTAAAGTCAAAGCTGGTGACTTGGAATGTAGTCAAAACTGAGTTTCTCAAGAAGTTCTTCCCAATTGCCAAGCTGACTCACATGAGAAGATGTATCACCACCTTTTCCCAAAAGGAAAATGAACCTTTCCACGAGGCGTGAGAAAGGTTCCAAAAGCTCCTTCATGACTGCCCCCATCACGAGGTACCATTGTGGCAACTCGTCCAAGCTTTCTAGACCAGGCTTGAAGAGTTAAGCCAGAATAATGTTGACTCATCATGTGGAGGCACATTCATGGAGAAGCCACCTGAGGAGTTGTGGCCATTGTTTGAACACCTTGATGAAAATTCATGCCATTGAGTTTCTACTAAAGTGGAACAGTGCAACCGGAACTATGTCCCACCACCTCCTCCTGTTGCTCCAGCCTGCACCGTTGCCAACCCCGACATGATGAAGATGATGGAAGACATGATGAATATGATGAAGAGCCAAGCTGGTGGTTCTTCTAGTCAATCCACCATGGCAGTTGAAGTCAAAGAAGAGGAAGTTCATGCTTTGCACTCTTTTGACAACCAGAACAATCAAGGTCCTATGCCCAACACTTACATTCCCCAGTGGAGAAACCATCCTAATTTTTCATGGAAACAACAAAATGAAGATGGTCAAGGACAAGGGCAGCCAAGGCCATGATATAGCTCCAAGTTTGAGGATGAAGTGCTTGGAAGATTGAGAAGTTTGGATGAGGTAAAAAAGGATGTATCCTCACATGGGCAGTCCATTAGCTGTCTTTATAAAAGATTGGACCAAATATCTCTTTCACTTTCTAGGAGGGAGGAAGGAAGACTCCTATCTCAACTAATGCCAAATCCAACCAATGATGGAACTTTCATGGGAAATACTCAAAGTTCATATGATCCATCTTCATATCAAGCACCACCAAATCCCTACACTCCATCACCTCCGCAAACCCCTCTCAACTATCAATATGCTCCACCTCCACCTCACTCATACCAACAACCACCTTTGCAATACCACCCCCATCCACAACAACCACAACCACTAAAACAACCACAACCACAATTCATCATTCAAAATCCCAACTCACCCCACCAAAGACCACCACTACCACAACAAATACAACAAAATCCACAAGCTTCCTCTTCCTATACCCATGAGTAGGTGAATGTGGTGATAGTTTTGAGGAGTGGACAGACTTTAGAGCAGCCCCATGATACTGTTGTTGTTAATAGAGCAGCCAGTGAGGATAGATGTGATACTATGATTAGACAGGTTGATATTAAGATCCAGCTTGATGGTACTGTGATGGGAACTAGAGTTGATATCGTGGCACCGAGAACTGATACTGTGATACCGAGAATTGATACTGTGATTCCCGTGATTCCAGCTGATGATTTTGTTGATCTGAGCTGTTTGGGAGCCCAACTTCCCCCATTTCCTGATGCTCTTAAGGAGTCTTCTGTTGAGAGAAGAAAGAAGAAACATACTAAAGATATCATGGAAACCTTGAAACAAGTGAAGATAAACATTCCTTTGCTTGATTTGGTCAAGGAAATCCCTTCCTATGCTAAGTTTCTAAAAAAAATGCGCACTTTTGAAAGAAAGACAACGAGGAGAACACCCAAGAAGGTCAAGTCATTGAGCAAGTGAGCTCAATTCTACAACACACCATGCCAAGAAAGAGGAAAGACCACGATGCTCCCATCATCTCATGCTACATTGGGGCATATCGCATAGACCAAGCCCTTCTATACTTGGGTTCTAGCATGAACTTGATGTCGTATGATGTGTTTTGCTGAGCTCCAAATGGGACAATTAGGCTCGGCTCATTGTACTTTGCAGTTGACCAACCGATTAGTGAAGATGCGTAGAGGGCATGTGGATGATGTGCTAGTTAGAGTGGATGATGAGACTTCTACTTTCTTCCCCGCAGACTTCATTGTGCTAGATATGGAAAAATATACAAGAAGGGTACCTATCATCTTGGGTAGGCCATTCCTAGCTATAGCTGATGTAGTTATTTATGTTAGAACTAAGACTTTGTATGTGACATTCATGCACATGAAAATCTGATTGAACATTTTTAAATCTTCAGCTATAACCGAGGTGATAGGAGCCACTGAAGAAGATTGCTATCTTGTTGAATGCCTTCATGAGATTGTACAGGAGTGCCTACCTACGTGGATTTAGACTTCCAATCAAGCTAGAGGTTTAAAGCCAATAGTTGAGTTCCTCGATGATGATGATGATGAAGAGGTTGAAGTGAAGAGATCACCTTGGGTGCTGCAAGTGAGGGCATCCCATCAATTGTTGAGCCATTAAAGAACTCTCTTAAAGAACCTCTCTTGAGCTCAAGTCACTCCCCAAAGGACTGAAGTATGCTTTTCTAGGCTCAAATGACACCCTCCTAGTGATCATGTCTTCCATTTTCTCTCTAGAATAAGAAGAGGCATTTATGAAAGTCCTAAAGAACATTCAAGCCATTAGATAGTCTATTGCCAATTTGAGGGGTATTGACCCCTCCATTTGTGTGTGTAGGATCTATTTGGAGGATGATGCAAGGTTGACCCACCAAATACAAAGGCAGTTGAATCCAAAATTGAAGGAAGCTGTAACTCAAGAGGTTGTGAAGTTGCTAGATTCTGGGATTATCTATCTAATTTCTAATAGCACATGGGTGAGTCCCTTCCAGGTTGTATCAAAGAAGGGCGGGACCACAGTTGTAGAGAATGTGGATGGTGAGCTGATGCCTATTAGAGAGCAATCAAAATGGAGAATATGTGTTGACTACAGGAAGCTCATTGAGAAGACCAAGAAGGACCACTATCCTCTTCCATTTCTTGATCATATTCTAGAGAGGTTTGCGAGGTAATGTTTCTATTTCTTTCTTGATGGATACTCCGGGTACTTCCAAATTGTTGTGCATCCTACAGACAAAGAAAAGATGACATTCACTTGCCCAAGTGGTACTTTTTCTTATCGTAGAATGCCATTTGGGTTGTGTAATGCCCCTTCTACTTTTGAGAGATTTGTGACCTCAATCTTTGATGATATGCTTGATTCATTTCTTGAAGTGTTCATGGATGATTTCTTGGTTTTTGGTAAAACCTTTGACGAGTGCTTGCTCCATTTGGCTGTCGTTCTTGAGAGATGTGTCAAGGTTCACCTAGTGCTATCTTGGAGAAGAGCCATTTCATGGTACTCAAAGGCATCGTTATGGGCCAGTGGGTTTCAAAAGAGGGATTAAAGTTGATAGGGCCAAGGTGGTCCTTATTGCTACTCTCACAATTCCTTCTACCGTGAGACATGTCCGGTATTTCTTGGGACATGCAGGCTTCTATCGCCGCTTCATCAAAGATTTTAGCAAGATCTCAACACCTCTCTATCACTTTTTGGAGAAAGATGTTGAGTTTCATTTAGATGACAAGTGTGTTGAAGCCTTCAACCATTTGATGGAAAAGCTAGTTTCTGCTCCTATAATGCAGCCCCCAGACTTTCTTTTCCATTCGAGATCATGACTGATGCATCTGACATGGCAGCGGGGGATGTACCGGGCCAAAGAGTTGGTCGGATTCCACATGTCATCTATTAAGCTAGCAAGACTCTAGATGAAGAAAAAAGAAACTACACAACTACTAAGAAAGAGTTACTTGTGATTATCTTTGCTCTTGACAAGTTTAGATCATATCTTTTACAAAACAAGGTGATTATATACACAGATCATGCTACATTGAAATATATAATGGAAAAGACAGACTCAAAGCCAATGTTTATCTGTTGGATATTGTTGCTTTAAGAGTTTGATATTGATATTGTAGACAAGAAGGGAGTAGAAAATTCTTCTACCGACCATCTCTCCCAAATTGAAGCACCTTTTGATGACACAAGTAGAATCAAAGAGGCAATGCCGCATGAGCAGTTGTTCCTACTCTCATTCACTCAAAGGCCATGGTATAAACACATAGCTAACTTCTTAGCTAGTGGAAGGATACCAAGCACTTGGACGAGGGAGGAAAACAAAAGGTTGTTTGATATGGACAAAAATTATGTTTGGGATGATCCTCGTCTTTTCAAGTTTTCCCCAACCAACTTATTGAGAGATGTGTTCTGGAGATGGAGCACCAAGAAATTCTATCTATGTGCCATTCTGGAGTTTGTGGGGGCCATTTTGATGGAAAACGCGTTGCTGCCAAGGTTCTCCAAAGTGGATTCTACTGGTCCTCTTTGTTTAAAGACGCCCATGAATTTTGCAAGTGTTGTTTGAAGTTCCAAAAGGTGGGAACTATCTCTAAGAGAGACATGATGCCTCTATCACCCATTCTTGTGGTGGAAGTGTTTGATGTTTGGGGGATTGACTTTATGGGTCCTTTTCCCCCCTCTTTTGGATGTCTACATTTTTTTTGTAGTTGATTATGTGTCAAAGTGGACCGAGGTTGTTGCACCAAGGACAAATGATCACAAAATGGTGTGTGACTTTGTGAAATCTAGTATTTTTAGCCGGTTTGGTATTCCAAGAGCTATGATTAATGATGGGGGAAGTCACTTCATCCATCGCACCTTCAAAGGCTTGCTTAAGAAACATGAAGTGAACCATTGTGTGGCTACTCCTTACCACCCCCAAACAAGTGTTCAAGTTGAGTTGGCCACTCTGGAGATAAAGCTTAATCTAGAAAAGACGGTGAGACCAGACCACAAGGATTGGTCACTACATCTCAATGAAGCTTTACGGGCGTATAGAACTACATGTAAAGCCTCGATTGGCACCAGACCGTTCAGGCTTGTGTATGGCAAGAGCTGCCATTTGCCGGTTAAGATGCAACATAAGTCATTATGGGCTTTGAAGGCAATGGACTTTGATGGAGAGAATGTCAGAATGAAAAGAAAGTTTCAGCTAAATGAATTAGACGAGATGCGCCATGAAGCTTATGGAATGTCCAAGTGCTACAAAGAGAGAACAAATTTTCTACATGATAAGATGATCAAGAAGAAAGACTTTGAGCCTAGAAATTGGGTACGGCTATATAACTCAAGGATGAAGTTCTTTCCCAAAAAACTTCGATATAGATGGAAAGGGCCCTATCTCATAAATTAGGTGTATCCATCCGGAGCTGTGTTGATTTGTGAGAAACAAGGAGCTAAAGAATTCATTGTGAATGGTCAAACATTGAAATCAGTTATCAAAGTAGGTTTGGACAAAGCAAATCAAAGTTTTGATATAGTGATGCTTGTTGAAGAACATACAGTTGATGAGGAGAAGTGCTTTAATGCAGATGAAAGAGACATTTACTACAAAGATGCTTTGGGAATCCCATCGAGATGAATGGAATTCAAGAATCAATAAGCCTGACTGAAGACGTAAAATTTAGCACTAGTAGGAGGCAACCCACCTAGGTTTGGGAGCTTTTTCATCCAACCTTCTCTTTTTGATACTTTTTCTTTCTTTTCCATGAAATATACACACATGTGTTTAATAGTTTTCTTTTAGTTTTGAGGACATGGTTGGTTTTAGGCACAAAAGAGAGATGTATCTGAGGTGAATCATGGCCACTAAGATCAATTTGTGGCAAAATCTCGAACAAAAACAAACTTCTTGAATTTGAGCTAAAAAATTAAAGAAATGTCCCCCACCACAGCTGTAGAGCTTGCCACGACCATGGCCACAGTAGTCCAACACGACCGTAGTATACCACCACGGTTGTGGGAAATAATTACCAAAGAATTCAGAGGATCAGGTTGATTGGCCAAGTTGTACACAAATGGCCATGGCCGTGGTCAACTGCCACAGCCGTGTCAAGGATAGATGGCCACAACCATGGAAGAAGACCACGATCGCGGTGAGGTCAGTTGGGTATGCTCTTCATCAACAACACGGCCGTGGCGCCCACCACGGTCATGCTACCGAGCCCTTACCATGACCGTGACCACCTTCCACGACCGTAGCGCGTCCCAACCCCACAAAAAATTATAACTAAAACTCCTCTCCATCCCAACCCTCCCCTCATTCTATCTTTTTCCTTGGAAGTGCATGACTGTGGCGGTGAAACCCGACCCCCAGTTCCTCCAAAATCACCTAAAAGGCCCCGTATCACCTCCAATCACTCCCTAGTCATCCCTCTACCATTCCAATTCTATTTCCACACCAAATCATCCAACAATCCGCCCTCCATCACCACTCTCACCTCCATTTCATCCTACAACCACCCCTACTAAAAACCTCCACCAAAACCTCCATTTGTCATCCAAACCAAAAACTAACCATTCACCCACCATCCAAACCTCCATATCATTCCATTCCACCCCTTATTCCACCTCCATATCATCCTCTATCCAAAAATCCAAATTTCACAACCCTACCAGCACCTCCATATCCAAAAAAGTGATGGGAATCACTAAGGCAATGAAAAAAGGGGCTCAAAAGAGCCTTGAGGTGATCACCGGAGGTAAAGTGTGCACCAAGAAGCCTCTTCCCAGGTATCCATGCCTTCACACACTCCCTCACCATGCAATTCCAATGACCAATTTCTCCCCCGCTCGATGATCTCTAGTGCATCCCACACACGGTCATCCGACAACCATCACATCACCGATGAGACATATAGGGAAGAGGAGGAGGAGGCATCCAAGGAGAATATTGATGACTTGATCGATGAGGTCGAGTCGTTGGTTCCAAAAAGAGGCCAAAGATCCAAAGCAACCCCGTCCTCATCACAACATCTGCCAAAGCCCACTTTGGCCCGCCATTCGACATCTTCCATGGCAGAGGGGCACAAGCAACAACCGCAAGCAAGGAGGCAATTGCATCCAGAAGAAGAACAATTTTCACATTGGTATCCCGAACAACGGGTACCTATATTGATACAAGGTCTAGGTCTCAATCATACATGATGGATGAAGAAGAGGATAACAGTGATGATGAAGAGATGGAATTGTCGGCTGAGGTAGAGGATATATTGGCACAACCAGAGGATGACAAATTGAAGGCCTTGGGAAAGGTCCCCACTGGAGTGTCCTTTGGAAGAGGACACAGACAAAAACAAATTGCCCTCACATACCCAAAATGCATGACAAGGAGAGTTGTCTCCACCATGTATGGATTTGAGAAGGTCATTGATGAACTGGGAATCAAGGTGGTTGTGGAGAGTAGTTTGAAGAAAGTTGGGTTTCAGAACGTTCTTTTCACACCCCAACCAACTTATACCATGTTGACTCAAGAATTCTTCGCAACGCTTGAAAAGACAAAGGTGAGAGGTGATGACGCAATCAAATTTGCCATGATGGGCAAAATGCACACTCTCACGACAGCAAAATTGAATTGCATATTTGCTGCCAACCCCAAAGAGGCTAAGAAAATGGATGAAGGCCTACTTGAAAGAGAGATGAATTTTAATTATGCAAATTTCTGGTACATCTTAATAGGAAGAAAGGACTATTATGCTGGTGTAACAACCCCGCCTCCCGGTAACCCCAAATTAAGGGAGACCAAAAGGTTAGTGTCGTTATCTTAATTAACAGGATCAAAGGTTCGACAAATGATCAATAACAATTATTAAATTCTACCAACTATACTGAAATAGGGAAAAAATAAAAACTTTGCATACCTTTTAAAAACTGGAATTTCTAAACTTCTATCCATGAAGATGCTAATCTAACTAATCCTCCTGTGCACGTTAATCCTCATTTAATTCCACATATGCCACTTTACTGTTTATTCTTTTCATTTGTACCTAAAACACCGACAAACAAAACATTGGTCAGCAAGAAGCTGGTATGTGGGGGAAACAATAATCGTGCAACTATAATAACAAAGTAATCAGCCAATTATCATTTAACAGCCAAGATTATGTTTTAAACCATACTACTCAATCCTTTCCTATCCCCTATCTCTGTGCTATCCCTGTAGTGGACCGAGATACTACCTCTCTCTAGGTAGATCCTTATTAAACCCCGCATGATCCTACCTAACAGGTAGATCAATATCTAGGGTTGAGTCGCATGGCACTACCCATAGGTAGTCCAATCTCTGACTCAAAGTGACTTGTTGGATCTACCCCATTGGTAGCCATATACTAAGTCATTCAATGACCTGATGGGCCTACCCCATTGGTAGCCATGTACTAGGTCAACCCATTAAGCTACAAAGGGGACTAGGATCTGAGCTAATAGACACGTCTCCTATGTGATAGACATATTCACATTATAATTTGCATGAATTAAATTCATCCAACAATTAATTCAAGTCATGATGTAAACAATGATAAAATCCTTGGAAAACTAATGTGGGATAATCTTAAGCGTAACCACATACCTGTTAAGCAGACTTGAATGCAGAAATAACTCAACCAATCAAGAAATCAAGCAAGTACACACAGGTTGATCCTGAAAAGGCATCCAATTTTTCTATCATTAATCATGTCATCATGATCTATTTATACTAGTTATTTCCTAGGGTTATTTGTCCTTTTTAGGGTTTTGAGCATAATTAGGGTTCCACTTTAGTTTTATTACTTTAAACCCTAATTTTATCAAATCACTTGCAAGCCCTAATTATTTCATCTTTCTTTCACAAAAGATTCTAATTTCATCTTTTAGTGACAGGAAACCATAGTTTCAGATTAGAAGTACTTTTCTTTTCTTTTTCTCTTGTTTAGGGTTTCTAAACATATTAACCCTTTATTAGGTTTAAAACCCTAAACTTTGCAATTCCATCATCAGAACGGGTTAAAACCTAACTTTATTATTAAACAAGTTAACCATGCTTGAATTAACCTAATTCCAAGATTAAATCTATCTTTGATTAACAATTAGGGTTTTCTAATTACAAATTAGCACTTTTTCCATCAAAATATGCACTTTTGCAAAAATATACAGATTTAGGTGTCCAAACCATTTTTAATGCATCCCTCATATTTTTCTAATCATTTTTCATGTATTAACTTTCCTCATCCAAGTTTTCTAGATCAAGCTATGATTTTAACAACAGAAATCCATTTAATTGATTTATTAGCAATTTCCAGAAAAGTATGGACCGTTTGATCTGTGGTCAGTTGGTCCACTTAGGATCCAACGACCAAGATCATGCGCGCTTATTTTCAATCAACAAAACAACCGAATTACTAAACTAACCTCGACGTGCTATAAGAAGGTGAGGGGTATCTTGGTAATTCTACGAGATCCCTTCTTCTTCAACCTCCCGCTCTCGCTGTTGTTGCGAGGGTCAACTGTAAGGTTGACTCCTTGATATAGTCATCTGTCGAGTGCGCCAAGAAGCCAGAAAACTTCATCTTCCCCCGTCAAAGTCAACCGTAGGTGTAATTTCCTGCCAAAGATGTGCCGTGATGCCCTCCTACTCGCCACACTCTAGTGAGATTGGTTGCTGATACAGGGGTGTAGGTCAAGGCAAAGCATGCAATTGAAGGTGCGAGGAAGATCCTTGAACTCCACCGCAGAGGCTAGACTAGCGAAAAGAGGTGTTGGTGCCCTCGCGCATCCTCCCCTATATATAGGGTCGAGGTCAGGTTCATGAGGTTTGGGCGTTTCCCAAAACCATGACCAAATCTAGTGAAACAGGGATGATCCCCCACAGTTTCCTCTCCTGAGTCTAATGGGACCAACACCAAGCTGGCATGTCCACTGGATCGCAAGAAATCAAGGTGGGAAAGTTTCCCTAGAACTTGCAAAGTCCTATTCCGCTTGGGACTTAGACGATGATCATCCATCGTTGGATTAAGATCCAACAGATCTCATCGCTCGCGATCAAACACAAGGGGAAAGATATATTTCTTTAATTCAGAATAATTCCCAAATTGGAGATAACTTGGAAAATTGATATCTCCCAAACCATAACTCCTATTTGTCTCAAACTTTAAGGGAACGTTTGTCTTGGCATTATCTAGCTTTGTAAGAAATTTGGGAAACAAATTGCATTGGATGAGAAGGCTTCCTTCTCTCCCAAGTTATTCATTAATTTATTCAAAATTAATTGTTATTTCTTTTCCCTTTGCCATTATCTTGTTATTCTGGGTCCCTTGGACCTCAAGAAATCCCAAAGACACGGATTCCCATATTGGGGAATATCTATTTACCTTTATCTTCTTTTAAAAGTCTATTTCTCATATTCTCCTTATCCTTTTTATTAAAATATATCTTTTTGAGGATTTCTTTTTATCTCTCTTTTTATTTTCCTCGTTGACATCCCTTTTAATATTAGGAATCCTTTAGATACGAAAATCCACCAAGGATAACTCCATTATACCTCTTTCCACTTCTTCTCTACATTTTGTCATTGTTTTCAATTTCTTTCTCAATAAAGAAACATTTAATTGATCTTTTCTTTTCTTATTGCATTCTCTATGCAACTTTGGTCTCCTTGGAACCCATGGAACCCCAGAGGCACGAAATCCAACTTTGGATTATATTCTTTTGCCTTCTGGAGGTTTCCACACCTTTCTTTTCTCAAAAACTTAATTATTCATTTACTAATTGAATTTCCTTGTTATTGGGCCCAATAGCCAATAAAGCCCACAAAGCAATCATCAAGGCCATTGTAACGAAATTCATGCATTCAATCAAAAGAAATCTTTATTTGTTCATTTATATTTAATATTAGAAATTATATTTCTCAGCAAATGAACCCAAAATTGGGGTTGTAACATCCTTCCCCTCTTATAAGAATTTTGTCCTCAAAATTCCATCAAGCAAGCAAACAAACAGGATAATCCTTTCTTATGTCCATCAGGGCTCCCGTGTGGCTTCACCCTTTCCATGGTGCTTCCCAAGAACCTTCATCATCTCATATTCTTCCATCTGAGTTCTTTCTTACCTTGGTATATTGTACCCTCATAGGTGACTCAGGACTTTTCAGCTTCTCAAAAAGTTGAATAGGTTCAGGGCTCAACACATGGCTTGGGTACCTCACATAGTTCTCTAGACCAGACATATGGAACTCATCACATATCATGTTATCCTGTGGGGTAAGGTTAAACACAACCTTCTCCACCAATCCATCTCAAATGGACCCATATATCGGGGACTCAACTTTCTTAGCTGTAGCTTAGAGGGGTCGGATTTTCACATTATATTCTCCCACAGTGAACTGCATGTCAGTTTGCTTTGCATCAGCTCGTGACTCATGTCACACTTGGGCTCTCTCTTAGCCATTGCATGATCAAGCGACTTCATCAGCACACACTGTGGTTCTTTTCTGACCTTCGCGAGGCCTCTTTCACCAACATCATCATAATGAACTGGTGACCGACACAACCTCCTTATAGAACTTATTGCATCCTGATAAAGGCTATGATTGTAACGCCCGGGCCCACTGCCCAAGGCTCTAGTAGAGTTTCAAGAATGACGACTGTCCCCACAGACCACCACTAGCCTTAACTGTGCGCTTTGTCCTCACTCATGCGCATGCCAGGATCAACTTCCTGATAGGTCACCCATCCTAGTACTACTGCAAGTTGAGCACGCTTAACTATGGAGTTGTTAGTGATGGGCTCCCAGAAAAGGAGGTGCACCTTGGTGGTATGGGTAGTCCAATCATTCCTTTTAAGATCATGTTATCTGAGGCCTCAAATCCCGAGATGTTACAATCATTCCCACTTAGACTCTTGACGTCCTCGTCAAGTCTCAACTATATGGCCTCATAATCTGACCCCATTTCATTACAGACACACAATGGCCCATGGACACCTAGCTACCGATCATGGAATACCAATGCAAGGGTGGCTACGTCAACCATGGACAACCCTTTCCTACATGCCTAGACTGCACAGCACAAGACTGGCATGTCACATGCCCATGTGGGCCCCACCTACTGGAGGGGTTATGGCTCTGATACCATTTGTAATGCCCGGGCCCACTTCCCAAGGCTCTAGTAGAGTTTCAGGAATGACGACTGTCCCCACAGACCACCACTAGCCTTAACTGCACGCTTTGTCCTCACTCATGTGCATGCCAGGATCAACTTCCCGATAGGTCACCCATCCCAGTACTTCTCCAAGCTGAGCACGCTTAACTATGGAGTTCTTAGTGACGGGCTCCCAGAAAAGGAGGTGCACCTTGGTGATATGGGTAGTCCAATCATTCCTTTTAAGATCATGTTATCTGAGGCCTCAAATCTTGGGATGTTACAATGGTGGTTAACATCACATCTTAAGAGTTGTCTCTTTGTATCACCCTAAACAAGCACACTTGCTCTCATCAAACCCTCTAGTCTGGATCATACTAACCATTAGTTAGGGGTGATAGGCGAAACTGACACCGAGTTCTTCATGTACCTACTTCCACCTTATGGAAGTGAACCTTTAGGTCATACTCAAGAACTTTTGAACTCATATCATGGTGTAGTTGAACCGTCTCTCTCACATGTAGTTCAAATCGATCTATCTCCTGACAGTACTCTTTCTTTTTCATGTTATCTAGGTAAGGCGATCTACCATAACCCATATTGCATCATGACTTTCCTTGGTCAAGGGGAGACTTTCCACATCATCCAAAGTGATGAACTCCCATTCCCTCTTAGAGACTCTTTTATCCTCTATATCGATACACTACGTTACTGGTGTTCATTCGTTACCTCCTGGCTTGCATGCAACATACCACATGCAGCCTCCTCTCCAGCATCCATAGTACTGCTACCACTCATTATCTCAGTAGTACCATGATGTATGGTGATCTTAAAATCATGATTTCCTGTATATCATGATGCCTCAAAATTGATTCCTCGGAAACCCTAAACCACTCTCATCAGGGTTTCATCACCTTCCTATCCAAAGAGGTGTATCTGAGGTTCTATCACCATCCTTTCATTATATTAAGGACTAGGCTGGCTAACCAAACAACCACTAACTTGTTCAACATATTTTGTTACATCTGAGTGTTAGCCAAACATATCTTCTTTCCAAACTTAAGATTAGCCTAACAACCTCAACTTCTTCTAACCATTAGCTAAACTAGGAAGCTATATCTCAACCAGAGCATCCATAACCACTTCACATCCTTAGGTATTAGGTAATGTTGAAGACAAACACCTTCATGTATTCCACTTATCATTTCATCTCAAACTCTAAGTCTATGTTCATCAAGAAACTATGAGTTCATCCTTATGGTGATCAATCTCAACCTTGCACAATTTGCAAATTCCACATACCTTCTACTAGAAACATCCTTATTTCTCTTACTATTTGTAACCCATCCATGTATCGTTTATTTCACAAGGGTATGTTATTATCTCTTTCCTCATACCCCATAGAAATGTTCCAACTCACAACATCTTTTATCCTTGGTGTATGGCATGCGTACTGTCCTATCTCTCACTTCCATAAAAAGAGGAAATAAGCATTTGGTGGTCGTCCAAACACAAAGTTCTTCTTGTTCCAAGAGTAGAGATGGTACATTCCACCTTGCCAGTACACCTTTAACTCTAAGTTGAAACGTGCTACATATGTCTCTACACTACAAACATCTTTATATCAAAGCTACTTCCATGGAAATTGATCTCGAACCTACTTGGGTCCACACACAATCCTTGGTCATCTCCTCTGGGTCTATAGGGTGCCGGCACTTTTGGGGTCATCCCTCTTCCCTCATGCATCTGAGAGT
This sequence comes from Alisma plantago-aquatica, assembly GCA_963693085.1. Lineage (NCBI taxonomy): Eukaryota > Viridiplantae > Streptophyta > Magnoliopsida > Alismatales > Alismataceae > Alisma > Alisma plantago-aquatica. The sequence goes on along the minus strand of OY856410.1, from coordinate 463,824,231 downwards.
GCCCTACTCATCTGCCCTTTGGGTCCCATGAGTTCATGAAGGTGATCAATCTCCTAACCCATGGCCCTCAGACAACGATAGTTGTTACCTCCCAACCCCATGGTCATGTCCAACTAGGGAATTAGGCAACTCCTACTTCCATCGGTCTTATCCCCACCTGACCCTAGGATAGACTTAGGATTCTAACATAGTACATGTCCAGATTAGAACCTTACCCAAGCATTCATCATCTCTCTCTGCATTCATGGGATGACTTTCATCCTTTCATAAGGGTCATGGCGACCTGCCTACCTTGGTCAGGCCCCATACTAGTTACCTCCATGGTAACACATCCTCTTGCAATTAGAGATGGTTAACTATGGGTCTACAAGTTCATTCTCTTACCATGTACTCTTCACTTAGCTTCTCTAGATCCTATGAAACCTCTTTAGGTTACCTCAAAATCAACAAAACTGATATACACCCTACAAAAGGGTCCCTCTCCCAGGATGGGAGGAAACTACAACTCTTGACAACAAGGTCACAATCGTCCCTAGGGTTTACATTCGCATGATCATGCCTAAACCAGCAGCTACTAAGACACAATAAGACCACCTATTAAACCATGCTAGGTCATACTTGTTCTCTTTCCTCAACATTAGATCAACTTAGTTGTGAGGGGTTCATCAAACATACCCTTAACTTAAGGGGTTCCCTTTTCCTCTACACATGAGGAGTACCATGCTCAAAACTATAGAGACTCGAATTTCATTATGAGCATCAGGTACACTGCTTCCCCTCTTAGGCCTAGGAACCCTAGGTCCATCTTTGGGTGTCCAACTGCATGCTCAATCTCTTAACCATGAATCCAAGGTATGTCATATGCTTCCATAATCCTTCTACTCGAGCAACACTTTGGAGTTGAGTCCTCTTCCGGGACAACCAACTAGGTATAAAGCCTTACAACTAGTTACTTAAACCTCCTTAGGGTCTAAAGCACTCTTTATCTCATCCAGTAGGTAATCACTTATACCATAGGTACCAGAAGCATCATCCTCTCTCTAGGGTTTGGTTCCTCTAAAGATAACTAAGATATCATAAGCCTCCAGGGGTCAACCATAGGGAAACCACTATCATCCACTTAGGTCACATCATCCTCGACTCCCCACTATTCCTCATGTCTTAGAATCTAAGCTTCCAACCTTCTTTCTTGGGTCCTGCTTTCTCTTTTTAGATCTAACTCCACATCTAGCCTTACTACTAGAGGTCCCCTCTCCATGAAGTTGGATCAAGCTCACAAGCATATCCCTACCTGGGTGAAGCCTATGCTCAACTCATGTTTGGCTCAATATTATCATTAGATCTTTATGCTTACCACATAAGCTATTCAACATACTCCCTTATCCAGGGTTTCAACCTACTATCAGCACTACTGATGCACTCTGGGGTTGCAAGCTATACCCTACTTGCCTAAGCCCATAGGGTTTCTATAGGTTCTCCTCTAACCTCATCCATGAAGGAGCTATCCTTCGCTCTAACATGCACGACCCTCTCCAGGGTTGGGTCACCAAAGGTACGATGTCATTTAACCTCTTATGGCATCCCAAAGGCATGTCCAACCAAACACTCGGTCAACCATGACATCTAACTCATCATGTCATCTCTCTCTCTAACCTTCACTTAGGGTTAGGGTTAACATCATCCTCAAAGGATGTGCTAGGTCTCTACTTTTAATGGAGGTCTCTACCTCCAAGACTAACTCACTCTACTCATCCTCCTGACAAGGAGGTCTATCCTCAGGTCTCTCCTGAGGGCAATGACAAATCATGTCATACGACCCAAGCATGTATATATTCTTTAGTTTCCGCTTAATCTATTACATGCTCAATAGGGTGAGGAGAAGAGAGGAAACCCTAATCCTCTCTTATTTACATGATATCTTATTTACATGCTTTTCATTAATTTGGTGGAGGATACCTTAGACCTTATTAACCTTACCCATACCTCAATAGGGTGAGGAAAAGAGAGGAAACCCTAATCCTTAAAATACTTAAGAGAATTTGAGTTGAGAAGGGATGAACGGGATGAGAGAGTCCTAAAGGTATCTTATTTTGAGTCAAATCCTAAGAATTAGGCCAGGAAGTCACACAATCCTAGAGTCCTCGTATTCCGACTAGCGGTGTGGAGGAAAATCTTGCCAGCCCCTGGACGTGATCCTTTTCTTGACATCTCAATCATTCAAACAATCCTCTAATAACTCCCTCGGTTCTATGGAATTTGTAAAATTTAATAATTATTAATGATTAGATGTGGAACCTATGCTCTGATACCAATTGAGATAATGACACTGACCTTTTTGTCTCCCTTAATTGTAATGTCAATGGGAATCCGAAAGGTCGGCGCCGATGGGGAAGTTCATTAAGGAATCTTGCTACCGTGAGATCGGGATGAATGGGATGACCAACGGTGCTGGGATGGCGGCGCCCTACAGCTGGGTTAGCAGAGGTGTGCTACTGTCTGTGGGTGCTCTGGCAGGAGGCAGTCGTAGACGAGCCCTATCGCGAGGAAGGAGAGGACGGACCCAGAGGAACGACATAGGGTTATAGCGCTGGGCCGCTCGTGTAACATCCCTGACCTGGGTTATGAACTAACCCTAGGTGTTTTGCTTAATTATGTGATTAGATGCTTTTGGATATCTTGTGATATGTAATTAAAGCTTATGAGGAACATGTATTTCCATTTTTGTCCTTTTTGAACAATGATGTAATATTGTTTTGTTAAATATGGACCTCTGTGCAAATTACCCAAGTAGAGGGGTTAACTTGCAAATTGTACATGTTAAGATGTTCCTCTGATGATGAGACATCATAATAATGAATATGATGTAGTGATATGGATTCTCCAAGCTTGGGCACCAAGATGCAGCTTGTAGAGCAATCCTTGTGCTTGAAACCCTAGTTTTGGTGTAAAGTGCAATTTACCCAAAACATAGGGTGCAACATGTAAATTATACCCTCTAGAGTATCTATCATGACTTTTGACACCAAATAGAGTAAAGATAATGAGAAGGGATCCTTATTTGAATAATTAAATAAGAAGGATAACCTTTACAATTAAATAATTAAGTTGTATGCAAAATGACCCCTCTTATGTATACAACTTAGTAAAGTGTTTGGCTTCCTTTCCTCTAAACCTTGGACAGAGGAGGAGTTTTGCTTAATAGAAGAAGGGAGAGACGTGCCTAATGAGAGGAGAAGGACCCATATGAGAAATAAGGAAATAGTTGTCCTTATCTTGAGAATATACCCAAAGTATATAAGCACACCTCTTTTACAAGGCAAGGGATCATTTTCCTTCATCCCTTCACTTATCTCTTTGCTTTGGTCAACTAAGAGGGAGCTCAGGAGCAGAGGAGGATGACCAAACTGAATTGGGTAAGCTTTGATTGCCATCTAGCTTGTATTCATGGAGGAAGTCTTGCTACAAGGTTGGTTTGTTAGTCTTTCTTACACAAATCTTTCTTCTAGCCATCTTCTCCATCCAATTCTTGAGGAACGGACCTTGGACAACCTATGGAGCTCAAGCCACCATTAATGCTACAAATCTTGGAGCCCTGGAGCTGATCCTAAGGCGGGTTTTGTAACTCTAAACCTTAAAGCTTTGTTTATGCATCTTCTTCCTATGAAAATGTTGCTTGTTTCCCTTTCCTAGACTTTTCTAAGTGTTCTTGCAACTAAAACCGTGAAGAACAGTCCATGTTCTTAAGGTAGAAGAAGGTGGCGTTATTTCCAAAGTTAATCCCGATCCTACTTTTCCAAACAATACTCCACCTCTTGCCCAAACGGTTTGCAAAACCGTTTGGAAGCAAATGGTTTCAAAACCGTTTGAGTGCATACGGTTTCAACCAAACCGCATGAAAGAAAACGGTTTCAAAACCGTTTGGGTGTGTTGACCATGGTTGACCGTTTGGGAAATCTGTTGTAAACATTATGGATTAATTACACACCAAGAATCATTAACTAATTCCAAGTTAATCACCAATTGAAGTCACATTAGTCACCTAAACCCTAATCGGGTTTATTGATAATTTCAATGGTGCAATCATGTTGAAGTTTGGGTTGAGTAGCCCAAATGGTTTCAAAACCGTTTGATGATCACTCAAATGGTTTCAAAACCGTTTGGTGATCACCCAATACCATTTGGAGTTCTAAGTTTAAGTAGGGTTGGTCAATTGAGGGTTCAATCATATCAAGTTGTTGAATAATCAAATGCTGATTTTGTGACCAAATCTAGGGTTCAACCCTTAAGTAAATGACTTGGTTTTTGATGAAATAATGGGCACACAGTCCCAAGACCGTTTTGAGGATGTCCAAATGATCCCAAGACTGTTTGGGGTCAGTTCAAGGCCCAATTGAATGATGGTTCAATGGGTTCAACATCAATTAGACTCATGTTGATACATGTTGAAGGGTGATCGATTCGAAACCCTAATCCAATCAATTCAAACCCTAATTGGTGACCAATTGAGGTTCAATTGAGGGTCAAATCAGTAAGGATTGACCTAATTGACTTAAGTGATGAGTGCCTAACCTTTGCATGATCAATTGAGGGGTTCAACCTTAGAAACCCTAATTCAATTGGATAGGTTGAGGCACTTTTTGGTCCATGCAGTTTTGAGGGTGTTTGGACCAAACGGTCTCAAGACCGTTTGAGTCCAAACGGTCTCCAGACCGTTTGAGTCCAAATGGTCTCAAGACCATTTGGGACCAAATGGTCTCAAGACCATTTAGGATCAAACGATCCCAAACTGTTTGGTGGTTATGCGGCTTCAAAAGTTGAATTGGTCATGTGGTTTCAAGGTTGATTTGTCCATGCGGTTTCAAAGTCAAAGTTGGAAAAATGGTCAAAGAGACCAAACGGTCTTCACCTCACTTAGGGCAAACAGTCTTGATGGTGTACTTGGCCATGCGGTCTTGAAAGTCAAAGGGACCAAACGGTCAACAACTCCATGCGGTTTCAAAACCGTTTGGAGGTTGAAAGTGTAAAACCGTTTGAGGTCTTTTAAGGTCAAGAATGTTTAACGCTTTAAAGACTAAGATGGTTTAATGGTTAATTAACTTAAACCCTAAATATACCTAAAGACATTAAGGGGTTAAGAAATTAGTTGTTTGATGCATGTATGGTTAATGGTGAACATTACCAAAGTACCCTTGATGGGATAGAGTAACCAATACCCCCTTGATCAAGCAAACCCTAATGACCATAAGGGTGATGACATGACCTGTGTTATCAAGGTTGGTCTGACCTAACCTAATCAAGAGTGATGTAAACATCATATAATAATAAGAGGAGAGAGAAGATTCCTAATATGAATGTGAATCAAGTAATATACTTCCAACTTGTATGAATGCACATGATTAGGGTATGATCCTTTATAGTGAGATCATGGAAACCCTAATTATGGTGATTAATGAATCTTAACTTAATTGAAGGCATTAATGGAAGTAATTTTTATACATGATGATGGTATGACCTCAATATCATGAATTATGAATAGTAAACCCTAATTCTAGGGTAAAATCATGTAATGTGAATAGTAAACCCTAATCTAGGGTGATGTGATGAAATGAACAGTAAACCCTAAGTTGGAGTTATGCTTTTAAGCATGAAGCTCTGTTCTTGAATTATAAAATGAGGAATCATTATGCCTTGTAAGTTAAAGGGGTTTAATAACCCTAATTGAGTTGAATAAACCTTAACCCTAGAAACCAGTCGTGGCAATGTGACACGGTTGTGGTGATTTCATGTAACACGACCGTGCTAGGTAATACTGCCATGGTGGCTTACTCTTGCACGACCGTTCTATGGTGTTCTATGAATAAATTGAAAAGATTTGGTATTGTTCTGATACCGTTATATATGCATGTCCTCAATTACATTAGTCATGCAGGTTGTTACGAAGAGGTAATCATATCCAGGTAAGGGTTATGATACCACATTTATTGAAAGTATTCTTTAAACTTTGAAAACAATGATATGTTATGTTGCCTATTAAAAAGGTAACTTTCAAGATAGATGAGCTATATGAGCCATGAAGACCACATGTATTGTTACAATCAAAGTCATGTTGTTAAATGACTTATGATGATCTAAGGGTTTGAACACCCACATTCCTGAATCATAATGATGAGATGGTTAGGGATTGACATCCCAATGATAAGTGGATGTGAAATGAACTTGATACATTTAGTATTCTTCTTTTATAGCAGTTGTTTTAATGGTTTATATATGAAAACATGCCTGATGCTAAAATAATTCTATAATGTATTTAAATAATCAAGTATAATAATATCATGTAGAGCCCTGACCATAGATCCATCATTGTCAGAAGCCAAATGATGGTGAAATAGGTTTTCCTAAGGGAACTCCTGGAGCACATACTTTGGAGTATGTGGGGGATTATGGACGCGAATATCCTTACGTCCTAGTGTATGAATTGATGTAAAATGTACCTTTAATCCATCAATCCTTCATTATATGTTTATGTCGGGATGATGTATCACTAATCTACCGATGATGTTTTAATGTCGCATCGATGTGAGATAAATAAGAAATCCCTCGATGACGAAGAGAGTACAGAATGCCAATGTAACTCTAATAGAGAAGTTGCCAGAATACCCTGGAAAGCTATTATTGTAGAGACACGAGATGTCCTGCATATTAATCCTCACACTGACTGAGGAAGATGAGGTCATAAGAATCCGGCTCTTTTGATGACCTATGTATGGTACCGATTGCGATATCATAATAGTCGGTCGGAGTATGAGAGGTGTAGCTCATCTCCCCAGGGCATAATAATGTTTGAAAAACATAATCAGCCGTGTAGCATAACTTCTTAGGTTGAACTACGAGAAGCAATGATTGATGTTACATTGTTTATAATGTTCTAGTTGAATAACTAGTATATATGTTCTACTTATTCCTTATTGAGATATGCCTTGATATTCAATTAAGTTATAATTGAAATGATTGCTAAAACAAAGTTGCTCTATTTAATGTTAAAACTGTTTTTGATTGTTTAAAGTTATACTGCTTATTGTTGTTCTATTTATTGCAATAACAAAGTTTCTGGCGGAGAGTTATAACTCTCGCTGGGACAATTATTCAATTGTATCACCCCCGTGGGATTCAACTTTTTAGGTAGACGCCGAGGACGAAGGAATCCATCAGTGGGTGAGCAACAACAACAACAACAGCAGCAACATCAGGGACAATAGTGATTCTCAGGTGGAGACACTAACTGTCAAGTCTTGTAGATAGTTTGTCCTTTGTGTCATCTCCGTACTCTCAGGTCCTAGGAGTCAGTAGATCTGAGGTTTTTGGCTTAATGCCTCGAGATTTTGTATCTTGCCTTGTACAGATAATAGGGCAATTAATGTACGTAATCACTCGAGATGTGATTTTATAGAGATATGATGATGAATCATGTTGTAAACAATTTATCTTGTTTCTTATAAAAGAGTTTTATTACTAAACGGTCTCTTTCCAAAAAGTTTTAAATTTTTAGTGATTTTTAATAATTCCGCTACTAGTTAATTGCTTCCGCATTTGTTGATCTTGTTTTGGAAATTCAGTCGCCACAATTTAGTGGTATCAGAGCTCTAGGTTCGCTGAGTCTACAGAGACATAGGACTTAGGATGTCGAGTCTGTTCTAGTGTTTTCCAGTATATCTAATGGTATCTTCTGCTCCTCAAGAGAAGAAGATAAAACTAAATATGTTTGGACCTCACGAAGAACACGTAGCAGAGAGTAGTGCTGCTGCACCGAGGAGAGGTGCAAGAGAACCAGATAGAGGAGAGCATGTACCTGAACCACCCCAGTTCAATCCAACTTATATGGGGAACCCAGCCGTCCAAACCATGTTTGGGAAGTTTATGACTGCCATGACGCACATAACAGATAGGATGCCTATGCATGCACCTAGGGCACCTACCCATCCTGAAGGACAAGGAATCGACAAGACATTTGAATGACTTTGCCGGGTTGGAGCCGCAGAGTATTTTGGAACAGCTGACCCAGCAGATGCCGATTTGTAGTTGACTGAACTCGAGAAGGACTTTAGAATCTTGAACATCCCAGAAGCTGAGAAGGTTAGACATGCTGTGTATCTTCTCAAGGGGAGTGCTGGTCACTGGTGGACTATGGAAGAACAGAAGAGGCCTCGTGTGGAGATTGCTTGGGAAGATTTCCGACGAGAATTTATCAACAGATATTTCCCTAAGATGTTTCTGGACGAGAAAATCTCTCAGTTTGAGAGATTAAGGCAAGGTCCGATGAACATTAGCGAGTACGAGGACAAGTTCATGGAGTTGTTGTGGTTCTGTCCGCATATGACTGCTACAGATGAAGAAAGGATCAGTCATTTCGAGAAGGGGTTAAACGCTGAGTTGACTACTCCCGTGTCTGCCCTAGACAACAGAGAAAGGTTTGCTACCAGTTTGCTACCTTTTTAGAGTCTGTCAGAAGGATAGAGAGGTCTATAGTAGAGAAGAGACAGACCCAGAACAAGAGGACGTATTCCCAGTTCCAAGGATCTTCATCCTGAGATTTCAAGAAACCTAGGTTTTTTGTGCCTACACCGCCACCTAGACTGAGTATCCAGACACAGTGGACGTCGAATAGGGGTAGAGGAAGAAGCCTACCACTAGAAGGAACTCGCAATTCAGCATCTATGTCAGTTACAGGACCACCCAGACCACAACAACTGAACAAAAGTTTCTATATATGTGGGAAGATGGGACATCTGATGAAAGACTGCAGAGCCAGAGAAGTGAGTGTAACTCAACCACAGAGGCAGAGTCAGCAAGGATCGAAGAGGAGACAGTTTCAAGGAGGAGCTAGAGGACGTGAGCAAGTGTCCCAAGCTGGATCGTGGGCATCGAATCAACCATAGGCAACAGCAAGGTTTTATGCAATGAATCCACCTGATGCAGTGATCAACCCTCAGGTTGTGGCAGGTCAAATGGAATTGTTATATTCTGATATGTCTACCTCTTGCATTGTATCTGTTTTAATTGATATGGGTGCTACGCACTCCTTTATCACTCGAAGAGTGATTCTTGACTACAACTTGACTATAAGTCATAGAACAAATAGTTTGTTGCTAGAAACTCTATTGAGGGGGTCTACTGTGTTGTAGGAGGTATGTTCTCCCTGCATTCTCTTCTTTTCTGAACATCGCATTCAAGTGGATCTTATACCACTTGAGATGCAAGGATTTGATATAATCCTTGGGATGGATACCTTAGAAAGGTATAAGGTTGTTTTGGATTGTGAATCCAAGCAAGCTGTGTTTGTTGATGACAGTGACACATGGATCTTTCAAGGAGAGAGAAAGATTCTACCCACCTGTCTTGTGTCAGCTATGGTTGCTGAGAAGCTGATGAGGCAAGGATGTTATGCATTCTTAGCCATGTGGTAGATACTACCATGGAAAGTCCTAACCCTACCGAAGTTCCTGTAGTCAGGGAATTTGAAGATGTATTTCCTGAAGAACTTTCAGGTGTGCCACCGCCTCAGGAAATTGATTTTGAAATCAATTTTATCCCAGACACACAACCTATAGCACAAACACCATATAGGATGGCGCCTGCTGAGATGGCATAACTCAAGAAACAACTATAGGAGTTGCTTGAGAAGGGTTTCATCCGACCGAGTACTTCGCCTTGGGGTGTTCCGGTCCTCTTTGTTAAGAAGAAAGACAGTTCAATGTGGTTGTGCATTGATTAAAGACAACTAAATAAAGTAACAATAAAGAACAAGTATCCTCTGCCGAGGATTGATGATCTCTTTGACCATTTGTGTGGTGCAACCATCTTCTCAAAGATAGATTTGACGTCGGGATATCATCAACTTTGTATTAAGGATAGTGACATATCCAAGTCTGCCTTTAGGACAAGGTATGGTCACTATGAGTTCACAATTATGTTGTTTGGACTAACAAATGCACCAACTGCATTTATGGAACTCATGAATAGAATCTTCCGACCTTTCCTCGATCATTGTGTTGTTGTCTTTATAGATGACATTCTGATCTATAGTAGAGATGCTCAACAACATGAACAACATCTTCGTCAGGCTCTAACCTTGATAAGGGAACACAAACTATATGCTAAGTTTAGCAAGTGTGAATTCTGGTTACCGGAAGTATCTTTCCTTGGACACGTGATATCTGCCTCAGATATTCGTGTTGATCCTAAAAAGGTAGAATTTGTTCTACAATGGGAACAGCCGAAGACACCGACAGAAATCCATAGTTTCTTAGGGTTGGCTGGCTATTACCGAAGGTTCATTAAGAACTTCAGCTCCATAGCTTTACCCTTGACTAAGCTGACCATGAAGGATGTTCCTTTCACTTGGAGTGACAAGTGTCATCAATCTTTTCAACTGCTAAAGGAGAAGTTGACAAGTACACCTGTGCTTGTGTTACCTAAACAAGGAAAAGGATATATAGTTTTCTGTGATGCCTCTAAGAATGGACTTGGATGTGTGCTGATGCAGGATAAACAAGTGATTTCTTTTGCTTCCCGACAGCTTAAGAAACACGAGGAGAACTATTTGACACACGATCTAGAGCTATCTGTTGTGGTTCATGCTTTGAAGATCTGGAGACATTATCTCTATGGAGAAACATTCCAGATCTTCACTGATCATAAGAACCTGAAGTACATCTTTTCTCAGCATGAGCTTAACATGAGGCAACATCGCTGGATGGAGTTAATCAAGGACTACGATTGTACAATTGATTACCATCCAGGGAAGGCCAATGTAGTTGTAGATGCTTTGAGTAGGAAATCAGCAATACCAGCCTTAGATAGAGCACAACTAAATTCTTTAGTATGCTCTAGGAGAGATATGCTTATCTCCTTAAGGCAAGACAATGTACAGTTGAAAGTATCATTGTTAGTCGGGTTGTTAGCTGAGATGCACATAAAACCTACTCTAAGAGAGAAGATCAAGGAGGCACAACGAGTTGATGCTACATTTCAACAGATTAGATCAGAGTATGGTGATGAGAAACGAGATGGTTTTCATGACTCAGACGACCAAGTAGCCTGTTATCATAGTAGGATGATAGTGTCGGATGTGGATAACTTAAGAAAGTTAGTCCTGGAAGAAGCTCATTCTTCAATGTATGCTATGCATCCAGGAAGCACCAAGATGTATCAAAACTTGAAAGATATGTATTGGTGGCCCGGTTTGAAGAAAGACGTTGCTGAGTTTGTTATGAGGTGTCCTGTGTGTCAGCAGGTTAAATCTGAACACCAGAAGCCTGTAAAAACAATGCAACCATTACCCATACCACAATGGAAGTGGGATCATGTAACCATGGACTTTGTTGTTGGTCTACCCAGGACAAACAAAGGGCATGATTCCATATGGGTAATAATAGGTTGATGAAGACATCACATTTCTTGCCTGTCAAGACAACCTATTCTGCTGAGAAGTTAGCACAATTATATGTTGAAGAGATAGTGTGGCTGCACGGAGTCCCAGTCACTATTGTTTCCGACAGAGGTCCCCAGTTTACGAGTCATTTTTGGGAGCGACTTCACAAAGCTTTAGGCACACAGTTAAGGTTTTGTACAACCTTTCATCCACAGACTGATGGACAGTCAGAAAGAACTATACAAACCTTGGAAGACTTGCTGAGAGCATGTGTTCTTCAGTTTACAGGAAGTTGGGATCTACACCTAAGCTTAATAGAGTTTGCCTACAACAATAGCTATCAACATAGCATTGATATGGCACCTTATGAAGCTTTGTATGGTAGACGTTGTAGATCACCCTTATGCTGGTATGAAACTGGTGAACACCAACTTTTAGGTCCTGATCTTGTGCAGCAGACTACAGAGAAGATTAAAGTAATACAACAACAGATACAGACTGTACAGGATAGGCAGAAGTCATATGCTGATAAACGTCATAGACCCTTAGAATTCTTGGTTGGAGACAGAGTGTACCTTAAAGTCTCACCTTGGAAATGATTTCTGAGATTTGGAAGAAAAGGAAAGTTAGCTCCTAGGTTTATGGGGCCTTATCCAATCATTGAACGGATTGGAAAAGTAGCCTATAAACTAGAGTTGGCACCAGAGTTACAGAGGTTACACCCTCTATTCCACATTTCCATGCTGAGGAAATGTCACCCTGATACAGAATCAGTTCTACAACCTATGGAAGTAGAATTGAATGATGAGATATCTTATGAGGAAGGACCAATGTCAATCCTTGATAAAAGAATTAAAAAGCTGAAAAAGAAAGACATAAGTCTTGTGTAAGTCCTCTGGAATCATCGTGGTGTTGAAGAAGCCACATGGGAACTAGAGGAGGAGATGAGAAGGAAATACCCTACTCTTTTCTCTTAATATGTTTTGTTGATTTCGGGGACGAAATCCTTGAAAGGGGTGGATAATTTGTAACATCCCTGACATGGGTTATCAACTAACCCTAGGTGTTTTGCTTAATTATGTGATTAGATGCTTGTGGATATCTTGTGATATGCAATTAAAGCTTCTGAGGAACATGTATTTCCATTTTTGTCCTTTTTGAACAATGCTATAATATTGTTTTGTTAAATATGGACCTATGTGCAAATTACCCAAGTAGAGGGGTTAACTTGCAAATTGTACATGTTATGATGTTCCTCTGATGATGAGACATCATAAGAATGAATATGATGTAGTTATATGGATTCTCCAAGCTTGGGCACCAAGATGCAGCTTGTAGAGCAATCCTTGTGCTTGAAACCCTAGTTTTGGTGTAAAGTGAAATTTACCCAAAACATAGGGTGAAATATGTAAAATATACCATCTAGAGTATCTCTCATGACTCTTGACACAAAATAGAGTAAAGATAATGAGGAGGGCGCCTCATTTGAATAATTAAATAAGAAGGACAACCTTTATAATTAAATAATTAAGATGTATGCAAAATGACCCCTTTTATGTATACAACTTAGTAAAGTGTTTGGCTTCCTTTCCTATAAACCTTGGATAGAGGAGGAGTTTTGCTTAAGAGAAGAAGAGAGAGACGTGCCTAAGGAGAGGAGAAGGACTCATATGAGAAATAAGGAAATAATTGTCCTTATCTTGAGATTACCCAAAGTATATAAGCACACCTCTTTTACAAGGCAAGGGATCATTTTCCTTCATCCCTTCACTTATCTCTTTGCTTTGGTCGACTAAGAGGGAGATCAATAGCAGAGGGGGACGACCAAACTTAATTGGGTAAGCTTTGATTGCCATCTATCTCGAATTCATGGAGCAAGTCTTGCTACAAGGTTAATTTGTTAGTCTTTCTTACACAAATCTTTCTTCTAGCCATCTTCTCCATCCTATTCTTCAGGAACGGACCTTGGACGACCTATGGAGCTCAAGCCACCATTAAAGCAACAAATCTTGGATCTCTAGATATGATCCTAAGGTGGGTTTTATAACTCTAAACCTTAAAGCTTTGTTTATGCATCTTCTTCCTATGAAAATGTTGCTTGTTTCCCTTTCCTAGACTTTTGTAAGTGTTCTTGCAACCAAAACCATGAAGAATAGTACATGTTCTTGATGTAGAAGAAGGTGGCGTTATTTCCAAAGTTAATCCTGATCCTACTTTTCCAAACGATCCTCCATCTCTTTCCCAAACGGTTTGCAAAACCGTTTGGAAGCAAACGGTTTCAAAACTGTTTGAGTGCAAATGGTTTCAACCAAACCGCATGAAAGCAAACGGTTTCAAAACCGGTTGGCTGCGTTGACCATGGTTGACCATTTGGGAAATCTGTTGTAAAAATTATGGATTAATTACCCACCAAGAATCATTAACTAATTCCAAGTTAGTCACAAATTGAAGGCGCATTAGTCACCTAAACCCTAATCGGGTTTATTGCTGATTTCAATGGTGCAATCATGTTGAAGTTTGGGTTGAGTGGCCCAAACGGTTTCAAAACCATTTGGTGATCACTCAAATGGTTTCAAAACCGTTTGGTGATCACCCAAGACCGTTTGGAGGTATAAGGTTAAGTAGGGTTGGTCAATTGAGGGTTCAATCATATCAAGTTGTTGATTAATCAAATGCTGATTTTGTGACCAAATCTAGGGTTCAACCCTTAAGTAAATGACTTGGTTTTTGATGAAATAATGGGCAAACGGTCCCAAGACTGTTTGGAGGATGTCCAAATGATCCCAAGACCGTTTGGGGTCAGGTTATGGCCCAATTGAATGATGGTTCAATGGGTTCAACATCAATTAGACTCATGTTGATACATGTTGAAGGGTGATCGATTCCAAACCCTAATCCAATCAATTCAAACCCTAATTGGTGACCAATTGGGATTCAATTGAGGGTCAAATCAGTAAGGATTGACCTAATTGACTCAATTGATGAGTGTATAACCTTTGCATGATCGATTGAGGGATTCAACGTTTGAAACCCTAATTCATTTGGATAGGTTGAGGCACATTTTGGTCCATGCGGTTTTGAGGGTGTTTGGACCACACAGTCTCAAGACCATTTGAGTCCAAACGGTCTCAAGACCATTTGGGACCAAACGGTCTCAAGACCATTTGGGATCAAACGATCCCAAACCGTTTGGTGGTTATGCGGTTTCAAAAGTTGAATTGGTCATGCGGTTTCAAGGTCGATTTGTCCATGCGGTTTCAAAGTCAAAGTTGGCCAAACGGTCAACGCGACCAAACGGTCTTCACCTCACTTAGGGCAAATGGTCTTGATGGTGTTCTTGGCCATGCGGTCTTGAAAATCAAAGGGACCAAACGATCAACAACTCCATGCAGTTTCAAAACCATTTGGAGGTTGAAAGTGTAAAATCGTTTGAGGTCTTTTAAGGTCAAGAATGTTTAATGCTTTAAAGACTAAGATGGTTTAATGGTTAATTAACTTAAACCCTAAAGATACCTAAATACATTAAGGGGTTAAGAAATTAGTTGGTTGATGCATGTATGGTTAATGGTGAACATTACCAAAGTACCCTTGATGGGATAGAGTAACCAATACCCCCTTGATCAAGCAAACCCTAATGACCATAAGGGTGATGACATGACCTGTGTTATCAAGGTTGATCTGACCTAACCTAATCAAGAGTGATGTAAACATCATATAATAATAAGAGGAGAGAGAAGATTCCTAATATGGATGTGAATCAAGTAATATACTTCCAACTTGTATGAATGCACATGATTAGGGTATGATCCTTTATAGTGAGATCATGGAAACCCTAATTATGGTGATTAATGAATCTTAACTTAATTGAAGGCATTAATGGAAGTAATTTTTATACATGATGATGGTATGACCTCAATATCATGAATTATGAATAGTAAACCCAAATTCTAGGGTAAAATCATGTAATGTGAATAGTAAACCCTAATCTAGGGTGATGTGATGAAATGAATAGTAAACCCTAAGTTGGAGTTATGCTTTTAAGCATGAAGCTCTGTTCTTGAATTATAAAATGAGGAATCCTTATGCCTTGTAAGTTAAAGGGGTTTAATAACCCTAATTGAGTTGAATAAACCCTAACCCTAGAAACCAGCCATGGCAATGTGACACGGTCGTGGTGATTTCATGTAACACGACCGTGCTAGGTAATATGGCCATGGTGGATTACTCTTGCATGACCGTGCAAGATAGCACGGTCGTGGTGTTATATGAATAAATTGAAAAGATTTGGTATTGTGTTGATACTGTTATATATGCATGTCCTCAATTATATTAGTCATGCAGGTTGTTACCAAGTGGTAATCATATCCAGGTAAGGGTTATGATACCACATTTATTGAAAGTATTCTTTAAATTTTGAAAACAATGATAAGTTATGTTGCCTATTAAAAAGGTAACTTTCAAGATAGATAAGCTATATGAGCCATGAAGACCACATGTATTGTTACAATCAAAGTCATGTTGTTAAATGACTTATGATGATCTATGGGTTTGAACACCCACATTCCTGAATCATAATGATGTGATGGTTAGGGATTGACATCCCAATGATAACTGGATGTGAAATGAACTTGATACATTTAGTATTCTTCTTTTATAGCAGTTGTTTTAATGGTTTATATCTGAAAACATGCCTGATGCTAAAAGAATGCTATAATGTACTTAAATAATCAAGTATAATAATATAATGTAGAGCCATGACCATAGATTCATCATTGTCAGAAGCCAAATGATGGTGTAATAGGTTTTCCTAAGGGAACTCCTGGAGCACATACTTTTGAGTATGTGGGGGATTATGGACGCAAATATCCTTACATCCTAGTGTAGGAATTGATGTAAAATGTACCTTTAATCCATCAATCCTTCATTATATGTTTATGCCGGGATGATGTATCACTAATCTCCCGATGATGTTGTTAATGCCGCATCGATGTGAGATAAAAAAGAAATCCCTCGATGACGAAGAGAGTACAGAATGCCACCGTAACTCTAATAGCGAAGTTGCCAGAATACCCTAGAAAGCTATTATAGCAGAGACACTAGATGTCCTGCATATTAATCCTCACACTGACTGAGGAAGATGAGGTCATAAGAATCTGGCTCTTTTGATGACCTATGTATGGTACCGATTGCGATTTCATATTGGTCGGTCGGAGTATGAGAGGTGTAGCTCATCTCCCCAGGGCATAATAATGATTGAAAAACATAATCAGCCATGTAGCATAACTGCTTAGGTTGAACTACGAGAAACAATGATTGTTGTTGCATTGTTTATAATGTTCTAGTTGAATAACTAGTATATATGTTCTACATATTCCTTATTGAGATATGCCTAGATATTCAATTAAGTTATAATTGAAATGATTGCTAAAAGAATGTTTCTCTATTTAATGTTAAAACTGTTGTTGATTGTTTAAAGTTATACTGCTTACTGTTGTTCTATTTATTGCAATAACAAAGTTCTTGGCGGAGAGTTATAACTCTCGTTGGGACAATTATTCAATTGTCTCACCCCCGTGGGATTTGACTTTTTAGGTAGACACTGAGGACGAAGGAATCCATCAGTGGGTGAGCAACAACAGCAGCAACAACAACATCAGGGACGATAGTGATTATTAGGTGGAGACACAGACTATCAAGTCTTGTAGATAGTTTCTCCTTTGTGTCATCTCTGTACTCTCATGTCCTAGGAGTCAGTAGATCTGAGGTTTTTGGCTTAATGCCTCGAGATTTTGTATCTTGCCTTGTACAGATAACAGGGCAATTGATGTATGTAATCACTCCAGATGTGATTTTGCAGAGATATGATGATGAATCATGTTGTAAACAATTTATCTTGTTTCTTATAAAAGAGTTTTATTACTAAAAGGTCTCCTTCCAAAAAATTTTAAATTTTTAGTGATTTTTAATAATTCCGCTGCTAGTTAATCGCTTCCGCATTCGTTGATCTTGTTTTGGCGATTTGGTCACCACAGCTGGCATCGTGCTACGGAAAGCTAGTTCATGAACAATAGGACTCAGCAGAAGACCAGTCTTTTGTAGGCTTCACCGCGGAGAGGGAGAGAAGATATGTAAGCAGAATCTTTGTAGATTGATTCCTCATCCCTGACCATGGAGAATGATTGTGTTCGAGCGGGACCTGCAAGGACGGCCTGACCTTGCGCCAGCCATGCAGAGACGGGAGGAGAGAGCTGCTCTGGAGTGGACTGCCTGGACGTGATCACGTCCCTCATGAGAAGATAGAGTCGAGGGTCCAGGAAGAGAGGGAGCCGAGGCATCTGCCAAACCAGTCGACTTAGGGTCGTCCCAAGACCAGAGCCGCGCCTAGTGAGGCACTGAGTTGGGTATCACCAGCCAATGATACGACACCACGTGGCAAATAGTTAAGGTGTACTTACTAATTTGCTTTATTCATAGAAAATGCTACGATTGTTAGAATATAGTGAAACTATATATCAAGCTGATCAGAAAAATGAGAGGAATCCAAAGAAAATATAATTAGAACCCAATTAAGCCTCCTGTTATAAAAGTATGTGCAATACATGTTAAAAGGTGGTTAATATAAGGGAAAAACCTAGATTTGCCTTAATTTGATGCTTAATTGAATAGAATCGTTCATGTTAAGTTAATACCCGATCATGCCATGTATAATGAAGAAATCACTAATAATGATGAATAATTAATGTTTCTAGGTTAACAATATTATTCATGTTGATTTTGGGTTTGTGAAACCAATATAGACATCTTGCTATAATCCTAATGTTAGTAATGTGATTTAGGTGTCATGGGTAATCTAATGCACTTAAGTTGATAATTTGGGTTTCACCTAATATGCATAATTGAATTGGTAATCATAGAAATCATAATATGATGGAATTAGGGTTTGTAACCCTAATCCTTAGACCAAACGAAAGATAACCCTAAACCCTAGTTTATGGGCGCATCTAGATCTGAGTAATGTAACTTGAATACATGGTGACACATATGTAGTATGCATGTTTCAGATATTGTTGATCACATGCTTGGTTTCTTGGATGTTTGGATATGCTCATAATGTATATGATGTTCAACATGATTTCTACAGTAGCATAAGTTATGTGGTTACGCTTATGAATATCTCGAGTTAGTTTTACAAGGTTTTCTGAAGTTTTCATCGATGACTTGAAATAAATAGTTGGATAAATTTAGTTCATGCAAAATATAATGTGGCTATGACTATCACATAAGATATGTGACTACAAGCTCAGATCTTGGTCCCCTCTGTGGCTTAATAGTTGACCTAGTACATGGCTACCTATGGGGTAGGTCCATTAGGTCATTGGATGACTTAGTACATGGCTACCAATGGGGTAGGTCCATCAAGTCACATTGCGTTAGATATTGGGCTACCTTCGGGTAGTGTCATGTGACTCTATTACCCTATGTATTGGCTACCTGTAAGGTAGGACCATGGGGGTAAGAATCTACCTAAAAGAGAGGTATCATACAAGTCCATTGTAGGGATAGTACAGAGTTAGGGGATAGGTAAGGATTGAGTAGTATGGCTTAAAATGTAATCTTGGTTGTTAAATGATTAATTGCATGATTACATAATTATTATAGTTACATGATTATTGTTCCCCCCACATACCAACTTCTTACTGACCGATGTTTTGTTTGTCGGCGTTTTAGGTACAAATGAAAAGAACAAATAGTAAAATGGCGTATGTGGAATTAAATGAGAATTAATGTGCACACGAGGATTAGTTAGATTAGTATCTTCATGGATAGAAGTTTAGAAATCCCAGTTTTTAAAAGGTACGCAAAGTTTTATTTTATACCAATTTTCAGTTTAGTTGGTAAAATTTATTAAATGTTATTGATTATTTGTCGAACCTTTGATTTGGGTTATTGGTTAACGGCTCTGACCTTTCGGTCTCCCTTGATTGGGGGTTACTGAGAGGCGGGGACGTTACAATTGGTATCAGTGCATAGGTTCCTCATCTAATCCTTAATAATTATTAAATTTTACAAATTGCATATAACCGAGGGAGTTATTAGAGGATTGTCCAAAAGACTAAGGTGTCTAGAAAAGGATCACATCCGGGGGCTGGCAATATTTTTCTCCGCACCGCTAGTCAGAATACAAGGACTCCCAGTGTAACATCCCTGACATGGGTTATGAGTTAACCCTAGGTGTTTTTTCTAATTATGTAATTAAGATACTGGTGATTATCTTTTGGCATGTAATTAAACTCTTGAGGAACACATATTTCTATTTCTGCCCTAATTGAACAATGTTTTAGTCTTGTTTTGTAATACATGGACCTATGTGCAATTTACCAAGTTAGAAGGGTTAACTTGCAATTTGCACATGTTGAGATGTTCCTCTGATGTTGAGGCATCATAAGAATGATTATGGTAAAGTTTGAATGATTTGCCAAGCTTGAGCACCAAGGTGCAGCTGTGGAAGCAATCCCTGTGCATGAAACCCTGGTTTTGGGGTAAAATGCAATTTACCCAAAGTTTGGAGTGCAACTTGTAAATTTCATCTTCTAAAATATCTTTTATAACTATTGTCATCATTTAGAGTAGAAATGATGAAGACGGCACTTCATTTGAATAATCATATAATAAAGAACACCTTTGTGATTAAATAATCAAGGAATAAGTATAGTAGCTCTTTTATATGTATACTTTAGTAATGGGTTGATCTTCTTTGCCTTCAATTCTTGACCTTAGAAGGAGATTGTCCTTATAAATAAGGGGTAGGGATGAGCAAAGAATAAAGGAAGGACCTTAGATGAGAAATGGGATAAAGTAGAAGCTTTATGGAGAAATTTCACCCAAAATATATATACTACTTCCTTTGCAAGCAAAGGAACGTTTCTTTCATTCCGTCACTTATTCTCCTTGCACAAACCAACTAAGGCAGAGCTCTGGAGCATAGGAGAATGACCAGGGAGTTCAAGGTAAGTTTGGATCATCCCTTTTGTTTGAATTCATGGAGGAAACTCGATTTCAAGGTTGAATTCATGGCTAGCTCACCTAGCTTTATCTTTCTAGCCATTCCTTTCCAACTTTTCCTTGAAGAATTCACCTTGTCCGACCTGTGGATCTCAAAGACGCCATTAAATACCTGAATCTTGGAAGCTTGGAACTCAAGGAACAACCTTTAGGCAGGTTTTATAACTCTAAACCTTATGCTTTGATTATACATCTTTTTCTATGCATATAGTTGCCAGTTCTTCTTCTTCCCTATCTTCCCTTGCATCCATGCAAGCAAAATCGTGAAGAAATGCTACGGTTCTTGAGGTAGAAGATGAGGGCGTTATTTCCTATGCTTATCCACGATTTTCTACTTTACCAAACGACCTCCACCCTTTGCCCTTGCGGTTTGCACAACCGTTTGGTGGGCAAACGGTTTCAGGGTCGCATGGAGGCAAACGGTCTTCAAGACCGTTTGGTCCAGTTGACCAAGCAAAGACCGTATGATAATCCTGTTCAAAATTATGTAGGCTAATCACCCACCAAATTTGAGGGGTTAACACCAAAGGAATCGTGAGATATAAGCAAATCAATTAGCAAATCCAATTGAATTAAGTTCTGATTTTCAAACCTGTTTAATTAGACCATTTTGGGTAAACGGTCTCAAGACCATTTAATATGGTTGACCAAGTGTTGACCGTTTGGGATTACTGTTCATAATAATGTTGGTTAATGACTCACCAAATTTTATGGATTAATTCCAAACGAGTCATGAGTTGAAGGCTAATCAATAGGGCAAACCCTAAGTGAAATCAGTGCTGAAATTCCAATGAGTTAATTAATGATTTTGGGTTGATTAGCCCAAACGGTCTCACGACCGTTTGGGGAATCATCCAAACGGTCTCAAGACCGTTTGGGGATCACCTAAGACCGTTTAGAGGTCTGGGGTCAAGTATAGTTGACCAATTGAAGGTCCAAAGGTACCAAATCATATTGCAATTAAGTATTGATGTGATGATCAACTCAATAGATCAAACCTTGATGAATTTTCTCTAGAGTCCAAAGGATGGATGGGAAAACGGTCTCAAGACCGTTTGGAACTCATACAAACGGTCTCAATACCGTTTTGTGTCAACCCAAAACCGTTTGGAGGTCTAGGGTTAAGGTAATTTGATCAATTGAGGGCCCAATTACAGTGGGTTATTGAAATAATCAAATTGCTGATTTGTGACTTAATTAAGGTTCAACCCCTATCAAATCAACTTAGATTTTGATGAATTATTGGGCAAACGGTCTCAAGACCGTTTGGAGGTTATCCAAACGATCCCAAGACCGTTTGGGCCAAGTTTGAGCCCGATTGGAGGTCAATTGATGGGTTCAACTTCGATTTGATTCATATTGTTGAGCATTGATGGTTGAACGATTATAGACCTTAATTGAACCAACTCCAACCCTAATTGGATATCACTTAAGGGTCAATTGAGTGACCAATTGGTTAAGTATAACCCTAATTAACTCAATTTATAAGTGGTTAACATGGCTTTGGCCAATTGGGGGCTTCAACATTGATAACCACAAACAATTGTAACTTTTGAACCATGTTTGAGGTCCAAACGGTTTGAGCCCATTTGGACCAAACGGTCTCAAGACCGTTTGAGGACAAACGGTCTTAAGACCGTTTGGGGCCAAACGGTCTCAAGACCATTTGGGCTCAAACGATCTCAAGGTCGTTTGGACCAATCAATCCCAAGATCGTTTAAGATCAAATGGTTTCAAACCGCATAAGCTCAAACGGTTTGGAAAGTCAACCTTTCCAAACGGTCAACACACCCAAACGGTTTGGGCAAATGAACTTGAGGTCATACGGTCTTGGAGTCAAACCTAGCAAACGGTCAACGCACCCAAATGGTTTCAAACCGTTTGGTGGTTGAAGGTTGAAACCGTTTGGAGGTTTCAGGGTTGTTTGTACTTAATCACTTAAAGGTGTAATTGATTCAATGATGGTTTTATCTAAACCCTAATGGTAACTTAGGACATTAAGGGACTAAGTAACTAATGAATTGACCCACGATGGTGATCAATGGGGTAAATTACCAAAATACCCTTGAGGGGTTCAATTGAGTAATACCTTGTTCTAATCAAACCCTAATCACATGATAGTGATGTTTTGGCTTATGTTAGCCAATGAGGAATTGACTCAACCTAATTTGGAGTGGTGTAATCACCATCTACTAGTAAGAGGAGAGAGAAAGTATTATAGGAGAGAGAAAGTACCCCTTTTTGGTGGGAACTCAAGTAAAGTACCTTCAATACACATGAATGTGCATGATTAGGGTATGATCCACCTATGTGAGATCATGGAAACCCTAATTATGATAATTGATGAATCTTAATCTTATCTGAGGGCTTTAATGATGATGTTTCTCATACATGATGACGTTATAAGTTCAATTCACCATGAGGTGAATAGTAAACCCTAATTCTAGGGTGATGACATGTAATGTGAATAGTAAACCCTAATTGATGGAAATTGGGGGACTTGACTCTTCTAAGAGTTTGAAAGTATAACTTCTAGAATGAATTGTTTATTGTTATCAGTTAAATTAACCATGCAGGTTGTCATGAGATGATGATCATATCCAGGTAGGGATTATGATACTATATTCATTGAAAGCATGCTTTAGCTTTATGAATAGTGAAATATCATGATGCCTTGTTAGTAGCATCTTATATGATTAAATGGGCTGTGAGAGCCATGAATACCATCAAGGTCATGCTTTTAGATATGACTTGTGATGAGAGTACTGAGAAATGATGATTATGTGAGTTAGACTTGATACATTTAGTATTCTACTTTCATAACTGTTGTTCTAATGATTAATGTTTGAAAACATGTATGATGTTAAAAGAATACTAAAATGTACCTAACTAATCAAGTATAATCATACCATGTAGAGCCCTGATCATAGATCCATCATTGTCAGGAGTTAAATGATGGTGAAACAGGTTTTCCTAAGGGAACTCCTGGATCACATACCTTTGAGTATGTGGGGAAAATGGATGTGAATGTCCTTACATCCTAGTGTAGGAATTGATGTAGATGTATCTTAATCTATCAATCCTTCACTATGGGTTATGTCGGGGTGATGTAACACTAATCTCCCGACGAAGTCTTTTATACCACAATCGATGAGAGATAAACAAGAAATCTTTCGATGGCGAAGAGAGTACAGAATGCCACTGTGACTCTAATAGCGAAGTACCAGAATACCCTGGTAAGCTATAATAGAAGAGACATTAGATGTCCTGCATGTTGATCCTCACACTGACTGAGGAAGATGAGGTCAGAAGAATCCGACTCTTTTGATGACCTATGTATGATACCGATGCAACTTAATAGTGATCGGTTGGAGTATGAGCGGTATACCTCATCTCCGCAGGGCATAATGATGTTTGTAAAACATAATCAACCGCGTAGCATATCTGCTTAGGTTGATCCACGAGACACATTGATTGAAGATACATTACTTAGTATACATGTTCTTCATATTCCTTAAATGTTGTTGTTCTAATTGATAACAATCTGTTGTTGATTACCTTAAAGCTTTTTATTGCCTATGTTGTTCTTGAATTGTTATAATAAAGCTTCTGGCGAAGAGTTATAACTCTCGCTGGGAAAATTATTTAAAATTGTCTCACCCCGTAGATTTCAACCTTTTTAGGTGGTCGTCGAGGATGAAGGAATCAGTCTGTAGGTGGACAGTATCAGCAGCAGTAGCACTAGGAGCTACAGTAAATCTCAGGTGGAAATTCAGACTGCTGAGTTGTGTAGTTAGATAGTCAGTCCTATGTGTTCTCTGTACTCTCAGGTCCTTGGAGTTTTTTTTGGTCTGAGATTTTGATTATGAGTTCTTGAGATTTTGTATCATGTTGTATATAATTACTCAAGAAGTAATTATCAAGGATGTAAACAGTTTATCTCCTTTTATGAAAGAAGTTTTTATGAATTCAAGCTCTTATCTCGAAAAGTTTTAATTTTCCGTGATTTTTGTCTTCCGCTGTTAATCGAACCGTTTCCGCTACGTTTAAATCATGTTTATATCATGGTTTGGAGATCAGAGCCCACAATTAGTGGTATCAGAGCCAGGTTCGCTGAGTCTACAGAGACATAGGAATTAGGATGTCGAGTCTATCCTTAGTATTTCTTTCTTATCTAATAGAGTCTTCTGCTCCTCAGGAGAAGAAGATAATTAAGAATGTCTGAACCACACAAGGAGTTCGTGGCAGAAAGTAGTGTTGCTGCACCCCAAGGAGGTGCAAGGAACTTGGAGATAGAACAACCTGTACCTGAGCCACCCAGAGAGACACCTCAGTTTGACCCAGCTGACATGGAAAACCCAGCAGTTCAAACTATGTTCGGGCAGTTTATGACTGCCATGACACACATCACCGACAGGATGCCCATGCCTGCACCTAGGGCACCTGCCCAGCCTGAAGGACAAGGTATCGGTAAGACGTTCGAGCGACTTCGTCGTGTCGGAGCAACCGAATACTTTGGAATAGCTGATCCTGCAGATGCCGATCTGTGGTTGACCGAATTGGAAAAAGCTTTTAGAATCCTCAACATCCCAGAAGCTCATAAGGTTAGACATGCTGTCTATCTTCTCAAGGGAAGTGCTGGTCACTGGTGGACAGTATCAGCAGCAGTAGCACTAGGAGCAGCAGTAAATCTCAGGTGGAGATTCAGACTACTGAGTTGTGTAGTTAGTAAGTCAGTCCTATGTGTTCTCTGTACTCTCAGGTCCTTGGAGTTTTTTTTTGGTCTGAGATTTTGATTCTGAGTTCTTGAGATTTTGTATCATGTTGTATATAATTACTCAAGAAGTAATTATCAAGGATGTAAACAGTTTATCTCCTTTTATGAAAGAAGTTTTTATGGATTCAAGCTCTTATCTCGAAAAGTTTTAATTTTCCGTGATTTTTGTCTTCCGCTGTTAATCAAACCGTTTCCGCTACGTTTAAATCTTGTTTATATCGTGGTTTGGAGATCAGAGCCCACACCCAGATTGTGTGACTGTCTGGCCAATGTCTTAGGATGTGAATCGAAAAAAGATACCTTTAGGATTCTCTCTTCTTGTTCATCCCTTCTCAACTCAAATTCTGTTAAGAACCTTAAGGATTAGGGTTTTCTCTCTTCTCCTCACCCTCTTGAGGTATGGGTAAGGTCAATAAGGTCTAAGGAATCCTCCACCAAATTAATGAAAAACATGTAAATAAGATGTCATGGACATAAGATTAATAGATTAAGCGCAAACTAAAGAATAGATACATGCTTAGGTTGTATGACACGAGTTGTCATTGCCCTCGGGAGAGACTTGATAATAGACCTCCTTGTAAGGAGGATGAGTAGAGAGAGTTAGTCTTGGAGGTAGAGACCTCCATTAAAAGTAGAGACCTAGCACACCCTTGAGGATGATGTTAACCCTAACCCTAAGTGAGGGTTAGAGAGAGATGACATGAAGAGTTAGATGTCATGGAATACCAGGTGTTTGGATAGACATGCCATGGATGCCATATGAGCCATGAGAAGTTGATGATCGAGTACCTTTGAAAACCCAACCCTGGGAAGGGTCGTGCATGTTTGAGCGAAGGATAGCTCCTCCATGGATGAGGTTAGAGAAAAACCTATAGAAACCTTATGGGCTGTTGAAAGTAGAATATAGCTTGCACCCAGAGTACATCAGTAGTATGAGCAGCATAAGTTAAAACTGAGGCCAGAAGGACAGAATGGATGGCTTATGAGATAAGCATAAGGAGCTATGGATAATCATGAGCAAACATAAGTTTGAGCATAGGATTCACCCACATAGAGGCATGCCTGTGAGCTTGATCCTTCATGGAGAAAGGACCTCTAGTAGTATGACTAGATGTGGCATTAGCCCTAGAGATAGAAAGTAGGACCCCGGGCAGGAATGTTAGAAGCCTAGACTCCGAGATATGAGGAAAAGTGGGGAGTTGAGGATGACGTGACCTAAGTGAATGTTTGTGGTTGCCTCATGACTTGATCCCTGGAGGTTGATGATATCTTGATGGCCTTTAGAGGAACCAAACCCTAAAGAGAGGATGATGCTTTTGGAACCTATGTGCCTATGGTGTAGGTGTTTACCTTCTGAGATGAGACAAAGAGTGCCTTTGACCCTGAGGAGGTTTAAGTAACAAGCTGTGAGGCCTTGTACCTTGTTGGTTGTCCTTGAGGAGGACTCAACTCTAAAGCGCTGCTCGAATAAAAGGATCATGTGAGTACATGACATACCTCAGACATGCTTGATTTGTGGTTAAGAGATTGAGCATGCAGTTGGACACCCAAAGATGAACCTAGGGTTCCTAGGCCTAAGAGGGGAAGCAGTGTATCCGATGCTCATGATGAGATTTGAGTCTCTATAGTTTCGAGCATGGTACTCCTCATGTGTGGAGGTAAAGGAAATCCCTTAAGTTAAAGGTATGTTTGATGAACTCCTCACAACTAAGTTGATCTAATGTTGATGATGAGAACAAGTGTGACCTAGCATGGTTTTGTAGGTGTCTTCTTGTGCCTTAGTAGCTTGCTTGGGCTAAGCATGCTCATGTGGATGCAGACCCTAAACATAAGAATTCTCGTGACCTTTGTTACCAAGGTGTAGTTTCCTCCCTTCCTGGGAGAGGGACCCTTTTGTAGGGTGTATACCAGTTTTGTTGGTTTTGAGGTAATCTAAAGAGGTTTCATAGGATGTTGAGAAGCTAAGTGAAGAGTACATGGTATGAGAATGAACCTGCAGACCCATAGATAACCATCTCTACGTGCATGTGAATGTGTTACCATGAAGGTAACCGGTATGGGGCCTGAACAAGGTAGACAGGATGCCATGATCCCTATGAAAGGATGAAAGTCAACCATGAATGCAGAGAGAGAGATGATGAAGGCTTGGGTAAGGTTCTAAGTTGAACATGTACTATAAGATAATCATAAGTCTATCCTAGGGTCAGGTAGGGATAAGACCGATGGAAGTAGGAGTTGCCTAATTCCCTAGTTGCACATGACCATAGGGTCGGGAGGTAACAATTATCATTGTTTGAGGGTCATGGGTTAAGAGATTGATCAACTTCATGAACTCATGGGACCCAAAGGGCAGATGAGTAGGGCACTCTCTGGATGCATAAGGGAAGAGGGATGACCCCTAAAGTGTCGACACCCTATAGACCTGGAGGAGATGACCAAGGAATGTGTGTGGACCCAAGTAGGTTTGAGACCAGTTTTTCATGGAAGCAATGTTGATATCAAGATGATGGTGATGTGGAGACATAAGTTACACGTTTCAACTTAGATTCAAAGGTGTACTGGCAATGTGGGATGTACCATCTCTACTCTTGGAACAGGAAGAACTTTGTGTTTGGACGGCTACTAAATACTTATTTCTTCTTGTTATGGGGAGAGATGGGACAGTACGCATGCCATACGCCAAGGATAAAAGATGATGCGAGTTGGAACGTTGCTATGAGGTATGAGGATAGAGATGATAACATACCTTGGTGGAGTGAATGATACATGCAAACAATAGTCATCTTTTAAGGATGTTTTTTTAGCATGAGCTATGTGGATTTTGCAAGTGATGCAAGGTAAACTGATCACCAAGAAGATGAGCTCAAAGTGTTCTCAATGAAGATAGACTTAGAGTTCGAGTTTGAGATTATAAGTGAAATACATGGAAGTGTATGTATTCAATGATGTGAAGTGGTAATGGATGTTCTGGTTGTGATATAGCTGCCTAGGTTGGCTAGAGACTAGAAGAGGTTGTTAGGCTAACCCTAAGTTTGGAAGGAAGGTATGTTTGGCTAATCCTAAGATGCAACGATGCCAGTTGATCAAGTTAGGAGTTTTTTTTGGTTAGCCATCCTAGGCCTTGATGCAATGAGAGGATGGTGGTAGAACCTCAGATGCACTTCTTTGGATAGGAAGGTAATGAAACCCTGATTAAGTGTGGTTTAGGGTTTCTGAGGAATCAATCTTGAGGAATCATGACATATAAGAGATCATGATTTTAAGACCACCATACAGCGAGGTACTATAGAGACAATGGTTGACAATAGTACTTTGGATTCCTAAGATGAAGTTGCATGGGGTATGTTGCCATGCAAGCCAGGAGGTGAAGGACGAACACCAGTAACCCAGTGTATCGATATAGAGGATAAAAGAGTCCCTGATAGGGAATGGGAGTTCATCACTATGGATGTTGTGGTAAGTCTCCCCTAGAACAATGAAGGTTATGATGCAATATGGGTTATGGTAGATCGCCTTACCTAGATGACATGAGAAAGAAAGAGTATTGTCAAGAGATAAGATCTAGTTGAACTACACATGAGAGAGATGGTTCAACTACACCATGATGCAAGTTCAAAAGTTTTTGAGTATGACGTAAAGGTCCACTTTCATAAGGTGGAAGTAGGTACATGAAGAACTCGAGGTTAGTACCATTTATCACCCCTAACTAATGGTTAGTGTGATCCAGACTAGAGGGTCTGATGAGAGCATGTGTGCTCGTTCATGGTGATATATAGAGACAGTTCCTATCCTCTGTAAGATGTGATGATAACCACCATAGCCCGTATCGGGACACAACGAAGCTCTGGAAGGGAGGTTGTATCGGTCACCACGTCATTAAGATGATGTTGGTGAATGGACCTCGCGAAGGTCAGAAAAGGGACCACAGTGTGTTCAGATGAAGTCGCTTGATCGTGTAGTGGCTGAAAGGAGCCTAGATACGACATGAGTGGTATGCTAATGCAAAGTAGACTGGCATGCAGTTCACTGTGGGGGAATATGTGATGTGAAAACTCGACCCCTCCGAGATATAGCTGAGAAAGCTGAGTCCCCGATACATGGGTCTATTTGAGATGAATTGGTGGAGATGGTTATTTTTGACCTGACCCCTCAGGATAGAGTCATGTGTGATGAGTTCCATGTGTCCAATTTAGAGCACTATGTGAGGTACCCAGGCCATGTGTTGAACAACGAACCTAGTGAACCCCAAGGGAGGTTGAAATGACCTGAGTCACCTGTGAGGTTTATAGATGCCAAGGTGAAGGAATTCAGAGAAAGGAATATGTGATTATAAAGGTTCTTTGGAAGCGCCATGAATAAGGTAAAGCCACATAGGGGCCAATGATGGACATGGAAAAGTCTTATCCTGAATTGTTTGTTTGCTTGATGGAATTTTGAGGACAAAATTCCTATAAGAGGGGAAGGATGTTACAACCCCAATTTGTGGGTTCATTTGGTGAGAAATGTAATTTCTCATATCAAAGATATTTGAACAAATAATGATGTAATTTGTTTTGAATAAATGAATTTCGTTTACAATAGCCTTGATGGTTATTTTGTGGGCTTTACTAGCTATTAGGCCCAATAAAGGAAAAGACAAAATAAATTCCATTATGAAATGAATAAATAAGAAAATGGAGAAAAGAAAAATGTAGAAACCTCTAGAAGGCAAATCCAAAGAGGGATTCCGTGCCTCTTGGGTTCCTTGAGTCCCAAGGAGTCCAAAGTTGCAAAGAAAATACAATAAGAAAAGAAAAGACCAATTAAGTATTTCTTTATTAAGAAAGAAATTGAAAACAATGATAAAATGTGGAATATAAGTGGAAAGAGGTATAATTGAGTTATCCTTGGTGGAATTTTGTATCCCAAGGATTCCTAATGATAAAAAGAATACCAATGAAGAAAATAAAAGAGAAATAAAAAGAAATCCAAAAAAGAGATATTTTAATAAGAAATAAATATGATAATGAGAAATAATGCATATAGATGCATTTAGAAGGATAATAAGTATCCTTGAAACGGAATTTCGAAATATTAGAGTTTGATGGGGTCCAAGGAACCCCATTGGAGAATATTTTAATAAAGAAAGAGAAAGATAGGGAGTTCACTTGGTGGTGTTTCATGGACTCCTACAATAATCAACGAGACAACTCTTTATAATAAGAATAAAAGGATCGAATACCAATAATGGAAAGAAGATGTTTTTAGGTGCAAGGAAAGGTATTAATTGAATTCCTTGATTGCATCAAACTTTATTATATCCAAATAATGAATACGGTGGGTATTTCCCTTCAAACCGTCCATGCAAGGAAAGTCATGAGAAGGCTTCGTATGGTATCTTGCCTCTACAAAATCCAATCCTTTCCATGTGGTTTTGGAAAGATAGATCCACCAGCTTCTTTGTGGTCTAAAACCTAGATGTACGATGCCTATAAAAGGCTAGTCATGCATGGCTTCGGGGAAAAGACTTTGCTCTCACCTATAACAGCAGATAGAAGGAAAGCATGCGACGACCATGCCAAGGTGGGTTGTGATGTGGTGAGCGGTGCACGCCTTCGACAAGGAAGGAATCAGAGTCGCTCTTTTGCCTCAACCCAAGCTATAGTGGATTCAAAGGAGCCGATGGCAAAGTTCATTAAGGCATCTTGCTACTGTGAGGTCGGGATGGATGGGATGACCGACGGTGCTGGGATGGCAGCGCCCTGCAGCTGGGTTAGCAGAGGCGTGCTGCCACGTGTGGGCGCACTAGCAGGAGGAAGCCATAGAGGAGCCCTATCGCGAGGAAGGAGAGGACGGACCCATAGGAACGACGTCGGGTTATGGTGCTGGGCCGCTGGCATCGTGGTACGGAAAGCTAGTTCATGAACAACAAGACTCGGTAGAAGACCAGTCTTTTGCGGGCTGCACCACAGAGAGGGAGAGCAGATCTGTAAGTGGAATCTTTGTAGATTGATTCCTCATCCCTGACCATGGAGAATGGTAGTTTTTGAGCGGGACCTGCAAGGACGGCCTGACCTTGCGCCAGCCGTGCAGAGACGGGAGGAGAGAGCTGCTCTGGAGTGGACTGCCTGGACGTGATCACGTCCCTCACGAGAAGACAGAGTTGAGGTTCCAGGAAGAGAGGGAGCTGAGGCATCTGCGAAACCAGTCGGCTTAGGTTTGGCCCAAGACCAGAGCCACGCCTAGTGAGGCACTGAGTTGGGTATCACCGGCCAATGATATGACGCCACGTGGCCAATAGTTAAGGTGTACTTCTAATTTGGTTTATTCATAGAAAATGCTACGATTGTTAGAATATAGTGAAACTGTATATCAAACTGATCAAAAAAATGAGAGGAATCCAAAGAAAATATAATCAGAACCCAATTAAGCCTCCTGTTATAAAAGTATGTGCAATACATGTTAAAGGTGCTTAATATAAGGGAAAACCCTAGATTTGCCTTAATCTGATGCTTAATTGAATAGAATCGTTCATGTTAAGTTAATACTTGATCTTGCCATGTATAATGAATAAATCCCTAATAATGATGAATAATTAATGTTACTAGGTTAACAATATTATTCATGTTGATTTAGGGTTTGTGAAATCAATATAGACATCTTGATATAATCCTAATGTTAGTAATGTGATTTAGGTGTCATGGGTAATCTACTGCACTTAAGTTGATAATTTGGGTTTCACCTAATATGCATAATTGAATTTTTAATCTTAGAACTCATAATATGATGGAATTAGGGTTTGTAACCCTAATTCTTAGATCAAATGAAAGATAACCCTAAACCCTGGTTTATGGGTGCATCTAGATCTGAGTAATGTAACTTGACTACATGGTGACACATAGTATGCATGTTTCATATATTGTTGATTATAGGCTTGGTTGCTTGGATGTTTGGATGCGCTCATAATGTATATGATGTTCAACATGATTTCTATAGTGGCATAAGGTATGTGGTTACGCTTATGAATATCTCGAGTTAGTTTTATGAGGTTTTCCGAAGTTTTCATCGATGACTTGAAATAAACTGTTGGATGAATTTAGTTCATGCAAACTATAATGTGGCTATGACTATCACATAAGATATGTGCCTACCAGCTCAGATCATGGTCCCCTCTGTGGCTTAATAGTTGACCTAGTACATGGCTACCTATGGGGTAGGTCCATCACGTCTTTGGATGACTTAGTACATGGCTACCAATGGGGTAGGTCCATCAAGTCACATTGAGTTAGATATTGGTCTACGTTTGGGTAGTGCCATGCGACTCTATTACCCTATGTATTGGCTACTTGTAAGGTAGGACCATGGGGGTAAGAATCTACCTAAAAGAGAGGTAGCATACAAGTCCACTGTAGGGATAGTATAGAGTTAGGGGATAGGTAAGGATTGAGTAGTATGGCTTAAAATGTAATCTTGGTTGTGAAATGATTAATTGCATGATTACATTGTTATTGTAGTTGCATGATTATTGTTCCCCCCACATACCAGCTTCTTGCTGACTGATGTTTTATTTGTCGGGATTTTAGGTACAAATGAAAAGAACAAATAGTATAGTGGAATATGTAGAATTAAATGAGAATTAACGTGCACAGGAGGATTAGTTAGATTAGTATCTTCATGGATAGAAGTTTAGAATTCCCAGTTTTTAAAATGTATGCAAAGTTTTATTTTATACCAGTTTTCAGTTTAGTTGGTAAAGTTTATTAATTGTTATTGATTATTTGTCGAACCTTTGATCCGGGTTATTGGTTAACGACTCTGACCTTTCAGTCGCCCTTAATTGGGGGTTAGCGGGAGGCGGGGACGTTACAATTGAGATAACGACACCGAACTTTCAGATTCCCCTTGTAACATCCCAAGGATTTGAGGCCTCAGATAAGTTGATCTTAAAAGGAATGATTGGACTACCCATATCACCAAGGTGCACCTCCTTTTCTGGGAGCTCATCACTAAGAACTCCATAGTTAAGCGTGCTCAGCTTGGAGTAGTATTGGGATGGGTGACCTGTCGGGAAGTTGATCCTGGCATTCATGTGAGTGAGGAAAAAGCGCGTAGTTAAGGCTAGTGCTGGTCTGTGGGGACAGTCGTCATTCCTGAAACTCTATTAGAGCCTTGGGCAGTGGGCCCGGGCATAACAGATGGGAAGTCAAAAACTTCAACTGTAAGCAATCCCCTATTTTGTTATGTGTAGAAGGTTTTGGCCAACACCATCATTGGCAGATATGATAATTAGGCACAATTTCTCAGAAAGACATTTTTCGTCTTGATGGAAATGCACAAAAAATAGTATGTTGTCCTTGGAGTGCATTTTATTGATCATTTGAGGTTCATACCCTCCAAAATTAAAACATCTTTTTTCATGGGAGGGTTAGTAACCTCAATTGCACTAGCTTTGGGGTGTGATGCTTATGGTTTAGAAGAGAGATACGAAGCTCAATTTATTGACTTGAACTATCCCACTCGCTCCCACACTATCACGATCAAGAATAAAAGAATGATGCATCATGTGAGTAGTGTGCCAAAGATTGATCTTGAGCTACCATACCATGTTGTGTCACTTCTCTCTATGTTGAGAATCCCCCATAAACTGGAGGCAAAATTGGATGAATGGCATCAGAACAACCCAAGGGAAACATACATCAGGGGAGCCACTCCCACACAAGAAGAAATTGCTGAGTCCAGTGTGCAAGGTCAGGAGCAAGAAGCTGAAGAATAAAGGTAGCCCCAAAAGTCAAGAAGAAGGGATGAAGGAACATCCCAACTGCAGCAACCCTCAACGAATGCCTATGACATGTCTACCATACAGGTACAACTTGAGGGAATTCACAAGACACAACATGACAAGCAACTGATCCAGTAGTACATGTGGCAGGACCAACAACAAATGCACCACCAGGTCAACCACATGTACCATTACCACCATGCCCAAGAAGCAAGAAACCCCAAATTCAGTGGAGACTTTTGGGGTGGTATTGCGGGATATTCAGAGACGTACCCTTCACTCTAGGACGACTGTTGGGGGGACTACTACCAGCATCCTCCCTCAGGATCATTCTCAATCATCCGACCAGCCGCCTTAACAACCATTATACTTCTCCTATCTACCCTAAACATCATGATTCTAATGTTTGGGGTGGGTTGGATGGTATGCACCATCCTATCTCTATCTCTTTGAGATTTTTGTTCCACCTCTTCCATGCCATGAGTATCCAGCTTAGTTTTTCTTGTTCTTACTTTTGCCTACATACATGCATAGCATGTAGTTAATTTCATGCATTTTAGCTTAATTTTTCAAAATTTTTGCTCTTTTTGCTCCATAGCATGTATTGCACTTTCATGTAGTTTTTACTAATTTGTAGCTAGATTTTACTACTTTATGTTTTTAGTTTCCCTAAAAGTTAGGTTTAGATGTGATTGAATGTAAATTTTCACCTTTTTGGCCAAATTTTCTTAAACTTGAATGTTCTTGACTAAAAGCATGTTTTGACTTAATCTCCACTGTTTGAAATGAAATTTTAGTCTTTTGAAAAATGCATGTCGTTTTCTTAGATTTTCTATTTGGTCTTGATTGTTGACTCTTTACATGTGCATCAATTCTCTCAAGTTTGTGAATGTTTCAGTTGAATTGTGAATTGAGCAAGCTACAAATGCTTAGAGCTTATGGAATCACTTGATATAAATGTGAATCTCATGTTGTTCAATCATGTGTTGTGATATCATTTGATGAAGTGTTGGATTAGTTTTCATGCATGATACCTTATGTTGAGAATCACGCCAGTGACCCCTCTTTGACCTGACTATTCACTCACCATCTTCTTACCCCTCCGCCTAGTGAAAGGATGCCAAAGAACACATAGCAACTGTGGCCATCCCCAAAAGTTTGTCCACATCTACATCTCATCACTTCACTCTCATCACCATGGGCCCTATCTACTCCAAAGGCAAAGAAAAGAAAAAGAAGAAAAGAAAAAAAAAGCAAAAAGAAAATAAAAATGATGCTCTTATTTAAGAGCATCTAACTAAAGAAAAGATGAGTGCTCTATGTAATAGCACTCCAAGAACCTTTGTAAAATCCTTTCTTCCATTTTCGTACCTATTGAGCTAGAAAACATCAAATTTGACTCACTTTACCCCTTTCTACAGTCATGTGGGTCATTTGGTATGGTTTGAGACATAAGATTGAATGCATGAAAGTGAAACAACACTTCTAGTCATCTTTGATTAGCGCCAACATGAAACAATTTGCCCAAAATGATATGAAGGACATATAGAATGCTTGTGTATTATATGCTTTATATTTGAAGTTTGTATGCTCAGTGCCCATTTCATGATTGGTATGTGAAAGAGGAGAGGAGAGAGGTGGAACACATGCACTTAGTCACTTCTAAGACCACTTAGTCAATAATCATTTGTTGCTATGCATTTGTCATTCTTGTTTGTTGAAAGAAAAAAGAGAGATTAAGTTGGAGCAAACTTGAGTACAAGTATGTCTTAAGTTTGGGGTGGGGACGAAGTCCTATTTTAGGGCTCCATCTTGTGCCATTTTGTACTTTATTCACATCTAAACATAGTAGAATGAAAATTAAATATCCCAATGTGAGTATTATTATCAAATGCACTTATGGACGTTCTTTGCATTATTTTCAGGTACTTGGACCATGATTTGGATGGATGAGAGAGAAGGAAGGAGTTCTAGGGTTCCTCCACTCATGGAGGGGTCTAAAGAAGGCCCCAAAGATCCCTCAACCTACCCCTAATGGCCAAGATTCGACATCAAGCAAATAAGTCCATTGTTGATGAAGATTAAAGTTAATTTTGCTACTGAAGACCCCAAAAACGACGTCAAAAAGCTTGGTGCATCAAGCCAGAGGTGCACATACTAACCAATTAGGTTTGGTTAGATGTTCCCCACAGAACTCGAACACACATGTGGATCTTTTGATATTTATAAGATTTCCCCTAACTAGGTTCACTCACAACACTAAAATATGTTCCTGCAAGCGCACGTGTCATGTTATAGTATAGGTGAGAGGAAAGTCAAGGGGGTCAAACCACAAGGATAGAGGGGCACTAGAGCTTAGTCGGTGTTGGCTATGTTTCTAAAGAGGAAACTAGGTTTGAAGGGTTTAAAAGGGGTTTTGGTTTGATTACACTACGCAACAAGCAAGTAATGGAAGAATGAAAACTAGATTACCAAAAACTAGGTTATCCTAAGCAAATTATGTAGAAGAGGCTAGATTAAGAAACCAGCTAAGCAAGGGTAAGATGATCTACTCTACTCTAGCAAAGAAATTATCAACTAAGAACTAAACTAACCATTAAAGCAAGCAAGGATCTAGATTAATCCTAATCAGTAAGACTAAGCAATTAATTAGAAGGAACAAAGACAATTAAGCTACACTAGCATTAATTAGTAAGAAGGTTAAGGTGGGTTTCAAGTAATGGATCAGGTAGGTGGGTCATTTGGGAATGTGAATTGATATTAGTTGGGGGTGTCAACATGGCATGCAATTATCACAATTCAATCTAGATTACCAAACCAAACAACAAGGCAAGTGCTACGAGAATGTACCCTATACTACTAGTTAGAGAACTAGGGTTAGGTGTAATTCTAGTAGGACTTATCAAGTCTAGGTTTCTAGAATAAGTGGTATTAGGGTAATTGAGAGCCAAGGGTAGGAATGGGAGTAGAGATGGGATTTTTTCACCTCATGCTACTAGCCATCTAGCCTTTAGAAAGCTCTAGTAAATTGCACTAATCACACTTACACTAGTCACTTATATCTCACACTCACTTGTAGAAGGGGGGATATGTATGTAGGAACAAAGAGAGCTAGCTAGGGATCCCCTAATTGGACCTAGGATCCATTCCTAAGATTTCTACATACACTCCAATTACTCCTAGAAGCTAAGTGTCATCAAAGATCACAAAGCAATCAATTTAAGATTTCCCCTAACTAGGTTCACTACCACTTGGCTCCCTCATCTCTACTCCCATTCCTACCCTTGGCTCTCAATTACCCTAATACCACTTACCCCAAAAACCTAGACTTGATAAGTCCTACTAGAATTACAGCTAACCCTAGTTCTCTAACTATTAGTATAGGGTACATTCTAGTAGCACTTGCCTTGTTGTTTGGTTTGGTAATCTAGATTGAATTGTGACAATTGCATGCCATGTTGACACCCCCAACTAATATCAAATCACATTCCCAAACGGCCCACCTACCTAATCCATTACTTGAAACCCACCTTAACCTTCTTGCTTGTTAATGCTAGTGTAGCTAAATTGAATTTTTTTCTTCTAGTTAATTGCTTAGTCTTGCTAATTAGTGTTAATCTAGATCCTTGCTTGCTTTAGTGGCTATTTTAGTTCTTAGTAGATAATTTCTTTGCTAGAGTAGAGTAGATCATCTTGCCCTAGATTAGTTGATTACTTAATCTAGCTTCTTGGACCTAATTTGCTTAGGATGACCTAGTTTTTGGTAATCTAGTTTTCATTTTGCCTTTACTTGCTTGTTTCATAGAGTAATCAAAAGAAATCCCCTTTTAAACCCTTCAACCCTAGTCTCTTCTTTAGGAACATAGCCAACACAGACTAAGCTTTGGTGCCCCCTATATCCTTGTGGTTCGACCCCCTTTACTTGCCTCTCACCTATAGTATAACATGACCCTGTGCACTTGCATGAGTATATTTTAGTGTTGTGAGTGAACCTAGTTAGGGGAATTCTTATAAATATCGAAAGATCCACACTTGCGTTCAAGTTCCATGGAGTTCATCTAAATAAACCTAATTGGTTAGTGTGTGCACCGCTGGCTTGACGCACCAAACGTTCTGGCATCGTTGTCGGGGATAGAGGCACTCGACCGAGCTAGTTAGTGTAGCTTAGCCTTTCCTATTACCCTCATAATTTCTATTCTTTATTCTTTGTTCACTTTTGTATAGTGCCATTCTAACTTGGTTTCTTGTTGTTTGTTTGTGTATTGTGGAGGTGACAGTTATGCAGGCACCATACACATTCTACTTGTGCCGACTTGGTGTAGTACAACCCCAAGATAGGTAGGAGGAGATACCAAAGTCACTATAAGCAACACCTAGCAGCCAACATGGCAGAAAACAACCCTCATGGAAATGCTCAATAGCCGCCTCAACCCAACCGCCCCCTCCACGAGTATTTCACCCGGGGGAACTATAATTCTCCCATTACCACCCTCATTGACCAAATGCTAGGTCAATAGTTTTCCATTCCACCCACACTCCTTGGATTCCTCCCTACGTATTATGGGATGGAGAATGAAAATTCCTACCATCATATTGATGCCTTCCTTGAGACTTGTTCCACCTTCCGCACCCCTACTGCCACCGATGACTCCATCCAGAGGACTGTCTTCCCTTTCTCTCTGAAGGAAAAGGCTAAAGAATGGTACATTTCAAAGCCGAAGCTGGTGACTTGGAATGCGATCAAAAATGAGTTTCTTAAGAAATTCTTTCCAATTGCCAAGATGACTCACATGAGAAGATGTATCACCACCTTTATCTACTAGGAAAACGAACCTTTCCATGAGGTGTAGGAAAGTTCCAAAAGATCCTTTGTGACTGCCCCCATTACGAGGTACCATTCTGGAAGCTAGTCTAAGATTTCTATATCGGGCTTGAAGAGTTAAGTCAGAACAATGTTGAATCATCATGTGGAGGCACATTCATGGTGAAGCCACCTGAGGAGTCATGGATATTGTTTGAACACCTTGATGAAAATTCACGCCATTGAGTTTCTACTAAAGGGGAACAATGCATCTAGAACTACGTCCCTCCACCTCATCCCGTAGCTCCAGCCCGCACTGTTGCCAACCCTGACATGATGAAGGTGATGGCAGACATGATGAATATGATGAAGAGCCAAGTTGGTGGTTCTTCTAGTCAATCCACCATGGCGGTTGAAACTGAAGAAGAGGAAGTTCATGCTTTGCACTCTTTTGGCAACCAGAACAATCAAGGTCCTATGTCCAACACTTACACTCCCGAGTGGAGAAACCATCCTAATTTTTCATGGAAACAACAAAATGAAGATGGTCAAGGACAAGGGCAGCCAAGGCCACAATATAGCTCCAAGTTTGAAGATGAAGTGCTTGGAAGATAGAGAAGTTTGGATGATTCAAAAAAGGATGTATCCTCACATGGGCAGTCCATTACCCATCTTGAGCAAAGATTGGACCAAATATCTCTTTCACTTGCTAGGTGGAAGGAAGACTCCTATCTCAACCAATGCCAAATCCAACCAATGATGGAACATTCATGGGAAATGCTCAATGTTCATATGCTCCATCTTCATATCAAGCACCACCAAATCCCTATGCTCCATCACCTCTGCAAGCCCCTCTCAACTATCAATATGCTCCACCTCCACCTTACTCATACCAACAACCACCTCCACAATACCACCCCCATCCACAACAACCACAACAACCACAACCACAATTCATCCATCAAAATCCCAACTCACCCCCCAAAGACCACCACCACCTCAACAACCACAACCAAATCCACAAGCTTCCTCTTCCTTGACCCATGAGCATGTGAAGGAGGTGACGGTTTTGAGGACTGGATGGACTTTGGAGCAGCCCTATGATATTGTTGTTGTTGATAGAGCATCTAGTGAGGATAGAGGTGATACTGTGATTAGACATGTTGATACTGAGATCTAGCTCGATGATATTGTGATGGGAACTAGAGTTGATACCGTGGAATTGAATAGTGATACTGTGATACTGAGCAGTGATACTGTGATTCTCATGATCCCAGTTGATGATTCTATTGATCCGAGCTGTTTGGGAGGCCAACTTCCCCCATTTCCTGATGCTCTTAAGGAGCCTTCCGTTGAGAGAAGAAAGAAGAAACATATTGAATATATCATAGAAACCTTTAAACAAGTGAAGATAAACATTCCTTTACTTGATGCAGATGTAGCCCTATTTTAGGGCTTCATCTTGTGCCATTTTGAACATTATTCACATCTAAATATAGTATAATGCAAGTTAAATCCCCCAATGTGACTATTATTATCAAATGCACTTATGCACGTTCTTTGCATTATTTTTAGGTTGATGGAGCTTTGGGGCCTTGTTTGGACACCTCCATGAGTGGACGAACCCTAGAACTCCTTCCTTCTCTCTCATCCATCCAAAGCATGGTCCAAGTACCTAAAAATAATCCAAAGAACGTGCATAAGTGCATTTGATAATAATACTCACATTGAGGGATTTAACTTGCATTCTACTATATTTAGATGTGAATAAAGTTCAAAATGGCACTAGATGGAGCCCTAAAATAGGGATGCATCCACATCAAGCAAAGGAATGTTTATCTTCACTTATTTGAAGGTTTCCATGATATCTTCAGTATGTTTCTTCTTTCTTCTCTCAACAAAAGTCTCCTTAAGAGCATCAGGAAATGGGGAAAGTTGGGCTCCCAAATGGCTCAGATCAATAGAATCATCAACTATAATTAAGGGAATCACGATATCACAGCTCGGTATCAAAGTATCACTTCTCAGTGCCACGACATCAACTCTAGTTCCCATCACAATATCATCAAGCTGGATCTCGGTATCAACCTGTCTAATCACACTATCACCTCTATCCTCACTAGCTGCTCTATCAACAACAACAGTATCACAGAGCTGATCCAAAGTCCGACCACTCCTCAAAACCATCACCGCCTTCACATGCTCATGGGTAGAGGAAGAGGAAGCTTGCGAATTTGGTTGTGCCTGTTGAGGTGGTGGTGGTCTTTGGTGGGGTGAGTTGGGATTTTGAAGGATGAATTGTGGTTGTTGTTGTTGTGGTTGTTGTGGATGGGGGTAGTATTGTGGAGGTGGATGTTGGTATGAGTGAGGTGGAGATGGAGCATATTGATAGTTGTAAGGGGCTTGAGGAGGTGGTGGAGCATAGGGATTTGGTGGTGCTTGATATGAAGGTGGAGCATATGAACTTTGACTATTTCCCATGAAAGTGCCATCATTTTTTGGATTTGGTATTGGTTAGGATGGGATTCTTCCTTCCTCCCTCCTAGCAAGTGAAAGAGATCTTTGCTCAAGATGGATTATGGACTTCCCATGTGAGGATACATCCTTTTTTACCTCATCCAAACTTCTCAATCTTCCAAGCACTTCATCTTCAAACTTGGAGTTATATCATGGCCTTGGTTGCCCTTGTTCTTGACCATCTTCATTTTGTTGTTTCCATGAAAAATTAGGATGGTTTCTCCATTCAGGAGTGTAAGTGTTGGACATATGACCTTGATCGTTCTGGTTTCCAAAAGGGTGCAAATCATGAACTTCCTTTTCTTCGACTTCAAATGCCATGGTAGATAGACTAGAAGAACCACCCTCTTGTCTCTTCATTATATTCATCATGTCTACCATCATCTTCATCAGTCATGGTTGGCAACAATATGGGCTGGAGCTATAGGAGGAGTTGGATGGATGTAGTTCTGACTACACTGTTCCCCTTTAGTAGAAACTCGATTGAGCGAATTTTCAGCAAGGTGTTCAAACAATGACCATGACTCCTCAGGTAGCTTCACCATGAATGTGCCTCTACATGATGAGTCCAAATTGTTCTGGCTTAACTCTTCAAGCCCTATGTAGAAAGCTTGGACTAGCTGCCACAATGGTAACTCGTGATGGGGGCAGTTGTGAAGGAGCTTTTGGAACCTTTCCCACACGTCGTGGAAAGGTCCATTTTCCTTTTGGGCAAAGGTGGTGATACATCTTCTCATGTGAGTCAGCTTGGAAATTGGAAAGAACTACATGAGAAACTTTTTTTGACCACATTCCAAGTCACCAACTCCAACTTTGAAATGTACCATTCTTTAGCCTTTTCCTTCAGAGAGAAAGGGAAGAGAGTCCTCCGGATGGAGTCATCGGTGGCAATGGGGGTGCAGAAGGTGGAACAAGTCTCAAGGAAGGCATCAATAGGATGGTAGGGATTTTCATTCTCCATCCCATAATAGGTAGGGAGGAGTTCAAGGAGTGTACGTGGAATGGAGAACTGTTGACCTAGAATTTGGTCAACAAGGGTGGCAATGGGAGAATTATAGTTCCCCGGGGTGAAATACTTGTGGAGGGGGCAATTGGGTTGAGGCGGATGTTGAGCATTTCCATGAGGGTTGTTTTCTGCCATGTCGGCTACTTGGTGTTGCTTGCGGAGACTTTGGCATCTCCTCTTACATATCTCGGGATCATACAACACCAAGTCGGTACAAGTAGAATGTGTATGGTGCATGCACAACTGTCACCTGCACAATACACAAACAAGCAATAAGAAACCAAGCTAGAATGACAATATGCAAAAGTGAACAAAGAATAAAGAATAGAAATGAGGGCAATAGGAAAGGCTAAGATACACTAACTATCTAGGCCGAGTGCCTCTATCCTGGCAATGATGCCGCAAACCCCGAATCCCACCAGGGTCTTCAGTAGCAAAATTAACTTCTTCATCATCAATGGACTTCTTTGCGAGATGTCGAATCTTGGCCAATAGGGGTTTGTTGAGGGAGCTTTGGGGCCTTCTTTGGACCCCTTCATGAGTGGAGGAACCCTAAAACGCCTTCCTTCTCTCTCATCCATCCAAAGCATGGTCCAAGTACCTAAAAAATATGTAAAGAATGTCCATAAGTGCATTTGATAAAATACTCACATTGGGGGATTTAAATTGCATTACATTATGTTTAGATGTGAATAAATTACAAAATGGCACAAGATGGAACCCTAAAATAGGGCTGCATCACATGTCAACGTGTCTCTACAACCTTGTTAAAGAAAAATACTTCAGTCAATCCTATAACGAATTCATCTTCCTTTGTATCTCATAATACTACCAATCTATTTGCTAGACGATGTGGTCTATGTGGGAGATGATGATGCTATAGGGATAGAGGATAAGTCGAGTGTACTCATTATAGAAAAACATTCCATTGGAAGGAGACATTCTACTCCATTCATGGTTCCCCATCTTGGAATCCTACTCCTACTATTAATCTCATCGTCACTGAAGAATATACCAAGCAAATTTCTCATCTAATTAAGATGAGAGATGAAGAATATAATCATCTCTTTCAGATCTGAGAATACCAATAACCTTCATCATCTATTTCTTTGTATGTTTACATCCTAGGCACATCCTATCCTTCTATAGCCTATATAGCTCAATCCCCAAACACACGTTCATCATCCTAGATACTCAATTCTAGTCTAATAGATGATATTGCATGTATACCTAGTTTTCCAATGTGTCCACCACCACTGTGAATGGATCTCCAGTTGTCGTTCAAGGCATAGGGACCACTTGCTCCTTCCTCATATCAACCTACCATCCACTCTTTTTATTCCTAACTTTCCATTTAATATATTGTCTATTAGTAAATTAACCCATACTCTTCGTTCCCCCACCACTTATGATCCCAATCAATGTTTTATAAAAGACCTTTAAATGAAGGAAGTGATTGGTGGAGGTTATGAGTATGCTAGTCTCCACTATCTGGAATGGGCGTTGAAGGCTTACATGGCTGCATCTCTTATGTGCATCTGTCGTTGCCTTGGTACTTATCTCTTGATAGATTCACATTTTAAATCCTCAATTTTCTAGATTAGATAAATTTAATTGTGAATCTTGTCAACAAGGAAAACATATAGATCTAGTTTTCCATATGTAGATGTTATGTGTTAAGACTCTATCTTTCATATTGATCAATTGGATGTTTGCAAAACTGGTAGGG
This sequence comes from Alisma plantago-aquatica, assembly GCA_963693085.1. Lineage (NCBI taxonomy): Eukaryota > Viridiplantae > Streptophyta > Magnoliopsida > Alismatales > Alismataceae > Alisma > Alisma plantago-aquatica. The sequence continues at coordinate 463,780,152 of OY856410.1, read as the reverse complement.
TCTCCTATAAACTTGGGTTTTGATATTTTTGTTACTTTTATTGATGAATTTCTAGAAATACATGGTTGTATCTCATGAAAGTTCTAGAAAACTCTTTGTCTTGAAATCAAAACACAATTGTCTCAAAGTATTCACATTTTTTATCTTACAATGCAAAAGAGTACTTCAGTCCTGCACTGACCTTGTTTCTTTCCAACAAAAGAATTATTCATCAATCTTCTTATCTCCATTCATCTTAACAAAATGGAATATTAGAATAAAAAATAGGCATGTTATCAAAACATCAAGAACTCTTCTATACCATATGAATGTTCCCTATCATTTTTGAGGAGATGATGCCCTCAAAGATACCTAAATCATTAATCATATGCCTTTATCTATTTTGAAAAATTAGACCCCAATTTAGATTTTATGTCCTAACCGCACATTATATAGTGTTCCGCCTAATATCTTTGGATCTGTTAGTTTTGTCCATTATTAGTGTATATTTTTTCTTGGCTTTATTTATCTTATTTTTCTCCTATTATTGTGATATGGGCCTTTATTTATTATCCCATTAGCCTTTTTACTTGTTCTATAAATATCATGTTCTAGACTATTCCTAATCTCTAAACTCCTATCTAAGAGAGTCTCTTGTACTTGATTTGATCATCTAACATAAACCTTTTCCATATTCTAGATGGCATGGTCCATCTTAAGACCCTCCCATCTCAACCCTAACCCATGCCACCCTAAACCCTAGTGGACATCTTTCCTTTCTCCCTCTTTTTCTTCCTTCCATCTTCCTCATCCTATCTCCACTTCTTCTCAGCCTCCATGTCATCATCACACCATTATGTACCACACCATCACCTTGTTCCCGGCTACGTACCCCACTAATCACCCTGATCCCACTATTACCTGAATCACACACCGTCACGACATCACCACATCACTGATCCCCCCTCTGCCTTCATGCATCTAACTCAACATCTCAACATCACCCAAAATACGTACTTCACCAACACCATGCACGCCATCAAGTACTCCACACTTCCCAACCATCTCGCAAAACCAGTCAGCATCCATGGATTGTTACAATCTGTCCACCCACCATCTCACACCAGATCACAACACCCCGTCTGAAGCCAACCCTTTACCCTGATCACGCTCTGTCCCACGAATCCAAGTCACATTGTCACCAATCCCACAAAACTTCCACCACACCACCCTTACCCCTCCCTATAACTGTAGTCTACCCACCACCCACACCTCCAGCCTATAATCATAGCCCCAACTCACCACTTTTCTTCCTTCTCCTCATGGGTAGATCTAAGCCCCCTGATCCAAACCACATCGTCACCAATCCCAAAAAACTTCCAGCACACTGCCCTTTGACATGATTCATTATCGCACTAAAAAATTCACTCCGAGTTGAAATCCCCGAGCTTTTACCAAAACCTTGTGCAATAATACCACCTACAAGCGGACGGGTCTTATTGCAGTATAGTTAAGGATCAAATCCCAAGAGACAACACTTTTAAGAATCTTTGTTAGTCGAATCTAGGTCAAGTAAGACTAATATTTAGAACCAAGGGTTGATTTGGGGTTGATTAAACTAATTGCAAGAAAGAAAAGAGCAAAATTAAAGTTGGATCAAGATTAATGATACAAAATCGACAGGATGGTCTCAGGTTTCACCACCACTACTCATGCAAACACATCCAAACATCAAACATCTAGGCAAGGTATAACTATCCAAGTAGAGCTACTACAAAACCCCCTATACGGGCGTTAGGTTTGCGTAAGCATCACCTTTGGCATTAAATGTCTCGTCACCATCCAGATCATATACTTACGGCTCTGAAGATATAAAATCCAACTGAAGCTGTGGGCCCCCTGTACAGGCATTAGGCACACAGAAGCATCACCGTAGGCTAGATGGCTCGTCCCCTCATGGATCACACACTTACGACCTCAAGGAGTCTGATTCTATTTCCAGTTTGGGAGTCAGCTGTGCTAAATGTTAAGCGAGCAATCGATTAATCTACTAGCAAACATCGACGATTAACAAAGAAGATACAAAATCCAACTAAGGTTGTGCCCCCCCCTGTATAGGCATTAGGCACACAAAAGCGTCACCGTAGGCTAGATGGCTCGTCCCCTCACGGATCACACACTTACGACCTCAAGGAATCCCATTCTATTTCTAGTTTGGGAGTCAGACTTGTTAATCAACATTCTACCCCGTTATATAGAATTTCTCACAACATAGGAGAAAACAAGATGAAAGGGACCAGGTAACCAAACTACAAACATTAACAAATAACAATGAAATGAAAAGTTATATACATTGCCATGGAATGTTTAACAAGAGTACATGCTTACATGGCCAGCGGGGCTAGTCCTCACACCCCAGCAAAAAGGAACTACTCACTCATGATGCGAGAAATGAGAAGAAAGAGAGAGAGGGAAGATTTTGCCATGAGCATGATGCAGAAGGTGGTCGCAGCTCGGTGAAGGTGAGGCGGTCTTCTATTTCATGTCAGGGCGGATCTAGACGTGGAATGAGTGATGCCAAGACAGTTCGGGCAGTCTTTCTCACTTGTCCTTCCTTCTCTTCTCAGTCTCCTTGATCGCAATAGAAGCAACAAGTAAAGTGACTCTGGCGTGGATGACAAATCTGGATCGAATCCTATGTTAAGGTAGCCTGGCGGCATCCCGTATCCGATGCCCCAAATGAGGACCCTGCTGGTCCTATTTATAGGCTCAGATGGGGTCTTGGCGTTTTGGACCCTGTTGCAATTTTCTCATTTTGCCCAAATGGTCTCGAGGTCTTATTCTCCAAATGGTTTGCAACCTAACCGCTTTTGTGTTTAGTTCTCTTCCAATCAGTCTTGTATATATGCCCATTTGGAATAGTGCTGATGAGTCCAATCGGTCTTGGAGTTATACCTCCATACAATTTGCAAACCAACCTATCCTTCAAATGGTTTTGCATATTATTGTCTAGCACAAACGGTCTTGGGACCTTGCTCTATCAGTCGTGCAGGTTTGGTGATCATACGGTCTTGCGCAGAAGAGTCCAAATGGTCTTGGACTCACACTGATCCAAATGGTTTGGTCTCCCTCATCCAAATGGTATGGGATACCTAAGTGCCCAAACGGTCTTGAGAAAGTAGCAATCATACGGTCTTGATCAACGTTCCAAAAGGTCTCACATATGCCCTTCTCCAAATTGGTTCTATTCTACTAGTTTTACAGAGTATCCTCATGATCTCGCTTCCGCAGTTTGTTGCCCTAACCAGTCTTGGGATCGTCGTCGCCTCGCGGTCTGCACAAGCCCTGCTCTTCACGGAATCCTTGCCCTAACAGTCTACGTCCAAGCGGTTTTGAACCTCTCGAATGGTCTTGGACCTACTCATCCAAACGGTCTTGAGGGGCACGCTATGGTGGGTGAAGAGGAGCTGTTGTGTTGTTGTGATGCTGCTGAAGGTGGCAGAGGTGCTAAGGGTTGTGTCTCCAGTGAGGTTGCAGGTTTGTGGCACTGAGGTTTGCAAGTTTGTAGCGGCGCTGCTGTGTCACAGAGTGGGCGGCTATGACGGTAGCAGGAAGGTCAGGTTGCATGGGCGATGGAGCCTAAGGGTTTATAAATGGAGGTAAGGTTTCTGAGGTTGAAGATGACGAAAGAAGATGGGAAGCAGGAGGTGTGGTCCTCCAAATGGTTTTGAACATATTTCCCAACCGGTCTTGAAGATGTCATCAAATGGTCTTGGAGAAGAGTAAAGACCAAATGGTCTTGGGCTAGAGGTCATCCATACAGTCTTGATACCGTATGTAGGAATGGATAAGACCGATAGGTCAAAACCTTTTGGATGAATCTGTATGGATGAGACCGTTTGATCAAGATTGTTTGGTCAAAACCCATTGGTCAAAACCAAGGATGAGTGAAGGTAGATCTGGGGGAGATAGGGGTGGTCCTCACTTATTAGGGTTTGGTTAGGATGATGATTGGTTGAGATGAATATTGAATGGTGGTTATCATTGTAGATTAGGGTTGAATGGAGGTGGATGACATCAAATGGTAGAACTTCATCATGACTTGCATAAAATTGATATAAAATTATTTAATAACCTTGGTAATTGAACCATTGAAGCAATTTTGCACATTTTGATATTTAGTAAATGAAATTGGGTGTATTGAATAAAAATGATCCCAAAAAGGCGACTGAAAATCATGATGAATATACATTCATCAAAACACCCCGAACTTAAACGTTGCTCATCCTCAGGTAACACAAAGTCTGAAACAGTCGCCAAATGAATACTTTCTAGTCATGTGATTGCCTCCTCTTCACATCACGATTGTTTCCTTTCTACTTAGTATGACTAAGCACCTCAACTTCCTGAGACCATTGAACATATCTTACCATATCTTCGTTCATGAGTTTTCTTTCCAACGTCACTTCCTCCTCACTTTTTCCAACAACAAGCATGTCAAAGAGTTTCGTAAGAGTCCAGAGGTACCTGTAGAACAACAAGTATGCATCTGATCTGACATTGGTGTATTTTAGGGTAATGGAGACATTTATTGTGCCTTTAGGTAGAAGAGGGAGTGAAGGTGGTATGGAAGGAAGAAATAAATCTCTCCTCTATTTGACTCAAAATTCTTATTATATTATTTGCAATTTCATTTATTGCATTTTTTTGTGCGAATCTCTCCTCTATTTGACTCGAGATTGCATTTTTTTGTGTGTGCTTTGGCATCTTTTCTTGGTGGTACGCCCCTATTAATTTGCGAGTGGTATGGAAGAAGTAGATATAGAGGGAAGTGGCATGCCACCCCGAACTTAGGGTTTGGCACTATTTTGGCTATTTTTGTTTCTTTTTGATGGATGGAGGGGTATGAAGATGATAGAAGAAGTGTAGAAAAGAGTTCAGATTAGAATGCAACTTGATTTACAATTCAATGCACTAGGTCATTCTCTTTATCGTACTCTGCTCAAATAATGACTTGATTAGGATCCAGTGGGGATTCCATGTTATTGTTCCACTAGTCAGTTAGGAAGCACGACGTGTTTGATCCCTATCAGTATGATAGACAATTGCCATTTTTGCATAAAGATCATGATGTGAGGATTCATAAGCTTCACAAGATGATTTCAATCAAAAGGCTAGTTTTCAGAAGAAGGTCTTTCTGAGGATTTTCTTTGAATAAGGAGGGTATAATGATTCAAAAATGCATAGAGATTGAAACGAAAAGTGTCAAAACTTCATCTGGTATCTGTTCAAGTTTCTTTGGAAAACTTTAAAATTTTTGAAAATTTTGAAATTTTGGTAAAAAAATGCAACGACGAAATCTTAAGTCTGAATTAGATGGGTTAAGATGGAAAGTAAGATACGTACTACCCACCCTCCATCCTGAACTTAGATTTTTGCTCGTCCTGAGCAAACTCTAAAACTGAGATGTAGGGGAAAGTTCATGCCATTTGTACAATCAAATGTGGTTGTGTTCCAATCAGCATGCATCCTCCATATGAAAATCTCAAAAATAAAACCAATCAGAGCTAAAGATAGCATCTTGCGATGCAATATTTATTTGGTGTAAAATTATCTAAAAAGTAGAAGCAAAATTAAGAAAAATTCCTAGTTCAAAATTAAAACTAAATACGAAATTATTGATCGGGTTGCCTCCCGATAAGTGCCTTTATTTTACGTCGATGGCTTGACTTGATTCCTTCAACTTTACGGTGGATATGCTATATTGGTGAGATCCAGAAATGCTTCAGAGCCTATGTCAGTAGAGGTGAAATATCTCTTCAATCGTTGACCATTTGCCACAAATTCGCCTGACTTTTCACTCCATAAAGAGAAAGCACCATGTGGATAGATTCTCTTGACAATGTAAGGTCCAGACCAATGAGAACATAGTTTTCTTGGGAATAACTTCAGTCTTGAATTGAACAAAAGAACATGGTCTCCGACTTGAATGTCCTTCCTTTTCAGATGACCATCATGCCAAAGATTTGTGCGTTCTTTATATATTCATGCATTCTCATAAGCTATCATCCAAAGTTCTTCCAGCTCCTGGAGTTGCAGAACCCTGGCTTGGCCTACTTTCTTCATGTCAAAATTCAGTTGTTTTATTGCCCACCATGCTTTGTGTTCCAGTTCTACAGGAAGGTGGCATGACTTTCGATAGATCATCCGAAATGGTGTAGTTCCAAGAGGAGTTTTAAAAGCAGTTCGATAGGCCCACAATGTGTCATTGATTTTTACTGACCAATCTTTTCATTTGCGGCCTACAATATTTTCCAAAATAGCCTTGAGTTGATGATTAGAAACCTCTACCTGTCCACTTGTTTGTGGGTGGTAGGGTGAGGCTACCTTGTGAGTTACACCATATTTCCTCAGCAACGCTTCAAAACTTCTTTCTAGGAAATGAGATCCTCCGTTGGATATCACAGTTCGAGGGACTCCGAAATGGGGGAAAATAATATCTTTGAATATTTTGATGACGCGTTTGGAATCGCTAGTGATGGTTGGTATGTCTTCTAGCCATTTTGAGACGTAATCCACCGTGACTAGGATGTAAGAAAATCCATGAGAAGATGGGAATGGACCCATGTAGTCCACACCCCAAACATCAAATATCTCGACTTCTTGCCACAACTTCAGTGGCATCTCATCTCTCTTTGTTATGTTACCCGTTCTTTGACATTTGTCAAACGATAGAACAAAATTGTAGGAATCTTTGGATATGGTTGGCCAAAAGAAACCACATTGCAAGACTTTCAAAGTAGTTTTCTTAGAACTCATATGGCCTCCAACTGGGCCTGAGTGACGTTGCTCTAAAATGAGTTGGGCTTCTACCTCAGTGATACAAGGTCTGAAAAGACCATCAACACAGAGCTTAAAGAGGTACAACTCATCCCAGTGATACTGCTTCACATCGTGCATGAATATCTTCAGTGCATTTCTGGTGCATCCTGGGTGGATGACACCAGCGGTGAGGTAGTTCACATAGTCCGAATACCAAGGGGTAACTTCTGAAACTTTCATTAGTTGGTCAACCAGAAGAGAATCGTTAATCGGGATCTTCTCAGTATTTAGAGTGTGGATGTGACTGAGGTGGTCTGCTACAACATTCTTTGTACCTTTCTTATCTCTTATATCCAGATCAAATTCTTGTAGGAGGTGAATCCATCTTATTAACTTGGGTTTTGCATCTTTCTTCACTAGGAGGTAACGAATAGCTATGTTATCTGTGTAGACAATGACTTTTGAACGTATGAGGTAGGATTTGAACTTGTCAAAGGCATACACAACTGCAAGAAGTTCCTTCTCGGTAGTTGCATAATACCTCTGAGCCTCGTAAAGGGTCTTCGATGCATAGTAGATCACATAATGTTTCTTTTCTAAATATTGTCCTAAAATATCACCTACATCATAATCACTGACATCGCACATAATTTCAAATGGGTGATCCCAATCGGGAGCTTTGATGATGGGTGTTGTTGTAAGAGCATGCTTTAGGTTGTTGAAACTTTTAACACATTCTTCATCAAAGTGGAATTCAACATCCTTTAGCAAAAGATTCGTCATAGGTTTGGTTATTTTGGAGAAATCCTTAGTAAACTGTCTGTAGAATCCTGCATGACCTAGGAACGCGCAAACTTCTTTAACATTCATTGGAATAGAGAGTTTGGAAATCACCTCAATTTTTGCTCTATCAACTTCGATTCCTCGATTACTTACTCTATGACCATGGACTATGCCTTCCTTTACCATAAAATGACACTTCTACAAATTCAACACAAGATGTGCTTCTTCACACCGTTTGAGGACAAGGGAGAGGTGCTTCAAGCATGAGTCGTAAGAATCTCCATATATAGAAAAATCATCCATAAAAACTTCCATGATGGTTTCGGTGAGACCAGTGAATATAGATGTCATACAATGTTGGACAGTTGCATGCACATTACAAAGTCTGAATGGCATCCTTCTAAAAGCATATGTTCCAAATGGGCAAGTAAAGGTTGTTTTCTCTTAGTCATCCAAATGTATGGGTATTTGATAGAATCTAGAGTAACCATCGAGGTAATAGAAATATTCTTGATGAGCCAATCTTTCTTAGACTTGATCAAGAAATGGCATCGGAAAATGATCCTTTCATGTTTCTTTGTTCAACTTCCTATAATCAATGCATATCCTCCACCCTATGACTATTCGAGTGGGGATGAGTTCATTGTCTTCATTTTGAATCACTGTAGCTCCACCTTTCTTTGGGACCACATTGACGGGGCTTACCCATGGTGAATCGGAGATCAGATAGATAATACATGTATTGAGAACCTTTATAACTTCAAGGCGGACAACTTATTTCATATTTGGATTAAGTTTCCTTTGGTGTTCAACAGTTGGCTTGTGATCTTCCATCATGGGGATTTTATGCATACAAAGTGCTTGATTGACCCCAGTGAGATCACTCATCTTATACCCTATTGCTTTCTTTCTTTCTTTTAATTCCGTCAAGAGTTAATATTCTTGTTCCGCTGTCAGATCTGAATTTATAATGATTGGGAAGACCTTTAGTTCATCCAATAACACATATTTTAATCGTTTGAGTAAGGGCTTCATTTCAGGAGCTTGTAGTTTTTCACATGGTTCTTCAGTGACATCCACAGTTTTGATTTCCTCAAATTTGGCTTTAGGATCTTCTCTAGTAGTATCAAGGCCGAGAACACAACTTTTCACCTGTTCATCAGCTGAACTAGCTGCATTTGGATTAGTTAGAGCTACTCCTAAGGGGTCTTCTTGTTCGTAATCCTCTTGTCTGAGGAGTGACATCTAGTCTATGCATTCGATCAAATAAACTTCTTCTTGCACACTCGGTCTTCTCATACTTTCGAAGACCTTAAACTCAAGGGTTTCTTTTCCTAATCTGAGCAGCAAGGTTCCTACTTCAACATCAATCAGAGCTCTTGCAGTGGCGAGGAACGAACGTCCAAAGATGAGAGGGTATCTAGTGTCTTCCTTTATATCTATGATGACAAAGTCACACGGAACACAAGAATCTTTGCCAAACTTGACAGGGACATCCTCAATGATTCCTAAGGGTAGAGTCACGATATTATCTACAAGTTGTATAGTCATACCAGTCGGGAGCAGTTCAGCAAACCCTAGCCTTTTGTAGAGGCTAAGTAGCATGATGGAAATGCTAGCACCAAGATCTGCCAATCCCTTCTTACATGAAGAATCGCTGATATGGCATGAAATCCCAAAAGATCTTGGATCTTTCTACTTCTTGGGCATCTTACTCTGGATGATGTCTGAAGTATTTGTTGCTAACTTGACTATTTCATATTCTTTAGTTATATATTTCCTGGTGAGAAGTGACTTCAAGTACTTTGTCCAGGCTGGTATCTCAGCCAGCGCATCAAGAAAGGGTATATCAACATGGAGTTTCTTCATGGCTTCTTTGAACTTGTTGAATCGTGTGTCAAGCTTTGTCTTCCTTAAATGAGATGGGAAAGGTATATGAGGCTTGTACACTGGTACTTCTGGCTCTGGTGTTTCTAGTTCTGCATCAGTGGGTTATTCAAGACTTTCTTTATCTGTCTCATTAGTAGTTACTTGTTCTTTTGGTTGATACTCAGGTGTTTTAGAGTCTTAAACAACCATCGATTCATCCTTGTCTATAATAACCACAGGTGTCTTGACAGGAGGATTGGAATAATCTTTTCCGGACCTGGTGGTGACAACCTTTAGTTGTTCTGGGTGCTTAGGATTATTTTCCAGTTGGCCAGCAAAGGCTCCAGCATGTGGCTTCATGCTAGCTGCAAGTTGAGCTAGTCGAGATTCAATGGCCTTCTGATGAGCTTGTTGGTTAGCTATCCAAGTCTGCTATGACTGGAACATCTTCTCAATGGCTGTTATTTTATCATCCAGAGAGATAGGATTGTCTTTCTATCCTTGTGGTTGATAAGGGACTTGGTTAAGATTCTGGAACTAAGGGTTGTTCTGGTACTAGTTGTAGTTCCTGTTCTGAAAGTTTCCCCTAAAGTTCCCTTGATTTCCAAAGTTTTGTTGTTGGTTATACTGAAATCCTGGCGGGCTTCTTTGTTGATTAGTTGAACCAAGTTGTCGCGAGTTTTCTACTCCTGAAGGATTTCCATATTGAAAACCTGGATGGTTCCTATTCTGATTCAGATTATAGTATCCTTGACCAGGAATGGTGTTGACAACATTAAGATGTTCCATTTGACTATTATCTCCTTGTCCACATATGTTGCTTAGAACAACATCATAGAGAACATTGCATGCTAAAGTGGAATGATCGGTACCTTTACATGCTTCAAAGAACAATGAAGCTGACTTGATCTGTTCTTGTTGTTGAGGGGGTGAACGTCCTCTTCCAAATGCAGCAAGGGATGATTCGATATGGTCTTGCTTGGAAACTAAGAGTTTGAGGGTTTCAACAATAGACTTGTATTCTAGAATAACTTTAGCCATGGCCACCTTCAACACTCCTTTACCTAAAGACCTACCCTAATTATCTTGATTTTTAGCTCCAAGGGTGACAACCCTCCATGCACTGTCATAACTCTGACACATGAAGTTTCCTCCGGATGAGGATTCTAAAAACCTCTTGACATCATCGTCCAAACCCCTATAGAAGATTTAAATAAGCTAATTCTTAGGGATTCCATGATGTGGACACTTGCGCAGAAGATCTTTACATCTTTTGCATGCTTCGGTAAGGGTTTCTCCCGGGGCTTGAGTGAACATTGTTATTCAACCTCTAATTTCACAGGTGAGAGAAGGAGGGTAGAATTTTTCCAGGAAAACATTTTGCAAGTGTTCCAACTTATAGCTCTATCAGCAAGAAAACACTTGAAAAGACAGAGTCTAATTGCATCGTCGGACACTCCATTTTGCTTTGTCATGGCACATAGATCAATAAACCTCAGAAGGTGTTCTTGACTATCTTCACCTTGTTTACCATAGAATGGGTTGTTTTGAAGCAAGGTAATCCAATGTGCCCTTATCTCAAAATTGGGAGCATGGATGGGAGGAGGTTGAACTGGTGATGTACATCAACAGCTTTAGGGATTGAGAACCCTCTAAGATCCTTTTGTAGTTCTACTGCTTGCACTGCTAGGATTTCTTCTTGAACTGCATCCCTAGCTTCTTGCATGAGTCTTTCTCTCTGTGCATTGATGGCTTGAGCGACCCTTCGGGCTATTTCCTCTGCTTGAGCCATTCTTGCTTGATTCTTTTTATTTTTACGATGAAAGGTTCTGTCTATCTTCGGATCAAAGCTGGCGGTGAGTCTGGGACTGTTCAAACGGTGCATACACCAGTCTTGGGGGTACCTTACATGAAAAGATCTGAAGTAAGATTGATGGAGTAGAGTGGAATTCAAGTAGATGATCGATCGTATCAAAATAAAAACAAAATCCTAAATTAGCCTTGAAAGAACTAGATTTGACTAACTGATTATGTTGTCCCCGACAACGGTGCCAGAATTTGACGTGGTTTACTATTGCACTAACAAATTCACTCAGAGTTGAAATCCCCGATCTTTTACCAAAACCTTGTGCAATAATACCACCCGCAAGCGGACGAGTCTTATCATAGTATAGTTAATGATCGAATCCCAAGAGACAACATTTTTAAGAATCGTCGTTAGTCGAATCTAGCTCAAGTCAGACTAATATTTAGAACCAAGGGTTCATTTGGGGTTAATTAAACTAATTGCAAGAAAGAAAAGAGCAGAATTAAAGTTGGATCTAGATTAATGATACAGAATCGCTGAGATGGTCTCAGGTTTCACCACCACTACTCATGAAAACACATCCAAACATCAAACATCCAGGCAAGGTATAACTATCCAAGTAGAGCTGCTGCAAAACCCCCCATACAGGCGTTAGGTTTGCATAAGCATCACCTTTGGCATCAGATGTCTCGTCACCATCCAGATCATATACTTACAGCTCTGAAGATAAAAAATCCAACTAAAGTTGTGGGCCCCCTATACAGGTGTTAGGCACACAAAAACGTCACCGTAGGCTAGATGTCTCATCCCCTCACAGATCACACACTTACGACCTCAAAAAATCCCATTCTGTTTCTATTTTGGGATTCAACTGTGCTAAACGTTAAGCGAGCAGTCGATTAATCTACCAGCAAACATCGACGATTAACAAAGAAGATATAAAATCCAACTAAGTTTGTGGGCCCCTTGTACATGGGTTAGGCACACAGAAGAATCATCATAGGATAGATGGCTCATCCCCTCATGGATAACACACTGATGACCTCAAGGAATCCCATTCTATTTCTAGTTTGGGAGTCAACGTTGTTAATCGACATTCTACCCCACATATAGAAGTTCTCACAACATAGGGGAAAACAAGATGAAAGTGAGCAGGTAACCAAACTACAAACATTAACAAATAACAATGAAATGAAAAGTTATATACATTGCCATGGAATGTTTAACAAGAGTACATGCTTGCATGGGTAGCGGGGCTAGTCCCCACACCCCAGCAAAAAGGAACTACACGCTCATGATGCGAGAAATGAGAAGAAAGAGAGAGAGGGATGATTTCGCCATGAGCATGATGTAGAAGGTGGTTGCAACTCGGTAAAGGTGATGCGGTATTCTACTTTGTTTTGGGGTGGATCTGGACGTGGAATGAGAGATGCCAAGATAGACTGGGCAGTCTTTCTCACTCCTCCTTCCTTCTCTTCTCAGTCTCCTTGATCGCAGTAGGAGCAGCATGTGAAGTGACACTGGCGTGTATGACATATCTAGATCGAATCTTGTGTTTGGGCAGCCTGGTGGCGTCCCAAATCCGATGCCCCAAATGAGGACCCTGTTGGTCCTATTTATAGGCTCAGATGGGGTCCTGACGTTCCATGTTGCAATTTTCTCAGTTTGCCCAAATGGTCCCGAGGACTTGTACTCCAAACGGTTTGCAACCCAACCGGTTTTGTGTTTATTGCTCTTCCAATCAGTCTTGTATATATGCCCATTCGGTCTAGTGGTAATGAGTCCAATCAGTCTTGGAGTTATACCTCCATACGGTTTGCAAACCAACATGTCCTCCAAATGGTTTTGCAGATTATTGTCTCGCACAAACGGTCTTGGGACCTTGCTCTATCGGTCTTGCAGGTTTAGTGATCATACAATCTTGTGCGGATGAGTCCAAACAGTCTTGGACTCACAGTGATCCAAATGGTTTGGTCGCCCTCATCCAAACGGTCTGGGATACCTAAGTGCCCAAACAGTCTTGAGAAAGCAGCGATCATACGGTCATGATCAATGTTCTGAACGGTCTCACATATGCCCTTCTCCAAATGGTTTCTGTTCTACTAGTTTTGTAGAGTATCCTCACAATCCCGCTTCCGCGGTTTGCTGCCCGAACCGGTCCTGGGATCGTCATCCCCTCGTAGTCTGCACAAGCCCTGCTCTTCACAGACTCCTTGCCCTATCGGTCTATGTCCAAGTGGTTTTGAACCTTCTCAACCGAACGGTCTTGGACCTACTAAGCCAAGCGGTCTTGAGGGGCACGTGATTGTGGATGAAGAGGAGCCGTTGTGTTGTTGTGATGTTGCTAAAGGCGGTGGAGGTGCTAAGGGTTGCGTCGTCGACGAGATTGCAGGTTGGTGGCACCAAGGTTTGCAGGTTTGCAGTGGAACTATTGTGTCACAGAGTGGGCAGCTATGATGACAGCAGGAAGGTCAGGTGGCATGGGCGATGGAGCCCAAGGGTTTGTACATGGAGGTAAGGTTTCTAATGTTGAAGATGACAAAAGAATACAGGAAGCAGGAGGTGTGGTCCTCCAAACGGTTTCTAACATATTGCCCAACTGGTCTTGAAGATGGCATCAAACGGTCTTGGAGAAGAGTAAAGACCAAACGGTCTTGGGGTAGAGGTCACCCATACAGTCTTGAGACCATATGGAGGAATGTCTAAGACCGATAGGTCAAAACCATTTGGATGAATCTGTATGGATGAGACCGTTTGATCAAGATCGTTTGGTCAAAACCAAGGATGAGTGAAGGTAGATCTGGGGCAGATAGGGGTGTTCCTCACTTATTAGGGTTTGGATAGGATGATGATTGGTTGAGATGAAGATTGAATGGTGGTGATTATTGTGGATTAGGGTTGAATGGAGGTGGGTGACATCAAATGCTAGAACTTCATCATGACCTGCATAAAATTGATATAAACTTAGTTAATAACCTTGGTAATTGAACCATTGAAGCAATTTTGCACATTTTTATATTTAGTAAATGAAATTGGGTGTATTGAATCAAAATGATCCCAAAAAGTCGACTGAAAATCATGATGAATATGCATTCATCACCATTAACCCTCCCTATAACTACAGTCTACCCGCCACCTACACCTCCACCTTATAATCATAGTCCCCAACTCACCACTTTTCTTCCTTCTCCTCCACTCTTACTTCACTCTTCCTCCGGGTCATCATAGCAAGTTTAAGGCTTAGTCACATCTCATATTCCTCTGTGTTGGCGTAGGTTCCCTATATCTTGTACTACCCTACGATGATTTTGATATTTGATATGTCAAATCTCCATCTGCTTGCTTCTGCTCACTTATGAGTTTTGTTAGATCTTCCCATGAGGGTGTCTGCTGTATTAATCTATTGACTCTTTTGTGCGTGCTTCTGCTACGTCCTTGTTTTCTGCTATGTCTACTGACTTCATCTTTGACGTCCTACTTCTATATTCCTCATGGAGTCCTTGATCCTCTATACAATTTGTGTGTGACGACTTCCAAGTTGGATGGTTCTAACTATCACCTCTAGGCAACATCTTTTACTCTTTATGTCAAGGCTTAGGGACGCTATTCCCATCTTTCTACCAAAGGACCATACATTCATGATGCTACTATTGACGACAAGACTAAACAAGCTTATGGCATGTGGTTTAAGGATTACTCTGGTGTTATGACCTGGACGGTCAACAACGTGGAACCCAAAATCTGCCAAACCCTTATGCGCCTGCACACAGCCAAGGATATGTGGGATCAACTCTCTCACATATATTCTCACCAACAAAATCCAAAGAAGGTGTTTGATCTTTTCAAGCAACTGACCAAGAAAGAGTACTCTAGTACGAATTCTATTGAAGATTATTACAACCAGTGTTGTGCACTCTGGAATGAGTTTGATGTGTATCAACCTATATCTTCTGATATTAAGGAAGCCCACCTATAACATAATGAACTACAACTTGTTTAGTTTCTTACCGGCCTACCACCCTCCTTTGTGTGTGTAGTTGATTAGATCCTCTCTAGTGATCCGCTACCTACCTTATGTTACATTCTAAAATACGTACAACGCTTACCTTCTATCTCTCAGGAGACACCTGATCTGTTTGATACTTCTGCTATAGCTGTCCGTTCAGGAGACTCTTTCTGTGGTCGTGGTCACGACCATGGTCGTGGACACGGTTGCTCCACGCACAGTGCTAGTTGTGGTTCATACCTCTCTGGCTTTGATGCTCCTATTGAATCACGTTACTGTAACTTCTACAAGCGTAATAAACATACTGAGGACCGCTATTAGATAAAGCATAGAAAACCTATTTGGCAAAATCTGGTGTCTTTAGAGCAAACTGACACTGCTACCACTACAATTGCTCCACCTTCTGTTGATTGTCTCTGATCTGAAATTGAGAAGTTGCTTTAGGAACGTCATGCTGAAACCTTTGCTACTGGTAGTTCTTCTCTTCTAACACAATCTGCTCTCCGGGCACAATCTGGTAAAAATACATGAGTTATTGACTCTGGTGCCACTTCTCATAATACTGCCAGTCCATCTTTATTGTCTACTTTGCATAAAACTACTACTATTCCACCAGTCACTATCGCAGATGGATCTCAGACATCTATTTTAGGGATTGGAAATATTTATACTTCTAACTATCTTACTTTACACTCTGCTCTTTATGTTCCTCAATTTCCTATCAACTTGTAATCTGTGAGTAGATCTATTAAGAGCCTACATTGCTCAATTACCTTTGATCCATATGGTGTTATCTTTTACGATCTAACCACAAAGATGAAGATTGGTTTGGGCCATGAGGGACCAGATGGCCTTTACTATTTGGATGCACCAAAGATGATGGCTTACCTGACTACTTCTGTGACAAGCATCCAATGGCATGATCGCCTCAGGCATCCTTCACTAGAGAAATTGAAACAAATAGTACTTGACATTTCTAATACAATTTTTCATTGTGAAACAAACTCGATCGACTTTTTTTAAGAATGATTGTGCATGCTGATATTTGGGGACCATGCTCAATTACAATTTTTGTGGATTTTGGTGCCTCATGAGCTTTATTGATTATTTTAGTAGAGCTATATGGTTATTTTTGTTGTGATATTGATATCATATACTTGATACTATCACATTATTCTTTTTTGAGATACGTAACCAGTTTCAGAAACCTATAAAAATCTTTTAGACTGATAATGATCATGAGTTTATGCAAAGATCTGTCAATATAATTTGTACCAAAATGGGTACTATTCATCAAACC
This sequence comes from Alisma plantago-aquatica, assembly GCA_963693085.1. Classification (NCBI taxonomy): domain Eukaryota; kingdom Viridiplantae; phylum Streptophyta; class Magnoliopsida; order Alismatales; family Alismataceae; genus Alisma; species Alisma plantago-aquatica. The sequence goes on along the minus strand of OY856410.1, from coordinate 463,763,586 downwards.
TCCTGTGCATATACACCCCAATAGAATGGCATGGCTGAACACAAGATTCATCATCTTCTTGAAGTTGCATGTACTCTTTTATTTCAATATAATGTTCCTCAATTTTTTTGGTCGGAAGCTATTTGCACTATGTGCTATTTGATTAACTGAATGCCTTCATCTGTTCTTGGCATTAAAGTGCCCTTTTGGATTCTATACCCTGAGGCTCCCTTGTTTACTATGCCTCCTCACATATTTGGGTGTATGTGCTTTATGAAAAATTTCCATCCTAGCCTTACCAAACTAGATCCTCGTTCCACAAAGTGTATTTTTCTAGGGTACTCTAGGATGTAAAAAGGGTATCGTTGTTTTGATCCTATTTCTATGAAATGGATGGTCTTGAATGATGTGGTACTTTTTGAACATATGTCATTTTATTCTTTTGCTAGCTCAGCTCTGACTTCTGACCTAATATCAGAATCCCATGTACATTTCCCTGTTGATCCTACACCTCCTGTTGATACTATTCCTCTGAAGGCTCCTACTTCCTCTGAGGTACAATCACATCTTCCATACTCATCTACAAATCCATCCACCTCTCAATTATTTTCTGACCTGGATTTACCTATTAGTTTATGCAAAGGGTACTCGGTCTTGCAGCAAACATCCTATTGGGAATTTCTGCACTACTACTAACTTGGGTACTAATTTTGCAAATTTCACTTCTACCTTAAGTGTTGTTACTATCCCTAAGAATGTTACCCATGCTTTTCAACATCCTGAATGGTGTCAAGCCATGGAGTTGAGATGCAAGCACTCACTAATAGGCATACTTGGGATTTAGTTGATGTGCCCCTCAATTGCTCCCTGGTTGGTTGTAGATGGATTTTCACAATCAAATATCAACCTGATGGCACTATTAAGCGTCTTAAAGCTCGCTTGGTAGCCAAAGGCTACACTCATACTTATGGAGTATATTACTTTGAAACATTCTATCATGTGGCTAGACTTAATTATATTCATATTTTTATTTCTACTTCTGTCAATTAGGATTGGCCCTTATTTCAACTAGATGTTAAAATTGCATTTTTGTATGGGGACCTGCATGAGGAGGTTTACGTGGAGCATCCTCCTGGATTTGTGACTCAAGGGGAGTCTTCAAAAGTTTTTTGTCTTTGCAAAGCAATTTTTGGTCTTAAGCAGAGTCCCCGGGCCTGGTTTGACAAACTCAACTCTATTTTTAAAAAAATTGACTTCCGACGCTCTCAAAATGATCATTTTGTGTTTGTTAAAAACTCCATGTCTGGTCTTGTGGTTTTGATTTTCTATGTTGATTACATTATCTTATCTGGAAGTGACTCAACAAGCATCCAAGCTACTAAGATATACTTGGAAAAGCACTTTCTTACATTTGGGAAAACTAAGGTGCTTTTTGGGCATTGAGGTTTCTTGTTCCTCTTCTGGTCTCTATTTGTCACAATGCAAGTATGTTTTAGACCTCCTATATGAGATAGGAATGCTTGGGGATAAACTAGCATGTACACCCTTAGATCCCAACACTAACTGGAATGACAATACTTATTCCCCTTATCATGATTATCATGAATATCATAGAATGGTTGGGAAACTCATCTATCTTAATGTAACTAGGGATGACATCCCTTCTGCTATTGGTCTGGTTAGTAGATATCTGGGTAATCCTTGTCAATGCCATTGGATTTTGTCTTTCATATCCTGAAATATTTGAAAAGTTCTCCTGGAAAAGGCCTGCTTTACAAAAAATGAGCAATGTAACCTTGCTAGATATTTAGATTTTGACTATGTTGGAAGCAGAATAGATTGTAGATATACCTATGGATACTACACCTTTTGTAGGTGGTAACTTGGTTACTTGGTGGAGCAAGAAGAAAACTATAGTTTCTAACTCCAGTGATGAAATAGAATATAGAGCTATGGCTCACACCACCTGTGAACTTTTCTGGATACACAATCTCCAGCGATATTTTGACATTTCTGTTGCTCCATCTATTCCAATGCATTGTGATGCCAGCAACCCTACCTTCCTTGAATGCAACAAACATATTGAAGTTGATTGCCAGTTCGTTTGGGAAGTTGTCTTATCTGGTCTTCTCTCTGCTCCTTATACACCTACTATGGATCAGGTTGCAGCTATTTTCACCAAAATTCTTCCAAAGACCAGATTCACTACTCTGACATCCAAGCTGGGCACGATTGACATCTATGCTCGAGCTTGAGGGGGAGTATTAGTGTATATATTTTTCTGGCTTTATTTGTCTTATTTTTCTCTTATTATTGTGTTATGGGCCTTTGTTTATTAGCCCATTAGCCTTTTACTTATTCTAGAAATATCCTACTATAGACTATTACTACTCTCTAAAATCCTATATAAGAGAGTCTCTTGTACTTGTTTTGATCATCTAATACAAACCTTTTCTATATTCTAGATCCATGAATTAAATAATGGTCATGACAAAATCAGCCCTCGAGCAGTGAAATGTATCTTCGTTGGATATTCTAAAACATAAAAGGGGTATCATTTTTATAATCCTACCACATATCATTTTTTGGTATCCACTGATGTTAGGTTCTTTGAAGACACCTGTTACTTTGGAAAAACCATAGAAACCTTTCAGACTTTTTAGAAGACTTCGCATCATTACCAATTTTCATTGATTGTGCACCAAGTCCTTTACCTAATGCCAATGACCCATCTATAGGGATATGTACCAATGATTCAAGTTTTCTAGATAACTTGGAATAGGTAAAAGATGATGGTTCATCTTTCAATCCTCCTCCAATCACTACTATCTTTAAAGGTTTTACATATCCTAGTGCATTGCCTATCACTCTAAGAAAATAGAAGCATTCTTGCACTATCCCACATATTTCTAATTTTGTGTCTTATGATTGCTTATGTCCTTCATATGCTGCCTTTAACTCCAACCTATATCCTATCTTAATACCTTGTAGTATATTTATTGCACTAAATCACCTATGTTATAAATAAGACATGGAGGACAAGATGGATATTTTGTCTAAAAATGTCACATGGAGTCTAGTACTCCTCTAGATAAGGCAGTAGTTGGTTGCAGATGGCTTTACTTAGTTAAATTTTGTCCCAATGGGACTATTGACCTTCTAAAAGAAAGACTCATCACAAAAGGCTACACCCAAGTTTATGGGACAATACTCTAGAAACTTTTTGTGATAGAGTGAAATTTTGATATTCTTGGTTACTTGATTCAAATATTTGGATCATGGGTTGGAGATTGGAATAATCAACCTAAGTTCATATGTATATTATGGTGATGATGTCAGACAAGCTAGAGGATAAAATGGATTGATATGTGTTAATCATAGTCCATGAGATACAACATGAACATGACAAGTGGTGTCAAGTAAGTTTATGGAGTTTATATATCTTTCAGTGTGATATTATGAATAAGATCACTAATATTGTGCCTTGTTGAAATAATTAATTTACTTCTCTAAAAGTGTAACATTGACACTAAAATCTGAATGGTATGTATATTAGGTGATGATTAAGCTATGGTTAAAGTTTCATGACATTTTTATGTTCGTAGAAGAAAATTTCTAGTTTGAGTATTGTTAATTATAGATGGGCCTAGGTTAAATAAGTCTAGCTTAAGTTATGTGTAGAAGCTATGCCTCACACCCTTTGTAGGGAAATCCATAGATCTGATTTTGTGCAAGATTCATCCTATCTACACATGAGAAATTGATGGTCATGATAGTATCATGTACCTTGTTGTTATGGCCTAGTCATGGGTGGGAATATTCACAACGACATAGTGCTCGCAGAGTCATGGGTTAGGATACAAAAAACCATACCATTCCAATGACCACTGCCCTGATCATGGATGGAAATATGATGCAAGGCCACCCTTTGCCTTCAGAATGGCAAGAAGAGTTGGAAGACCGCTCATTTAGGACAAATGATAGAGGGCAGAGGGAGTTATGTCTCATTGTTCCTACTACCTCATTTTCACTATATACTGCAATAAAAGATTGAAGAAGAACGAAAGAGAATGAGAATGTTAGTGAGGGATTCATGAGACAAACATACATACTTATTTCATTTCAAAATCCATCCAACCCCTTATGGGTGGTAGTTTGGGCAGTAGTCGTGGTTGCCAAAACCCCTAGTGGCGCATAGTCTTGCATATGTTGAAGGTACCACCTGGAGGAGTCTCAATCATCTTTGGAGGGTGTAGAGGAGTTTGGTGGGTTTCCAAAATGCTTCAAAAAGTGCCACCTTAGAGTTTTGAGGTAGAGGAACCATACACTCCTTTTGTTCTGATTTTTTCCGAACTCCGACTTTTTCAGCCAGCTGAAAAATTGCCGAATATTGAATTTGTCACTATGCATATATTTGTCACTATGCATACAACTCATGTATTATCTCCTTGCCTTTTTTCTCACTTTTTACATTTTTGCAATTTTAATACATCATTTAGAGAAAAAATGATAATGATCTTGGGTTGGTGGTAGGTTGACAGCCAGTCAGTAAAACTATCATTGTTTTGATGACATGCATCCTTATAAAAAAATTATTGGAGTGACCCTACCTAGTGACGTGCTACATCGACACCCAGGTGTAGTGATAAATATGCCTCCTCCTCCACCTTCAATTGAAGCTCTGGATTCCCATAGAACCCCCACCTACTCGTCGTTCTCCTCTGACAACTTCAGCATCGCCTGGGGCTCTTGCATGCCCTTCTGTGCAATTAAAACTTTGAGAATGATCTGTGGTGACCCCTCATGATTTTACGAGCATCCTCTTTCACTGATTTGCTTCCAGTCACCGTACCTTATAGGGTCACCAATGGTGTTCGCCGGAGCTGGTATGCTTGGCCCTCAGCTCCCCCTCCGACCACAGAAATGCATGCCTCAACCTCACCTTGCTTAAAGGAGTGATTTTTGACCTTCAGTTTACATTTTTCTGGCCTTTCTCTATAGTTTTACCCCTTCGAATTTTTCCCCTGTTCTCACTATTTCGGCGGTATGCTTGTGTTTGCGGTTCTTCTTTTCTTCTTGCAACTATTCACTTAGTTTCTCTAGCCTATCGTGGATGCTCGCTTAGCTTTTACCCTCACAATTTCAGTCTATTTTCACACCTTGACCCTCTGTGTTTCAGCTGCCATGGTTGTACCATGGAACCTGGTGCTCCAGCGCACCCCATGGCCTGAGTCCAGGCTCATTGAATCTGACTGAAAGCAAGGAATCCAGTGAGCCCCTTAGCTCTCCCTGAGTAGCATCCCTCTGATCGCCATGACTGAGGACTGGGGGATCGTGATCTCCAGTTCTGCTGGTTGAAGCCATGGCTCGCGATGGAGCATGATGGGAAGAAACCAGGTCACTGAATGACCTCGGTACCCCCATTTGTTTAATTGACTAATTAAATGCGCAAGGGCATTTCAGATATTTGACGCACGTTGTGGAGTCATCAACCGTGAGATTTATTTTATAACCAAATGACAAATTTACCCTCATCTATTTCATCAAATGTAACACATATCCATGGTTTTTCAGTCTTTCTACGGCATTATTTACATCAGATTTATGATCGATTGAAATTGATGTCCCCCTATAGTTTCCTGACTTCTGATTGGTCTAGAATGCAAAATTCATAACTTTTGCATATGACCTCATAAAATGATGGAAAAATAGTTGTTGGAAAGCTCTTTTGATTCTCTGTCTATCTGATCTATTTCCAAACACTATTCTTGACATTAAACCTCAATGATAATTCAAGACCAATATTAGGGTTTTGATGATTATGAACCCAGGAAAATATTATTTGTTTTAATCAAACTATAGGTTATTGAGGGCTAAACCAAGTTGGAGACTTGAACCTAAGGTGAATATCTATAGGTAAGCGGGCCATGCATATTTGGCACAAGTACTTTGGTTTATTGGTTGTTATTTATGATTATGCACATTATGTGATTTCATGAATTGTGAATGTCTGTCAAGAATGCATCGTGTATAATTATCATTGATTGCTTGCTTGTTTAATTATAGTCTATGTTATGAACCTAATTATGATTATGATTATGAAATTAAAATTTAAGGAATCATGTTCAAGAAGAGGAAACCCTATTATGATTTAGGATGGAGAAATCCCATCATGGAATTAAAAGGAAGCAATCCCATCATGGTTAAGATTAAGAAGAATAAATGTTTAAGTCAAGAACTAAAATGATGCAAATTAAGGAATTGGATAAGTTTTATATGTGCCTCATTTATGGACCTAAAAGGGTCGCTATGGGCTTTTTTAGCAATCATGGGCTCCTATGGGGTATTAAGAGAGGTGGCATATAACTAATTTTCCAATTTATCATGTTAAGTGTTCAAAGATAATGTTAATGTTAATGTTAAGATATGTGGAATTGAACTAGTTCTTATATGCTCCCGAATCATGGACCTCAAGGTCTTTCCTAGCATCAAGGGCTTTCCTAGAAATCATGTGCTCCTAAGGGGGCGTTATAGAGGGATGCATATACTTATTGTTCAATTGCTCCATGTAATTTATGAATCATGAATGCTTAAGAAAATCCATGTTAAAGTTTATGTCAAGTCATGTCAAGTAAATTTTATCATGCCAAGTTACATTTACTTTCATGTCATATAAAGTGCCAAATACCATTTACTGATGTGATGTTTGTTTTTGCATGGCTGGGGACGATATGTCTATAGGACTTGGAGCAAATGTAGAACAAAAAGGGAAATCAAGACTAGGAGATCTTCGAGTTTTGCCTGGTGGGGTGCCATTTACCTAGACGATCTAGAGATCCAGATGTCATATATATCATGTTTAGTTATGTCACCAAGTAATGTAGATCTCATAGATGTTTATGATGTAGTTTTCTTCTACCAAAAACTATGTATGAATCATTTTTATATCAATGCAAAGTGTTTCATTTACTTTAATTGCAATGAATAACATTTTGTGACACCCCCTTAAGTAAAAATGTTTCCGCTCATATGATATTAAGTGGGGTGATATATTACGATATCAGAGAAATTTGGTAAATGGCCACTAGGCAAGTATGATTCTCATTGCCAACCCTAGAGTGAAGATTTAAGATTTGAGTTTAGGAATTGATTTCCCAAGGATATATATTATACCATAGAATGACTAGAGAAGATGTGATGCAAGAATACCTAGTTAGATATCAAGTATCCACCTACCCTAGCTAATGAGATAACCTCTCCATTCTCATTGGTTTGGCCAGCTAAATGAGACTTGAAGAGGAATATCATGAGCATGAGGCCTTGTAAGTACTTTTCCTTTCTTACTAGTGCATGTGTAAGTGAGTGAGAGGTAGCATGTTATGATCCCACATCTATGGGTATGTGCATGATCACCACATACCTAGGAATGTAGGAAGCACCTAAAGACCTGAGGAATGTAGATAGTCACCTATGTATAATGTTAGAAAGTTATGAAAAGTTGTAGGTAAGTACCCTAAGTGTAAATATATGTTTCATTTCATAAAACCTTAGGTATGAGTCGAAGACATGAGGAGTAAGATAATATCTAATTCATGCTCACATAGGTAATGCACAAGACTTAGATGTCCTATGTTACGTAATGCTTTTTCATGCAAAATTTTCAACATATATGGATCTTTTATGAAATACATTTTCTTTCATTTAAATTTAGTATGCAAGCTTTCATTGAATGAAGAATTAATAAAAACCCTAAGGTGGGTAGTACCCTAGAAAATTTCGAGGACGAAATTTGTTCAAGGTGGGTAGAGTTGTAACATCCCACTTTTCTAGAATAATTTAAAACTGAGTAGTGTAGTTTTTCTTAAATAAAGATAATGGAGGGCCTTAGTGAAAAAAGACCATGAAATTGAATTTCTTAAAAGATAGGAAATCAAAATAAGTCTTAAGACATAATTTCTCTTTCATCTATGCACTATGTGTTGCAAGTAATTCAAATTTATGTAACATTAGTTTTCCTTCTCTTTGTCTATCTCCTACAATAAAGTTACTCAAAATGGAATAGATATATAAGAGACATGACATTTTAAACAAATAATTAATGTATGTCTCATATTTTTTCAAAGTACTCATAAGGGAAAGTATTATTAACCTGCTTCATCCATTTATCAATTAAAATCAAGTAAAACGACATTTATGGAAACTGTGGGTAAACCATTTATGAAATGGAAATCTAAGTGTATGGGAAGAATCTAGACTTCCTAATTAGCATGTGGCCCAAATTTGGATTCATTTTGACCACGTTTAACCTTCCAAATCAATTAGCAATTGTTGGGGTATAGTTTGATTAGGAAATGCATTGAATACATTGTGTCACATTAAGATTCCATTACTTTTACTTTGTCATGTGACCCTTTTTACTTGCCATTTCAGATGCATTATTTGGACCATTCATTACTGATCTGATGGCTATTCCTTTATCTCCTACCTCCGTTTTCCTCATTGGACTGAACACAGTGGGAGAGATTTTCATTCAATGGTCCATTCTCCCTCGTCTCTCACCTGTTTCATGCGATTCTTTCTCGGTAGTGATCGTCTCTCTCCCTCGAACCTAATGACCCCTAACAGACCCTCTCTCGCACACTATACAAGAAATTCCCATTTAGGGCTTGAACACCCCCTCCGCGAGAACTCACAGCCACCACCTAAAAGCCCATACTTCCATTTTTATGCATTCAGTAGAACCACCGGACCCCGAGACCTCCTCCTCCACCTTCAATTGAAGCTCAAGATTCCCACAGAACCCCCACCTACTCACCGTTCTCCTCTGACAACTTCAACATCACCTGGGGTTCTTGCACGCCCTTCTATGCAATTAAAGCTTCCAGAAGATCTACGATGACCCCTCATGATTCTATGAGCATCCTCTTTCCCTTATTTGCTTCCAGTCATCATACCCTATAGGGCCACCAATGGTGCTCGCCGACGTTGGTCGCCATGGCCCTCAACGCCCCCTCTGACCATGGAAATGCATGCCTCAACCTTGCCTTGCTTCAAGGAGTGATTTTTGACCTTCAGTTCACATTTTTCTAGCCTTTCTCTATAGTTTTGCCCATCTGAATTTCTCCCCTATTCTCGCTATTTCGACAGTCTGCTTGTGTTTGCGGTTCTTCTATTCTTCTCACAACTATTCACTTAGTTTCTCTAGCCTCTCGCGGATGCTTGCCTGGCTTTTACCCTCACAGTTTGAATATGTTTTCACACCTTGACCCTCTGTGTTTTGGCTACCATGGTTGTACCATGGAACCTGGTGCTCCAGCGCGCCCCATGGCCTGAGCCCAGGCTCGTTGACTCCGGCTCAAAGCAATGAATCATGTAAAGAGCTGATCTTTACAGTCGAATATTTACAAAATAATATCAAAAACATAAACAATCTTTGTTACATTCATGCTTGTACATCAAAGTCACGGAAGCTTACAAATATGATTACAAGGTTTATGAAATAAAATTCATTCTTATCTAGTCTTCAACGGAGGACTACCCAGTGCATGTCTCTTTAAGTTCTTCCATCTATCACCTGTCCATGAGTTCCCGGAGGAAATGAAACCACACATGGACCCCATTGAAGGGAAACAAAGGGTCAGCAAAGCTGGTACTAAATTCTTATATTGAGATATTTGCAAAATATAGGTTCAAAGTATAAATCAAGGTAATATCAAATCTAGGTAAGGAACATTTTGTGGACTAAATTTGCCAAATCAAGAATAACAATATTTCAATGTTTGTATTTCAAGATCAAATTTTGAAAAGGCAATTCAAAATAGTTCAAGATACCAAATTATCAAAATATTTGCAATGATCAACTTTTGAATATTAAGGTTGAGCACTATCATATCATTTCCTTCAAGGGAAACAATGCCTTATGTTCAATCATCTATGAAAGAACAACATTGAGCCTAATTACTATGTTAACCAGTCGACTAAGGGACAACTAATCCATTACACCTGTGCACAGGGCGGCAGGACGTACCCTACCTCAAGTGAGACAAAGCTCTAAGGGGCCAAACCCCAAAGGGACCAATGTCTAGGGAGTCAAAACTCCAAATAGATCAATTCAAGTGCTATTATAATATTCAATGCATTCAAACAATAATCAATCTGAGGTGGTGAACTTTCAAAGAGGTAGGAAAGGTTTAAACAAGTATAGGGTTCACCACTAAACAATGTACAAGGCATTCAAGAGGGAAATGAACAACTCAACATAAAAAATAGAGAATCTAGTACCTCATATTATTCAACGCTCCATAAATTGCTCAATCATAACAAGGCTCCAAGAAGAAGAATCAACAAATTAGTATAACTGTGTTACCATTTGGCTTAGAGTCAATTATTTTCCCACAAAATTTTCTCTTTATATTTTCCTTTTCATACCATCTAGGGTTATCAATAATTTATAGATCTCCAATTATGTTTCCATATTGTATTTCTAGTTGAATTTCCCATATGATGGATTTTATTTGTTCATCTATCTTATCATTAGGGTAACTACCACTATGTTTACTAGTCATTATATTATCTTCTATCTAGGTTTTTAATTATTAAATGATCATAAGATCCTTGGAATGTTCATCATTTTCCATATGGTAATAATCACATGTGTATATATGTTGGAGTTTAATTGCTATTAGATTGTATAAGAATCTTTATTATCTATTTCTAGGGCTAGGGGTTCCAACATAGTATATCATAACTATTTTGAGCTATTTTGGTCACCCTACTCAGTTCGTTATCAAATTTGTCATTTCATGTATTAGTGCCAATTAGGGTGAGGCTACAGAATTTCAATTGGCTAGTATATTGATATTAATATACTACTACGTAGGTAAGTATACTACTAAGCTGCACGACTACTCCATTAAACCAATTATTATAATCAATTACCGCTTACGCTGTTAGTTTATTTTGTAAGTACGCATTAGTTTCTACAATTAAAAAATGCCACAAGCCAGGTATACCTATATTATATATGTATCGTATATGCTACTCTATTAGAAACATACAAGCAATAATAGGGTGGACTATCTTTACTTGTACATTCTAAAACTCGATCGTACACTAAAAGTTAATTCAAAGATCACAACGTTCATTTACTAGTACTAATGTACTGTAGGTATTAATGCATAGGTTACTATTAAGATTAGTGATCTGTACGTATTACCCCTTAGTATTAGCCCAACTGTCATCCACATAAAAATAAAACATGGTTATGAAATGACAAGAATACTGACCTATAGATCATCAGTTCCGTTTGATCTCAATGGTTTGATTTGTAGAAAAATTTCTATTCCTGCTAGATACGTATTTCATTTCTTTCAAGCCCTTGTAACAGGCGCCAAGCTATCCCAGACAATCATATCTTTCAGGTAGCAATGGAAGAACCCTTTGACTTGATATATGACCATCACGACTGTTATTTTGATTTGTCTTCCCTCGACAGACCACTGGATTTTCTATAGAACTCATGGACGAATAGGAAACAAGATCTGTAGCCACTTGAGGGAGGTATTTCTCGTGCCTCTAGCTTCTAAAAGACTCGGACATGGTGGCAGAGAGTAGGCAGATGCAGAACGAAGAAATTTGTCCTGATGACTAGATTTGTTGGGAAGCGTTAGTAGTGTAAGGAGATTGATGAGTGCATACTCATCATGATTTTCAGTTACCTTTTTGGAACAATTTAATATCTATTCCACATCTTTTCACCCAAATATGAATCATAACGCACAAAACTACTCAGTGATTCAATAATCAAGGTTTTAACTAAATATCTTTCATTTTATGCAGGTGTAGCAGGCAACTCCATGCAAACGGTCTCAAGACCGTTTGGATCCATGCGGTCTCAAGACCGTTTGCTGGAATACACAAAGAACAAGACGAAACCAGTTGCCCAAGAAGTCCATGCGGTCCCAAGACCGTTTGGTCTCATGCAGTCTCAAGACCGTTTGGTCCCATGCGGTCTCAAGACCGTTTGGTCCGTTTGGTCCCATGCGGTCCCAAGACCGTTTGGTCCCATGCGGTCCCAAGATCGTTTGGTCCCATGCGGTCCCAAGACCGTTTGGTCCCATGCGGTCCCAAGACCGTTTGGTCCCATGCGGTCCCGAGACTGTTTGGTCCCATGCGGTCCCGAGACCGTTTGGTCCCATGCGGTCCCGAGACCGTTTGGTCCCATGCGGTCTCAAGACCGTTTGGTCCCATGCGGTCCCAAGGCCGTTTGGTCCCAAACGGTCCCAAGGCCGTTTGGTCCCAAACGGTCCCAAGACCGTTTTGTCCCGCGCGGTCCCAAGACCGTTTGGTCCCGCGCGGTCCCAAGACCGTTCGATGCAAGCACAAGGATCGATTGAAGAACTAAAGCCGCGCGACCACGCCAAAGCCAGGACCGATCAAAGCAAGACCGTTTGGCGCTCAAACGACCTCCAAACCGTTTGATGCCCAAACGGTCTCAAGACCGTTTGGTGCCCAAGCGGTCTCAAGACCGTTTGGCGCCCAAACGGTCTCAAGACCGTTTGGCGCCCAAACGATCTCCAAACCGTTTGGAGAAGATATTTCCAGCAACTTATCCAAACCGTTTGGGATCAGATCTGAAACTATAAATAGACCCCCAGGGTCCCCATTTGGAGGCATCGGTTCCGGACGCCGAAAGGCTGCCAGAGCACCACACCGATCAAGTTCCACTCCATCTACCGCTGGTGTTGCGTCCAAGGAGGCCAAGAAGAGGAAGAAGACGGCGCAAGGAGCGCATCTTCTTCACCGAGCTGCGTCCACCCTCTGCACCGAGCTCATGGCGGATCTATCTTTCTCTCCTATCCTTCTTGTATCTCGTATCATGAGCGAGTAGTCGTCTTTCGCTGGGGTGCGGGGACTAGCCCCGCTGCCCATGCAAACCATGTTCTTTTGTTAAACTTTCCAAGGCAATGTATATAACTCTTCATTTTGTCGTTTATCGTTAAGCTTGTAGGTTGGTTATGTGCGTGTTTTCATCTTTGTGCTCCCTATGTTGCGATAACTTCAATGCATGGGTTCCTATGTTGCTATAACTTCAAGGCATGGGTTGGAACGTCGTTTAGCATGTTTGACCCTTGACGATAACTTCCGATGGGTTCCTTGAGGTAGTAAGTGTATGATCCGCGAGGGGACGAGCCATCTAGCCTTCGGTGACGCTTCTGTGCGCCTAACGCCTGTATAGGGGATTCACAACCTTAGTTGGATTTTGCATCATCTTGCTAAACGTCGATGTTTGCTCGCATGTCACCTTCCTGCTTGTTTATCGGTTAACGCGGCTGACTCCCAAACTAGAAATAGGATGGGATTTCATCGAGGTCGTAAGTGTATGATCCGCGAGGGGACGAGCCATCTAGCCTTCGGTGACTCTTCTGTGCGCCTAACACCCGTATGGGGGGTTCACAACCTCCGTGGATTTCTGTATCTTCAGAGCCGTAAGACATGTGATCCGGATGGCGATGAGAAATCGGCTGCCTATGGTGATGCTTACGCGGACCTAACGCCCGTATGGGGGGTTCTGCAGCAGCTCTATTTGGAGTGTTATATCGTGCCTGGTTTGTTTTCAAGAGAGTGTGTTTGTGTGTGTAGCGGTGGTCAAACCCGGTACCATCCCAGCGATTCCATATCATTGATCTAAACTCATCTTTCTTTCCGCATTTACTTCCTTGCAATTAGTTTAATCAAACTCAAATCAACCTATTGTTCTAAATATTAGTCTTACTTAAGCTAGATCTAACTGACAAAGATTCTTAAAAACGTTGTCCTTTGGGTTCGATCCTCAACTATACTGTGATAAGATCCGTCTGCTTGCGGGTGGTATTGTTGCACTTGGTTTTGGTAAAAGCTCGGGGATATAAACTCCGAGTGAATTTGTTAGTGCATTCAAAAGGCCACATCAAATTCTGGCGCCGTTGCCGGGGACAACGGAATCAGTCAGTCAAATCTAGTTCTCTTAAGACTAATCTAGGATTTTGTTTTCTTTTTGAAACTATCGCTCATCTATTTGATCTTTAATCTACACCGAGGATCTCACTTTCAAACCTCTTCAAATTTCAGGTGCTCTTTGACGATTAGTGCATGCATCGTTCGGATAGTCTCGGACTGACTGCGAGCTTTGATCCCGAAATCGATAGAACCTTCCATCGTCAGATCCGAGAGAATCGAGCCAGAATGGTGCAAGAAGAAGAAGTAGCCCGTAGGGTGGCTCAAGCCATCAATGCGCAGAGAGAAAGGTTCATGCAAGAAGCTAGAGCTGCGGTTCAACAGAAGATCTTAGCAGCACAGGCAGCAGCGCAGGCAGCGGAACTTCAAAAGGATCTTAGAGAGTTCTCTATCCCAAAGGCCGCAAATGTCTATCATCCGGTGCAGCCTCCTCCCATCGAAGTTGCCAACTTTGAGATTAGAGCACATTGGATAACCTTTCTTCAAAACAACCCATTCTACGGTAAAGAAGCTGAAGACAGCCAAGGTCATCTTCTCAAATTCATTGACCTGTGTGCTATGACGAAGCAAAATGGAGTCTCTGATGATGCTATTCGACTCCGTCTCTTCAAGTACTCTCTGGCTGATAGAGCCATTAGTTGGTACAACTCACTACAGAGTGATGTACCCATCACCACCTGGGAGCAGCTTCAAAATGCCTTTCTGGAAAAGTTCTACCCCCCATCTCTTACATATGAGATCAAGGGACGAATCACAAATTTCACTCAAGTCCCAGGAGAAACTCTTTCCGAAGCTTGGGATAGATACAAGGATCTCCTACGCAAATGCCCACACCATGGAATTCCTAAGAACCAGCTGATAGAGATATTCTACAGGGGTGTGGAAGATGATGTTAAGATGTTCCTTGACTCTTCGTCTGGAGGGAACTTCATGCGGCAAAGTTACGACAGCGCATGGAGAGTAGTCACCCTGGGAGCAGAAAATCAAGCCAACTGGGGCAGATCAGTTGGTAAAGGAGTCTTAAAGGTAGCTATGGCTGATGCTATCCCAGAATACAAATCTATAGCTAAAACTTTGAAAGTCTTGGTTGCAAAGCAAGATCACATAGAATCATCCTTTGCTGCGATTGGAAGAGGACATTCTCCAACTAGGCAACCAGAACAAGTCAAGTCCACTTCTTTGTTTTGTGAAGCGTGCAAAGGCACTGACCATTCCACACTATCATGCAATGTTCTCTATGATGTAGTTTTAAGCAACGCCTGTGGGCAAGGAGATAATTGCCAGATGGAAAATCTTAATGCTATTAACACCAACCCTGGGCAGAACTATTACAATCCGAATCAAAATAGGAATCACCCAGGCTTCCAGTACGGAAATCCTTCAGGAGCTATGAACTCGCATCAATTTGTTCTGAATAATCAACCAAGAGGCCCATCTGGGTATCAGTTTAACCAGCAACAGAACTTTGGGAATCAAGGAAACTTCAAGGGAAACTTTTAGAACAGAAACTATAATAATTATCAGAATAACTCTCAGTATCAAAGCTTGAACCAACAACAGGGTCAAACAGGATCCATCCCTTCTGATAACAAGCTATCTACCATTGAAAAGTTATTGCAAACACAACAAACGATGATAGCCAATCAACAAGCCCAACAGAAGGCTATTGAAACTCAACTAGCTCAACTTGCTGCTAGTATTAAGCCACAAGCTGGAGTCTTCGCTGGACAACCTGAGAACAATCCGAAACATCTGGAGCAGCTGAAGGTTATCGCCACAAGATCAGGGAAAAGTTATTTGGATCCCCCAACAAAAACAACTATGGATATCCCTGAGGAGAATGAACCTTTGACGGACCAAAACTCGACAACACCAGAATCGCAACCGAAGGAAAGAAATACTGATAAGGGAAGTTCTGAGGAATCTATCGATGAAGAAGTAGAGACACCTGAACCGGATATTCCTGTATATAAGCCTCGTGTTCCTTTCCCATCCCGTCTGAGGGAAACCAAGCTTGATACTAGATTCATCAAATTCAAAGAGGCTATGAAAAAGCTCCATGTTGATATACCATTCCTAGATGCTCTTAATGAGATACCAGCCTGGACCAAGTATCTAAAGTCGCTTCTCACCAAGAAGTACATCACTGAAGAATATGAAACTGTAAAATTGGCTGCTACCACATCAGATATCATACTAAGCAAGATGCCTAAGAAACAAAAAGATCCAGGATCCTTCGGAATCTCATGTCACATTGGCGACTCATCATGCAAGAAAGGATTGGTAGATCTTGGCGCAAGTATTTCTATTATGCCGCTCAGTCTATGCAAGAGACTAGGGTTTGAAGAATTGCTTCCAACTGCTATGACAATTCAACTTGCGGATAATTCGGTAAAAAAGCCGTTAGGAATTCTCGAAGACATCCCGGTCAAGGTAGGCAAGGACGCATATGTCCCATGTGATTTTGTCATCATGGACATAAAAGAAGACACCAAATACCCTATTATCTTCGGTCGTCCATTCCTCGCCACTGCTAGAGCCCTTATCGATGTTGAAGCCAGAACCTTACTGCTCAGGTTAGGTAAAGAAACTCTGGAGTTCAAAGTTTTTGAAAGCATGAGAAGACCGAGTATACAGGAGGAAGTCTATCTGATAGATTGTGTTGAGCAGATGTCACAACTTACTCAAGAATATCATGAGTCATGCGATCCCTTGGAAATTTCTCTATATGACCTTTTTAATGATGAACCTACTGACCAACAAGATAAGGATTGCACCGAACCTCCCGACTCTGCTAAAGGAAATCCTGAAGCTACCTATGAAGAATTAAAGGTTACCGAAACCCCAGAAGAAATCAGTGAAAAACCAGAACCTCCTAAAATGAAGCACCTACCTGAAGGGCTGAAGTATATGTTTTTAGACGATCTCAAAGTTTGTCATGTCATTATTAACTCTGGTTTAACGACCAAACAAGAAGAGCAACTTCTGGAGGTATTAAAGGAGAGCAAGAAAACCATAGGCTACAAAATGAGTGACCTCACAGGGGTCAGTCAAGCCTTGTGCATGCACAGAATCCCCATGATGGAAGACCATAAGCCAACGATCGAGCATCAATGAAAGTTAAACCCGAATATGAAGGAAGTGGTCCGTCGTGAGATCATCAAACTCCTTACAGCTGGAATAATATACCCGATATCAGACTCACCATGGGTGAGCCCAGTTCATGTTGTACCCAAGAAAGGAGGTACTACTGTCACAAGAAATGAAAACAATGAGCTCATCCCCACCCGAACAGTGACTGGGTGGAGGATGTGTATTGATTATAGAAAATTAAACAAGGCCACTCGGAAGGATCATTTTCCTATGCCCTTCCTCGATCAAGTTTTGGAAAGATTGGCCCATCAAGAATATTTCTGTTACCTGGACGGTTACTCTGGATTCTATCAGATCCCCATACATCCAGATGATCAAGAAAAAACAACTTTCACCTGTCCCTTCGGGACATATGCTTTTAAAAGAATGCCTTTTGGTTTGTGTAATGCCCCTGCAACTTTTCAACGTTGCATGACTGCCATTTTTGCAGGGCTTACTGAAACAGTTATGGAGGTTTTCATGGACGATTTTTCCGTATATGGTGACTCCTTTGATTCTTGTCTTAAGCATCTCTCCATGGTCCTCAAACGTTGTGAAGAAGCACATCTGGTGCTAAATTGGGAGAAATGCCACTTTATGGTAAAGGAAGGCATCGTCTTGGGCCACAAGGTTAGTAATAAAGGAATTGAAGTTGATAAGGCCAAGATAGAAGTCATCTCTAAACTGGCAATCCCCACAAATGTAAAAGAAGTTCGCGCATTCCTTGGTCACGCTGGATTCTATAGAAGGTTTATACGTGATTTTTCCAAGATAACAAAGCCGATGACTAATCTACTTTTAAAGGATGCTGATTTCAATTTCAATGAAGAATGCGTCAAAAGTTTTGATATGCTGAAGAAAGCCCTTACAACTACTCCCATCATTAGAGCTCCCGATTGGGACCACCCCTTTGAAATTATGTGTGATGCCAGTGATTACGCGGTGGGTGCTGTCTTAGGACAATGCATAGAGAAGAAACATTATGTGATCTATTATGCATCAAAGACCCTCGACGAAGCTCAAAGGAATTATGCTACTACTGAAAAGGAGCTTTTAGCAGTCATTTATGCTTTCAACAAATTCAGATCCTACCTTACTGGTTTGAAGGTATTCGTTTACACTGACCATGCTGCTATCCGTTATCTTATGACAAAGAAAGATGCTAAGCCAAGGCTGATCAGATGGATACTCCTTCTACAAGAATTTGACCTAGAAATAAGAGATAAAAAGGGACGGAGAATGTCGTGGCAGATCACCTGAGTCGCATCCACACTCTGGATGCTGAAGGGATTCCGATAAACGACTCTCTACCATATGATCAGCTTATGAGAGTCTCAGGATTCAAACAATGGTATTCAGACTTAGTAAACTACCTTGCCGCCGGAGTCATCCATCCTCAATACACCGGGAACGCTCTGAAGAAATTTATGCATGATGTGAAGCATTACTATTGGGATGAACCATATCTTTTCAAACTCTGTGCAGATGGATTGTATAGACGTTGTGTCGCCGAAGAAGAAGCCCATTCTATTTTGGAACAATGCCACTCAGGACCCGTGGGTGGGCATATGAGCTCTAAAAAGACTTCCTTAAAAGTTTTGCAATGTGGATTTTTCTGGCCAACTTTATCCAAGGACTGTTATGATTTTGTCATATCATGTGATAAGTGTCAAAGAGCTGGCAATATAACCAAGAGAGACGAAATGCCACTGAATCTATGGCAAGAAGTCGAGATATTTGACGTCTGGGGAGTGGACTATATGGGGCCATTCCCATCTTCTAATGGATTCTCTTACATCCTTGTGGCAGTGGACTACGTCTCCAAATGGGTTGAAGCTATACCAACCGTCACTTGTGATTCAAAACCAGTCATCAAACTATTCAAAGATATTATCTTCCCACGGTTCGGAGTGCCGAGAACCGTGATATATGACAGAGGATCCCACTTCATTGAAAGAAGCCTTGAAGCTCTTCTACGAAAATATGGCGTCTCACACAAGATAGCTTCGCCTTATCATCCACAAACCAGTGGACAGGTAGAGGTCTCCAACCGACAACTTAAGTCTATCCTTGAGAAAACCGTTGGACGTAATCGAAAAGATTGGGCGACAAAAATCAACGACGCCTTATGGGCTTATCGCACTGCTTATAAGACTCCCCTTGGGACTACCCCTTTTCGATTGATATATGGAAAGAGTTGCCACCTGCCAGTCGAACTTGAACATAAGGCATGGTGGGAAATTAAACAAATAAACTTCGATATGAAACAAGCGGGTCAAGCCAGAATTCTACAACTCCATGAGCTGGATGAACTCAGAATGACAGCCTATGAGAATGCACGAATCTACAAAGAACGTACAAAACTCTGGCATGATGGACATCTGAAACAAAAAGACATACGAGTGGGAGACCAAGTTCTAGTTTTCAACTCCAGATTAAAATTGTTCCCAGGAAAACTCCGCTCACGTTGGTGCGGACCTTACATCGTCAAAAGCATCTCTCCCCATGGTGCTTTCTCTTTATGGAGCGACGGGTCTGGCAAATTTATAGCAAATGGTCACCGCTTGAAAAGATACTTCACACCAGCTGACAAAGGCACCGAAATAATGTTGGAATTCAGCAATCCAAAGGACCCACCATAATTCCGAAGAACTTTGTCGAGCCATCGACATAAAACAAAGGCACTTGTCGGGAGGCAACCCGACCAATAAATCTATTTTACTTTTCCTTTTCAAATTTTGTTCCTTATAGTTAAATTTTCCTTATAGTTAAATTTTCCTTAAATAAAATTTGCCTTATGAGAGAGTTTTTCTTTCAGGACACGAGATCGGATTGGTGCTGATCAGAACGAATTCATTCTCGGCAGTCATACCTGGTGTTTCCTTTCCCCTCCATCTTCAATTTAGGGTTTGCTCGAGGACGAGCAAATCTCTAAGTTCGGGGTGGAGGGTGGGTGGTACGTATTCCACTTCCACATACACACCCTCTTTTCATATTCAATATGTCTCTATCATAAAAATTTTCAAAATTTTGAACAGATACCTGATGAAATTTTGTCCTTTGTTGATAAAAATGTAACTAACTTTTTGCTATGCATCTTCTATCATAACATCCTCCTTATTCAAAGCAAATCCTCAAGAGGACTGACTTTTGAAACTTGCCTAAAATCATCCTGTGAAACTTATGATTCCTAACATCATAATTCTTTTTACATAATGATAAGTATCTGTCAAACTGATAGGGATCAAACACGTCGCGCTTCCTAACTGACTAGTGGAACAATGGCTCAGAAACCCCACCGGATCCACATCAAGTCATTATTTGAGCAGAGTATGACAAAGAGAATAACCCGGTTTTGAATTGTAAATCAAGTTGCATCCTGATCTGAACTCTCTTCTACACTTCTTCTATCATCTTCATATCCCTCCATCCATAAATACCACCAAAATAGCCAAACTTGTGCCAAACCCTAAGTTCGGGGTGGCACGCCACTTTCCCCATATCCGCTTCTTCCATACCCCTTCCAATAAATAGGGGCGTACCACCAAAAATGCAATCTCGAATCGAATAGAGGAGAGATCTGCAATAAAAAGATGCCAAATTGCACACAAAATAAATGCAATCTCGAGTCGAATAGAGGAGAGATCTGCAACAAAAGATGCCATAGCGCACACAAAAAAATATGCAATAAATGAAATTGCAAAACAAATAAAAATCTCGAGTCGAATAGAGGAGAGATTTACTTCTTCTTTCCATACCACCTTTCACTCCTTTTTCTACCTAAGGGCACAATACATGCCCTACCATCCTGAACTACACCAGTGTCAGATCAAATGCATACTTGTCGATTCTACGGGTATCTCTGAACTCCTACAAAACTCTTCGACATGCTTGGTGTTGGAAAAGGCGGGGAGGAAGCGTTGTTGGGAAACGAACTCAGGAACGAAGCTATGGAAAGACGTGTTTCGTGGTCCCAGGAAGTTGAGGTACTCACTCATACTGAGCAAAAAGAAAACATTTGTGATGTGAAGATGAAGAAATCACACGGATCGAAAGTATTCCATCAGGCAACAGTTTCAAATTTTATGTTACTCGAGGACAAGCAACGATTTAAGTTCGGGGTGTTTTGATGAGTGCATACTCATCATGATTTTCAATTACCTTTTTGGAACAATTTAATATCTATTCCACATCTTTTCACCCTAATATGAATCATAACACACAAAACTACTCAGTGATTCAATAATCAAGGTTTTAACTAAATATCTTTCATTTTATGCAGGTGTAGCAGGCAACTCCATGCAAACGGTCTCAAGACTGTTTGGATCCATGCGGTCTCAAGACCGTTTGCTGGAATACACAAAGAACAAGATGAAACCAGTTGCCCAAGAAGTCCATGCGGTCCCAAGACCGTTTGGTCCCATGCGGTCTCAAGACCGTTTGGTCCCATGCGGTCTCAATACCGTTTGGTCCGTTTGGTCCCATGCGGTCCCAAGACCGTTTGGTCCCATGCGGTCCCAAGACCGTTTGGTCCCATGCGGTCCCGAGACCGTTTGGTCCCATGCGGTCCCGAGACCGTTTGGTCCCATGCGGTCTCAAGACCGTTTGGTCCCATGCGGTCTCAAGACCGTTTGGTCCCATGCGGTCCCAAGGCCGTTTGGTCCGTTTGGTCCCATGCGGTCCCAAGACCGTTTGGTCCCATGCGGTCCCAAGATCGTTTGGTCCCATGCGGTCCCGAGACCGTTTGGTCCCATGCGGTCCCGAGACCGTTTGGTCCCATGCGGTCCCGAGACCGTTTGGTCCCATGCGGTCTCAAGACCGTTTGGTCCCATGCGGTCTCAAGACCGTTTGGTCCCATGCGGTCCCAAGGCCGTTTGGTCCCAAACGGTCCCAAGGCCATTTGGTCCCAAACGGTCCCAAGACCGTTTGGTCCCGCGCGGTCCCAAGACCGTTCGATGCAAGCGCAAGGATCGATTGAAGAACTAAAGCCGCGCGACCACGCCAAAGCCAGGACCGATCAAAGCAAGACCGTTTGGCGCTCAAACGACCTCCAAACCGTTTGATGCCCAAACGGTCTCAAGACAGTTTGGTGCCCAAGTGGTCACAAGACCGTTTGGCGCCCAAACGGTCTCAAGACCGTTTGGCGCCCAAATGGTCTCAAGACCGTTTGGCGCCCAAACGATCTCCAAACCGTTTGGAGAAGATATTTCCAGCAACTTATCCAAACCGTTTGGGATCAGATCTGAAACTATAAATAGACCCCCAGGGTCCCCATTTCGAGGCATCGGTTCCGGACGCCGAAAGGCTGCCAGAGCACCACACCGATCAAGTTCCACTCCATCTACCGCTGGTGTTGCGTCCAAGGAGGCCAAGAAGAGGAAGAAGACGGCGCAAGGAGCGCATCTTCTTCACCGAGCTGTGTCCACCCTCTGCACCGAGCTCATGGCGGATCTATCTTTCTCTCCTATCCTTCTTGTATCTCGTATCATGAGCGAGTAGTCCTCTTTCGCTGGGGTGTGGGGACTATCCCCGCTGCCCATGCAAACCATGTTCTTTTGTTAAACTTTCCAAGGCAATATATATAACTCTTCATTTTGTCGTTTATCGTTAAGCTTGTAGGTTGGTTATGTGCGTGTTTTCATCTTTGTGCTCCCTATGTTGCGATAACTTCAATGCATGGGTTCCTATGTTGCGATAACTTCAAGGCATGGGTTGGAACGTCGTTTAGCATGTTTGACCCTTGACGATAAATTCCGATGGGTTCCTTGAGGTAGTAAGTGTATGATCCACGAGGGGACGAGCCATCTAGCCTTCGGTGACGCTTCTGTGCGCCTAACGCCTGTATAGGGGGTTCACAACCTTAGTTGGATTTTGCATCATCTTGCTAAACGTCGATGTTTGCTTGCATGTCACCTTCCTGCTTGTTTATCGGTTAACGCGGCTGACTCCCAAACTAGAAATAGGATGGGATTTCATCGAGGTCGTAAGTGTATGATCCGTGAGGGGACGAGCCATCTAGCCTTCGGTGACGCTTCTGTGCGCCTAACGCCCGTATGGGGTGTTCACAACCTCCGTGGATTTCTGTATCTTCAGAGCCGTAAGACATGTGATCCGGATGGCGATGAGAAATCGGCTGCCTATGGTGATGCTTACGCGGACCTAACGCCCGTATGGGGGGTTCTGCAGCAGCTCTATTTGGAGTGTTATATCGTGCCTGGTTTGTTTTCAAGAGAGTGTGTTTGTGTGCGTAGCGGTGGTCAAACCCGGTACCATCCCAGCGATTCCATATCATTGATCTAAACTCATCTTTCTTTCCGCATTTACTTTCTTGCAATTAGTTTAATAAAACCCAAATCAACCTATTGTTCTAAATATTAGTCTTACTTAAGCTAGATCTAACTGACAAAGATTCTTAAAAACATTGTCCTTTGGGTTCGATCCTCAACTATACTGCGATAAGATCCGTCTACTTGCGGGTGGTATTGTTGCACTTGGTTTTGGTAAAAGCTCGGGGATATAAACTCCGAGTGAATTTGTTAGTGCATTCAAAAGGCCACATCAGAGATAGAGCCATATACAGTGGTGAGAAGGAGCAAGGGCAGAGGGCGACACATTCAGATCTTGGCAAGGTGTAATGGTGATCGACATTTGGGAATGCGCCGAGCAGCCAGTGAAGCACCATGCGGCAGCGTGACCTGCACATCTGTGATTTGATCGTGACTGAGATGTTGAGAGGGTTAGACGGTAGGTTGCAGAAAAGCTCTTCCATTGTTCAGCCTGTTGTCATTGGAGGTCTCAGGAATCTATGGACCTTGGAGTCAGTGATGCATGTCTTAGCATGTGGCTGAGATGGACGATGGTGGTGGTATGGTTGGATATAGGTAGCGAGGTGTGCTCAGTCAGGGGGGTGCCAACAACGGGGACGATTTGGGTTTTATATGAATGCAAATGACGATGGGGTTATTGTGAGGGGAATATGAAGAGGATGGGAGGAGAGGAAGATATCTTGGTGAGGAGGTGAGGCAGGGGAGGGAAAGAAGTAACGACGTGTCTAATGGTGTCTATTAATTTCAGAGATTATTGACTTAAGTACTGTTACTTTCCAAGAACTAAAAAGTTAAGGGAATAACCTTGTGAAGTAATCGTTTCAGTCAGTTATAAAAGAAAAAGAACAGAACGTATCCATATAATAAGTGTCTTCCGTTGTGAAAGTTAAATAGTAATTATCTCTAAAACAATTGTCCCTGGTATGTTTACTCATTCATCAGACTAACCCTTGAATAGAAATTGAATACCGTATTAGGTTGCTTCTGTTTCATATTTTGAAGTCTATAGAATTCAAAGAATGAGAGGGGTCGTTGTTATTGAATCAACACCTAATTATCTTAATACATCCTATTCAGTCTTGTTAGTCAAATGTATGTTTCATTCTGGTGTTAAAAAGGTGAATGAACGTATGTGATCAGTTTAGCATTGTAGTGATGTATTATTTATAATAAGGGGTGCGGAAACATATATTAGTGTAAGGTATATATTTCATTCAAATTTTATACAACTATGGAACTCTGATTTGTATAGTCATAGTGACTTAATGAAAAAGGTTAAGACTATACAATACGACTTCAATATATACAATAATTATGCATTAAATTAAAGCGAAGGTCCTACAATCAAACTTATTGTTGATAGTTTTCTTATTTAGTACTGTATTTTAATTGTGTCACACTATATCACAACATGAATTCAAATTCTTCACATACGTAGCTTTATGTAGAATGATTTTTAATGAAGCCCTATACTTGTATATTTTTTTTATAATACATATGATATTATGTCTCAGGATATTATGACACTATTCTATCATTTCAATGTCTATTTGCTATATTTGTACTGAAATGTTCTCAACTGCCTAAAGTGATACCAAGATGTTTGAGAAGTTTGAATTAGAGACTTGTCTGCAATTATTCTTAATTTAAGGAGGAGTAACTTATTTTGACCCAAGAAATTTAAAAATGAAAAAAAGTAATTCGAACAAAGTTTTTAAACAAGGATAATTGTTTATTATATAGCTCAATATAAGTTTGGTATCAGAATTTCAGTATGTTACAACACTACCACCCTTCAAAGAGATTTCGTCTCCGAAATCCTATCCTTTTTTACAACCATATTCCTTCCTGAGTCAAATTTTCAACCGTGCTACTCCTTTTTATACAAATCTCATCCTAAATTAATGCTCATGGTATTGATTCTCTTTCGAATAGCCTATGCCTTAGTTAGGGTGGCCAACTAGATCTCTTACTACTGCAAAATAGTTACTAAATTGATTCACGATCGGATTACACTTGAAATGTATATCTTCTACTAAGGTGAGCACATAGTGAAGTTAAGTCTAGATAAGAATTCTAACATCATGAATGTATGCAATTCAAATTAATAGGAATCAACTATTATTCTCATAAGTTTTTTTTCTTACTACACTACAAAATGATTGACCAAACTATAATTACTATGGTCAACATTTTTTTTAATATCATATTTTTTTCTCAATCATAGATTGGGTCATAATTTCAAATAGGATGATTTTTTATGTCAAATAACTCTCATATATATTAAGGTTCCAAATAAAAATCATCGAATGTGATAGTGAATCTTACCCTTTAGGGTGTAGAATAATTATCTATTCTAAATTCATATATGGGATTACAAATTTGTGTCAAAAACTAATAATATCATGGTACTTTATCCATTTGTATACATAGGATGGTGATTTTGAATGTTCAAAAAGGCTCATTCCCAGTTTTCCTCCACACTAGCTCAAGTAAATCCATGCCTAGGGGAGTTTAAAGGGAATTTAGATGAGCTGGATGAATTTTTAGACTAAGGTATATCACAACCTATGCGGCTAGTGTTCCCTACTTATTGTCTAAGTATATTATTGAAATTAGGCCAATTATACTAGGATTTATTGTCAACTAATTTTCTAAGTCTTAACTACTCCATTGGTGGTCCTACTTAAACCTAATTTTCATGAGACATGCATGAGTGCCAACCGTTTATGACTCTGATACCATCTTGTAAAGACTCGATCTTTACGGTCGAATATTTACAAAATAATATCAAAAACATAAACAATCTTTGTTACATTCATTCTTGTACATCAAAGTCACGGAAGATTACACATATGATTACAAGGTTTATGAAATAAAATTCATTATTATCTAGTCTTCAACAGAGGACTACCCAGTGCATGTCTCTTCAAGTTCTTCCATCTATCACCTGCCCATGAGTTCCCAGAGGGAACGAAACCACACATCGACCCCATTGAAGGGAAACAAAGGGTCAAAAAAGCTGGTACTAAATTCTTATATCGAGCTATTTGCAAAATATAGGTTCTTTGTATAAATCAAGGTAATATAAAATCTAGGTAAGGAACATTTTGTGGACTAAATTTGCCAAATCAAGAATAACAATATTTCAATGTTTGTATTTCAAGATCAAATTTCCAAAAGGCTATTCAAAACAGTTCAAGATGCCAAATTATCAAAATATTTGCAATGATCAACTTTTGAATATTAAGGTTGAGCACTATCATATCATTTCCTTGAAGGGCAACAATGCCTTATGTTCAATCATCTATGAAGGAACAACATTGAGCCTAATTACTCTGTTAAACAGTCGACTGGGGGATAACTAATCCATTACACCTGTGCACAGGGCGGCAGGACGTACCCTACCTCAAGTAAGCCAAAGCACTGAGGGGCCAAAGCGCAAAGGGACCAATGTCCAGGGAGTCAAAACTCCAAATAGATCAATTCAAGTGCTATTATAATATTCAATGCATTCAAACAATAATCAATCTGAGGTGGTGAACTTTCAAAGAGGTAGGAAAGGTTTAAAAAAGTATAGGGTTCACCACTAAACAATGTACAAGGCATTCAAGAGGGAAATGAACAACTCAATATAAAAATAGAGAATCTAGTACCTCATATTATTCAACGCTCCATAAATTGCTCAATCATAATAAGGATCAAAGAAGAAGAATCTACAAATTAGTATAATTGTGTTACCATTTGGCTTAGAGTCAATTATTTGCCCACAATATTTTCTCTTTATATTTTCCTTTTTGTCCCATCTAGGGTGATCAATAATTTATAGATCTCCAATTATGTTTCCATATTGTATTTCGAGTTGAATTTCCCATATGATGAATTTTACTTGTTCATCTATCTTATCGTTACGGTAACTACCACTATGTTTACTAGTCATTATATTATCTTCTATCTAGGTTTTTAAATATTAAATGATCATAAGATCCTTGAAATGTTCATCATTTTCCATATGGTAATAATCACATGTGTATATACGTTGGAGTTTAATTACTATTAGATTGTATAAGAATCTTTATTATCTATTTCTATGGCTAGGGCTAGGGTTTCCAACATAGTATATCATAACTATTTTGAGCTGTTTTGGTCACCCTACTCAGTTCGTTATCAAATTTGTCATTTCATGTATTAGTGCCAATTAGGGTGAGGCTACAGAATTTCAATTGACTAGTATATTGTTATTAATATACTACTACATAGGTAAGTATACTACTAAGCTGCACGACTATTCCATTAAACCAGTTATTATAATCATTTACCGCTTACGCTGTTAGTTTATTTTGTAAGTACGCATTAGTCTCTACAATTAAAAAATGCCACAAACCAAGTATAACTATATTATATATGTATTGTATATGGTACTCTATTAGAAACATACAAGCAATAATAGGGTAGACTATCTTTACTTGTACATTCTAAAACTCGACCGTACACTAAAAGTTAATTCAAAAATCACAACGTTCATTTACTAGTACTAATGTACTGCAGGTATGAATGCATAGGTTACTATTAAGATTAGTGATCTATACGTATTACCCCTAAGTATTAGCCCAACCGTCATCCTCATAAAAATAAAACATGGTTCTGAAATTATAAGAATACTGACCTATAGATCATCAGTTCCATTTGATCTCAATGGTTTGATTTGTAGAAAAAATTTTGTTCTTGCTAGATGCATATTTCATTTCTTTCATGCCCTCGTAACAGGCACCAAGCTATCCTAGACAATCATATCTTTCAGGTAGCAATGGCAGAACCCTTTGACTTGATATAATACCAGCACGACTGTTAGTTTGATTTGTCTTCCCTCGACAGAGCAATGGATTTTCTATAGAACTTATGGCCAAATAGAAAACAAGATCTGTAGCCACTTGATGGAGGTATTTCTTGTGCCTCTAGCTTCTAAAAGACACAGACTTGGTGGCAGAGAGTAGGGAGATGCAGATCGAAGAAACCTGTCCTGATGACGGAGATGACTAGATTTGTTGGGAAGCGTCAGTAGTACAAGGAGATAGAGCCATATATGGTGATGAGAAGGAGCAAGGGCAGAGGGTGACATATTCAGATCTTGGCAAGGTGTAATGGTGATTGACATTTGGGAATGCGTCAAGCATCCAGTGAAGCACTATGCGGTAGCATGACCTGCACATCTGTGATTTGATCATGACTGAGATGTTGAGAGGGTTAGACGGTAGGTTGCAGAAAAGCTCTTCCATTGTTCATCCTATTGTCGTTGGAGGTCTCATGAATCTATGAACCTTGGTGTCAGTGATGCAGGTCTTAGCATGTGGTTGAGATGGACGATGGTGGTGGTATGGTTGGATATAGGAAGCGAGGTGTGCTCAGTCAGGGTGGTGCCAACAACGGGGACAAATTTGGGTTTTATATGAATGCAAATGACAATGGGGTTATTGTCAGGGGAAGATGAAGAGGATGGGAGGAGAGGAAGAGATCTTGGTGAGGAGGTGAGGCAGGGGAGGGAAAGAAGTAACGACGTGTCTAATGGTGTCTATTAATTTCAGAGATTATTGACTTAAGTACTGTTACTTTCCAAGAACTAAAAATTTAAGGGAATAACCTTGTGAAGTAATCGTTTCAGACAGTTATAAAAGAAAAAGAACAGAATGTATCCATCTAATAAGTGTCTTCTGCCGTGAAAGTTAAATAGTAATTATCTCTAAAACAATTGTCCCTAGTACGTTTACTCATTCATCGGACTAACCCTTGAATAGAAATTGAATATCGTATTAGGCTGCTTCTATTTCATATTTTGAAGTCTATAGGATTCAAAGAATGAGAGCGGTCGTTGTTATTGAATCAACACCTAATTATCTTAATACATCCTATTCAGTCTTGTTAGTCAAATGTACATTTCATTCTGGTGTTAAAAAGGTGAATGAACATATGTGATCAGTTTAGCATTGTAGTGATGTATTATTTATAATAAGGGGTGTAGAAACATATATTAGTGCAAGGTATATATTTCATTCAAATTTTATACAACTATGGGACTCTGATTTGTATAGTCATAGTGACTTAATGAAAAAGGTTAAGACTTTACAATACGACTTCAATATATATAATAATTATGCATTAAATTAAAGCGAAGGTCCTACAATTAAACTTATTGTTGATAGTTTTCTTATTTAGTATTGTATTTTAATTGTGTCACACTATATCACAACATGAATTCAAATTCTTCACATATGTAGCTTTATGTAGAATGATTTTTAATGAAGCCCTATACTTGTATATATTTTAATTTATAATACATATGATATTATGTCTCGGGATACTATGACACTATTCTATCATTTCAATGTCTATTTGCTATATTTATACTGAAATGTTCTCAACTGCCTAAAGTGATACCAAGATGTTTGAGAAGTTAGAATTAGAGACTTGTCTACAATTATTCTTTATTTTGACCCAAGAAATTTAAAAATGAAAAAAAGTAATTCGAACAAAGTTTTTAAATAAGGATAATTGTTTATTATATAGCTCAATATAAGTTTGGTATCAGAATTTCAGTATGTTACAAATCCAGTGAGCCCCTCAGCTCTCCATGAGTAGCGTCCCTCTAGTCGCCAGGACTGAGGACTGGGGGATCGTGATCTCCAGTTCTTCTAGTTGAAGCCATGGCTCGTGATGGAGCAGGTTGGGAAGAAACTAGGTCACAGAATGACCTTGGTACCCCCATTTGTTTAATTGACTAATTAAATGTGCAAGGGCATTTCAGATATTTGATGCACGATGTGGAGTCATCAATCCCGATATTTATTTTATAAACAAATGACAAATTTACGCTCATCTTTTTCATCAAATGTAACACATATCCATGGTTTTCAGTCTTTCTACGACATTATTTACATCAGATTTATGCTCGATTCAAATCGATGTCCCACTATAGTTTCCTGACTTCTGATTGGTCCAAATTGCAAAATTCATAACTTTTGCATACGACCTCATAAAATGATGGAAAAATAGTCGTTGGAAAGCTCTTTTGATTCTCTATCTATCTGATCCATTTCCAAACATTGTTCTTCACATTAAACCTCAACGATAATTCAAGACCAAGATTAGGGTTTTGATGATTATGAACCCAGGAGCATATCATGGTTTTAATCAAACTACAGGTGATTGAGGGCTCAACCAAGTTGGAGACATGAACCTAAGGTGAATATCTATAGTAAGCGGTCCATGCATATTTTGCACAAGTACTTTGGTTTATTGGTTGTTATTTATGATTATGCACATTATGTGATTTCATGAATTGTGAATGTCTATCAAGAATGCATCATGTATAATTATCATTGATTGCTTGCTTGTGTAATTATAATCTATGTTATGAACCTAATTATGATTATGATTATGAAATTAAAATTTAAAGAATCATGTTCAAGAAGGGGAAACCCTATTATGATTTAGGAGGGAGAAATCCCATCATGGCATTATGAGGGAGCAATCCCATCATGGTCAAGATTAAGAAGAATAAATGTTTAAGTCAAGAAGTAAGTGAATGATGCAAATTAAGGAATTGGATAAGTTTTTAAATGTGCCTTATTTATGAATCTGAAAGGGTCATTATGGGCTTTCCTAGCAATCATGGGCTCCTATGGGGCATTAAGAGAGGCGGCATATAACTACTTTTCCAATTCATCATGTTAAGTGTTCAATGATAATGTTAATGTTAATGTTAATGTTAAGATATGTGGAATTGAACTAGTTCTTATATTCTCTCGAACCATGGATCTCATGGGGTCGTCAAGGGCTTTCCTAGCATCAAGGACTTTCCTAGCAATCATGTGCTCCAGGGGGTGTTATATAGGGATGCATATACTTACTGTTCAATTTCTCCATGTAATTTATGAATCATGAATGCTTAAGAAAATCCATGTTAAAGTTTATGTCAAGTCATGACATGTAAATTTTATCATGCCAAGTTACATTTACTTTCATGTCATATAAAGTGCCAAGTAATGCTTGCTGATGTGATGTTTGTTTTTGCATGACTAGGGATGAGATCTCTATAGGACTTGGAGCAAATGAAGAACAAAAAGGGAAATCAAGACTAGGAGATCTTCAAGTTTTTCCTGGTGGGGTGCCATTTACCTAGACGATCCAGAGATCCAGATGTCATATATATCATGTTTAGTTATGTCACCAAGTAAAGTAGATCTCCTAGATGTTTATGATGTAGTTTTCTTTACCAAAAACTATGTATGAATCATTTTTATATCAATGCAAAGTGTTTCATTTACTTTAATTGCAATGAATAGCATTTTGTGACACCCCCTTAAGTAAAAATGTTTCCGCTCATATGATATTAAAAGTGGGGTGTTACAAGTTAAATACCATGCCAATAGTTGTATATCCTTGATATACTAGAAATTTATAGAAGCTAGCATATAGTTTTCTACTCTTGTTTTGAAATACTCTATATAAGAAAAATCATTTTTTTGTATACTCTTCCCATCATGCCTATAAATCACTATTCTCCGGTAGTAGTAGTATCTATACCTGTGTTGTATCACTGCTAACATATATGTAAAAGTTAGTTATTTTGGCTCCAATAATACATATACTAATGATAGTAAAATTTGTGCTGACACCGTATAAGTGACGACATAGAGGGAATAATGAAATATAGGAGCTAACTCGACACACCTATTCCAGCATTTACCAATGCTGGTATAGATCCAAAAAATGTTGGTAAAGGCCTATGCTGACATCAGTATAGCCAACATTTATTGGGCGCTGGTATACCCTATCCTAACATTTATGGGCCTATACTAGCATATTGTAGGTTGTTGGTATAGGAAAATATTGTTGTAGTAATTCTTACTTCTTATACATTCAATTAGGACCATTCCCTTTAATTTATTTTATATATATCAAGATAATTTTATGTTAGCTTCTTTATGCACAAAGGGGTGGGTATGTGATTAACTCAAGTTCCTTTTTGTCCATCCATCTTATTCACTTTTATTACCACATATCATGACCATCATTAGAGTTCTCGTATTCTTATATGAATTTTACACCTCAGGTTATTGCACTAACACAGATTCATTTTTCTTTTATTCCATTATTTTCTAGAATCATAGTTTTAGGAACTCCTTCTTAGCTTATTTTCATTTGTATTTAAGCTTCATGGTATCATATCTCTTTCTTTAATCATTAAACCTTCCAGATTTTATTGAGTTACAATATGATCAACACCTTTCCTTAGGTATGATTAGGATATGTTCACCATGGTTTCTTAATTATTATGCTTTTAGATTGATTCCAACTTACTACTTGATCAGGGTAATTAGAAAGATAACAATCAAAGGGTTCCACATTCGTCTTTCCTTTAGTACGTGAATACCTGGTCAAGGCATCCAAGTACTAAATTCAAGAAGTATGCATTGTGTTCATGTCATTTTCATTACTTAATTACCATCCTAATCCTATGTCCTAGTGTCCCTGTAGACTTAGAGAACCTAAAGCCACGATACCACCAAATGTAATTGTTGGTATGTATGCCCTGAGAGCCAATCATGGGATGATTGGTGGGATACATTAAGATTGATTTGATAAACATCAAAGGCAAGCTTCCAATTTTTTCTGGTTTAGTCATATGAAATAGTGATAGAACATATTGAATGTCTAGAGAATGATAGTACTCAATGACGTATGCTTTCAGGTTAAGGACCTGGACGATGAGATCATACAGATGCTAAGCGTTTGTACATTCTCATTATGTCCCAAGTCAGATGTCATTGTGGAAGGTAGATAGACAGCAATGACACACAAGACTAGATTGTGGTGTTGGTTGATGACAAAATCTCATTAGTCATGATATAGAGATATCAAACCAAACACATAGGTACTTGTTAGAGAACAAGTGTACCGGACAAACCCACCATGAGTTTGACACATGGAACCATGACATGGTAGTCAGAGTCAGTACTCCTAGTGATGGTGGTGAGTGTGATTCTTTGACCTGAAATCACTACACTCAACACATGTCATTGGGCACACTTTGACATCATCAAATGCAGTCCTGAAACATGGGTTGTTATAAAGGTGATGATTGGGTGGCTTTGATACATGGGGCTTTTGAGGGGTGAGTGATAGATATGGGATTTGTCCCTCCTGAGGGAGTATGATATCCATGGCCACTTGATGAGTAGGATTGAGAAAGGCGTGCACGCATGTGTGAATTAGTATGTGATATTGATGTCGTAACATATCTCTTCCAATCTACTCTGAGATCAAGAAAGTGAATGAACGTTGACAGGATGACTGTTTCATGCCTCGAGTTCATTTGGGATATCAGTGACAAAGGAATTATACATTCACTATAACACCATTCACGGATTGTAGGATTGAAAGTTGTTCTCCAACTTTCTATTTCACTTGGGTAGCACTGATGTGTGACTAGGCACCGCTCTTTGCTTGTGAAGTCATAAGTGTTATGGACTTTCACTGCCAACGTGAAAAGGACCTGCAGGGTCGCACACATAGGATTTAACATGGAAGAGGAGTTTTGTCCAAAAACAATGTTTAGATTGATTGCTAAAGGAGTTTAGTAGTTCAATTAAACACTCAATTAATTGATAGATCAATATCATAATGTTCAAGGTGTTGGACATATTGATTGGAGTATCAGATTGATTGAAACTGCAATTGACTGATTCTGCTCAATCTACACTCCACTACAAAAAATTTGTCCTTTGTTGAAGAACATTTGTAGGGACCAAAAATCATGAATAATGATGTCTATTTGTGAGGGCTCATCCTTCAAATATGGGACCAAATCCCTCAACCGTATTTTTAACATCCTTATAACTTTTATGTGAACACTAACCCTCACAAATACATTACTCACTAATCACCCCGTGAAAAATGCCATGCCAAATGTTTCCCTCCATCTCATAACTCTTCCCTCCATTCTAAAACGCAACATTTGTCAATAAAAAAAAGAAGAAAAACCCTCCCCACTCATTCCTCCCTGTAAGAATTGTTTCGTCTCTTTGTGCTTCCCCCTCTCACGCCATGCGCGGTCCTCCCCTCTCTGCACTAGTGATGATGAGGGATGGGTAGCACCGATGCTACCACTACAAAGCCCTAGGTGGCTTCTCCCCTACGATACGCTGCCACCCAACACGAAAAAGGGCACATCATGGAGTCGGCAGAACCCCGTTCTGCGCGACATGCCGGAGGGCTGTGGGGAAGGGCGATGCTTGTGGGGAGTGCTCTTACCCCATATGTAGGTCCTGCGTGGAGGAGGACATCAGGGACGAAAAGGGCGGGTGCTCCAGATGCGGAGATTTCCCTGTGTGAGATTTCCAGACGGAAAGGGCGGGTGCTCCAGATGCGTATTCCCCCACTCCTCACACCTCTAGATCGGCCCTAAGTTTAATTGCACAGACGAAGTCCCTTCCTGTGCTTAAGAGACAACAACAGTAGCTAAAGAATGAAGTTAAGTGATAACTTTTATTTCAGCAATCGTTTCCTAAATACAAGAGGACGGACGAAAGATCAGATAGACTCTAATTGTGTCTTGTTATTTGTCACGTTTATACTCAGATCCAACAAACTGGGAAACACCCATGATGACTTGGGCTCATTCATAAAAACCCCTACAAGTCTGTTACAACCTGACACCTGGTTGTACACATCTTATTTAGAAGCTGAAGACTCAGACTTCACTACTCTACTAAGTCTAGATTACTTCCAACATACTCCCCCCTAATCTAGACCTCGACTACTAAGGTCACTGACTCCAAGGAGCTTGCCCATCTCAAAAAATTTGAGTCTTCCAAGTGTCGTTGTAAGGATGTTAGATTATTGTTCATCAGAGGTGACATGTGTGACAACAACTTGTCCTTCTTCAACTTTCTCACAGATGAAATGAAAACTAGTTTCAATATGCTTTCTCCTTCCATGGAACACGGGATTCTTTATCAGAGCAATGGCGGATTTCTTATCCACCAGTAACTGAATTGCCTCACTTCCTTCAGTTGTAATATCAATAAGAAAGTTCCTGAGCTATAATCCCTGGCATTCTGCTGTAGTAGCTCCCATGAATTCTGCCTCACATGATGATAGAGCAACACATTTCTTCTTCTGAGATGTCCATGAAATTGGCTTACCGTTCAGATAAAACACAAAACTAGTTGTGCTCTTCCTTTCATCCATGTCTCCTGCTAGATCATTGTCTGAGTATCCGGTGATCTTCACTTGATCATCTCCACTTCTGTAAATCAGACCATGACTTACAGTGCCTTTCACATACCTGAGAATCTACTTTACATCTTGTTGATGTGCGCCTTTGGGCTTCTCCATAAATCAACTTACTATCCCAACTGAATATGCTAAGTCTGGTCGAGTATGAGTCAAGTACCTCAGGATTCCAACTAGGCTCCTGTATTCAGAAGGGTCTACAACTTCACCTTTTCCTTCCTTTTTTAACTTGAGTTTTGAATCCATGGGAAGTTTGTTCGGATTGCAATCTCCCATTCCTGCATGTTCAAGTATTTTTCTGGCATAGACTGATTTCTTTAGAGATATGTAATATTCCTTCTGTTCCACTTTTATTCTGAGATAGTTTGAAAGGGATCCCAAGTCATTCATCTCAAACTCCAACTTCATTTGATCTTTGAATGTGTTTATTTCATCACTACTTGCCCCACTGACGATCACATCATCAACATAGATCCAGACAAGAAGTGTCCCCTCTCTAGAGCTTTGAGTGTATACATCATGCTCCTGTGCACACTTGTTGAACCCAAGCTTCTTCATGCTCTTATCTAACTTGATATTCCAGGCCCTAGGTGCTTGACGTAATCCATACAAGGACTTCTTGAGTTTAAGAACCTTGTGCTCCTGTGTCGCAACCTTAAACCCCTTAGGTTGAGAGATATAGACTTCTTCTTCCAGATCGCCATTAAGGAAAGTTTTTTTGACATCAAGGTGATGTACCTACCACCAGTGGTGTGCTAAAATAGCAAGTATCAGTCGCACATTTTCCATCCTTGCTACTGGAGCAAAAACTTCATTGAAATCTACTCTGTGTTGTTGCATGTATCCTTTCACCACGAGTCTCGCTTTGTGTTTGATGATATTCCCTTCAGAGTCCCTCTTCAATTTATATACCCACTTGACTTCAATGGCTTTGTGACCATTTTGATAGCACCCAGGTGTCATTCCTTTCTATTGCTTCTAGCTCTCGAATCATGGCCTCCTGCCATGCTGGTTCTTTTACAACCTCTGAGTAACTGAGTGGCTCTTCTACTCCCATCAGTAGAAACTCCCCCGTAGGTTCCATAGTGTCTATGTAGATATCTTCAATAGATTGGAACTTAGCTGGCCTAGTTTCACTTGATGAAGAACCTGAATCATTTAGTGTATGAATGGATTGTCCTACTGACGATGAGGTTGTTGCTTCAGGTGTCAATCTTCCTTGTGATAGAGGTGTGGAACCTCCCAGCGACTGAGCTGGCATGGCAGTACTTGATGATTGTCCTTCATCACCATCGTTCAATCGTGCTCCTCTTTCAAGATCATTGTGTCCTTCCTCAATGAAAGTGACCTCAGATCTTGGATTGTCCCCTTCTATTTCAGTCCACCTCCACTTCCTTTCTTCATCAAACACGACATTCATGATCACCTTGATCCTCCTTTGTCGAGGATCGTAAAGCATGTGAGCTTTGCTAGTCGGTTCAACTCCAAGGTAGACTAATGATTCGCTGCGGTCATCTAACTTCCTCGTATGCACAGTTGGAACCTTCATATGTGTTGTGCATATGAAGATCTTTAGGTGATCGAGATGAGGTTTTCTTCCTAACCAGGCTTCATGAGGTGTGATATCTGTTAACACTTTAGTAGGCATCCGATTGAGCAAGTAGACAACATGTCTTACAGCCTCCCCCCACATGAATGCAGGCACATTCATGCTCTTCAAAAGACTCCTTGTAGTGGCCATGACCATTCTATTACGCCTTTCTACCATTCCAGTTTGCTGTGGAGTGTAAGGTGTCATGAGGTTCATTGGACTCCCTACTAAAATTTCAAGCTTTCCAGTTTCACTCATCACTACCTCTCCGCCAGTGTTTGTAAATATAGACTGCAGAAGTAGCTTGACAGTAGCTTCAGGAATCTGTGAGCGCATGTTTGAAGCCTCCTTGGGATTGCCTGCCTCTATGACCTATTGGCAAATACATGATTTTACAACAGTCATGTGGTTTGTAGTAAGCATCCCAGTCTCATCACTGCATATGTTAGTAGACGAGCCCATGGTCTCACATGCAGCGAGATTTCTAACTAGTGATTTATCATTCATCATCTTTTTCATGGAAAAAGCAAGGCTCAAGGTCACAGCTAGTGGCAGGCCTTCAGGGATAGTGACGACTACAATTGTAACTGCCATAGTGAAATATTTGAAGCAAGGTTATTGAGCAGAGGCATACCTAAATTAACTTGGGAAGAGCTTATAAAGAGAGATTTTGAATCTTTACATCTTTATCAAAGTATGACCCACAACATAGCTGATTGGAAAAGAAGGATCGATGTAGCCGAACCAAACATGGTTGGGATTGAGGCTTAGATGATGATGATGATGATTGAAGCATAGTTTGACATGTAAATTTTCACAATCAACAATTAAGTATATATTTTCAGAATATGTGAAGAAAAAATAATTTTCAAAAACTTGTAAGCTTTATTGGTGATGTTGGTTTAGTGGTGTCTAAAACTAAATAAGCTAAGTGCAAACAAGTTAAACTGCTGAGGATTGTATTTATACAAACTGCACAAATGCAAAAGCAAGTAAATAAACAACACGGAAATGAAACATGAATTACTGACTCTTACAACTCTCCAAGCTTATTATCTATCCTATACTGACCTCAATGTAGACATCAATTTGGATTGTAGCTGTAGCGTTTCCTCCTAATCCTGGGTTGCCTTCCAAGAAGTACTTATTTTAGATCATTACTTGTCCCTTAATTATTTGTTATAATGCAGGCACTTGTCCTATAGTTTGAATACTTGAATCCTTTGTTATGATAATATAGCTCATATTTAATAATGAACGTCCCATTACCAAATTCTACGCAGGGTTACTTTAGGTAATGGACACCGAAAATTAAGAAGTGTCTATCAGACCTCACTCAGGCAGAAAATGGAAGGGAAGTTAGATCGAAAACAATCATGCAAAAGTTTATTGAATATTTTAGCAAGCAACATAGCAAGTGGAGACAATTGGTCTCTACTGTTGCTGGTATATCTGCCATCTGTTTCCTACTTTTAATATATACAAATATTGAGCCTCCCTAATTTTCAAAGGTCAACCCCAGTTGTATGTAGCTTGTTGTTTTTCCGTGTAGTCCCCGGTCCACAAAATGATGTTGTTTCTTTCAATCGGCAATATTCATCAATATTGATTGTTAGGGTCCTGATGTAGTTTTCTATAGTGACTTCTATAGACGAAAAATAATTAGGTTCCTAGCGTTTTTTTCTTTCTACATATTATTATTATTTTTCAACAAAAGGTACGCTGACACGAATAACGTAATAAGTGACATGGGTGCACTGTGCAGGATGAATATAAATTTCTTGCACTTGAATGTTATTGTCATTTTATTTGTTGAATCTGACCAGACTGCATCAGACATGGTGCCTAAGAATTTCGTGCTTCTTTGTGCCTTGACTAAAGTGATTGCATTCTTTGGAAACTGATTTAATTTTTTAGTAAAAAAGTCATGATATTACGCCTGAATCTTTTAAATTGTTGCAGAGCTTGATGTTCTGATCAGTTTGGCCATTTCTAGAGACTATTATGAGGGTCCTACCTGCCATCCTGATATTGCAGATACAACTGACTCAGGTGGAGCTCCATATCTATCTGCCAAGTGTTTAGGGTACCCCCTTCTCCACAGTGACTCATTAGGAAAGCGCTCCTTTGTTCCAAATGATGTCAACATTAGAGGTGCTTCTCATCCTAGCTTTAAACTTCTAACCGGTCCCAACATGGGTGGAAAATCTACTCTCTTACGTCAAGTATGCTTAGCTATGATTTTGGCTCAGGTATCTTATACAAATATAGTTTTCTTGATTTGCATAACCCATATGTACGGAGATCACTGATTGCTTTCTCCATCAGATTGGAGCCTATATTCCCGCTGCGCATTTTAAGCTATCTCATGTTGATCGTGTCTTTGTTAGAATGGGAGCAAAAGATCACATTATGGCTGGTCAAAGTACCTTCTTGACAGAATTGTCTGAAACTGAATCAATGCTTGTGAGACTTTTCCCTTGACAACTAGGACAGTTTGTCTAAAACCTGTTCTTTCATTCTAATATAAGTGCAATCTTACTCGTTTTCTTGTGTAGTTTGAATTTATAAATAATGTTTTATTTCAGTCATCTGCCACCTCTAAGTCTCTTGTTGCTCTGGATGAACTTGGTCGGGGGACATCAACCTCTGATGGGCAAGCAATTGCGTGAGTCCTAACAGAAACAAGAAATTACAATTATTTTCACCTTGTTTCTATTGTATTGATGTATATTAGAGTTTTAACTGATGGTCCTTTTTTATGTTTTTGGGTAGGGATTATGTTCTAAGGTATTGTACATAGATAATTAGATATCGAGGCCTATTTTCTACTCATTATCATCTTCTGGCTTTGGATTATGAGAGAGATCCCCGGGTACAAAACAAAAGTCAAGAATTTTCTTAAGTGGTTGTCATCTCAATCATCATTACTTATCTCCTTTTTTTTTTGCTTTCTTGCTTTGCATATATTTCTTTGCCACATGGCCTGCCACGTTGGTCAAGCAGTTAATGGTGTTCAAGAAGTTACATTTCTGTACAGTTTGACTCCTGGCTCATGCCCCAAAAGCTATGGTATCAATGTTGCTCGCTTAGCAGGTAAATCTTTGCCATACAAATGAAAGAAAATTTCGTATGTCTGTATCCACTTACCTGTTTATAAAAGATATGATTATCATTTTCCGCATTATGTTTGGTCATTTAAACTGTAGTGAAGATTTGGAAGTGTTATCCCTTCTTAAATTGAGTTTATTATTGTTAAAAATAGTTATCCTCATTGTGTAATTTTTTATACGCCCTTTTTTTCTTATTTGCATTTGCATTAGTTGGAGTTCGACATGTACTTCCTCTCCTATACAAAGGTATATTGGGATTTAGGTGATTAGTATTGATCTGAGCCTTCGCAAGCATCTTGGTAACTTAGCAGGACTGTTAAATCTCTCACCAGAAAAGTCCAAACACGTGAAAACACATTCACACCAGAAGTGCATAAAACATGTAACATGTTGTGCTAAATAACACCGCATATTGTGTCCTCTTCTTTGTCAGTATTCTTGTAGTGTCATCTGTCACCTCTATTCTTTTGAGCAAAGGATATTTCTATAAACATTTAGTCAGCCAGAGGAGCAAGAACCAACATGTGGTAGCTTGTTTGAGTATTGAACCTGAAGCTGATATCGGGTTATGGCTCATATCTGTTGTGCAATTCAATAGGTTCTCTCTATTCCTCATGAGATAGGACTTACATTCAAGACACCTACATTTCTGACAATGAAGCAGCAATTCATATAGCCAATAATCATGTTTAGCCCAAGTGTACAAACATCAAGGGGTAGATTGTCACTTTGTCAGAAACCTGGTCAAGGTAAAGAATATCATCACACCTCATGTGAAGAGAGGAGAACAAGCTATCGGTCTTCATCAGAAATCTTCTGCCTTCACTATTTCATATGAGTAACAAGATGGGACTGAATGATGTATACTCCCCAGCTTGAGAGAGAGTGTTAGAGAGGTTGGTTTTGTTATTGGGTCTACATGGTCCTGATAGAATCCACTTCATTTTAGTTGTTACTGTGGTACATCGTACCCACATCTGCTCCCATATAAGGAGCCTACTTGCACTGTTGTACACATTTACAACTAACGATGATGAAATTGCTACCGATTGCCAAAATTATAGGTAACAGTCATGGCTTTCGCTTATCTGTGCTAGGGGAGTGTTACAATCTAGAAAAATGTGTTGCAAAGTATAATTGCAGTACTAAGGGCCATTTTCCAAAATTCAAAATGCCTTAGGCCTTGTAAGTAAAGACATTATCAACACTTTTTTGCATATGAAAAATCATGTGACTGGACATAGATACATATGAATTTATTAGAACACTTAGGATGAAGAATGGAAACATAAAACTGAAGTGACTTTGGTGATATATTAAACAAAAATAAAAATAGATATATGCCATCTTACCAAAAAATGCCCTCAAATATATTTGCCACCGTAAAAGATGATTGTGCAAAAACTAAAAAGAGAATCATATGCGTCCATGCATATTGACCAAATTGATATTTGTATTGTTTCTTCTTTAAAGTCAAGCAAAACCACATGATACCTGTATTCATAAACAACTTATCACAAAATAAAAGAATACTTAAACTGTAAGCAACTCTAATTGTCAACAACTGACATCATGAAAGGCGAACAAAGTATAAGGGGTAGAATTAAGAAGAGTTCAAGATCTAGAATTGAGTAGACAGGTAAAGTTTTGTATAACTGAGAAGTACAAATGATCATATTATTATGTAATGCACAATTTTATGCATACCTACAAGATATAAGAAGTAGAAGATAAACCACTGATACTGAATAATGCCAGTCACAAGATGATAAAGTAATTTATCAGAAGAAATAGTACTGACAAGCTGCTTGCTAAGAAAATGACCATAGGCAAACAACATTGCAGTAAAGAAAAAATGCCTGCACAAAATGGCAAATACTCAAGTTATTAATAATTATGAAGAAAACAAGATAGAGAAAGACCCAACTTTAGATTATTTACCAATTTAAGAGTCTGAATCTTGGAATCCTTCTGTCTTCATTCACTTTTCTAAGTAAAGTGAAAAGCTCTTGTGCCATAATGATTTGGATAACCACCACCATAGCCCATATATATAGATGGCCCATGTAGATGATATATATGAAACCAAGAAGCATCCATAGAAAAGAGTTTATTTGAACTATCATTGACTACTTGTTTTTATCGTCCACAAGCAACCTAGCTCCATTTTCTTTGTTGGCATCTAAAGGATTCTGTAATGACTTTATCAGTAATATAGCCCACTCCAAAGTGGCATCTAAAGAATTCTTTAGTAAATTTATCAGTAATATGCCCCAGGAGGAATCTAAACAACTCATTCTATTAAGCGGTTGGCTACTTGACCACCCACGGGTGCCTAGGCACCACCTTACGAACTTTGCGCTTACCCTTGTGTAAGTTTTCCCCTTCTCTCTGTGATGGGTTGGAATGATTCCAACCTTCAGTTATCCCAGGCAAATACAAATGCTTTGTCCTTCCGTAACCCACCATTATATTCTTTTTTCCACTAAAGCTTTGGTTTCCCACAAGCTTCTCCATGTATATAACTCACTCACTCTTGCCTTGCTTTTGTGATAGAAGATTCTTTGAACATTTTGAAAGTAGTAGTTTTACCATGAGTGATAAAGCTGCTTTATTAGATAAAAAAAGACAAGAAAAAAGTGTCTCTGATCTTACGTAATAAAAAATTACATGTAGACATGAGGTCTAGAAACCAATAAGTCAACCATATTTCTACATCATAAAGTAATTTCAAGCTTAAAGTCCAGGAAAAAAGCATGTAAGAAGAGATTTCAAATATGTGGACATAACAAACACAACACTAAAACTGATTTAGCAGACTTGAATTGAGTCTCAAATTCGAACA
Source organism: Alisma plantago-aquatica (assembly GCA_963693085.1). Classification (NCBI taxonomy): domain Eukaryota; kingdom Viridiplantae; phylum Streptophyta; class Magnoliopsida; order Alismatales; family Alismataceae; genus Alisma; species Alisma plantago-aquatica. The sequence continues at coordinate 463,720,311 of OY856410.1, read as the reverse complement.
GAAGGCTTCTTAATATTTAAAAAGAAACTTTAATGGTATGTGCCTTCAAAGTATGTTTTTTTGATTTTTTCGTTGTCGCAAACATTGGTGAGGTTCAAATTTGTTGTGCCAAATAACCATGTCTAGTGGGAGTCTAACTCATATGAAGTCTCAAATGAAGTTTTTTGGAATGGACATAAAAGGTGGGTGATTACACCCCTTGAGCTGTCATAGCCCGCATGTTTAATACTCACAACTCAAATTTTTAGTAGGTTTCTTGACAAACCAATTAATTGTCGCACAAAGTTTATCTCTCACATCTTGAGTTGTGACTGAAGAGGTCTACTAACTAGAATCTTAGATCTTTGATTTTTTTGTTTATACTAATTATAAGTGTCGTGGAACTAAAAGTAGGTAGCTAGATTCAATGTTGTAGGTGTATATCATGTGATGACTCATGCGACTTATGAATTATAATGGGTTTAGGCACTCTTATTGGACTTTGGTATATACGTTTATGATCCCATTCCTATGGCGTGTGACAACAAGGGTGCCATCTTAATTGCTACTAATCTTGTCTTCGTGAGAGGATACAACACATTGAAGTCGATTGTCAATGTGATCTTTCTATATATACTCCCTACTTGAAGTCTGTAAGCCAACATCAAATATGATGATATCTTCACCAAGCCCTCTTGCCAAGAAATCATTCTGCATATTACTCAAGTTGGGAATACCAAATATATATGCTTTTGGTTTGAGGAAAAATGTTAGACCTTAGAACAGTCTTGCTTTTATTTTTATTTATTTTTGTCTTTCCTGCTGTATATGTAGTGTAGGGCCATACAATGTGTTAGAATCTACTCACTGAATCTCCCTAAATTTTGATTATGGCTTTGTTACTTGTCGTGTTGTGCTAATAAAACACATGGCCTCTTTGATGGCTAGAAAGGTTTAGAAGGCGGAAATTCTCATTCTGGTTAGGGTTTTAAGGATGTAGGCCATCTATTCTAACCCATAATGCTATAACAACAGAGCTAGTCATATCCATGAGATATTGCACACATTTATAATGAAGGCATATTATGAACATATTAGAATATAGAGTACAAAAAACAATAAACTTTTTGGAAGTAAATACATCTATTAGTCTTCCCTGTTGCAGCTAAGATTTTCTCCTGAAGTGACTTTATAGTGCTAATATGTTCTGCTTTAGACTTAAAAGCCTAATAATTATTTTCACTAGTGACTAATCATTTGAAACAACTACGAAAGGCATGCTTGTACTAAACAACACATCTTGTTTTGCTCTCTTTAGCAAATTGAGTAGTTGAGGAACGTGACTTGATGCCTATCTCTATGCAGGATATACAAGAATGGAAGTACTATATCTGCTGATGAGTCTCTAGATTACGGAGGCAATTTCTCTCACATGTTAGGTTTTGACGATCCTAAAATGTTGGAGCTCATGAGGTTATATGTTACCATTCATACGTGAGTATTCTTTTTATAAGACGTCAACATATGCTTTACATTTGCATTATTTCACCTATTTTCAATCTTTATGCATTCTTTACTTAAAATTTGCAGAGACCATGAAGGTGGAAACGTTAGTGCACATACTGCTCACCTGGTAAGTGACCTGCCTTTTCCTGCAATAAACAAAAATATTCACAAATTGAATTTATTGGATGGAATATCCTTTCAAACTGTAATTGTTGCCATTGAACTGCTAGTTTCCTCAACTTCATAAGTGCTTCTAATGTTGATCTGGTTTAGCATAGAGAATTCCTCACTCACTTTGGGAATTAGATGTTGTAAACTCCTTTTAAAATAGGTGACTGTGAAACCTATCTTGATGTAGGACAAGCCTGCTCATCCAGAGCCTGGATATGGTTTGTTCGCTTCATTATTAGAGTGTGTCTTGAGTCCTATTTTATTTATGTTTATCTTTTATATAGTTTGTCTTGGTTTTCATCTAGGGTTTATGATGCAATTGTTTCATTAGGTCCTAAATGTGATATTAGGGACTTATTTGTATGTTCTTAATTAATTAGTTTTATTTATAATTTTTGTTGGGCCATAAGCAGAAATAAGTTAACTAGGGGCTTCTTGTGAATTATCTATGTATACCGATGCCCGAGGGTATTGTCCCGCAGAGCTGTATTATATGAATTAGTTTCGTTTTGCAAGTGGTTTGCATCAGTACTTCATTTGAATGCTGCATTAGAGCATATAGAATTGTTATTTATTCTTTGAGTAGTGTATAAAATTGGTTAGATATACTATATGTAGGCCTTATTTCCCATTATGTGTAAATATATTGTACAATGACTTGCATATATTGTTGTACAGTGTTCACTTTTTTGTTTTATTTTAAAAGCAATGCGTAAGTGTCTACCACCCTCAATGGCATGATTTTATGCTGTGTGATCATGCCTACATTCCTATTTTTAGTATCCAGTTAATCTGGATTTCACCTGTGTACACTTCTTAGTTTAGGCGCTCCTAAACATGGATTGCTCCTATAGGTGATTAAGTAGATCTACAACCTAGTCCGGAAATTAAACCAGACCAAATAGAGAATTCAACCATGTACAACTATCTCAGGATTCAGGGTATTATGTAAGATACCTGCCCAGTTACTTATGCCCAGATTTGCTTAGTTGTCAGGTAGTAGTAAGTCTATTCCAGGTTTATGATGACTTTACTGCATGCCACTCTTAATCATGTAAGATGTCTGTTATCAACAAATATTTTCATATTTTGAACGAAAATATACAAACAAATTCTCTCTCTCTCTCTCTCTCTATATATATATATATATATATATATATATATCTATATATATAAATATATATGTAATATATATATATATATATATTTATATATATATATATATATATATATATATATATAATCAAAATTCTTTTTAAGAACTTAACCAGTCAAATTTACAATGTAATTGACATGAATATATTTTTGCCAAAATCTAGGTTCATGAAGTGTTTGTACATATATTTTGTCTGTACTGTTTGTCTTTTTGGTATATTGAAATCTGCTCTTATCTCTTTCCAGGTGGCAAGTGCACTTTCTAACCCTTATCTTTCTTTTGCTGCTGCACTGAATGGTTTAGCAGGCCCACTCCATGGTTTGGCTAATCAGGTACTAACAATTGGAATCTGATTAGTTATCTTTCCCGTTGTCATTTTTCCCCAATTTGAGCTATATATCATAGGATTTGCGCAATAAGTTGTGAAACTTCTATAGGGCAATAGCCATGTCAAGATTTGGATTCCTTATTAATTCAGATAAAGTTTGTCTACTGCGGAACTTTTTGTGCGTCTACCACATACATATGTAATCTAACAATATAAAAGTAATTTGCACCCAGTAATTTACCTAAAGAAAGTGGAATCGCCTTAGCTACTTATAGCACTTTGACATAAAATGTGAGCCATTGATGGTGGTCTTAGTAGTGGCTTCCAATTCCCTGTTGTGCCATCAACCCCAATGTTTTGAAAAGCGGCCCGAGCAGCCGCCTGAGCGCCACAAGGTGTTGACCGCTGAGTTGGAGCTTCAGGCGAATTTTGAGCGGCTTAAGAGTTAAGTGGCCCGCTCAGCCTGCTTGAGTGGCTGCTTCTACCCGCTTAAGTTTCAGGTGGCCAATTTAGGCCCAATTATCGGCCTAATGACTGACAACACACAAATATATAAAACTATAATATTCCAATATAGCTGTATAATACTGTAAAATTCAAAATATACTACTATAATTTGAAATATACTACTAGAATAGGGAAATATAACATTGTATTACTCTCATATTACTACAATATATCGTAGTATATTATCAACTAAACATACATATATTTACTTAATAAATACTATATTAATATATACCATATATTTATCTATACTGATATTCTTACTTTAGTTTACCAATGAATTCTGCTGTGTCACATATCCTATCTCTTGGCACTTATGTATTATCTACTAGTATGTGGTTAACTACTTAATACTTAAATAATTAGATGTAACTGGACCTCGTATGTATTATCTACTAGCATATACTTAATTACTTACACTTAAATAATTAGATGCAACTGACCACTATATTTATTGTGTACCACTAGCTGATGCATGATATATATATATATATATATATATAGAGAGAGAGAGAGAGAGAGAGAGAGAGAGAGAGTCAGGCTAGAATACACTCAAGTGTATCCGGAGCGGAATACACTCAAGTAGTTTTTCATGATGCAACATTTTTTTTTATAATCTAATCCGTTGATCTTCTTAAACATCTTGTGAACAACTCATACGCAAAATTTGAGCACATTTGGATATATATAGCTCATGTTATGAAGACCGCAACAATTATGCATATCAAATTAGTTTCGTGCGTCAATTTTGTTGCCCTTGGATGAGTGACTTACACTCATCCAAATGGGCTCAAAATTTGAATGTAGCCTAGTTATAGTTTGACGGTGAAGATCAATGGTTTACATTTTGCAAAAAATAGTCTTGATATGCAAACACACTTGAGTGTATTCGTGCGATCCGTACACTCGAGTGTATTCTAGCCTGACTCTCTCTCTCTCTCTCTCTCTCTCTCTCTATATATATATATATATATATATATATATATATATAATGCATGTATACATATATATATGTATGTATATGTATATATGTATATATATGTGTGTGTATATATATATATCTATATATATAATGTATGTATGTATGTATACATATATATGTATGTATATATATGTGTCATAGTCCATCGAAGTGGAGACCGGTTTGACATTTGTCATTCAGTCTCTTGAAGTCCAAGACATAATGTCGTTGGGACAAGTTGATCCTTGTGGTGGAGTGAAGGACCTCTATGCTAAGAACATCCCGCAGATTTCCCAGATCTTTTGCATCAAAGTGAGATTGTATAAATTATGTCAGGTTGGAGGTACAACTTGTGTCATCTCTAGTGATCAATATGATATCATCCACATATACAAAAAAGATAATATATTATTTTGAAGATTGAGAAGAGAATAGTGAGTGATCCCTAGCAGATCTCTAATAACCCAACTCTTCAAGGACCATACATTCAGTACAAGTGATTACAAAAAATGTTCTACGTCATTTGGGAATTGAGTCAACAATATGGCATATTCTACTTCACACTCACTCTGATTCCTTTTTGTATTTATATTGATAGGGTAGAATTGCTTTTAATGATGGATTTCGACCGACAATGCACTTTGGAGTAGAACATAACTGAAGTATAAGGATAAGTTGTTTGTTGTACTATGATTTACGTATAAACTTTAAATTCTATTAATATAATGATATGCCATTTTTAGTAGAAGAATACTCAAGTACCCAACCGTATGAGGCATGTCATTGATGAAGAGCACCACACCATTTAAAGGAATATAGAGACATTACAGATCTTAAGAATTTCTAGCATGATATGTTGATTGTCATCAATCTCAAATTTTAGAATCATATGTATTCATTATTTATATCAACGTTGAGCACACAATGTACGGATAATATTTTGCTTCATTAATAGAAATTGGTTTGAGGTGATTTAACATTTTTATGTGTCATTTTGGTGTTGAAAATTCTTATGATGTCACGTGACTCTTATAAAAATATTGCTTGAGGTTATATATACAAAGTTTTAATTTAAAATTAATTAACATTCAACAAATCATTCAATAAATTAATAACCAAATCATTTATAGTAATCCCTCAAAAATATATTAATGAAGGTCTTTAGTCCCTCAAAAATGAGATCCAGATTGGCCATCACAATTGTATTGATGACGACCACATAGCCCCTCAAAAATAATATTAATGAAGGCATTAGCCCTTCAAAAATATATTCTCCAGGACCATCAAGTCCCTCAAAAATGTATTTATGAGAACTAAACATGCCCTCAAAAATGTATTTATGAAGGCTAAATAGTCCCTCAAAAATATATTTATGAAGGCTAAATAGTCTTTTAATATAACATTCTTGAGGGTCAGTTGGTCTGTGACAATTGTATTCGTGAGGGCCACTGGTATTTGTCACATGAGTTCTCTTCACGGACCATTTGTGAGGGCCAGACTCACAATCGTCCCTATTTGTGAGGGCCTGTAGAGAGGGGTTTGTGACAGGACTCACTCGTAAATAATGGCCCAATTTTTACTAGTACTCCCAACCGATCGACTTATATGATGAACCGATCGGCTCAGCTTGGTGAACCGATCGGCTCAGGTGATGAGTCGATCGGCTCATGGACAGGGTGAAACGATTGCTTCAAGTGTTGAAACGATTGGTTCAAATGTTGCAACCCAGCAACTTGGGAAAGTAGGATTGGTGAGAATTTTCCTTTCATTTCACTTACCAAATTTCATTGGAACAAGGATTGGTATTTGATACCAATTAGAAACAAAAGATGGAAAGTCAATCGGGAACTGACCAGGACCACGAACCGACCGGTTCAGAAGTGAACCGACCGTTTCATGGGTCCCAACCGATCGGTTGAGGTGTCAACTGACCGGTTCAGGTCCCCAACCGACCGTTTCAGCAACGAAACGATCGATTCAGATTGCGCAGTTGGTTGTTTTTGTGGAAAATCTCGAACCCTTCTACTCCTGCTTTAGTCCTGCATTGCCCGGGATAGAGAACCCTGTCCCATGACCCTCCTATATATATAGTGGTATTGGGGGCTTCTCAGACAACAACTTAGTGCAACCAATTGCTCTATAAAGTTGTTGTTCTCTCTGGTTTTGGTAACCGAGAGAGCCCGAGCAAGTGCTACCCGATAAGGGAGGCACAGCAAGGGAAAGACACTGCAGAATGCAATTGGTGGCAGGAGAGTGTGTCAGTGACTAGTACACTGACAGGAGGGTGCGACTCCTTCCAATTCCTTGTGGGACAAGGAGATTGGAGTTCCAGGTGGTCCGTGTGGACTACTTCAGAGGCGGGAGATTTCTACCGCTCAGAGGACAGTTGTCAATCCTGACAGTCCGGTGAGACTAGGAGTCATCAGTCTCGGTGCGACCAGGAGCTGCACAAACACCGTCCAAGACCGAAGGTGAACACCGCGCAAGCCGCGAGGTTTTGTCAACGAGCAAGCCTCGGGACAAGGTATGATTCCACAAACCATCCTTTCCTATTGTATAGACGTTGACGCGTTTCCTTGTTCTGGGTTTGGGGAGAAGAAATTTTTTTGTTTCTGCTGCCTTCTCTGCCTCCCCTAAAACCCAACAGTGGTATCAGAGCCACGTCAACTACTCTATACTTTAGGGATTATCGATATGATCGATTTTGGTTTGTCTCCTTTATTTATTGCATACGATGTGAATACAATTGGCTTTATGCATGCCCAATCCTAAATCCACAAATCCCAATTACATATATGATATGTATTATTAATGCACTCGATATGCGTCGCCCTTAAACGAGTTTTGTGGTGGATGTATAGCGTGGTTATGGCCAATAAACCCTATCTGTGTATGGTTGTATGTGGTTTCTTTCATCTCGATCTGTGCACCGATCTTCCTTCTCCTATTCCTGATGTAACTCGAAATAATTCGAGGTTTCTTTCCTACCTTTGCTCCCCTTGAATGTATTTTAGCATAAAAACATTTTCCAAGTCAGTATCCATATCCATCACAGTATCCTCGTGTCTTTTTCTCTTGCCCATCTATAGTACTTGTCTTTCTGCCACCTCACTAATACTTGGCTTTATTTGATTAGATCTTCTATGAATATTTACTCTCCTCTTCTTTTAGAAATCTCTTCTAGGCAAACTACTACATGTTTGAGCATTTGAGGTCTTCTTTAGCTTTTGGCTCTGAGTTTGTCTTGGCTTATTGCAGATGCCATTACGGAAGCCTAGGGATGCTGGTTGCACTGCGTCGTAGATCGTCAAGAATTCCTCTTGGATCTGGACAGCATATCTGTCAATAGACCCTTGAAAATGCTTCTAACAGTAGTATCCTTTGGCATAGTATCCCCTCCATTGGGTTCTCCCACCATTACCTCACTATTCTCCTTCCCGCTGGCCTCTGTCCCCCCTTGCAAGCTGTCCTTCGAGTGCCTTAGGTCACAAGGGGCACCAACACAAACATCATCCAATCTAACTGGATTTGTCTGTCCATTCAGACCACTAGCCTCGACCCACTGCCCCTCCCTTTCAGCGAGAGCTTGAGTACCTGGTTCCATATTCCCCTCAGAATGCTTCGTCGCCCCCAACACATCTTTCCGCCTCTGCTGCTGCGTTGAACCGTCTTCCAAGAAAATCACCCACTGTGATTTGGCGTTGCTGCCTCCTCCTCGACCTCTAGGCTTCACACAAAATTGCATAACCTTCTTCGTCGAATTATCCCCATAGAGTTCCTCGGTGACCGACACCCTAGGTTTGCGTGGTGATGCCCTGGGCCAGGCACCCCACCTGTGCTAGACCGTGTCATCTTTGTCTTCATTAGGATAGTCCCAATCAACATGATCGAGTTTGCCGCAGACATAGTAGTTGTTGGAAAGACGTCCGTACTTGATTTCTATCTCCATCATATTTCCTTTCTTATCCTTAATCTTTTGTATCCTACGTAAGGATTTTGTGATGTCTAGTTCGATTCAGACTCTAGAGAAGGATTCCGAGCTGAGGTCGTCTCTGTCTATCTCCACCACCCTTCTGATCTTCTCAGCTATTGAAGTTATTGTTGGCTGTGATCGCAACCCCAATGGGAGCCCGTATAACTGCACCCAAAAGAGGTATTCTTTGAAGGCAATCTGTCCGGGGACGTCACTGTCTTTTACCTCCTTAGTGAGCAATAGGCAATTGTCAAAGTGCCAAGGACCCTCATCAAGGACCTTCCATTTATCCTTCTAATGAAAGAACTGTATCACAAAAACATCGCGATCAATTTGTTTGAACACCACTTTCTCCTTCAGCGACCAAGCAAGCGATAGGGTTCGCTTCATAGCCCAGAAATTGTAATGTCTGTCTGTTAGGGGACAAGCGACCAGGGCCAGAGAGATGTGACTCTACTCATTTCATTGTCGTTATCCGGTAGTTCCAAAACTTCTTCCTCCTCATCCCCCAACCCTAGGTTTGCGTACCGTTCTCTGAGTTCTTCTACCATCAGTCTTGATACCAAGTCCACGCGGGACTACCAAGCCTTGACCTGCACGAGAAGGTAACCACAAAGGGGAGGATAGCAATCACGAATGAGAAAGAAGACTCCCACCGTCATTAGCCCTAATCACTAGAGCGGTTAGGGTATGTGCGGAAGAGATTGTCACCTGTAATCCCCAAGATTAACTTTAGACTTATGTAAATCAAATTTATACTAGGTGTTTAGAGACCCAGGCTTGGACCCAAGATTAACTTTAGACTTATGTAAATCAAGGCAGATATGTGCATCTTTTCTATTTTCTAGACACTTCTATTATGACCAAATATCATTTCCCTTATGAGGCATGAGTAGTTATTCTCTTTCATCGTTTTGAAATTCTTGTATTCTTAGATATTGCTTATGGGTCCTCTGACCGCACATGTTATATTTTGGATGTTCTCATCCTGTTATTTCACACTGACTAAACTTATACTTGCTTTTCCCTATTTACGTGCATGCTTAGACTAATTTTATTTCTTGTAGTGGTACATCTATAGAACCATATTTACATGGGCGCACTTTTGCACCCATGGTGTGCTTTTCCACCCAATAATTTTGTATTGTCTTTTTGGATTTTCTAGAGATTTAGAATTTCTCATTATTACCAATATTTAAGGAACTAAAATATATTATTTATGATTTTTTATTTCGAAAAACACCCCACAAATTGGTATCAAGATACGTTTAGGATTTCAAGGATTGTTAATAACTTACCACTTAATGTGTATGCAAGAAACATGTGAACTTTATTATACACTTCATGAACTCAAACTATGTATTATGTCACATGATGGTATTTATTTACACTTAAGTGTGTATTACTCTATCTCAGGGTATTTCGACAACAAAGTGCATCCCTTTACTAATCATTGTCCCAAGAAGTACATTCTAGGGTTTAAGTCAATTTTCTTCATAATTTTTATTATATTTTATCATTATCCTTAATATTCCAGATATAGATTTGATTTTCCTCATTTTGCATGAAAACAAATAGTATTTTAATCGATTTCTCCTTGAGTCCATTAAATTCAATATTAACACAAATAATGGAACAACAATTATCTCCATTTATATTATAAGTCCATATATTGTCATGTTATATCAAATTTTCACATTATTGTCCAAATGAATCACTTTCTCATAGTTATTCACATCATGTTACTAATCATGTACATTTAATCCCACATTAGTCGTTATGCATATTTATATAAATCAAATTACTTGTTAACTGTATTGGAGATGTATGTTAGTGAACAAGGTGAAACATATTGCATATCAACGAAATAATATACATACCAAGTCATGATTAGGTGATTGTGCACCAATTATGTGTATCGATCTGTGTTGCCCGGTTATGGCACCTACTGTCACTGATAAATCATGAAAATTACCAACGGATGTATGTGTTGGGGTTAGACATAGAGACTAGGGTTTAGGACAAAATGATCATTATACATCACCTACATTTCATGTATGATGTTAGGTTACATATATCTCACTCATAAACACATTATGATTTATTGTCCCATGACATGGTGAGAATCATAAGTATTACCAATGAGGTTTAATATGTGGGTAACTCATATTATGTGCATCAAATATTCATTATGGCTCGAATGTGTGTGTTGTGGTACTTTCTTAACCTCGTTTGGATAAATCTGGTGATGCAAGCATGATAACCTCCTAATTACAAATTACAGTTTGTAGAGTCAAGGTAGCTAGGTCTCGGTATGTTACATGTACCGCTACTATAAATAAGTATAGTCTACTGTATATGCAGAAATGTAGAGGCAAGATAAATTTAGTCAAGCTCAACAAAGGTGTAAAAACCTGAACTTTATGACAAAATGTTTACAAAAGTGCATCTGTAAATATAAATATTCTTTTTCTACAATCATGCTGTACATTAGGTTCATGGAAGCTTTACATAAGAATACATGATTAAGACTATGTTTTGATACATAACTGCTCTTCAACAAGGGAGAACTCTTGCACATCTCTTCTATGTCTGCTCTGAACACCTATCCATGAGTTCCTAGAGGGAACAAAACCACATATGGGCCCCAATAAAGGAAACATGGGTCAGCAAATCCGGTACAATGTTGGTATTTTTAAAGTAAAACAATATGAACCTAGCTATCAAGGGATTTTTATGAAAAAATACAAAGGAATGGACAATATAGGTAAGTATGAACATGTAGCAATGGGTTTTCAAATTCAATAAGATTCAACATCCATCTTTTGGGACTAGTAATTAAAATTTTCCAATTTACAACACATGTTAATGTATATGTTTTTGGCAAAGCCATATGTTCTCTTCATGGAGAACAACAACACACCAAATGTGTTACGCAGTATAGTGAGGAACCTCGTGTCCTTCTCTCTATGCATTTGTACAAGCATTATCCCACTATAACAATGGGTACTCACCTGCCCTTTTTGGCATTTAAAAAATATGCTACTATTTTTTGTATTTATTTTTCATGACTTTTGAGGAGGAGTTCTAAGGTTTACCACATTTTTAAGACAACCAATATATCTAATCATGCATGCAATCAACGAGGGAAATAAATTTTCGAATAGAAATAGAAAGTTCGTACCTTTACATCAAAGTAAGCAAAATTATGAGTTCCAAGTATTCAGTTCCAATAATTCAATCAACATAGAGAGATCTACAAATTTAGAGAACCATTTCTCACTATATGGCTTGGAATCAAATATTTTTAATTTTACTTGTTTAGTATTAGGGTTTGTTTTCCATTTGGATTTCATACTCAATTATATAATTATTATTTTCTATTTTAGGTCCTAAAATGTTATTTTCTTTCGAAGATAATCCCATTTAACGAATATGGTTGAGGTTGCTCATTATATGAGATATAATGTATCAAAACACCCTTATTAGGAATATCTAGTGTTTAGATTATATATATAAACATATGAAAATGCATCATACTTATGGGTAAGTCAATCATATCCCTTGAGGTACTAGAATAAGTCATAATATAACCCTCTAACCATTTTATTCCAATTAGGTTAGTCTATATAAAGTTTACAAAATCAATATTACATTCACACTAACTAATCAGTTTTACAAAATCAATATTGCATTCACACTGGAGCTCTCGCCTCTCTCTAGGGATACCCCGAAGCAACCACTAGGGGGAGGGAGCACCTCCTCGGTGCTTTCCTCCCCCTGGCCATCGGCACTCTCAGTGTCCTAGGCAACATCACCCACCGAAGAATGGTTCTCAAGCAAGCACCATCCCCTGATCGGTAACATGGATTGAAGAGGACCGAGAAGCAACTCGCAGAACCAGTTCGACGAGGGTCGGCATTTCGGCGTTGCCCAACTCCAACCCGTTCAAGCGAGACGGATGGAGAGAGCCTTCCCCTAGATCTGGTGCCTGCTGGTTGGTTGCTCCAATCTCTGCCGATGGTGACTGAGCTGCTCGTCCCTGCGCCGCAATTGATCTTCTTCGGTCTGAGTTGCAGCCAGTTATGGCAACGGTGGCTGATGGCGGCTGGCTCCACCTCTCTGGCTTGGGCTACTTTGCTTGGGGACCAAGGCGGGCGTCGTCGTTTCTAGCGCAGGGTGGTAGGGGAGTTTCGTCCCTGGCATTATGAATGATGTCGAGGGGTCCGTAAAGATCGCTTGTTCTGACTGCGGGCTCAAGTGGGTTTGGGTTGGGGGGGGTCTGCGTCTTCCCTTCTCCTCTGTTCTCCTGATGCTATGAGTCCCTGGTGTGGCTGAGTCTCACCGGGCCTGATATGGCAACGCTTCCTCTTTGGCAGCCTCTCAGTGGGTGGTTGAGGAGGTGTGGCATTGAATGTATGTAGGTGATTGCTGGAATACCCCTAAGGTGTTCGATAAGGCGCGCTTGTGCAAACGGGAGCCTGGACGCCGTTCATGACATAGCAGAAAGCCCAAGGGGTGTAGCGGCCGCTTGGATGTTGTTCCTGGATGCTGCTTTCCAGATATTCGATGGTATGCCAGTGATGGCTGACCTCTTCTTCAAGCTTCAGGGTCCAGACGGTCTGGATCTGGTCTTGAGTCGATGATGAAGGTTTCCTAGGCTTTGTCTTCTCTCCTTCATACCTTGTGGGTGTATCTAATGCTAGTGGAGGAGGTTTCAAAGTCTTCAACCTGCCTCACCTCCTCTTCAACCAAGTCAGAGATTGGTTGTTCCCTGCAATAGCTTTGACGCTTGGATGCATAGATGTTTGGAGTTTCTGGGTTCGTTGGAAACCTAGGCCTCTTCTTGGGTTCCCAGGTGGACGGTTCTCCAGGTTGGAACCTAGTGCTTATGCTGTTGGTGAAGAGCAGAAGCTTTCAAGCTAAGTTCTGGCAGGTTCTCTGGAGGATGTCTGGTTTAGAGTTGTTTTTACTTTTTGTGGGTGACCTAAATGCATGTAATTACATCTCTTAACTGGCTTCCTCCTAGATGGTTTGCTCGTTTTTAGCTTGTTGAGTTCTCTGGTCTTTCTGCCTTCTGGTTTCTTTGTCATGTATTTTTTTATTTTTACCCCCTTCGTGGGGTATCTGATCCTTGAGTGAGCTTTTATAGCTTCTGGTTTGTAATGGGGTACCTTGTGCCCAACGTTTTTGGTATATAGTAACACACTTTTTGACCGACCAAAAAAATATTGCATTCACACTTATATATATGCATACATAAGGCTATAAGTTCCATATGCATCCATATATGAATGCATGATTACTACTTATTGTACATACATGTAAACTAGGTGTTTATGTCAATTATATGTTCATATATGATTTATTCATAGGAAGAATAAGTATTAGCATATACTTTCTTTCATATTTTATATTCTTCCATTATCCCCTTTTAGGGTAGTTGTCATGTGACCATGTGAATATTTATATTTACTACTACCCTTAGAGATGAATTTTGCATTTGTATTAGGTTGCTGAATCTTATTTGGTTATCATCTAGTCATCTTATGCATTATATTAATATAATCATACGGTGACATAAATATACATCAAGTTAGGTTTGTGTATCATTGTATTACTTAGGTGTATAGATGAATTACTGGTTTGACGCGTTACATTATCATTTTTATCTTTTACTATGGTTTGTTTAGATATCTTATCGATCATGTTACTATTATAAAAAATAAAACAAAATATTGACTTACTGAAATAGAGGCCTCAATTGGTCAATGTTGATTTGTGGAAGACTTCTTTCTCTTCTTATAATTGTTGCTCACCTAAGTGTAGGTTGATATTTGATGAAGCTTGTCTAATGTACTTGTAACATCCCTGACTTGGGTTATGTACTGATTGTTGGTATGTATGCCCATAGAGCAAGTCATATGATGATTGTAATGGGATACTTTGTAAATGATTTGAATAATAATAAAGGCAATTTCCAATCTATATGTTTAACTATTTCTGAGATGATGGTGTAACATGATAGATGTCTAAAGAATTGTTTTACTCAATGACGTATGCTTTTGGGTTGAGGACCTAAACGATGAGATCATACGGATGTTAAGAGTATACATTCTTGTTTGGTCCCGAGTCGGTTGTTATTGTGGAAATAACCATAGACATCAATAACACTAAAGACTAGATTGTGTGTTGGTTGATGACAGAATCTCATTAGTCATGATATAGTGATATCAAACCAAGCACATAGGTACTTGTTAGAGAACAAGGTACCGGACAGACCCACCATGAGAGTGACACATGGAACCATGACTTGGTAGTCACAATCATCTCTCACAGTGATGGTGGTGAGTGTGATTCTTAGACATGAAATCACTACACTCAACACATGTCGTTGGGTACACTTTGACATCATCAAACACAGTCCTGAAACATGGGTTGTTATAAAGGTGATGATTGGGTGGCTTTGACACATGGGGCTTTTGAGGGGTGAGTGATAGATATGTGATTTGTCCCTCCTGAGGGAGTTTGATGTCCTTGGCCACTTGATGAGTAGGATTGAGAAAGGCATGCGCATGCACGTGTGAATCAATATGTGATATTGATGTCACACACATCTCACTCGGTCTGTTCTGAGATCAAGGAAATGAATGAACATTGACAGGATGACTGTTCCATGCCTCGAGTTCATTCAGGACATCAGTGACAAAGGAATTATACATTCCCTGTAACACCATTCATGGATTTTAGGATTGAAAGTTGTTCTCCAACTTTCTATTTCACTTGGGTAACACTGATGTGTGACTAGGCACCGCTCTTTGCTTATGAAGTCATAAGTGTTATGGACTTTCACTGCCAACGTGAAATGGACCTGTAGGGTCACACACATATGATTTAACTTGGAATAGGAGTTTGTCTACAAACATGTTTAGATTGATTACTAAAGGAGTTTAGTAGTTCAATTAAACACTCAATTAATCGATAGCTCAACATCATAGTGTTCAAGGTGTTGGACTGATTGATTAGAGTATCAGATTGATTGAAACCGCAATTGACTGATTCTGCACAATCTGTACTCCCAACCGATCGGCTCATGTGATGAACCGATCGGCTCAACTTGGTGAACCGATCGGCTCATGTAATGAACCGATCAGCTCAAGGATAGGGTGAACGATAGCTTCAAGTGTTGAAATGATCGGTTCAACTATTGCAACCGGGCAAGTTGGGAAAGTAGGATTGGTGAGAATTTTCCTTTCGTTTCACTTGCCCAATTTGATTGGAACAAGGATTGGTATTTGATACCAATTAGAAACAAAAGTTGGAAAGTTAATCCGGAACTGACCTGGACCACGAACCGACCGGTTCAGAAGTGAACCGATCGGTTCATGGGTCCCAACCGATCGGTTGAGTTGTCAACCGACCGGTTCAGATCCCCAACTGACCAGTTCACTTGTGAAGCGATCGGTTCAGGTTGTGAGTTGGTTGTTTTGTGGAAAATCTTGAACCCTTCTACTCCTGCTTTTAGTCCCGCATTGCCCGAGATGGAGAACCCTGTCCCATGACCCTCCTATATATATAGGAGTATTGGGGGCTTCTCAAAGAACAACCCAGTGCAACCAGTTGCTCTGTGAAGTTATCGTTCTCTCTGGTTTTGGTAACTGAGAGAGCCCGAGCAAGTGCTACCTGAAAAGGGAGGCACAACAAGGGAAAGACAACTGCAGAAAGCGACAGGTGGCAGGAGAGTGTGTTGGCGACTAGTACACTGACAGGAGGGTGCGACTCCTTCTGATTCCTTGTGCAACAAGGAGATCGGAGTTCCAAGAAGTCCGTGTGGACGATTGCAGAGGCGGGAGACCTCTGTCGCTCGGAGGACAACTGTCAATCCCGACAGTCCCGGTGAGACCAGGAGTCTTCAGTCCCGGTGCGACTAGGAGCTGCACAGACACCGTCCAAGATCGAAGGTGAAGACCGTGCAAGGCGCGAGGTACTGTCGCCGAGTAAGCCTCGGGACAAGGTATGAATTCGCAAACCATCTTTCCTATTATATAGACGTTGACGCAATTCCTTTTGTTCTGGGTTTTGGGGAGAAAATTTTTGTTTCCGCTGCTTCTCTGCCTCCTCTAAAACCCAACAGTGGTATCAGAGCCACGCCAACTGCTCTATATTTTAGGATTATCGATATGATCAATTTTGGTTTTTCGCCTTTATTTATTGCATACGATGCGAATAAAATTGGCTTTATGAATGTCCAATCCACAAATCCCAAATATACATATATGATATGTAATATTAATGCACTCGATACGCGTCGCCCTTAAACGAGTTTTGTGGTGGATGTGTAGCATGGTTATGGCCTATAAACCCTATATCTATGTGTGGTTGTATGTGTGGTTGCTTGCATCTCGGTCTGCACAATGATTCCCTTCTCCTATTCCTGATGTAACTCGAAATAATTCAAGATTTCTTTTCCTACCTATGCTCCCCCCGAATGTAACTCGGGGTTTCACAATTCAATTGTAAATAGGATAGATTTTATTTCCTGTTATGTCAAAGAACGGCGGACGACCTGAGACGATCAGTTCAAGGCGTGAACATATTAGTTGGTGATCCATACGATTGGTTCGAGGAATGACACAAGCGGGTGGCGACCTGAGGAGATGCACGATGACCGGTGAACCGATCGGCTGGAGGCGCCAGTCGATCGGCTGGTGGCACACAAACAACCAACTTGATGGCGAGGCGATCAATCATGGAGATGAGCTGATCAAACCCAGAAAGGCAGGCACAGATTTCATCTTGTACATGTTGCATGTGATGTAGACCTAGATGACCGTGATTCCTCTTGGCTCGAGGAATCACAATAGGATGGCCATAATCATTGCTTTTATCATTTCACATGTTTTCTGTGGGATATATCATGTATATTATACATACTATATATTGTGGTGATTGGATATGTATTTGTATATAAAAACCAAATCCATCATTAAAATATTAAGTCTTATACACCTTCCATTTGCGGAACACATGGCAAACTCGATCGACCAAGCATAGGTTACACCAAAGAGTGGTGCGCCGTCCATCTTGTGGAAGTGTGAAGGGTAGACATGCAGGTTCTGCCAAAGCAGGGTGCGTGTTTACCGTGTCAGCTTTTGGGATAGACTTAACTGGTGATTCTTAGAGCATCCAAGACCAGAGGCACGAAATGTTCATGGCAAGGTGTTGCGCATGTTCATTCATCAAGAGTTGCATATGATGGAATTGGCAAGTGTTGCCTACCCAGAAGATTTGAGTTGTGGGTGACAGCCAAAGCTGGTCCATGGCTTAGAGGATTCCAGGATCTTGACCCACTAGAAGATTGTGCACTGCAATCTTCCGAATTGATGGTGAGGGCTGTCAATTTGAATGAAAATAGTGGGAGCGGTAATTAATTAAAGGCCTAATTAACTATCGTCAAATTTTATTCAAATCAAATCAAAAGGAGTTTTGACAAATGAAATTTTCTCTTGTAGAATGGCAAAAGAATCATCTTTTAAGATGGGCAAATTAATTGAGAACAAATTCCATAACTGGTTGAGGACTGTGAGAAGTGTTCTGCACAATCCAGATATACTAGGAGCCTTTGAATCCACTCTATGTACGCTTAATGCGTTGGTGAAGAAGAAAGAATGTTCATTGATAGAGATCAATGGAACGAATGGTAAGGGAGAGAAGGGTTCTCTCGCCAAACCAATTTCTTCTACATGGAGAGGATGGAAGGAACGATGGAAGAAGAAGTTAGAGATAGAGATATCTACTTCTGGTGTATACGTGATAGAGATTAACTTTACTACTTCTTCGTCATTGGTACTTGATACCGGATGCAGATCTCACATTTGTTCAAATGTGAAGGATCTTAAGAGAAGTAGACCTTTAAGGAAAGGCGAGGTTGAACTACGTGTTGCTAATGGGGCAAGAGTTGCCGCCGGTGCCGTAAGAACCTATGAGATAACTCTACCAAGTGGGCTAATAATAGAGTTGAAGAACTGCTATTATGTACCTTCCATAAATAGGAATGTCATTTCTGTATCTTGTTTGGACAAGGATGGATTTGAATTTCTTATTAAGAATGGAAATTGTTCCATTTCTAAAGATGGGATCTTTTATGGCAGTGCCCCAATGTCTTATGGTCTATACTTGATAGATTTGGAGACAAGTGTATACAACATAAACACCAAAAGGCAAAAACTCAATGACTCAAACAAAACATATCTTTGGCATTGTCGTCTAGGGCACATAAATGAGAAGCACATTTCTAGACTCCATAAAGATGGTTATCTAGACTCTTTTGATTGTGAATCAATAGAGACATGTGAATCTTGATTATTGGGCAAGATGACCAAGACTCCCTTTTCAGGTAAAGGTGAGAGAGCTAGTGATCTATTAGGACTCATACATACTGATGT
Source organism: Alisma plantago-aquatica (assembly GCA_963693085.1). Classification (NCBI taxonomy): domain Eukaryota; kingdom Viridiplantae; phylum Streptophyta; class Magnoliopsida; order Alismatales; family Alismataceae; genus Alisma; species Alisma plantago-aquatica. The sequence continues at coordinate 463,701,285 of OY856410.1, read as the reverse complement.
ATGTGGGCCTTTTAGAACTAATGCCAGAGGTGGGTATCAATACTTCATTACCTTTATTGATGACTTCAGTAGATATGGCTATGTGTACCTAATGAAACATAAGTCAGAAACCCTTGAAAGGTTCAAGGATTTCATGAATGAAGTACATAACCAACTTGGTAAAAGTATTAAGGAACTTCGATCCGATTGAGGTGGAGAATACTTAAGCCAGGAGTTTGAGGACCTTCTGCGGGCCCGTGGTATTGTATCACAATGGACTCCGCCTGGAACACCACAGCATAATGGTGTGTTTGAAAGAAGGAATCACACATTGTTAGATATGGTGCGATCAATGATGAGTTTTGCTGATCTTCCAATTTCTTTCTGGGGTTATGCTCTTGAAACCGTCGTGTTTACACTTAACCGAGTACCATCTAAATTGGTTCAAAAGACACCATATGAGATATGGACAGGGAAGCGTCCCAATTTGTCTTTTATGAAGATTTTGGGTTGTGAGGCTTACGTTAGGAAAATGTTTCCTGATAAGCTTGGACCCAAGTCTGATAAATGTTATTTTGTTGGATATCCCAAGGAGACCGAGGGATATTATCTATACCACCCAACTGACAACAAAGTGTTTGTTGCCAGGGATGCTGTATTCCTAGAGAAGGAATTTATTTCAAAAGGAAACAGTGGGAGGAAAATAGAGCTTGAAGAGGTTCAAGCCGAACAAGAAAACATTGAACTGGTAGATGTACGAGAGGAAAATGGAGATTCACAAGGTGTTGTGGAATCTCATTCTCCTCAAGTAACACAAGGACCTCGTAGATCTAGTAGGACCCGCCTTGAACCTGAGAGATTTGGATACCTTGCGACTCAGCAAGGTGGTGAGTTGATCATAGATGATGATCCAACTACCTACGTAGAGGCTATGGAGGGACCAAATTCTGAGAAATGGCTTGAAGCCATGAGATCCGAGATGGAATCCATGTACTCCAACAAAGTATGGACTTTGGTGGAACCACCCGAAGGGGTAAAACCCATAGGGTGCAAGTGGGTCTTCAAGAAAAAGACCAACATGGATGGCAATGTGCAAACTTATAAAGGAAGATTGGTTGCAAAGGGATTTCAACAAGTTCAAGGTGTTGACTATGACGAAAGCTTTTCTCTAGTTGCCATGATTAAGTCCATCAGGATCATGCTTGCTATTGCAGCTTATTATGACTATGAGATTTGGCAGATGGATGTTAAAACTGCATTCCTTAATGGGAATATAAATGAAGATGTGTACATGACACAGCCTAAAGGTTTTGTAGATCCAAAGAATGCCAATAAAGCCTGTAAGCTACAAAGGTCAATCTATGGATTGAAGCAAGCATCTCAGAGTTGGAATCTTCGATTTGATGAGGAAGTCAAAGTGTTTGTCTTTATTCAAAATGAAGATGAACCTTGTGTGTACAAGAAGGTTAGTGGGAGCTCGACCACATTCCTCATATTGTATGTGGATGACATACTTTTAATGGGGAATGATGTCTTATCCTTAGAGAAGGTAAAGACTTGGCTTGGGAATACTTTCTCAATGAAGGACTTAGGAGAAGCATCCTACATTCTAGGAATTAAGATCTATACAGATAGATCTAGAAGGCTTCTCGGACTAAGTCAGAGCATGTACATCGACAAAGTGCTGAATCGGTTCAGCATGGAGAACTCAAAGAGAGGCAACATCCCCATGCTACATGGAGTCACCGTCTCTAGAGCTCAATGTCCCTAATCTTGTGAAGAAAGGGAGCATACAAATGGGATCCCATATGCATCAGCCATCGGATCCATCATGTACGCTATGTTGTGAACACGCTCAGATGTCTCGTATGCACTCAGCATGACGAGCAGGTACCAGTCAGATCCCAGGGATGCTCACTGGACAGCCGTAAAGAACATCCTCAAGTACTTGCGAAGGACTAAGGATCAGTTTCTTGTTTACGGTGGTGAGGAAGAGCTGGTTGTAAAAGGTTACACCGATGCAAGCTTCCAAACCGATAAAGATGATTACAGATCGCAGTCAAGATTTGTGTTTTGCCTTAATAATGGAGTTGTGAGCTGGAAGAGTTCCAAGCAAGAAACAGTTGTCGATTCTAATACAGAGGCCGAGTATATTGCTGCTTCACATGCAGCAAAGGAGGCTGTGTGGATCAGGAAGTTCATCTCTGAACTTGGCATAGTTCCCAGTAGCTGTGATGCAATTGAGCTTTATTGCGACAATAATGTAGCTATTGCACAAGCTAAGGAACCCAGATCACATCAGCGGTCCAAGCACATACTCCGGGGCTTCCATCTTATACGAGAGATCGTACAGCGAGGAGATGTGAAGATTTGCAAAGTACCAACCGAAGACAACATAGTTGATCCACTGACTAAGGCCCTTTCTCAGCAGAAGCATGATGGTCATGCTAGGTCACAAGGACTGTGTTTCCTTGGTGACTGGCTCAAAGTGCAAGTGGGAGTTTTTTGGTATGTATGCCCATAGAGAAAGTCATATGATGATTGTAATGGGATACTTTGTAAATGATTTGAATAATAATAAAGGCAATTTCCAATCGATATGTTTAAACTATTTCTGAGATGATGGTGTAACATGATAGATGTCTAAAGAATTGTTTTACTCAATGATGTATGCTTTTGGGTTGAGGACCTAAACGATGAGATCATACGAATGTTAAGAGTATACATTCTTGTTTGGTCCCTAGTCATTTGTTATTTAGGAAATAACCATAGACATCAATAACACTAAAGACTAGATTGTGTGTTGGTTGATGACAGAATCTCATTAGCCATGATATAGTGATATCAAACCAAGCACATAGGTACTTGTTAGAGAACAAGGTAGCAGACAGACCCACCGTGAGAGTGACACATGGAACCATGACTTGGTAGTCACAGTCAGCTCTCATAGTGATGGTGGTGAGTGTGATTCTTAGACCTGAAATCACTACACTCAACACATGTCGTTGGGTACACTTTGACATCATCAAACGCAGTCCTGAAACATGGGTTGTTATAAAGGTGTTGATTGGGTGGCTTTGACACATGGGGCTTTTGAGGGGTGAGTGATAGATATGGGATTTGTCCCTCCTGAGGGAGTTTGATGTCCTTGGCCACTTGATGAGTAGGATTGAGAAAGGCATGCACATGCACGTGTGAATCAATATGTGATATTGATGTCACACACATCTCACTCGGTCTGTTCTGAGATCAAGGAAATGAATGAACATTGACAGGATGAGTGTTCCATGCCTCGAGTTCATTCAGGACATTAGTGACAAAGGAATTATACATTCACTATAACACCATTCACGGATTTTAGGATTGAAAGTTGTTCTCCAACTTTCTATTTCACTTGGGTAACACTGATGTGTGACTAGGCACCGCTCTTTGCTTGTGAAGTCATAAGTGTTATGGACTTTCACTGCCAACGTGAAATGGACCTGCAGGGTCACACACATAGGATTTAACCTGGAATAGGAGTTTGTCCACAAACATGTTTAGATTGATTACTAAAGGAGTTTAGTAGTTCAATTAAACACTCAATTAATCGATAGCTCAAAATCATAGTGTTCAAGGTGTTGGACTGATTGATTAGAGTATTAGATTGATTGAAACCGCAATTGACTGATTCTGCACAATCTGTACTCCCAACCAATCGGCTCATGTGATGAACCGATCGGCTCAGCTTGGTGAACTGATCGGCTCATGTGATGAACCGATCGACTCAAGGACAGGTTGAACGATTGCTTCAAGTGTTGAAACGACTGGTTCAGCTTTTGCAACCGGCAAGTTGGGAAAGTAGGATTGGTGAGAATTTTCCTTTCGTTTCACTTGCCCAATTTGATTGGAACAAGGATTGGTATTTGATACCAATTAGAAACAAAAGTTGGAAAGTCAATCGGGAACTGACTAGAACCACGAACTGACCGGTTCAGAAGTAAACCGACCGATTCATGGGTCCCAACCGATCGGTTGAGTTGTCAACCGACCGGTTCAGATCCCCAACCGACCGGTTCACTTGTGAAATGATCGGTTCAGGTTGCGAGTTGGTTGTTTTGTGGAAAATCTTGAACCCTTCTACTCCTACTTTTAGTCTTGCATTGCTCGGGATGGAGAACCTTGTCCCATGACCCTCCTATATATAGGGGTATTGGGGGATTCTCAAAGAACAACCCAGTGCAACCAGTTGCTCTGTGAAGTTGTCATTCTCTCTGGTTTTGGTAACCAAGAGAGAGCCCGAGCAAGTGCTACCCGAAAAGGGAGGCACAACAAGGGAAAGACAACTGCAGAAAGTGACAGGTGGTAGGAGAGTGTGTTGGCAACTAGTACACCGACAGGAGGGTGCGACTCCTTCGGATTCCTTGTGCGACAAGGAGATCAGAGTTCCAGGTCGTCCGTGTGGATGACTGTAGAGGCGGGAGACCTCTGTCGCTTGGAGGACAACTGTCAATCACGACAGTCCTGGTGAGACTAGGAGTCTTCAGTCCCGGTGCGACCAGGAGCTGCACAGACACCGTCTAAGACCGTAGAATTCGCAAACCATATTTCCTATTATATAGGCGTTGACGCGATTCCTTTTGTTCTGGGTTTTGGGGAGACAATTTTTGTTTCCGCTGCTTCTCTACCTCCTCAAAAACCCAACACTAACCCTAGGTGTTTTTCCTAATAAAGTTGATTAGATGCTTGCTTGTACTTCTTGAAAAGTAATTAAGGCTTTTGAGGAACTTATATTTCATTTTCAGTCCTTTTTGAATAATGTTGAAACATTGTTTTGTTAATAATGGACTAAAGTGCAAATTACCCAAGTAAAGGCGTTTATTTGAAAATTGCACATGATAAGATGTTCCTCTAATGTTGAAACATCATAAGAATGTATATGATTAAGTGTGATGGATTCCAAAAGCTTGAGCACCAAGATATAGCTTGTAGAGCAATCCTTGTGCTTTAAAACCCTATTTTGGTGTAATGTGTAATTTACCCAAAACCTAGGGTTCAATATGCAAGATATCACCTCTAGAGGGTCTCTCATGTTTCTTGGCATCAAGTAGAGAAAATAAAATGAGAAGGGCACCTCATGTGAATTATCATAGAAGAGGGAGAATTTTGATATTAAAATAAGCAAGATTTAAGGACAAATGGCTCTTTTATACAACTTAATGTAAAAATAAATAAAGTAATTATGAAGCCCTTCAATCAAAAGTTGGAGGATGTGTTTGCAATAGTTTGGATGAGCTTGTTCCATGCTGGGACACCAAAAAGATCATGGTATAAGTGAAAGTTACTCACACTAATAATATATTAAGCAATATCCAATAAGGGTGGATATTAATATACCTCTCTTTAAGGTGTTTAGTTCCTTTTCCTTTAAACCTTGGATAATGGAAGAGTTTTTCATGGTCATAGAAGGTGGCCACGTATCCAAAGAATGGAGCAAGACTTGGTGGGTATGTTTGGAAGATAAAAGGAAATAACTCTCTTTTTCCATTTTCCTTGAAAATCCATAAATATATATAAGCATCTTTTGTTCCAAATACCAAATGATCATTTCCTTAGCTTCTTTTCTTCTCAAACCTGCTTTATCTGACTAAGGGAGAGCTTTGGACCAGAGGAAGGATTACCACACTAGCTTGGTATGATTGGATCATCTCCTACCTCGAATTCATGGTGGAAAACCTAAATCAATGGTTTGTAATTGGTTTTCTTCACACGATTTTCCTTTCTAGCCATCTTGTTCATCCAAAACTTGAAGAACGGACCTTGGACAACTGCTGGAGCTCAAAACACCATTAAAGCTACGGAGCTTGGAGCTCTAGATCAGTCCTAGACGTGGGTTTTATAACTCTAACCCTTAAGTTTTTCTAATCCATCCTTCTCTCCTAAAATCATTGGTTAATACTTCTTATTTTACTACTCTTGTGTTCTTGCTATCAATTCCATGAAGAACAACCCCTGTTCTTGGTTGGATAGAGGAAGACGAAGGTGGCGTTAATTTTGATGTTTATCCAAGAAATTTACTTTAGCAAACGGTCTCCATATCTTTCTCAAACGATTTACCAAACCGTTTGGAGCAAACGGTTTCAAATCGTTTGATTGCAAATGGTTTCAACCAAACCGCATAGAAGCAAATGGTCTAAGACCGTTTGGAGGCGTTGACCAGACGTTGACCGTTTGGAGGTCTGTTGAAAAACATTTAGATCAAAAATTTATAAATAATCATCAACTAATTTCAATTGGTTCACCAATCAAAGGTCCATCAACCATCTAAACCCTAATCGGGTTAATTGTTGTTTTTCATAATTGAATAATGTTGAAGTTTGGGTTGAGTGACCCAAACGGTTTCAAAACCATTTGGGGATCACCCAAATGGTCTCAAGACCGTTTGGTGATCACCCAAGACCATTTGGAGGTCTATGGTCAAGCATGGATGACCAATTGAAGACCCAAAGGTTCTAAATTAATGTATAATCGATTGCTGATTTGGTGACCAGTCCTAGGATTCAAACCCTAAGTGAATGAATTGGTTATTGATGAAATAATGAGCAAACGGTCTCAAGACCATTTGGAGGATATCCAAATGATCCCAAAACTGTTTGGGGGTCACCCAAGACCGTTTGGAGGTCTAGGGTTGACTATGGTTAAGTGGTTGAAGATCCAAAGGTAACAAGTTGAAGTGCAATCAATTGTTGACCTAGTGATCAATCCAATGAGCCAAACCTTAATTGGTTGGGTAAGTTTTTGATGTTGACTTGAGAAAATGGTCTCAAGACCATTTGGAGGTCATCCAAATGATCCCAAGACCGTTTGGGGTTAGGTCATGACCAAATTGGATGATGGTTTAATGGATTCAAATCAATTTGAGGTGTTGAGACCATACTTGGTCCATGCGGTTTTGAGGTGGTTTGGATCAAACGATCCCAAACCGTTTAGGTTCATGTGGTTTCCAAATCGGTTGAGTACATGCAGTTTCCAAACCGGTTGAAGTCATGTGGTTTCAAAAGTCAAACTTGACCAAACGGTCTTCACCCCCAACTTTAGCAAACGGTCTTAGAGGTCTACTTTACCAAACGGTCTCAAGGGCAGACCAAGACCGCATGAAGGTCCAAACGGTCCTAGATCATTTGGAGGTTCAGTGTGCAAGACCGTTTGAGGTCAAAGTTAGTTAAGATCGTTTAATGTCTTAAGGCCCAAGATTGTTTGGTGGATGTTTAACCTAAACCCGACTATTTGGAGGTTCAGTGTGCAAGACCGTTTGAAGTCAAAGTTAGTTAAGATCGTTTGACGTCTTAAGGCCCAAGATTGTTTAGTGGATGTTTAACCTAAACCCCATGGGTACTTAAAGTGATTAAAGGACAAAGTGATTAGTTAATCAGAGGTAATCATGGTACTAGTACTTTAATGGGATAGTGTGATTGAGACCCATGAAGTAATTAAGCCCTAATGATTACAATGGTAATGATATAAATGATGAAGTTAATTCTCTTTCATGATTGAGTTACTTAACCTAATCAAGACTGAAGTAAACATCATACTATAGAGGATAAGAGAGAGAAGATTTCTTTTACGAATGTTAATCAAGTAAAGGACTTCCTATATGAATGAATATCTATTTAGGGTATGATCCTTTATACCGAGATCATAAAAACCCTAATTATGATGATTAATGAATCTTAATCCTAAATTGAGGATAATAATGGGAGTATCTCTAATGCATGGTGATGATTTGATCATAGTGATGACATGATAAACCTTATTTCAAGGTATTTTGATGATCACTCCTACATGGGGTGAATAGTAAACCCTAAATCAAGATATGTGAGTAGTAAACCCTAATTCCAATTAAGGTGAATAAAAGTGTGAAACCCTAATTTTGGGTTATTCTTTATAGCATGAAGCTCTATGATTGGATAATGAAATGAGGAATCACTATTTCTAACTAAGTTAAGGGGATGATTAATCCTACTTGAATTGAAAAGAGAAACCCTAACCCTAGTAAGGGTATAGTGGTGCAAAACTTGAATAGTGAAGTTGTCTTTGTTTTGTAAATGCTGATGTGAAATTGATGTACCTATTGTTATCTGTGCTAATCTGTAGGTTTTATGAAATATTGAATAAATCGAAGTAAGAGATATGATGCTTAGTTCATTAGAAAGTATTTAATGAGCCTTGTAAGAAATAATATGCAATGTTGCCTATTGAAAGGTAACAAATGAGATTGATAGGCTGTATGAGCCATATGAAATACATGCAATGCTACTACTATATTTACACTGTTAAATGACTTAATGGCATTGAGTTACCTGTTAAAAGTGGTAACAAGTGATTTGATGATCTAAGGGTTGAAAACCCATATTCTTGGATCATGATGATGGATTGATTGGGGATTGAGATCCCAATGTTGATAAAGTTGTGAAATGAACTTGATTCAAATAGTAATCTTTCTTTATAGCAATGGTTTTAATGGTTTATGTTTGAAAACATGCCTGATCCTAAAAGAATGTACTTAATTAATCAAGTAAAATGATATCATGTAGAGCCCTGACCATAGATCCATCATCGTTAGAAAATTGGGTGATGGTGAAACAGGTTTTCCTAAGGGAACTCCTGCAGAGCATACTTTTGAGTATGTGGGGGTTATGGACGTGAATATCCTTACGTCCTAATGAAGGAATTGGTGTGAGATAAACAATAAATCTCTCAATACTTCATTATATGTATATGTCGGGATGATGTATCACTAATCTCCTGATGATGTTGTTAATGCCAAACCGATGTGAGATACAAGAAATCCCTCGATTGCGAAGAGAGTACAACATGCCATTGTAACTCTAATAGAAAAGTTGCCAGAATACCCTGGAAAGCTATTAAAGCAGAGACACAAGATTTCCTGCATGTTTCTCCTCACACTAACTGAGGAAGATGAGGTCATAGAAATACGGCTCTGCTGATGACCTATGTATGGTACCGATTTCGACTTTGTAGTGGTCGGTTGGAGTATGAGCAGTATACCTCATCTCCTCAGGGCATAAGTATGTTTGTAAAATGTAATCAGCCGTGTAACATATTTGCTTAGGTTGAACTACGAGAAATAATGATTGATGATACATAATTTATTAAGTCCTAGTTGGACAAGTAATATACATGTTCTTCATATTCCTTTTTAAATGAATGACTTGCTATTCAATCAACTTATAATTGAAATGATTACATACATAATATTGCTTTATTTAGTTATTCAATGATTTTCCTGTTGTTGAATATTTATAATCCTACTGCTCAGTACTATTCTATTATTTGCAATAACAATGCTTCTGGCGAAGAGTTATAACTCTCGCTGGGACAATTTTCAATTGTCTCACCCCCGTGGGATTCAACTTTTTAGGTAGACGTCGAGGAAGGAGAAACCCATCAGTGAATGAGCAGCAACAGCAGCAGCAGTAATATCAAGGACAGTAGTGATCCACAGGTGAAGTCACTGTCTGTTAGGTCTTGTATATAGAGAGTCCTATGTGTCGTCTCTGTACTGTCAGGTCCTAGGAGTCAGTAGATGGTTAAATATAGATCTGAGATTTTTGGCATAATGCCTCGAGATTTTTGTATACTTCTCATGTACAATTTAACAGGGCAGTCAGTGTTATGACTCTCGAGATGAGATAATACAGAGATGTACTGATGAATCAGCTTGTAAATAACTTACCTTGTTTCTTTATGAAAGAGTTTTACCATTTGAGGATCTCTTTACAAAAAAGTTTTAATTTTTATTGATTTTCAGTAATTCTGCTGCTAATTAATCACTTCTGCATTGTTAATAATGTTTTGTTCGAACGGTGTGTCACAAATTAGTGGTATCAGAGATATAGGTTCGCTGAGTCTACAGAGACATAGGACTAGGGTTGTAAAGTTTGTTCTTGTGTCTTCCAGTATATTTGATAGTGTCTTCTGCTCATATAGGAGGAGAATAGAAAACTAAAGATGTATGGATCACATGAGGAACACGTTGCTGAGAGTAGTGTCGCTGCACCTAGAGAAGGTGCAAGAGACCAAGAAAGGGGGAACCTGTACCTGAACCACCTCAGTTCAATCCAGCTGACATGGGGAACCCAGCCTTCCAAGCCATGTTCGGGTAGTTCATGACTTCCATGACACACATGACTGATAGGATGCCTATACATGTACTTAGGGCACCTACCCATCCAGAAGGACAAGGATCCGGCAAGACGTTTGAATGACTATGCTGGGTTGGAGCCACAGAGTATGCTGGAACAGATGTTGACTTGTGGCTAACTGAACTAGAGAAGGTCTTTAGAATCCTGAACATCCGAGAAGCTGAGAAGGTTAGACATGTTGTGTATCTTCTCAAGGGGAGTGCTGGTCATTGGTGGACCATGGAAGAATAGAAAAGGCCAGGTGTGGAGATTGAATGGGAAGTTTTTCGATGGGAATTTATCAACAGATACTTCCCTAAGACTTTCTTGGATGAGAAAATCTCTCAGTTTGAGAGGATAAGACAAGGACCGATGAACATTAGCGAATATGAAGCTAAGTTCATGGAGTTGTTGCGATTCTGTCCGCATATGGCAGCTACAGATGAAGAAAGGATTAGGCATTTTGAGAAGGGATTAAACGCTGAGTTGATCACCCCCGTGTCTGCTCTGGAGAATAGGGAAAGGTTTGCTACCTTTGTGGAGTCAGTCATGAGGATGGAGAGGTCAGTGTGAGAGAAGAGACAGACCAAGAACAAGAAGATGTACCCCCAGTTCCAAGGATCCTCATCTAAAGGTTTCAAGAAACCTAGGCTTTCTGTGCCTACACCACCACCTAGATTTAGTACCCAGATGCAGCGGATGTCAAATAGGGGTAGAGTACGAAGTCTACCACCAAAAGGAGCTTGTAGCTCAACATTTATGTCGGTCACAGGACCAACTAGACCACAATAAGGGACCAAAAGCTGTTATATCTGTGGAAAGGTAGGACATCTGATGAAGGGTTGTAGAGCCCGAGAGGCGAGTGTGACTCAACCCCAAAGGCAGAGTCAACAAGGATCTCAAAGGAGACATTTTCCAGGAGGAGCTAGAGGACGTGGACAAGCGTCCCAAGCTAGATCATCAGCACCTAGTCATCGATCACTGAATCAACCATAGGCAACTGCGATGTTTTATGCGATGAATCCACCTGATCCAGTGATCAACCCTCGGGTTGTGGCAGGTCAGATGGAATTGTTTTATTCTGATATGTTTACATCTTGCGTCGTATATGTTTTGATTGATCCGGGTGCTACGCACTCCTTTATCACTCGAAGGGTGATTCTTGACTGCAATATGACGGTTAGTCATAGAGCAGATAGTTTGAAGTTAGAAACTCCTTTGATGGGATCTTCTGTTTTGCGGGAGGTATGTTCTCCCTGCCTCCTCTTCTTTTCTGAACATCGCATTCAAGTGGATCTTATACCACTTGAGATGCAAGGATTTGATATAATCCTTGGTATGTATACCTTAGAAAGGTATAAGGTTGTCTTGGATTATGAGTCCAAGCAAGCTGTGTTCACTAATGAAAGTGACACATGGATCTTTCAAGGAGATAGAAAGATTCTTCCAACCTATCTTGTGTCAGCTATGGTTGCTGAGAAGCTGATGAGGCAAGGATGTTATGCATTCTTGGCCCATGTGGTAGATACCACCATGGAGAGTCCTAATCCTACCGAAGTTCCTATAGTCAGGGAATTTGAAGATGTATTTCCTAAAGAACTTCCAGGTGTACCTCCACCCCAAGAATTATATTTTGAGATTAATCTAGTTCCGGACATGCAACCTATAGCACAAACACCGTATAGGATGGCGCTTGCTGAGATGGATGAACTCAAGAAACAACTACAAGAGTTGCTTGAAAAGGGTTTCATCCGACCGAGTACTTCACCCTGGGGTGCTCCGGTCCTCTTTGTTAAAAAGAAAGATGGGTCAATGCGGTTGTGCATTGATTATAGATAGTTAAATAAAGTAACCATAAAGAATAAGTATCCTATGCCAAGAATTGATGATCTCTTTGACCAGTTGCGTGGTGCAACTGTCTTCTCAAATACAGATTTGAGGTCAGGATATCATCAACTGCGTATGAATGAAGGTGACGTACCTAAGTCTGCTTTCAAGACAAGGTATGGCCACTATGAGTTCACAGTTATGTCATTTGGACTAACTAATGCACCAACTGCATTTATGGAACTCATGAATAGAATTTTTTGACCTTTTCTTGATCAGTGTGTTGTCGTCTTTATAGATGACATCCTAATTTACAGTAGAGATGCTCAGCAGCATGAGCAACATCTTCGTCAGGCTCTAACTTTGCTAAGAGAGCATAAGTTATATGCTAAGTTTCTTTTCTTGGACACGTAATATCTTCTTCAGGTATACGTGTTGACCCTAAAAAGGTAGAATTTTTCCTGCAATGGGAGAAGCCAAAGACACCAATAGAGATTCGAAGTTTCTTAGGGTTGGCAGGCTATTACAAGAGGTTCATTAAGAACTTTAGTTCTATAGATTTACCCCTGACTAAGTTGACCAGGAAGGATGTTCCTTTTGCCTGGAGTGACAAGTGTCAACAATCTTTTCAGCTGTTGAAGGAAAGGTTGACAAGTGTACCTGTGCTTGTGTTACCTGAACAAGGGAAAGGGTATATAGTTTTCTGTGATGCCTCTAAGAATGGACTAGGATGTGTGTTGATGCAGGATAAACAAGTAATTTCTTTTGCTTCTCGACAACTTAAGAAACACGAGGAGAATTATCCGACACACGATCTAGAACTAGCTGTTGTAGTCCATGCCTTGAAAATCTGGAGGCATCATCTTTATGGAGAGACATTCCAAATTTTCACAGACCACAAGAATCTAAAGTATATCTTTTCTCAGCATGAGCTTAACATGAGGCAACACCGCTGGATGGAGTTAATCAAGGACTACGATTGTACAATTGATTACCATCCAGGGAAGGCAATGTAGTTGTTGATGCTTTGAGTAGGAAATCAGCTACACCAGTCTTAGACAGAGCACAATTGAATTCTTTGGTGTGCTCTAGGAGAGACATGCTTATCTCTTTAATGCAGGATAATGTACAGTTAAAAGTATCGTTGTTATCAGGGTTGTTAGCTGAGATGCACATAAAACCTACTTGAGACAACAGATTAAGGAGGCACAACAAGTTGATGCTGCAGTTCAACATATTAGATCAGAGTATGGTAATGAGAAACGAGATGGTTTCCATGACTTAGATGATCAGGTAGCCTGTTATCATGGTAGGATGATAGTGCCGGATGTGGATAATTTAAGGAAGTTAGTCCTGGAAGAAGCTCATTCTTCAATGTATGCTATGCATCTAGGAAGCACCAAGATGTATCACAACTTGAAAGATATGTATTGGTGGCCTGGGTTGAAGAAGGACGTTGCTGAGTTCATTATGCGGTGTCTTGTGTGTCAGCAAGTTAAAGCTGAACACCAGAAGCCCACAGGAACAATGCAACCTTTACCCATACCACAATGGAAGTGGGATCATGTAACCATGGATTTTGTGGTTGGTTTACCTAGAACAACCAAAAGTCATGATTATATTTGGGTAATAGTTGATAGGTTGACAAAGACAACACATTTCTTACCTCTCAAAACAACCTATTCTGCTGAGAAGCTGGCACAGTTGTATGTGGATGAGATAGTACGGCTACATGGGATCCCAGTTACCATTGTTTCTGACAGAGGTCCCCAGTTTACGAGTCATTTTTGGGAGCGACTTCATAAAGCCTTAGGCACACAGTTAAGGTTTAGTACAGCCTTTCATCCTCAAACCAATGGACAGTCAGAAAGAACTATACATACCTTGGAGGACTTGCTCAGAGCATGTGTCCTTCAGTTTACAGGAAGTTGGGATCTACATCTAAGTTTGATAGAGTTTGCCTACAATAATAACTATCAACATAACATTGATGTGGCACCTTATGAAGCTTTTTATGGTAGACGTTGTAGATCTCCCCTATGTTGGTATGAAACTGGTGAATATCAACTTTTAGGTCCTGATCTTGTGCAGCAGACCACCAAGAATATTAAAATAATACAACAACAGTTGAAGACTGCACAGGATAGACCGAAATCTTATGCTGATAAGCATCGTAGACCTTTAGAATTCCAGGTGGGAGATAGAGTGTACCTCAAAGTCTCACCTTGGAAAGGAGTTCTTAGATTTTGAAGGAAAGGAAAGTTAGCTCCTAGGTTTATGGGGCCTTATCCAATCATTGAATGGATTGGAAAAGTAGCTTATAAGCTAGAGTTACCACCAGAGTTGCAAAAGTTACACCCAGAGTTCCACATTTCCATGTTAAGGAAATGTCATCCTGATACAGAATCAGTTCTGCAACCTATGGAAGTAGAGTTGAATGGTGATATATCTTATATAGAAGGACCTGTGTTGATCCTTGACAAGAGAATTAAAAAGTTGAAAAAGAAAGACATTAGTCTTGTGAAAGTCCTCTGGAATGACCATGGTTTTGAAGAAGCCACGTGGGAACTAGAGGAAGAGATGAGGAGGAAATACCATACTCTTTTCTCTTAATATGTTTTGTAATGATTTCGGGGACAAAATCCTTGTAAGGGGTGGATAATTTGTAACATCCCTGACCTGGGTTATGTACTAACCCTAGGTGTTTTGCCTAATAAAGTTGATTAAATGCTTTCTTGTGCTTCTTGAAAAGTAATTAAGGCTTTTGAGGAACTTATATTTCATTTTCAGTCCTTTTTGAATAATGTTGAAACATTGTTTTGTTAATAATGGACTAAAGTGCAAATTACCCAAGTAAAGGGGTTTATTTGCAAATTGCACATGATAGGATGTCCCTCTGATGTTGAAACATCATAAGAATGTATATTATGAAGTGGTATGGATTCCACAAGCTTGAGCACCAAGATATAGCTTGTAGAACAATCCTTGTGCTTTAAAACCCAGTTTTGGTGTAATGTGCAATTTACCCAAAACCTAGGGTTCAATATGCAAGATATCACCTCTAGAGGGTCTCTCATTTTTCTTGGCATCAAGTAGAGAAAATAAAATGAGAAGGGTGCCTCATGTGAATTATCATAGAAGAGGGAGAATTTTGATATTGAAATAAGCAAGATTTAAGCACAAATGGCTCTTTTATACAACTTAATGTAAAAAGAAATAAAGTAATTATGAAGCCCTTCAATCCAAAGTTGGAGGATGTGTTTGTAATAGTTTGGAAGAGCTTGTGACATGCTGGGGCACCAAAAAGATCATGGTAGAAGTGAAAGTTACTCACACTAATAATATATTAAGCAATATCCAATAAGGGTGGATATTAATATACCTCTCTTTAAGGTGTTTAGTTCCTTTTCCTTTAAACCTTGGATAATGGAAGAGTTTTGCATGGTCATAGAAGGTGGCCACGTATCCAAAGAATGGAGCAAGCCTTGGTGGGTATGTTTGGAAGATAAAAGGAAATAACTCTCTTTTTCCATTTTCCTTGAAAATCCATAAATATATATAAGAATCTTTTGTTCCAAATACCAAAGGATCGTTTCCTTAGCTTATTTTCTTCTCAAACCTGCTTTGGCTGACCAAGGGAGAGATCTGGACCAGAGGAAGGATGACCACACTGTCTTGGTAAGATAGGATCATCTCCTACCTCGAATTCATGGTGGAAAACCTAAATCAATGGTAAGTAATTGGTTTTCTTCACACGATTTTCCTTTCTAGCCATCTTGTTCATCCAAAACTTGAAGAACGGACCTTGGACAACTACTGGAGCTCAAACCACCATTAAAAATACGGAGCTTGGAGCTCTGGATCAGTCCTAGAGCTTGGAGCTCTGGATCAGTCCTAGAGCTTGGAGCTCTGGATCAGTCCTTCTCTCCTAAAATCGTTGGTTAATTCTTCTTCTTTTACTACTCTTATGTTCTTGCTATCAATTCCATGAAGAACAACCCCTGTTCTTGGTTGGACAGAGGAAGACGAAGGTGGTGTTAATTTTATATTTATCCAAGAAATTTACTTTAGCAAACGGTCTCCATATCTTGCTCAAACCGTTTACCAAACCGTTTGGAGCAAACAGTTTCAAACTGTTTGATTGCAAACAGTTTCAACCAAACCGCATAGAAGCAAACGGTCCAAGACCGTTTGGAGGCGTTGATTAGGTGTTGACCATTTGGAGGTCTGTTGAAAAACATTTAGATCAAAAATCTATAAATAATCATCAACTAATTTCAATTGGTTCACCAATCAAAGGTCCATCAACCATCTAAACCCTAATCGGGTTAATTGCTGTTTTTGATAATTGAATAATGTTAAAGTTTGGGTTGAGTGACCCGAATGGTTTCAAAACCATTTGGGGATCACCCAAACGGTCTCAAGACTGTTTGGTGATCACCCAAGACCATTTGGAGGTCTAGGGTCAAGCATGGATGAAAAATTGAAGACCCAAAGGTTCTAAATTAATGTATAATCGATTGCTGATTTGGTGACCAGTCGTAGGATTCAAACCCTAAGTGAATGAATTGGTTATTGATGAAATAATTGGAAAACGGTCTCAATACCATTTGGAGGATATCCAAATGATCTCAAGACCGTTTGGGGATCACCCAAGACCGTTTGGAGGTCTAGGGTTGACTATGGTTAAGTGGTTGAAGATCTAAAGGTAACAAGTTGAAGTGCAATCAATTGTTGACCTAGTGATCAATCCAATTAGCCAAACCTTAATTGATTGGGTTAGTTTTTTATGTTGACTTGAGCAAACAGTCTAAATACCATGTGGAGGTCATCCAAACGATCCCATGACCGTTTGGGGTCAGGTCAAGACCAAATTGGATGATGGTTTAATGGATTCAAATCAATTTGAGGTGTTGAGACCATACTTGGTCCATGCGGTTTTGAGGTGGTTTGGACCAAACAATCTCAAGACCATTTGAGTCCAAATGTCTCAAGACCGTTTGGTACCAAACGGTCTCAAGACCGTTTGGGACCAAATGATCCCAAACCGTTTAGGTTCATGCGGTTTCCAAATTGGTTGAGTGCATGCGGTTTCCAAACCGGTTGAAGTCATGCGGTTTCAAAAGTCAAACTTGACCAAAAGGTCTTCACCCCCAACTTTAGCAAACAGTCTTGGAGGTCTACTTTACCAAACGGTTTCAAGGGCAGACCAAGACCGCATGAAGGTCCAAACAATCCTAGACCGTATGGAGGTTTAGTGTGCAAGACCGTTTGAGGTCCAAGTTAGTTAAGATCATTTGATGTCTTAAGGCCCTAGATTGTTTGGTGGATGTTTAACCTAAACCCCATGGGTACTTAAAGTGATTAAAGGACAAAGTGACTAGTCAATCAAAGGTGATCATGCAACTGGTACTTTAATGGGATAGTGTGATTGAGACCCATGAAGTAATTAAGCCCTAATGATTACAATGGTAATGATATAAATCATGAAGTTCATTCTCTTTCATGATTGAGTTAACCTAATCAAGACTGAAGTAAACATCATACTATAGAGGATAAGAGAGAGAAGATTTCTTTTACAAATGTTAATCAAGTAAAGGACTTCCTATATGAATGAATATCTATTTAGGGTTTGATCCTTTATTGTGAGATCATGAAAACCCTAATTATGATGATTAATGAATCTTAATCCTAAATTGAGGATAATAATGGGAGTATCTCTAATGCATGGTGATGATGTGATCATAGTGATGACATGATAAACCTTATTTCAAGGTATTTTGATGATCACTCCTACATGGGGTGAATAGTAAACCCTAAATCAAGATATGTGAGTAGTAAACCCTAATTCCAATTAAGGTGAATAAAAGTGTGAAACCCTAATTCTGGGTTATGCTTTATAGCATGAAGCTCTATGATTGGATAATGAAATGAGGAATCACTATTTGTAACTAAGTTAAGGGGATGATTAATCCTACTTGAATTGAAATTAGAAACCCTAACCGTAGTAAGGGTATAGTGGTGCAAAACTTGAATAGTGAAGTTATCTTTGTTTTGTAAATGCTGATGTGAAATTGATGTACCTATTGTTATCTGTGCTAATCTGCAGGTTTTATGAAATATTGAATATAGCCAAGTAAGAGCTATGATGCTTTGTTCATTACAAAGTATTTAATGAGCCTTGTATGCAATAATATGCAATGTTTCTTATTTAAAGGTAACAAATGAGATTAACAAGTTGTATGAGCCATATGAAATACATGCAATGCTACTACTATGTTTACATTGTTAAATGACTTAATGCCATTGAGTTACCTATTAAAAGTGGTAACAAGTGATTTGATGATCTAAGGGTTGAAAACACATATTCTTGCATCATGATGATGAATTGATAGGGGATTGAGATCCCAATGTTGATAAAGCTGTGAAATGAACTTGATTCAAATAGTACTCTTTCTTTATAGAAATGGTTTTAATGGTTTACGTTTGAAAACATGCCTGATCCTAAAAGAATGTTGTAATGTACTTAATTAATCAAGTAAAATGATATCATGTAGAGCCATGACCATAGATCCATCATCGTCAAAAGATTGGGTGATGGTGAAACATGTTTTCCTAAGGGAACTAATATAGAGCATACTTTTGAGTATGTGGGGGTTATGGACGTGAATATCCTTACGTCCTAATGAAGGAATTGGTGTGAGATAAACAATAAATCTCTCAATCCTTCATTATATGTATATGCCGGGATGATGTATCACTAATCTCCTCATGATGTTGTTAATGCCGAATCAATGTGAGATACAAGAAATCCCTCGATTGCGAAGAGAGTACATCATGCCACTGTAACTCTAATAGCGAAGTTGCCAGAATACCCTAGAAATCTATTATAGCAGAGACATAAGATGTCCTGCATGTTTCTCCTCACACTGACTGAGGAAGATGTGGTCATAGAAATCCGACTCTTCTGATGACCTATGTATGGTATCGATTTCGACTTTGTAGTGGTCGGTTGGAGTATGAGCGGTATACCTCATATCCTCAGGGCATAAGTATGTTTGTAAAATGTAATCAGCCGTGTAACATATTTTCTTAGGTTGAACTGTGAGAAACAATGATTGATGATACATTGTTTATTAAGTCCTAGTTGGACAAATAATACACATGTTCTTCATATTCCTTATTAAATGAATGACTTCCTATTCAATCAAGTTATAACTAAAATGATTGCATAAAGAATACTGCTTTATTTAGTTATTCAATGATTTGCCAACTGTTGAATATTTATAATCCTACTGCTCAGTATTATTCTATTATTTGCAATAACAATGCTTCTGGAGAAGAGTTATAACTCTCGCTGGGACAATTTTCAATTGTCTCATCCACGTGGGATACAACTTTTTAGGTAGACGTCGAGAAGGAGAAACCCATTAGTGGGTGAGCAGTAATAGCAGCAGCAGCAACATCAAGGACAGCAGTGATCCACAGGTGGAGTCACTGTCTATCAGGTCTTGTATATAGAGAGTCCTATGTGTCGTCTCTGTACTCTCAGGTCCTAGGAGTTGGTAGATGGTTTAATATAGATCTGAGATTTTTGGCATAATGCCTTGAGATTTTTGTATACTGCTCATGTACAATTTAACAGGGCAGTCAGTGTTATGACTCTCGAGATGAGATAATACAGAGATGTACTGATGAATCAACTTGTAAATAACTTACCTTGTTTCTTTATGAAAGAGTTCTACCGTTTGAGGATCTCTTTACAAAAAAGTTTTAATTTTTAGTGATTTTCAGTATTTCCGCTGCTAATTAATCACTTCTGCATAGTTAATAACGTTTTGTTCGAACGGTGTGTCACATACTGCTAATTGTTCCAAAGGAAAACTACTTTGGCAAGCCATCATGACTTGGATCTAAACACATACTAGCATTGATGTGGTATAGGAATGGCATGAACTACTTCTGAATCATGTGACTACAAATCTTCTCCATAAGATGGAAATGAACCATGTACGGTTCATGATAGGTCAAAGATAACATACAATTGTCTTCTAGGTATTAGAAAGGATGAAATAATTGGTTGTGGGGTCCAGGAAATGGAAGTTGGAATTCATGCTCGCAACCTAGATAACATTTGTGACTAATCAAGGTTTTGAAGGGGCTTCAATGATAGCTTGACTAAATGTGGGTTGTGGCAGGGTTGTTGGTATGGTAGTAGATTGTAGGGGTGTTCTATGTCACTACTCATAGGTATGGCAAGGTTGAGTGTCTCATGGCTTCATTGTTGGGAAGGGAGGCTAGAGGCTCGATCTAGTGTTGGCATTGCCACGAGACTTAGAACTATAAGTTGGCTCTATTGGAGGTGGTGTTGGGACATGTCTATGGATTTTTGCAATGTTATAGACTTGTTACTCTGGGATGTTTTGGAGATTCATTGTTCAATTTTCACATTGGATTGCAGGTCTTTGAGGTGGGGAGTTGGTATCTACAAGTGTGAAACCCTTATTGAGAAATGGAGGTGGATTGGAGCAGGATTGGAAGAGACCAACTCTATGGTAATTAGCATGTTCTAGTGGAGGGCAAGTGTGTGTGATGGCTTGATAGTTGTTCTCTAATGGTCTTGGGAAGTAGTGGTGGCTTTGATAATGAGGTGTAATTGACCCATAGAAATCTAGCAACATGGGTTTGTAGAAAGTGAAGGCATGGACTGTCGCTACTAATGGGGTTGTAGGTTTATCCCTTCAAGGTCGGTGTTTGTAGCAATTTATATATGAAGTTAGGGGATGCTTAGGGTTTTCTAGATGAAGGGTATGAGAGAAAGAAGAGGATAGGATCCGATCAGGGTTCATGGATGACCATTACCCCTTTGTCTGTACTTATAGTCAAGCACTAGGGAGCATTAATGGTTGATCGAGGTTCTACATTAGGGATCTTGTTGCATTCATGCAAAGTGATACTTCATGAGTCCAACATGATAGGTATTATGAATGATGTTGGAGGAAGGATGAAATCATGTGTAATGACTTCACATTGTTCTTAGGTCACAATGAAAGAGGTTTTGTTCTATTTATTTCCCTAAGAGTCACCTAGGTTTATTTGGAAAGAGGTGAGCTTTGCTCTTAAATGGGTTAATTAATTCCTCTAAAAGTGATTATATCTCCCTTTTCACTAATAACTTATTAACTC
This sequence comes from Alisma plantago-aquatica, assembly GCA_963693085.1. NCBI lineage: Eukaryota > Viridiplantae > Streptophyta > Magnoliopsida > Alismatales > Alismataceae > Alisma > Alisma plantago-aquatica. Next base: position 463,680,109 of record OY856410.1, on the reverse strand, counting down.
ATAAGAAAAAATATGATTTCTCCATGATTTAAGTTCAGTGTTATTGCAATTGTCTACCTACTAATAAAGTAACTTATAAAAATTCTATGTTCTCAATTATGGTCCTAAGATGGCCAACTTAATTAATCTCATAAACGGTTCAAATATACATTTGTTAATGTGTTTGATGTTTTTCATTTACTACAAATCCATTTAATTAAATCAAGAGTATATGTTTTGTGTAAGGTTAAATCAAAATGTGTAGATCACAAGTATTGAGTTGCACTAACTGATAATTGGAATCACTCAAAAAAAAATGAAGTACCTATATGCAAATATTCGTCTAGGGGAGAGTCAATATACATATATATATAAGAAACACAGTTTAAGTATAATGATATTAAGGAATATGATGATGGATCAAAGTAATTAAATGAAACTTCAAACGAACGTTTGATTTGAAAATGGGATATAGTTAAGGAAAAAAGGAATTATAGTTCCATATGAATTTAGCATTCAAAATCTAGTATGTTACAACCCTCCACCCCTTAAAGAGGATTTCATCCTCGAAATTGACACATCCATGATCTAGTCATCTATTATCCTCCACCCCTTCAAAGAAGTAAACTAGGAGTCTGCTTTCAAAAAAAAAAAGTAAACTAGGAGTCTAAATAGACATGTCAACTTCAATGTAGTAGCCTTAACTCTAGGGTTGTCCTACAAGGGTTTTCTCGTACTTCCTTGATTGTGACTGAGCTCTGAAAATTGTGAAATCATTTTGCTTTTTACTTATAATATTGTAAAAATAATAATATCTCGATGGGAAATCTTTTTGATGAAAATTGAATAGTGGACAAATCAATGCGAGAACCAACTCACAATCACCTCATGTGTAAATTCTAAATACTATTACTCCATCATTCCAACTATTTGACACCTTATAGGAATTTAGATTTATAAAAACATAAAGAGTTACCTAAGCACATAGTGATTCCAAGTCCATACAATTCCTCTAGGGTCATATACACATTCCCAGATGAAGAAACTAAATTATGAATATCAAATTTGTGTTACACCATAAAATTTTTAGATAAACTATTGATATCCTAGTCAAGTTTTAAAACATAATAAAATTTACTCAATATTGTAGTCATGAAACTTTATGTCATGTTTTATTGGGTCAAATTTTGAAAAATACTTCAGTTTTATGTCTCCATCTTCAGTGTGTAGCGTTATACACCAATATAATGCTTTCTTCAACATTTGGCATCCAAAGTTTTATATATCTCTAAAATTCATAGTTTGAAAAATCTAGAGGTCCTAATGTTCATTTACTATTTAATAATTTTATAATGGTTGGGATGCAATCATCAATATTTTTTCTCTCGCAAATATCATACCTACATATAAAAAGGAGAGCCTATCCTCAAATGATCATATTCTATAGGGGGTTTATGTCAAAGTTATCATGAAGATTTTTTTTGAACATGTTTTGTGTAATTAAGGTTTTCATCCAAGTCCCAAAATATTATTATCTAATAAAGGTGATTACACATACACACATTTTTTTATTTCTTATATTTTATATCAATTTATGATTAAATTCTAGATTATGATTTTCCAAGTAGTGACATCACTTTCGCCAGGTCGGTATGCAAAGTGAGGAAACCCCAAAAAATCTAAGTGGATCGGGAGTAATTATGCCAGAACCTTCACTAAAAATCCTTCCTTATATAACTCATCTCATTCCACTTACATGGTGATGGATTATTCTTAATTAACAAACTTTAAGTATATTATTTGCATTACATCACTCTTAACTATATATTATGGTTCCAAATAGAAGTTTTCAATAATATGAAACCTGTGATTCTAGGATTTACTATATGTTTTTCATTATTTTTGCAATTACATGTAGTTACCTAACTAAAAGGAAGTCTATGGAAATCTTCCCATTTGTATACTTATGGTGGTGATTTATGTGTTTCAAGTGCCATATTGTAAACCTATATACATGTGACTTAATCACTTCTTTCTCAATATACATGCATATCAATCTATGCCTAGGGGAGTCTCAAACAAAGTAGATGACCTACCTATGTTTCATGACTTTCTATTAAGGTATACACCCACTATACAAGGCTCTTTTTGTTTCCTACTTATAGTCTAGGTATATTATGATAATTGAGTCAATGATAGTAGGGTTTATTGTTAACTATCTACTCACTTTGTATTCCTAACTAACCCTAGTTTTACAAGACATGTATGTGTGCTAAGTGTTCATAGGCTCTAATACCATTTTGTAAAAACTTGATCTTTATGATCAAATGTTAACAAAATAGCATTAGAAAAAATAAATAAATTCCTTTATTCAATCATACTTTACATCAGAGTCACAAAAGCTTTACATAAAACTACAAGAATAAGAATATGTATTCATTTGTAATTACTATTCAACAGGGGACAACTCTCGCATGTCTCTTCTAGGTCTTCTCTGAACACCTACCCATGAGGTCCCAGAGGGAACAAAACCACACATGACTCCAATAACGGAAACATGGGTCAGAAAATATGATACAAAATTGGTTTTGGGAAGTAAAACAATATGAACCTATCTACCAAGGGAAATTTATGAAAAAATGTTAAAGGAATGAACGATATAGGTAAGTATTAAAAGGTAGAAATTGGTTTTCAAATTCAATAAGATTCAATATACAATTTTTTAGACTAGTAATTAAGTTTTCATATAGATAGCAAATGCCATTTTCTATGTCGTTGGGGAAGCCATATGTTCTCTCCATGAAGAATGGAAACACAACAACTATGTTTCCCAATATATTTAGGGACCTTGTGTTCTTATCGCTATGCAAATTTGTGGAAGCACTATTCCATTGAAACAATGGGAACTAGACTGCCCTTTTTGACATTTAAACAATATGCTACTATTTTCAAGATTTTTTATTGGTAAATTTTAAGGAGGAGGGCTAAGGTTTACAAAAATATAAAGCAAACCAACCAATCTAATCATGTATGCAATCAATGATGGAAATAAATTTCCAAATAAATATTGAAATTGTGTACCTTCAAATCAATGTATGCAAAATTGTGAGTTCCAAGCATTGAACTCCAAGAATTCAATCCAAATAGAGAGATCTACAAATTTTTTGAACTATGTGTCACTATATGGCATGGAATCAAATGTGTTCAATTTGACTTATTTAGGATTAGGGGTTCCTTTTCATATAGATTTCATACTCAACTCTATAATTATTTGTTTGTTTCAGATCCTTAAATTTTATTTAATCTCAATGAAAATCCCATTTAATCAATATGGTCGAGGTCATTCATTATGTGAAATATGACGTATCAATATACCCTTATTAGGAATATTAGGGGTTTAAATTATTCATACATTCATATTATAATATCCCCTTAATATATTAGAATAAGTCATACTATGACCCTTCAAACATTTTATTCCAATTAAATTAGCCTATAAAATGTTTCCAAACTCGATATTGCATTCACACTCATATATATACACACCTAGGGTTTAAGTTCCATATACATCCATATGTGAATGAATGAAAACTACTTAATGTACAAAAAGGTTAACTAGGTCTTTAAGTCAATTACATGTTCATATTTGAATTATTCATTGCAATATTAAGTATTGGGAAAATGTTTTCTTGCATATTTCATATTTTTTGTATTATCCCCTTCTAGAGTTTCCATCATGTGACAATGTGAATATTTGTATTTACTATTTTCTATAGAGATGATTTTGAATTTGGTACTAAGTTATCGAATAATATTTGGATATCATCTAGTCATCGTATGAATTATATTGGTATAATCCTATGGTAACGTACATGCACATCTAGTTTGGGTTTTTTACCATTGTATTAGTTATTGGATAGGTGAGCAACTGGTCTAAAGAATAACATTATCAAGATGATCTTCTAGCATGATTTGTTTAGATATCTTATCAATCAATTTACTATGATAAACAAGAAGGATAATACTGACCTACTTATAGAGGGGGCCCAATTGGTAAATCTTTATTTAAAGATGACTTCTTTTTCTTCTCCAGGAACTGTTGCTCACCTTAGTGCAGGTTGACGTTTGATGAAGCTTGTGTAAACAATTGCAAATGGCTCGAAAGGAAGGCAAGCCATCATTACTTGGCTCTGAAGACCTTCTAGCATTGATTTTTTTAGGGGAGGCATGAAGTGCATGTGAATCATGTGACTACAAATCTTCTCCATCAGAGGAAAAGGATCCCTTTATGATTCAAGTTGGGTCAATGAGAACATACATTTGTCTTCTAGATATTAGCTAGGTTAAAATTATTAGTTGTGGGGTCTAAAAAATGGTAGTTGGAAGAAGTTAATGCTAGCAACCCAGGTGGTATTAGTGGCAGATCAAGGTTTTGAAGGGGCCTCAATGATATCTTGATTCAATGTGGTCTTAGGAAGGGTTGGTGGCATTATAGAAGATCGCATGGGTGTTTTGCGTCTATAATCAGAGGTTTGTCTAGGTTGTCTATCGCTTGGTTTCATTGCTGGCTAGAGAGTCTAGTGGCATTAATCTAGTGTAGGTCCTACCATGAGACCTAGAATTATAAGTTGGCACCACTAAAGGGGGTGTAGGGGATGAATCTATGGATTTGAGGTGGTGTTATAGACTTGTTGCTCTGGGCAGTGTTTGTATTTTCTTACTAGAGTTCACGATGGATTGCAGGTCTTTACATGTGGAGAGGTGGCATCTGTAGGTGTGCAATCATGATGGAACAATGGAGATTTATCAAATCAAGACCAAAAGAGACCATCATCCATGATGATTAACATGTTCTGGTTAAAAGCATGTGTAGGCAGTGGCTTAATGGTTGTTCACTATAGGTCTTGGGTAGTAGTGTTGTCTTAGACGGTGAGGTGTGGAAGACCCACAAAAAGTCAAAAATCTACTTTGCAGATGACAAATGTGAGTATTGATCCTACTGGTAGGGTTGCAAGTTTATCCCCTCAAGATTGGGTGTGTATAGAAGTTTATATAGGAATGAATGTGTTCCTTACGGTTTTCTAGATGAAGGGGATGAGAGGAGGACGAAAGATCTAGAGGGGCCTGAATAAATCTTTTTAATATATTAAAATTAATTAAACACTCAACCAAAGAAGGAGGAGGAAACAAGGAAGACACTTCAATGTATAATGGTTCCAACCTTTGAATCAAAGGTTGTTAGTCCACTACCCATTTGTCTCCAAATGGGATTTTGAAGGTGATTAATTTTATTTACCTCTCAAGGATGTTAAAATAAAATACAATCACATTGCTTGAAGTAGAATTTACCTAGAAGTAGCCTCAACCTCCTTGAAGTAGCCTTCTTTGAAGTAACTCCAAGCTCTTGAAGCAGCCTTCTCCTCCTTGAAGTTGCTCTACTACCTTGAGATAGACTTCACCTAGAAGTAGATTCAACCTCTCTTGAAGCTTCCTTCTTGAAGTAATCTCAAGAAACCTTGAAGCAACCTTCTCCACCAAGAAGTAGCTACAACCAAGCTCCCTCAAGCAGCCTCCACAACTTGGAGTAGCCAAGGATCACAAGTAGCTTTACTTGTGAAAGAGGATTGGAAGAAAGGAAGTACACCAATAGAGTATTGCACTTTGATCCTATATCAAGCGTTAGACCTCTCAAACCACTTAGGATTGACGTTTATTGGATGTTGTCTAGAGGAACTTAGAGCTTAAAGAACAAGATGGCAAGTGTTGCTCAACTTTGTTTCTCACTAGAATGGATTCTCAATTGTAACTTATGTTCTTTAGGTTTCCTAAGGCCTCTCCTACTTATAGGAATGGTTTGCAAGTATTTAGGGACGTTCTAGGGAGTCTCTAGAGTGTTCTTAGTGCTTAACTAGTCGTTAGGTAGAGAGTAGTTGGCTAACAATGTCTAATTTGTTTGATCTTGAAAGAACAATCCAGAACCCTTCTCAGTCGACAAGTTTGTTGATCAAATCGTATTTGGGTCAAACTTTTCTTCAAGTGAGATTGGGTTTAAGGAAAATGTGTAACAACATCTATTTTCAACTCCCAACACCCATCCACTTGGTCTAGCGGTCATAAACTTTGGACTGAGTTTGGGTCAGTTGACTATATTTTCAATCAAAACATGTATCAGAGCACAAATGTGTATGTTTCTAAATAGAGCTCAGTATGTTTGACTGAGGTGGTTGTCGATCGGCAAAGACTTCAACTGAGGGTGTCTATATTTGACCAATTTCTTGAGTGAGTATGTTCGTGTTTCATACTTTTGAACCACCTATTAAATGTGTGGTCTCATGGATGACAATGACTCTAACTATATGGGGGTTCCTAACTAAGGGTTGTAAGTGGATGTGGAAGGTCGAATGATTGATTTAAATGATATCTAAGTACTTGTACATTACATCTTTGAACAAGTATTTACATTTGAGTACAACCATGAAAATATAAACATTTAAGCTCATTGATCTTCAATTTGTATTGATCTTCAACTTTCCACTTAGTCGGATCTCCTTAATTCCTTTAACCCTGAAAATACTAAAGTAGAATGTTAGACCCACAAGTATGAAATGTTTGTCATCATAAAATCAAAGGGCATGTTAATGTCCAATTTTTCCACTAATATCCCCCTTTTTGAAGATGAAAACATTTCTAAAATATAATCAAAATAATTTAAATGAAACGAGTTTTATACCTGTGATATACCTGAAATGAATAGATTCATTTGTTCTCATAAAATGTGTTTTAATATTTCTAAAGAGATATGGAACATAATATCCATCTCTCAAGGGAATGTAGCACCAAGTAATGTCAATTAAGAGATCATGAAGCTCATCAAGATATTTTATTTATCCCCCTTTGCCATTTCAAAAGGATAACCATATAATCATTTTAAACTTACTCCCCTGAATGGAATACTCCCCCTCGTAGAATAATCCCTTTAAAAACAAATATGTGAAAATGTCAAACTAAATCCACAATTCAAAACAAATATATACTTTTAATGATTTTGTTTTCATTAACAAGTGAACACAAGAAAGTTCAATTTCATTGATAATGAAGTGATTACATGAGCCTTACTACTCATGAAATAAGATAACAAAATCACTTGAAAGAGTTCAAAATTATATCAACTTCAGGATCTTTCCCAAGGAATTGAGTATCACCATAATATTTGACAAGTGTCTTCCAGTCAAGTGCACTTGTCTTTGTGAGAGCATATGCTTCCAGAATTGTAGGTGCCCAATCAAATCTGAAATAACCAGCTATGTCTTGGAGTTGAATGAGTGAGTATTAAAGTATGGGAAAGATCATTTGATGGTAGTTGTTGAACTTTGGTGTATTGGATGTAAGGGTTAAAAGGATATATTCTCTTGGGATATAGTGAATAAGGGTATGTGTAAGGAACATTAGGAGATAAGACTTGCATTTTTTTATATAAGTCATGGCATGGTAGTTCTGTCTAGATGTCTCCCAAGTTGAAAAGTGGCCCCTTTGAGATAGGAAAAATCATTTGTAAGGTTTTATATGGAATAGATAGGAGGAGTAGGAGGTGGAGGATTGGCTTCGGTGGATATCTCTCCTTCAATCCTAGCTCTCTTGTGCAAAAATACAATTCCCATTTTGTCAATAATGTTTTGGGTAATTCTTTATGGATGTCTATCACATTTTTCACCTAAGTCCTCTAACTTTTTGCCAAGAGAATGTTGGATTATTTGGCAAACAAAATCAACATATGATTGATTTCTCGAAAAATCAAACATGTTGGATAAGAATATGTGAATGAAGTTCACATGAATACTTTCAAGTATGGAATAGATAAGGAACATCCTAAATTGTGGAATTTAAGTTTTATTGGCTCTAAGATAAATGTTATGGGAAAAAAATAGACTCACTATCCAAGATTCAGGGGTTAAGGCGGTAGCATAATAGGATCCCCTATGTTCATGTGGTGAGGTATGGGGAGCAAAGATAACCTTTTTGATATCATTAAGGCTAATGGTTTCTTCTTCAACAGAGAATTTCAAGATGGGATTGTTAGTGGCGAGGTCTAGAAATTATCCATATTCTTCAACGTCTATATTTAGCATTTTGAGGATGTCATTTTAAAAAAAAATGGAAGGATAAACCATCAACCATGGAAGTGAAGGAAAATGGGTCATTGGAGTCTCTAGTGAGGTTGGTACGGAATTAGTTTACAGATTGGGTGGACTAGAAAAGAAATGAGGGGATAAGAAATTCCTTCAATTTTTGCCCCTTGAAAAGTTGGGATAGTTTGAGAAGAGTGATGAAGTCATTGAATTCCACCATCCATTGAGGATGAGGAGACTATGAGGTGAGATTCAAGTATCATTCTCTAGTTGTAGTGTCATTGAAGGGGATGTCATTGATGATGCTCAAAGATGGAGTAAGTGTGCGTCCCTTCCTTGCAAAAACTTGCTTCTAGACACCATGAGTTGAATAGGAAGCCATCTTAATCAAAGAGTGGTGGAAGAAGAGGTAGAGATGATGGGTTATGAATGTTTCTAGAAGATAGCTCTAAGAACCACTAGAGAGATGATGGAGAAGAGATCACTTGAGTTGTGAAGAAAATGGGTGGATTGGGGTGATATTTATAGCAAAGCAGAACCTTACTTGATCAAAAAAATTGTTGACCGAGAACCCAATGGTTCTCTTTTCCAAAGACTCTTTAATGGATTGTCGTTTAATGTTTGAATTTCAAATTTTGGTCTCCATAGTCGAAGACTTGGTCGAGAATATTTTCATAAAATATTTTTGGTCCACGAAGCATATAGAGGAATCTCAGCTAAGATTTACATAGTCGATCGAGGGTCCCACCGATTGAGACTTGGTCGAGAATTTTTTCAACTAAGGAATTTCTCGATCGAATATCTTGTTGAAAGAATATGATACTATGAGTTGATAATGCGTCGAAGTGCACTGAAATCACTAAAATATTAATCCTAGAGTTTAACTTTTTTTAATGTCCAATTAAGGCTAGTATAGAAGGGTTGATCCCATAGGACAACATTTTTTAGATGGTAGACTCTAATCCGAATTGGTTTTCATTTGAACTTTTATTTCTTTTTGGTATTTTTATTTAGGGAACAAGAAAAATAAATTAGATTTGGGTTTGATGGTTTATGCTAGAACATGAAATACAATGCAAAAGTAAAGGTTACACTATCAAGGAAGGAAGGTTATACTATCACGAGAAAAAGAGAGATTGTTAGCACAATAAAAATATTGAGAATGAAAAACTAGAACTAAGAAGAAATAGATCAAATGATGTTTATGGAATGGTTAAATTCAAATTAAGGGAATATCAAGGCCTTTAGGGGTTTTCACCACCTTAGCCTAGGTGAGAATGAACCAAATGTGTACAACAACAAAACAGATGAAGGTATGTGAAATAAATAAATCCACAAAATATGAACTCCACATGAGCCCATCGGTCTTGGTGCTCATGTTTCTTAGTTCATCATCTGAAAAGAGATAAATCAACGGTTGTTATAAAATCTCTATACAATTTGGTTTTATCATTCTAAATATCAATTTCCATGGTCGTTTCCATCAGGATTAACATAAGATCTAATCGAGTAATCACTTCAATAGATCATCGATTTATAAACCAAAAACCTGTATAATAAGAGTCGTCTTTAAAACTTAGTTTTTTCAAACCATGTCTAAGGGGATATTCCCCTTGCCTCGATAGATAAACTACTCACTCATGATTGTGGAGTAGAGGGAGGCGGAGGAAGAAAGTATTCTAGCCATAGTCTAGACTTGGAAAGGGATTTAATCCTTAGGCTAGAGATTATTAAATGCATGAATCCTTAGTCCATTGCTCCAAGCTATATAAGGGGAATAAGAAGAACTAGATCTAATGGAAATTGAAAGTAGAGGGAAACTATAAAAATCTAAAATGCACTTAACATTGAGAATGAACAAATGATCTTTATTACTAATCTGAATACAACGTGCAAGAGAATACAAAAGATGATGCCTTGTGATGAGGAAGTGATCCTCCTTTTATCTGAGAAGGAGGGGGTTTACATTTAGGTTTAGGGTAAAGGAGGGCCGACGACTACAATTTTGAATTGAATTTGAGCTGTTAGCCGATCGGTTGGGAAGGCAAGCCGACCGATTGGCATCCGAAAAGAGTGGGAGTTGAGGAAGCGAATAAACAACCCTAAGTTTGAGTGGAGGCACCCTGTTGAATCATTTGGATGGAGCAGGAAAACTCCTGGTTGGGGTCCTAACCAGATGTTTGGCGTTTGAATAGAGCACCATTATTTGGATGTTTGAATAAGGTGGTTGTGGATGAGGGTAGCATCAACCACGAGTCTGGATAACCGATCCAGTCGTCGAGATGCTTCGAGCATCTAAGGAGTGAGACGCCCAACCTCGACAATCAATCATGTTGGTTTAGTGAGTGTTGAGATGAACGTGTGGAACGAATGAGTCCACCATCTAGTGTCTGAAACACTCTGTTGGATAGCTAACTGATTTGCTCGTGACCCGAATCTACAAGAATTGAACAATTTTGATGAGACCATAGCTTAATAACGATAGAAGGAGGAAGATAACATTTTTTCATTTTCTGTGGATAATAATGAGAAATTTCATGTGACAAGACTTAAATGTTGTGCAAAAAGTATGTTTTTTTTATCATTGTGTAAAACGTATGCTGAAATAGCATGCATCAAAATACCACGGGCTTAAGGTTTTTCTTGTCCTCAAGCAAATAAAATCTCAATATAATCCAGATTTCTAAAAGCAACATGTTCATCTTGTCTTAATTAGCAGTATCTTCTATCCTTTTCATGGCCAATCAACCCATCTCCTAGAATCAAAAAATACAAAGATCTATAGTTCTTATAAAAACATTTTTATAACTTTCTCTTTCAAGCTCATACCTTGTACGAATAGTCTTTATCCTACTTATTCTTCAACACTCAATTTTTTTTGTACGAGAACGAGGAAAGGTGGGGTGCAGAAGAAGGATCCCTCCTCGATTCGACTTGGGATATGATTATGGACTTGTGGTTACATTCACCACACTTTTTTGTGTGATCTTTTTTTGGCATCTTTGGTGGTACACCCCTATTACATTTACAAGAGGTATGGGGGAATGGAGGAAGAAGGAGCATGCTATCCCAAACCTTAAGGGTTGGCATGCGGATTATTGTCCCCATGTTTTCATAGCACTCTTTTTTTTCTTTCAGAGTGTTGTCGCATTAGTAAGAAAAATTGTGTAATTGCATTACATGAGAAAAATTGATCAGTTAATCTAATTCTAGAGATAAGAAAGGTTTGCATTTGATTCTGATTGATACTAAAAGTCTTGCCATCTTTTCTAAGAATATTGCTAATTTAGGTCATAGGGAACTTGGTATTTTCAAGAAAGTGGAAATTTTGAAATAATTTTTGAGAAAAATATTTGTCTAATTCATTTTTTAACACAAGATACAACAATTTGGCCGACTAGGTAAATCCAACATTTAGAAAACAAGGAACATGCAATTAATTTAAAATACAGAAGGAAATTGCTAAAAAAGGGAAGATATGGGGGTGGATCACGTACCGCCCAACCCCACCCCAGACTTAGAATTTTTCTCATCCTGAGCAAACCCTTAGACTGAGATGGAGGGGAGAAGATCACTATGGTGGTGGATTCTACAGGTAGGAGGAGTAGTAGTTTCCCCAATAAGGGGAGTTGGGATCTGGGTAGGCCGGTTGGGCCCCATACTCCTCATAGGATGGTCGGCTAGGGGCATAATGGCCACAATCCACATGCCAAGAATCCTACAAACACTGCATAAGGTACATATGGTTAAACTTGTGGCCCTGTCGCTGCTGCTCACGCTAAACCTTGTCTAGTTGCTATTGAATCTCGTAGAAGCCGTAGGTTCCCGCATCGTCATCCGATCGCCACCTAGTGTGATGGTGGGGTGGTGAGTCGATGACATCGTCGTGTGCCTCTGAGGAGACGCTCCGCATGTGGACCTGTGGCTCGGGGATGGTGATCGGATCTGGGTTCTCCAAACTGTACCTCTGGATGTGTCGTGGTAGTTATGTCAGCTCATAAGTCCGATTTGCTGCTGCAAACCTTGCATGTAAAGGGAGCTGTAAAACCACATGTGCATCTTTGAAGAGGAGGTAGTAAATGTTGTCGGCACCAAAGCGAATGAATTTGCTCCCCTTCAGATAGTAACAAACGATTAAGTGATTTTTGAGTGGGAGTGGTGGGACTGGAATGTGGGTGTAGCCAAGTAAGTTAGTGAGATGATTGACAATGTGGCCAATGTAGAAAGAGGAAGTGGTGGCACGGTGAGCTTGGGTACAAAAGTGGTCTAGAATGGCATTCCCCTAGTTGAAGGGTTCTTCATGTAAAAGGCACTAGAGGGTGTAGAGTTCGACCTGGGCAATGGCTCCCTGAGTACCCCCACTACTGAAAATAGTGCAGGTAAGAATGCGGTGGAGGTAGCTGACAACATGGTTGTGTATGCTGAAAGCTTTTAGCCCACTAGGAAGGTTGGGCATGAGACCAGTGATCTCAGCCTAGAATTTTTATCTATCATACTGGTCGGGGTAGGAATTGCGGGATCTTTCCATCTAATGACCAAACAAGTAATCGTCTCCGCCGTCAAGTATAAAGGAGGTGAATTGTTGGGTGAAGATTTCTAGATTTTCCCCAAAAATCCAGATCTTGCAACTAGAATTTCCCTGGGAGAAGTGATAGCAATGGAAAAGAGGCGATGAACTTGAGGGTGAGGTTGCTATAGATGGAGGTGACGTAGTACAAAAAAAGAAGGATATGATTTTTGTGGAGAATGTTGTCAGTGGCTTCTTGAATTCCTAATGCGTCAAGGGTGGTGCCACAAGCCCATCGGGGGAGAGAAACACCTATAGAGGCCATGGCGTTGAAACACTCTAACTGTTCGGTGCTAGTGAACTGCACGTTGCTACATGGAATGGGGGTGATGTGGGGTGGTGGAATCTGGGTCATTGTTGGCTTTTCGGTTGCCCTCCATCTCACTAAGAAGAGCCTCTGGTTACCCGATGTCATTGAGAATTTTTTTAGAGAGTTTAGGGATTGATTCACCAGTAGGTGTGAGGAAGTGAATCCTGAATCGGGATTTGGATTGGTGAGGTGGTTCCTGGGAAGATGAGGCAGTGGACTTCACCTTGTTCTTATGAAAAGGGTTGAACACGGCTGCAGAAGGAAATGAATCGATAGTTTGGGTTGCTGAAATGGTCAGTTGGAGTCGTGAAATAGGCGGTTGGATTTTTAGATGATTGTTTCAGTGGGGGAGAGGAAGAAATGATAGTCATGAGTGTGGTAGTGGATCGAAGGGAAAAAAAGGTGAGGCAAAACAGGTTGCAGAGGGGAAACGAGCAGCTCACTACGCGGATGCTTGACTGGAGGAGAAGAGGTAGTGGTGGAACAACCAATCCAGAGTAGGTCGCTCGACCCGTTGTCATCCTCATTGCTGGTGTTGCGATGTAAGGAGCTCGGATGGGAGGGCCGGTCAGTCTCCTCATCGGGTAAGTTCTTGTCTCTACACAAGGCGGTCGGCCTACTTGGTAGTGGTTGGCTAGGGTAGAAGAAGGGGGGGGGGGGGTTGAAGAGGAATCAGAGCGAGTCGATTGTTGTGCTACTTGGGTGATGGGTGAGATTGCTGTGAGAGGTGTGTTCAACCTAGCCAGTTTAGAAAGTTGATCTATGGTATCGAACTGGTATGTTGGCAAGGCGAGCCGATCGGTTGGGGCTACTTGGTTCAGCGTGATCTTTAGGTAATCTGATGTGTCAATATGGCGTTTGGCCATTATGATCAGTCGGCTTGATGCAATGAAAAAAGAGAACCAGAACGGTTCGAAAGAAGTGGGTGGTGGGACGATGGGATTTTATTTGAGATGATCGTTTGAGCCCCAAAATGAGCATTTCATCTATAGAAGGAAATGCATTCAGGGAGTCTTAACTAATCGGTTGGTGTTACCAATCGATCATTAGGTTTGGGCGGGAAAAGAAACTACAACAAGGTAAGTTAAATAGTAGTGAAAGGAAGATAGGGTTGGGTTTCCTCCCAACAAGTGTCTTGTTTTACGTCGAAGGCCGTATAGGTGAGAAACCAACTTGTGTTTTGCGTTGAGGTTATGGGGAGTTTGAGGGTCAGTTAAATTGAGGTTTTCTAAGAATGAGCATTGGTTGGTATCTGAAGAGACAAGGTCTTCAGTGGTTATTGGTATCTTTTGAGTCGATGCCCATTTACTTTAAATTCACCTAAAAACTTATCCCATAGGAGAAAAGTACCATGTAGATAGGCACATTTGACAAGGTAGGGACCATACCATCTTGACTTAAGCTTTCCAAGAAAAAGCCTTAACCTGGATTTATACACTAGAACCTGGTCACTTTCTCTAATGTCCTTGCATATTTTGTGACCATCATGCCATAGTTTAGTTCGGTCTTTTTAGATTCTCACATTAGCTTAAGCACTCATTCTAAGTTCATATAATTCATTCATTTGGAGAAGACATTTTTGTCTACTGCTGAAAGTTCAAAATTCAAGCTTTTGATGGCCCAACTAGCCTAGTGTTCTAATTCTATCGGCAGATGGCATGATTTTCCATAAATTAGCCTAAAAAGGAGTAGTTCATATGGGTGTTTTGTAGGTAGTTCTGTATGCCCACAATGCGTCATTCATTTTCAAGGCGCAATATTTTCTAGTGTGACCAACAACTTTTTCTAAGATGGATTTGATTTTCCTATTGGATAATTCAACTTCCCCACTAGTCTGAGGATGGTAAGGGGTGGAGACTTTGTGGTAGACTCTATATTTTTAAAATAAAGCCTCAAAGCTTTTTTCTAAAAAATGGGATTCCCCGTCAGAAATGATGGTGTGTGTGACTCTGAATCTAGGAAAGATAATGTCTTTAAAGAGTTTTTTAACGGGTTTGGAATCACAAGTTTTAGTTGGTATAGCCTCAACCCACTATGACACATAATCAATGACAACTAATATGTATTCATACCCATAAGAAGTAGACAATGGGCCCATGTAGTTGATTCCCCAAACGTCAAAGATTTCAAAATCCTGCCAAGAAGTTAAGGGCATTTGGTCTCATTTGGAGATGTTACCCATCCTTTGACATTGGTCACATAAGAGCACTTATTCATAAGAATCTTTGAAGATGGTGGGCCAAAAGAACCCACACTGTAGAACGTTCCTAGCTATTTTCAGGGAACTCATGTGCCCATCGTAGGGGCTAGAATGACATTGTTCCAGAATGTTAGAACTTTCTTATTGGGAAACACAACAACAATGCATACCATCCGCACAAAGTCTAAAAAAGTAAGGTTTATCCCAATAGTAGTTTTTGACATCATGTACAAATTTAGTTTTAGAATGTCCCTTGTATTCATGGTGAAGTACACCACTAGCTAAATAATTTACAAAGTCAACAATCCAAGGAAATTGGGAGTCTACCTTAAGAAGTTGATCATCGGGTAGGGATTCATTTATGGGGGTATCATCATTTTGGCCATAGATAAGTCAACTTAGGTGTTCAGCCACAATGTTTTCATACCCCTTTTTATCTAAGATTTCTAGGTCAAACTCCTGCAACAACAAGATCCACCTTATGAGTCTAGGTTTGGCATCTTTCTTAGTTATAAGGAATGAATGTCTGCATGGTCTGTGTAAATGAAGACTTTGGAGCCAACCAAGTATGAGAAAAAAAATTCAAAAGCATAGACAATGGCTAGCATTTTTTTTGGTGATAGTGTAATTTCACTAAGCTTCATCTAAGGTCTTGGATGCATAGTATATGACATGGTGTTTTTTATCAACTCGCTGTCTAGGATGGCACATATGACAAAGTCACTAGCATCACACATGATTTCAAAAGGTAGGACACAGTATGGTGCACGGATGATTGGAGTGGATGTGAGAGCGTTTTTCAAACACAGAAAACTATTCATGCAGGCTTTGTCAAAATTGAAGGGCACCTTCTTTCGAAGAAGGTAGGTGAGAGGTTTTGTAATCTTGGAGAAGTTGCGCATGAATTGTTGATAGAAATTGGCATGTCCCAAAAAGGCTCAAATGCCTATGACCTAAGGTCAGGGGTTGACGCTTGGTGATGGCCTATATTTTAGTTTTGTCAATTTCTATGCCTTGGTTACTTACTCTATGGCCTAGAAAAATTCCTTCCTTAACCATGAAGTGACACTTCACCCAATTAAAGATAAGTGTGACTCAACACATATATTAAGAATAAGATCTAGGTTTCTAAGACAAGAGTCAAAACTATCTCCATAAACGGACAAGTCATCCGTGAAAACCTCCATGACAGTATTGGTTAATCCTATAAAGATGGCAGATATCACCGTTTGAAGGTGGCTGGTGCATTGCACAAACTGAAGGGCATTTGTCTAAATGTGTAAGTGCCAAAAGGACATATGAAAGTTGTTTTCTCTTGATCTTCAGGATGGATAGGAATTTGATAAAATGTTGAGTAGCCATCTAGATAACAAAAATATTGTTGATGGGCTAAGAGCCCAAGAACTTGGTCTGGGAAGGGAAGTGGGAAATGGTCTTTCCTAGTTGCTTTATTGAGCTCCCTATATTCAATACAAATTCTCCATCCTATTATGGTGCCAGTGGGAATGAGTTCATTTTTATCATTTCTAATGATAGTGGTCCCTCCTTTTTGGGAACAACTTGAACAGGACTAACCTATGGTGAGTCAGAGATGGGGTAGATGATTCCTACATTCAAAAGTTTGATTACCTCGAGATGGACAACTTCCTTCATGTTTGGATTGATTTTTCACTACGGATCCTGGGAGGGTTTGTTGTCATCTATGATGGGGATTTTGTGAATGCAAATGGATTGATCTATCCTGACTAATCTATCATTTTGTACCCTAAGGTAGTTTTCCTTTTTCTAACTTCCCCCATAAGTTTGTTTTCTTGTTTAAGGGTAAGTTCATAATTTATGATGACATGGCACGATTGTTGTTCATCAAGGAAAACATATTTCAAACCTATGGGAAGAGTTTTCATTTCTGGGGCCTTAGGTGGTTCAGGTTTTCCTTCCATGATGGATATCTTTTTAAGGCCCTCAATTTTAGAATTAGGAATTTCCTCAAAATTGTCTTAATGAGCCCTACATTGGTCTAATTGTTCATTATCAAGGTCAGATTCAGGAGGGCTAGTGAGATCTGTGTGTAGGGGGTCATCAACTAACTCCCATTCATGGCTCAGTTGAGATAGTTTATCAATACAGTCAAGGAGATAGACTTCTTCTTGGAAACTAGGGCCTTTCAAGCTTTCAAACACCCTAGACTATAGGGTTTGTTTCCCTAATATTAACATAATGGTTCCAACCTCAACATCAATTAAGGTCTGGGTAGTGGCTAGGAAGGTGTTACACCTCGATCTCACAATTACTAGTAAGCATGAGATTATGGCATAAATTGAAGATTTAATGTAATACAAAGATCACCCTGAACTTCTTCTTTTCTTAATCACTTAGAACTATCCTAAAGGAAAATCTTATAACTCAAATAACACAGAATCGTATTCACTGCTAAAGCAACTTACCATTTACCTTACTAGGAAGATAAAATAGAATTTCACAATTTATTACATTTTTCATGCGGAATATAAAGCACAATAGATAATTTAAAGATAAAATACATATTACATTACATTCTCTCTCTACCACACCACATGCCAAAGGACCGAGGAGAAAGGACTAAGAGACCACTATCTAACTATGAAATACCTTCTAAGAGCATTGGTGATAGGATCCTTCAACTTCCTCATGCTGACGCTGACCTGAAAAAAATGTTTCAGTAGGTTGGTGAGCTAATGGCTCAGTGAATAGAATTTCACCCAACCATCGCAGATCTCATTTATGTTTATTAAACTGAAATAAAATGCACAAATTTCTACACTTAGAAGATCTAACAATTTCAATTAAAATTACAAGAAAATGCCAACATTGCATTAAAAGAACAACAACTATGAACTATACTCAAATCTTACTTAACTCTTTTACTTAAGAAACTCTGTAAATCTAGATTTTCATATTTTAACTTATGCCCTGATCATATGCAGTGTACTCTACATATGATGACTCATAGAGAGCTATGATCTCACCGTACAAGACTTAGCAAACACCCCGGGATAGCTAAGTCTGACTACTCTCTGGTCTGCAATAGGAAAAATGGCTCTCTGGCCTCGGCACACCTATTATGTTGTAAAACTGGACTCCTCCTCTAACCTAAGTACACAGGTGGAGAGTCAAGTCACCTATTGGATTTTTTGTACTCTAGTGCCACCAGGCCCTCTGGTTGATGTTGGACACTACATTCTGTAATTTAACAAGACTTCCACTAGGGATTTGTCCCCCCGTACCACCTGTTATTACGATCTGACCCCCCATATACTAGACACTGCCAGGGTTAGGTCGTTTCATCCCTACGGCGCAGACCTCACATAGGGATTCTACGGTGTAAGGGCCATTAAGTCTATTATTTCACTATTCTTAAAAGACTCTTACTAGATTGTACATTTCTCTTACTTATACTCGACTCTGGTATCTCTATGGTACCATATCTATTTACTTGAACTTTATAACACAACATGAATATCATTCTAAATTTGACATGGCAGTGTATTCAAACTAGTGTAAAATACTGAATAATCAACATATTGTACTTGCAGGAAGATTAAAATTCTTAAATAAATAGAATACATGTCAACTTAGCACTTATACCCTACAATCATGAAATTCAACTTCTTAATATACTGATAATAGTCAATTACTAGACATATGAGCAATCGTCATTAAACTACTGTAATTCATTTGTACTTTCTTGGAAAACGTGCACCTCAACCCTAATCTTGAGTTGTTCTCACATAACATAATTTAGGGTTAATTACTTGTCATGGAAAGATTTAACATTAATTATTGGGAATTTCTAATAATATCCTTGAGAAACGTGCCAATTTGTGTTACTATTAAACCACGCACATTAATTATAACAGTGAGCGTGCATACGTGTTTCCATTGAACTTTTTCATGTCATCTTCATTTCTTTGAAATCGTGCATCTAGTAAATTACTAAAATTGTAAATCCTGGGTTTATACCCAAACCGTACAGCTACTGGTAGTGTGCTACTGTTGTAAATTTTTTAGATTCAGCAATTTAGGACTTAATCGATCATATAGTACCAGTAACTCAAATCATACAAATTTGTTAAATAATTATTGTCGTGTAAGAATGAATAAGAAAAACATGCAATTTGAAATCAGGCAATGTCGACATTGCACGACACCTGGGTAAACACTATTACCCACGTAAAACACAGTTCTAAATGAAAATGCCCGATTATTGGAGTTAAATCATGCCCGATGAGTGACATTCTACTCACAGTGGGTTGAGGTGACTGAAATCGTCTGGAAACTCATTCAAGGCCTACTTTCGGGCATCTACTGGGTTGTCTTCAACCTCTGGTTCAGCCCTGGTTTGAACGTGCTACAAGCAGTAGAAACTCCTCATGCACAGGTTGGAGAGGAGGGTTAGGTTGGGTGCTAAATGCGGCTAAAGTTGTGGATTTGAGTTCTAAACTCACGACCGAAGTCAAGAGCACCGTTTCAAGGTGCTAGCTGTGCCAACGGCCCTGGTTTGGACCTACTGCAAGCAGCCCGCACACAAGTTGAAGAGGAGGCTCGGTTGGGTGCTGA
This sequence comes from Alisma plantago-aquatica, assembly GCA_963693085.1. Taxonomy (NCBI): domain Eukaryota; kingdom Viridiplantae; phylum Streptophyta; class Magnoliopsida; order Alismatales; family Alismataceae; genus Alisma; species Alisma plantago-aquatica. The sequence continues at coordinate 463,660,331 of OY856410.1, read as the reverse complement.
TTGAGGGTTGAAGCTGCGGATTCTTGCCTTGGGCTCTCGGCTGAGCTCGATGGTACCCTTCCCTAAAGCTTTGTGTGCCCAAGGCAGATCCTAACCACACTGCATAGTTGCTGCACTGCAGCTGGCCAGCCACCCTAACTGGTCGAGTTACATGTGGTTGGGGCAAGGTAGATGAAGGAGAAAGGAAGGAGGAAGAATGGAGGACGGATCTCGGCTCTAAGAAGCCCTAAAATCGCCCTCAATCACGCACCTATTTCTCCCTCTGCTGATCTCAATCGGGCGTAGCTACAGTGTGCCACTCAAGTGGTTTTGGGATCGATTGGGGAAAGAAGAAGATAAGAAAAAGGGGTTATAATGCTAATAATTGGAAAACTTGCAGCTTTAAACCCAAAAACTTCAAACTTTTATAACTTTCTCTCTGTAAGTCCGATTTACATGATTTTTCTTTCATTATTTTAAGCACAAGATTCTCTACCTCCTCAAGGCATAAAAACACAATAACTAAACCATCTTATCTAGGTTAATCATCATGGGAAATTAACTTAACGATTAACACTATAGTTAACATTAATTACATCAGATGAATCAATCTCGACTATTGATTCACATCTTAGCTTATCTTGATTAACCATGATGTTTAAAAAGGTACTTACAACTAATCAAGGTACTTCATGCTAATCGAGGTACTTACTGACGAACCTCGATGTGGGTTATAACAATCTCCCTCCCTTATAAGAATTTCATCCCAAAATTCCTAAAAGAGAAAAGGATACTTGTTACACATATCTGACTCAAGCTCCCACATTGCTTCCTCTAGGTCATGGTTCCTCCACAGAACTTTCACTAACGGTATCTCTTGATTCTTGAGTTTCTTGATCCTCCGATCAACTATTTGAACTGGTCCGTCAACATAGGACACATCTTTTCTGAGCTATGCAAGTTCTGGGTCCACTATCTTCTCTATACCAGGGTAACACTTCTTCAACATCGATACATGAAAAACATCATGTAGATTAGCCAACTCGGATGGCAATTCCAACCTGTAGGCTACAGGTCCAATCCTCTCAATGACAGGATATGGGCCCATAAACCTAGGAGTTAGTTTGCCTCTCTTACCAAACCTCAACACTCCTTTCCATGGTGAAACTTTCAGATACACTTCATCACCAGCCTCAAATTCAAGAGGTCTACACCTCTTCTTAGCATAACTCTTCTACCTGTCTTGTGCAGCTTTTAACTATTCTTTGATTAATATAATCTTTTCTATAGTGAAATCCACTATCCCTGCTCCAAGAATCTCTTTTTCACCCACCTCATACCAACATATGGGTGATCTAGACTTTCTGCCATACAGAGCTTCATACAGGGCCATACCAAGACTAGAATGGTGACTACTGTTGTATGCAAACTCTATAAGGCTCAAGTGTTCTTCCCAACTTCCACTGAAATGTAAGACACATGCTCTCAACATGTCCTCAAGAGTCTGAATGGTCCTCTCTGACTGACCATCCATCTACGGGTGAAAAGTTGTACTAAACCTCAACTTTGTGCCCAAATAACGATGCAACTGATTCCAAAACCTGGATGTGAACTTAGGATCTCTATCTGATATTATTGAAACTAGGATACCATGCAACCTGACTATCTCATCCACGTATATCTTAGCCAACTTTGGGACATCAAAGGTTGACTTAACATGAAGAAAGTGAGCAGAGTTAGTCAGTCTATCCACAATCACCAATATAGAGTCAAAACCTCTAGGTGTCTTGGGCAACCCTACCACAAAATCCATTATGATATGTTCCCACTTCCACTCTGGTATAGGAAGAGATTGCAAAGTACATGTAGGTTTCTGATGCTCAGTCTTAACCTGCTGACACACACTGCATCTAGCCACATACTCAGCTACATCCTTCTTCATACCTGACCACCAGTACAACTCTTTAAGATTCATGTACATCTTAGTGTTACTTGGATGCATATTGTGCATAGATGCATGTGCTTCCTCAAGAATTTGTTCCTTCAAATCATTGTCTCCATGTACACACAACCTGTCATGCTGATATAACAAACCATCATCTGAAACTCTAGTCTTTTTCCCTCTATCATGTCCCTCATGATCTGCTGTAACTCACTGTCACTCTGGTGAAGTTCCTTGATCTGATCATAAAAGGTAGGCTTGACTTGCATCTGTGCAATCAAACCGCTCTGTTCTGTCACCCCTAAGTCTAAATTCAACTTTCACATCTCTACTAGCAGGTCTCTCCTGAAACATGCCATAGAGAATACATGAGCTGTTGAACTTGACTTCCTGCTCAGAGCATCTACTACCACATTCTCTTTTCCAGGATGATAATTTATTGTCATTTCATAATCTTTGATCAATTCTAACCATCTCCGTTGTCTAAGATTCAGATCCTTTTGGGTGAAGATATATTTCAAACTCTTATGATCTATAAACACATGGAACGCCTCACCATAAAGATAGTGACACCATGTCTTAAGATCATGAACTACTGTAGCTAACTCCAGATCATGTGTCGGGTAATTCTCCTCACTCTTCTTAAGCTGACTAGATGCATAAGCTACTACTTTGCCTTCCTACATCAACACACAGCCTAAACCTATCCTTGAAGCATCACAAAACACTATGTAGCCCTTATCTGCCTCAGGCAGGATCAACACTGGTGTTGTAGTCAACCTCTTCTTCAAGATCTGAAAACTCTTCTCACAGTTGTCTGACCAGACAAACGGTGCACCCTTCCCCGTTAAGCATGTTAGAGGTGACACTATTACATTGAAGTTCTGGATGAACCTCTTGTAGTAACCTGCCAATCCTAAGAAGCTTATGATCTCAGTAGGAGTCTTAGGCTACTCCCACTGTAGAAAAGATTCAAATTTCTTAGGGTCAACACTTACTCCATCTCTTGAGATGGCATGTCCAAGAAAAGACAGCTTAGCTAACTAGAACTCGCACTTACTAAACTGAGCATATAACTGGTGTTGTCTCAACAACTGTAATGCTATCATTAGATGTTGCTCATGTTGCTCATCATCTTTGGAGTAGATCAAAATGTCATCTACAAAAACCACTATGAACTGATCCAAGAATGGTTTGAAAATATGGTTCATCATATCCATGAAAGCTGTTGGGGCATTAGTCAGTCCAAACAACATGACCAGAAACTCATAATGCCCGTATCTTATTCTGAAAACCGACTTAGGAATATCTGAAGCCTTTATCCTAAACTGATGATATCCAGATCTCAAGTTTATCTTAGAGAAGATCGTCGCTCCACACAATTGATCAAACAGATCATCTATCCTTGGCAACGGGTACTTATTCTTGATGGTGATCTTATTCAACTGTCTGTAGTTTATACATAACCTCATAATACCATCTTTCTTTTTCACAAACAAGACTGGAGATCCCCATGGTGAAGAACTAGGTTGAATGAAACCCTTATCTAGTAACTCCTGTAACTGGATCTTCAGTTCCTTCAACTTTGTAGGTGCCATTCTGTAGGCTGGCAATGCTACAGGGTGACTATCAGGCAACACCTAGATCTCAAAGTCTATTTCTCTTTCAGGAGGTAGACCTGGAAACTCATCTAGGAAAACATCTAGGAACTCACAGACCACTGGCACATCCCATAGGCTGACTGTGTTCTTCTCTGCTCTAGTATCCACTACATATACCAAGAATGCCTCACAACCTTTCTGCAACATCTTATCAACTACATCGGCTGATATGATACATGTAGGCAAAACTTTCCTATCTCTAGAAAAGACATAAGAAAATCCACCCTGTTGGAAGACAACCTCCTTCTTCCAACAATCAAGCTAAACTCGATATGTCTCAAGGCAATCCATACCCAAGATAACTTGAAAAGAGTTAATATCTAGGGGTATAAGATTAACCGCAATGGCGTAACCGCCAATGGTCAACAAACATCTAGGGCAAAATGACGTCAACACTGTCAGTTCACCTAACGGAACCCTCAACAACAACCCAAATGGTAACTCTTGTGTTAACATGTTAAACTCACAAGCTAAAGAACTCTGTATAAATGAATGAGTCGCACCCAGATCTATCAAAACTGAAACTGAAATGCTATTAAAGAAAAGCATTTATCATGTAATTACTTGAGAAGAAACAATACCTTCTTATTGTGTCAGAGAGAAGAAGCGTCCTAAAGCTCTTCCTCTCCCACGATGTCCTCGTTGTCCTTCCCTTCCACTAGGTGGTACTCCACCTTGGGAACCGGAAGCTACTGAAGAACTCAGTCCTCCAACTGGAGCCTTTCTCAGAACATTCTGATACTGTGACTGGGAACCATGTGTTGTTGCTTGCTGAAGCTGAGGACATTGCCTTCTAAAGTGTCCCACCAGTCTGCAGTTGTGACATCCTTGAAATTCTACACCCCAACACTGACCAGAGTGTGGCTTTCCACAATTGTCACACCTCGATATCTCTCTCCTTGGAAGACCTATAACTAAGGCCGATGATCCAGAAGACCTTCCTCTTGACGCATTGTTCCATCTCCCTGGAATAGATCTTCCCCTACTATGAGATGATATCACATCTTCATATCCTTGTTTATTGTAATATCCAAACCCACATCCAAGCTTCGTGAAGAAACCACCACCACCTCCCCGGTGTCCAGTACTAGCTTGTCCCTTTCTGAAGTCTTCGGGTCTCTTTCTATTCTCATAGTGCTTATCAGTGTCACAGACTCCTCTATACGTCTTGCTACCTCAAGAAACTCTCTGAAGTTCTCTATTTTTCTTTGGCCAACTACAGATACAATATTCCAGATTTCAGGCCTCAATCCATCTTAGAATCTTCTACACTTTTCCATGTCGTTTAGGACGAGCTGCGGGCAGAAATTTATCAACCTAGTGAAGTATGCCTTGTACTCTCCCACTTACATATTCCCTTGTCTGATGTTATGTAGTTGTCTTATCTTCTCACTCAGAAAGGTAGGTGGGTAGTACTTAAGATGGAATTCATCAACGAAATACTTCCAAGTCAATACCGTATTCCTCCTTTTATCTTCCACTCCACGCCACTAGAGCTCTGCATCACCTTTAAGCAAATAAACTACGTGATTGATTTGTCTTTCCTCAGACAGTTCCATCAGACGGAACACTTTCTCTAACTGTCTCATCCATTCATCTGTCACTACAGGGTCTGTAGTTCCAGTGAACTCAGTACCTCCAAGCTTCTTAACCAATTCATAGGATCTCATCAGCTCCTTGCTGCTCAAGGTGGAAGCTTGCCTCTCCATCTTATACTTTTCCTTGGTCTCAAGAAACATCTTGTACATCCTGGATACCTCATCCACATCATCTCCACCACCTGGACCCATCACTTGAGGATCGGGTCCAATGTGGCTCTCAGCTTGGTCCTCATGACCACATCCTCTTCCTACCATCTACAATAGTATAATAGAACACTTCCTATTAGAAAACTGGAGATAGAAGGAAAACACCTAATTCCTAATCCTATTGGTCTCTTATCGTTCCCTGACCATGACTTAGAGTAACTACGTACTCAACCTATTCTCTGACACCAAAGCTTGTTACATCCCGATCTCACAATTACTACTAATCATGAGATTAGGGCATAAATTGAGGATTTAAAGTAATACAAAGATCACCCTGAACTTTTTCTTTTCTTAATCACTTAGAATTATCCTAAAGGACAATCTTATAACATAGATAACATAGAATTGTATTCACTGCAGAAGCAACTTACCATTTACCTTACTAGGAAGATAAAATAGAATTTCATGAAATATTACATTTTTCATGCAGAATATAAAGCACAACATATAATTTAAAACTAAACTACATATTACATTACATTCTCTCTCTACCACACCACATGCCCAAGGACCGAGGGGAAAGGACTAAGACACCTCTATCTAACTATGAACTACCTACCGAGGGGAAAGGATTAAGACACCTCTATCTAACTATGAACTACCTTCTAAGAGCCTGGGTGATAGGATCCTTCAACTTCCTCGTGCTGACGCTGACCTAAAAAATGTTTCAGTAGGTTGGTGAGCTATTGGCTCAGTGAATAAAATTTCAAACCCAACCATTGTAGATAACTCATTTATTTTTATTAAACTGAAATAAAATGCAAAAATTTATACACTGAGTAGATCTAACAATTTCAATTAAAATAACAGGAAAACGCCAACATTGCATTAGAAGAACAACTGCTACGAACTATACTCAAATCTTACTTAACTTTTTTACTGAAGAAACTCTGTAAACCTAGATTTCATATTTTAACTTATGCCCTGATCATATGCAGTACACTCTAAATATGATGACTCTTAGTGAGCTATGATCTCACCATACAAGACTTAGCAGACAACTTGGGATAGCTAAGTATGACTACTCTCTGGTCTGCAATAGGAAAAATGGCTCTCTGGCCTCAGCACACCTATTATGCCGTAAAACTGGACTCCTCCTCTAACCTGAGCACACAGGAGGAGAGTCAAGACACCTATTAGATTTTATGTACTCTAGTGCCACTAGTCCCTCTAGTTGATGTTGGACACTATATTCTATAAATTAAGGAGACTTCTACAAGGGCTTCGTCCCCCCGTACCACCTGTTAGTATGATCCGACCCCTTATATACTGGACACTGCCAGGGTTAGGTCATTTCATCCCTATGGCGCAGACCTCACATAGGGATTCTACGGTGTCAGGGCCCTTAAGTCTATTATTTCACTATTCTTGGAAGACTCTTACTAGATTGTACATTTCTCTTACTTATACTCGACTCTGGTATCTTTATGGTACCTTGTCTATTTACTTGAACTTTATAACACAACGTCAATATCATTCTAAATTTGATAGGGTAGTTTATTCAAACCAGTGTAAAATACTAAATAATCAAGATACTGTACTTGTAGGTATATTAAAATTCTTAAATAAATAGAATACATGTCAACTTGGCACTTATACACTAGAATCTTGCAATTGAACTTCTTAATATAATGATAATAGTCAATTACTAGACATATGAGCAATCATCATTAAACAACTATAACTTATCTGTACTTTCTTGGAAAACATGCACCTCAACCCTAATCTTTAGTTGTGCCTCACATAACATAATTAAGGGTTAATTACCTGTCATGTCAAGATTTAACATTAATTATTGGGAATTTCTAATAATATCCTTGAGAAATGTGCATATTCATGTTAATATTAAACCACACACATTAATTATAATAGTAAGCGTGCATACAGGTTTCCATTGAACTTTTTCATGACATCTTCATGTCTTTGAAATCGTGCATCTAGTAAATTACTAAAATTGTAAAGCATGGCTTTATACCCAAACCGTACAACTACTGGTAGTGTGCTACTGTTGTAGATTTTTTAGACTGAGCAATTTAGGATTTAATCGATCATATAGTACCAGTAACTAAAATCATACAAATTTGTTAAATAATTATGGTCGTGTAAGCATGAATTAGAAAAATGTGCAATTTGAAATCAAGCGACATCGACACTGCACGACACTTGGATAAATGCTATTACCCACGTAAAACACAGTTCTAAATGAAAACACCCGATTATTGGAGTTAAATCACACCTAATGAGTGAGATTCTACTCACAGTGGGTTGAGGTGACCAAATTTGTCTGGAAATTCATTCGGGGCCTGCTTCTGGGCGTCCACTGGGTTGTCTTCAACCTCTGGTTCAGCCCTGGTTTGAACGTGCCACAACCAGTAGCATCCCCTCATGCACACATTGGAGAGGAGGGCTAGGCTAGGTACTAAATGCATTTGAAGCTACGGATTTGAGTCTTAAACTCACGGTCGAAGTTGGGAGCATTGTTTCAAGGTACTAGCTACACCAACGGCCCTAGTTCGGAACTGTTGCAAGCAGCCCACGCACAGGTTGAAGAGGAGGCTCGGTTGGGTGCTGATTGAGGGCTAAAGCTGCAGATTCTTTCCTTGGGCTCTCGTTCGAGCTCGATGGCACCCTTTCTTGATGCTTTGCATGCCCAAGGCGGCTCCTGGCCGTGCCGCGTAGCTGCTGCACTGTAGCAGGCTAGCCACCCTAGCTGGTCAAGTTATAGGTGGTTGGGGCGAGGTAGAGGAAGGAGAAAGGAAGGAGGAAAAATGGAGGATGGAGCTCGGCTCTAAGAAGCCCTAAAATCACCCTCAATCGCTCGCCTATTTCTCCCTCTACTGCTCTTGATCGGGCCCAACTATAGTGCGCCACTCAAGCAGTTCTAGATCGATCAGGGAAAGAAGAAGATAAGGGAAAGGGGTTATAGTGCTAATAATTGGAAAAATTGGAGCTTTAAACCCAAAAACTTCAAACTTTCATAACTTTCTCTTTGTAAGTCTACATCAGATGAATCAATCTCGACTATTGATTCACATCTTAGCTTATCTTGATTAACCATGATGTTTAACAAGGTACTTAGATCTAATCAAGGTACTTCATGCTAATTGAGGTACTTACTCACTAACCTCGATGTGGGTTGTAACAGAAGGGACGACCAAAAATGTGTGGGTAACGTAAATCTTCTTTTATGTCCATGATCACAAAGTCACATGGGATATAGGCATCTTTCCCAACCTTAACTGGAATGTCTTTTATGATTCCCATGGGTTTGGTCATGGATGAGTATTCTTATTGAATGATCATGATTGTGGGTAACATGGAAATGAATCCTAATATTTTTTAGAGATTGTAAGTGATGATGGATATAGTGGATCCTATGTCGGCTAGGCCCTTTCTACAAGCATTGTCACCTAAGTAACACCCTATTCTGAAAGAACCATGGTCCTTATATTTTTTAGGCATTTTACTTTGGATTATGTCTAAAGTGGTCCTAGTAAGTTTGAAAATTTCATATTCTTCTGTGGCATACTTCCTATTCAAATGGGACTTCATGTATTTGAACCAGGCAGGCATGTCTACTAAAGCATCAAGGAAAGGAATATTAACATGTAATTTTTTCATGGCTTACCTAAACTTCATGAATAAGGTGTCGAGACTTGTTTGTTTGAGGTGTAATTGGTAGGGAGGTCATGGTTTGTACATGGGTTCTTCAACCTCTACCTATGGGGGTTCAGGGATGGATGGTTCAGGAGAAGTTTTAGGTTCAACAATTACTATGTCTTCATCCTCAAAATCTAAAGGTATGTTTGAAGGTTATTCTGGAAGAGGAGGGGAATTGTCACGAAACTGTTCTTACCCCAATCCCAATCTTACTGCCTAGATAGTAGAAAAAGGATTGAAGCGCCCGTCCCTGAGTGGCCCTATAAGATATGTCACACTGGCATATACAATATGAAATATATAACTCAAAAACTGGATAAATGAAGAACAAACTAACCCAATATGGAGATATATCCTATTTATCTTTCTCATGAGAGTGTATGAGTGTGGAAGCGATCATACTCAGTATTGCATTTGTAATGCCTAAAATTAGAAAAATCAAGACATAATCATGCAATTGCACGGTACGCTATCAAAATCAAGTAAAACACTTTATAAGAAAATAAGTATACTTGGAAGGACTTGTATTCAAAAGAATAACAGGCAATTAGCAAATCCAACATTTATTCGATAAGTTTTACAAGCAATTCAACTTTTATTACAAGTTCCCATTATTATGTAATTCGAGAAGCATGCATATATATTTTGTGTGACTCTATTACCCCAACGTGATGGGGAAGGTCACTAGGCTCCTTCTCACCATAGGAACATAGGAGGCTAATGTACAAGTCCCACCTCCAAATGAGGGGGTTGTTGCACTGAACATCAACATTATCAACATTATCAATATCATCATCATTATCAATATACGGGTAGTCATAATGGGCATGCAATTTATGTTTTCATGTTTTTCAAAATATAGTATATAAAAATAGAAGACTAATCATAGGGAACAGTAGCTCATCCAAGTAAATAGCCAAGCATATGGTCAAGAGATACATTAAAGTATCTTCAATACAATCAAGGAGGAGTTATATAATAGCGTACCTTTCATCGAGGATTTCGAGTATAATCAACAAATAATAGGTAGACCCTTCGAGTCAGATCCTAAATCATCAAGATAGGATCAAGGGTTAAGATCATTATATTCTGAATGTCATGTTTCAATATTTCAGATTAGGGTTACACTTTCCTATGTCAACCTTAGGGTTGGGTCATTCACTTATAATCAATGTTTCAATATGTCCAACATTATTTCAAGTGTACAATATATTAGAGTGTGAAGAACTTGCCTAGGTTTTCTAGAATAATATGTATTAACCCTAACTTTATGATTATTATACATGTCATCATCACATTTCTAGATCATTATCATGATAACTAACATCATTTGTATTCAAGATTGGATTGATGGGTCAAAATATATCAAGGGTTTTGTAAGATTTGAGATCCATATCAAGATTACTCATTAATCATAAAGATGATAATCAAGATTGAATCAAGTAATTATATCTAGATCACTAATGATTCATTTTCAAAAGTCAACTAGATTGGATCTGCATTTCAAGATAATCATTTGAATCAGATATTAGGTTTTTAAGGAATCATCACTATTGAGCCATTTAATAAATGAAATAAGAAAGAGATCACATATAGGGATATCAATGAGCATCTTTTGGAATCAGGTTTCAAAAGTATTTTTAAATGATCCATTGGATTTTTCTAATCAAAATTGACTATTCACTCGAATTATTTGAAGCTATTATGCATTTATTATGATTAAAATGAGATCTGGATATTTTTCTGAATATTTGTCAAACATAGAGACAATTACCTTATTGGTGAAAAAAAGTGGGTCGTTGATCTACAAATGGATGGCCTGGATTATGCCACATAGGAATAAGCAAATCGTTGGTTCAAGGGTCTAGTGAACTCGATTCATATCTTTAATTTGGTCGGTTCACTCTCCTTGATTAGCTGGTTCAGGCTGGTTTGTTGGACCGGGTCCTTTCTCATCTGGACCAGCGGTTTGGGATTCTTGTCTCCCATCTGTGCAGAGCCTCCCGCAAGTCATGATGATAGGGTGGAGGGCTCGCTGGAGTGGAGGTGGTCTAGGAGTAGGAGGGGAGGATGGAGGATGCGAGAGTGCTGACCAAGTTCGGCTTGGCCTCGCGAACTCAAAGGGAGTCGAGGAAATGAGTGAGGAGGCGAGGAACGAGAACGCCCAAAGGGCCATGTGCAGCGACGCTGATCAGGATAGTAGGAAGGTCGGGGAGGGAAAACAGATGGTTTTGACGCCAAGTTAGTGTGCGAGGTCGAGCTCTGGGCAAGATGTGCATGTCGTGGACCTTGGGGGGGGTCTTTTTATAACATCAGACTAGAGTTAGGACTAGCTTGGGTCCTTACTTTCAGCCATGGCCGCTGGAAGAGAAAGGGAGACGAGGGGAGAGTTTTTCTGGAAAACTAGTGTGTTAACGGTGATCAAAGTAGGGCTGGATGGGTTTGAAATCACGAGGGCTAGATTTTGGCTCGCTTCAATTTCCAAAAACTGGTCAAGAGCAGGAGATCTCTTTTTGGGGTCTTCATTTACTCCTCCCCACAATCAGTAGGAGGTTGAAGACAAGTGTGTGGTGACTAGATCAATATGTGATCCGTGAGAGGCAGATCCAAGGGTGGTGGCTCACCTCAGATCCTTTTCCCCAGTTTGCTGATGTGGCAAAAGGTCAATTAAAAGACAAAACTAAGGGGTTTCAACACATTAACTTCAATAATCCATAGAAAATCGTAGGAATGTCCAAATGTTCTCAAGTTTGGATCACAACTTCACAAAAATGTGGAGAGTATATATAAAAAGTTTGAGGATAATATGATGTATTTTCATGGATCAATTTTTCTTCTTTGGACAAGGTGATGATTTAATCAACTTTAAGGTGTTATAATGTGTATAAAATCCACATTGCTCACCATATTTCAAATTTGAGTACCATTATTGATTATGAAACCAAGAAAACTAAGTTGGGAAAAAGAGTGAGTTTAATGAGTGCAAAATAGTAATTACATCATTATAATGTGAAAATCCTCTTTGTCACATTCTTCCCTCCTAAAAAAGGAATTTTGTCCCCAAAATTCAAAAACATCCTCAAAATTTCGTACTTCCTAAATCCAGATCATATCCTAAAATATTAGACTATTCTCAACTATATAATCAAAATTATATCCTCAAAGTTCAAATAGTCCAATAATCATAATTTGGATTCCACGTCCCAGATCATAACCAACTATGTACCAACGACATTTCATCATCGAGCAATTGAGTATCAAGGTCCTTGCATATATTGTTCACAGTTATCATATGAGACACAAATATGGAAATCATCCTATTGGTCACAAATTTGGAGAGATCATATTTTAGGTTAAACAAATAGAGTCCTTGAATCAAGTGCACAAGGTGACTTTCAATCCCAATAACTCAGGGTCTTTGACTCTACATTGGCCTAGGTGGGGTTATACATCCATGATTTGGGATTTCATATTTCAACATTTTGAGACAACATCATACTTTCAATATCATTATTTCAAGCTCAAAATCAATGGAAAGGTCCCACCCTAGTCCTAATGAGAGCTAAACCCTAAGTCATAAATTGAGAGGGTCAAAATAGTCGTCATTTCAAAAATTTCAAGATTTGGGATTTTGAAGTCATTAGTCGTATATCTAGTATGATCTATAGATCCAAATAATGTGAACATAGGATTTATATTATTATGGATATCTGATAATCGTGAGTCACAATATTATATATCACTATCAAGAGTCGAGATTTTAATCATCAAAAGTTATAGGTGCAGAATTTGATCGTATGTATAATAATTCCAAAGCTAGGGTTTATATTCCTGTTTAGACCTTAGGGGAGATCACTCATCTATATTCAATTTCTAGCAACAATATTCAAGAAATATTTGATCAACATGTCAAAATTTCATTATCATGGTTTCCAAGGTTGATGAATGATCTAGACCTAGGCCTATCTAGGAAGTCAACCCCAAGCTATAGTCAATATTGACATATGTTAAGGTCATTAGTAAATCAATATTCAAGATCGAGTATCAACCATGGGTTTAACCTATTAGGCATAGGTCAACCAATACAAATAGGTTAAAAGGGAATACCTTTCCTAACTCTAAATAATCAATAGGATGAAAACTTAGAGGTAGTCGTAATAGGGATGTGACCTAGGTTAGGGGAGTCATGAGTCAACTACTACCCTAATCTAGCACATTATTTACATTGATCATTATCGATTGAGCTTATTTAAATACAAAGAGTATCAATGATCAAAGCATGTTTTACAAGGTCATAACATCAAAATTCAAGATAATAGGGCAATAATGTCAAGATTTGTATTCCTTTCCTTTCATGATCAAGGTAGTGATAAAATTTGGAAATTGAGGATTTGAACTTGGCATTCGAGGAATTATAGCATAATAGCGCAAAATCTAGCCCATCATCATCATATCAAAATTGAGATTGAAAAAGGCATCAATGGTCAATAGGAAAACTACTTTTTGTATCATAGGTCTTACATCATGATTTTGTGAGTCTCAGACTTAGTCAATTGATAACATAGTCAAGATGTGTATAAAATAGGATATGAGTTTTCTTAGCTATGTTTGAGTTTTAATCAATAATAGGGCAAAATTAGCTTAATCAAATAGGGACATTACCAAAAATAAGGTATAAGGTATAAGTCACCTTATTTCACCATATCAAGATTTAGCTCAACATAGGAAGCATATAGTCAAGTTTTAGCTAATTTGAGTGTTCATGATATTAGGGATCGTACATGAGTATTTGGTTTAAAAATTAATTGATCAAAATCGAGTTTTCAAAATCAGGTCAGATCATGGTATCAACTTTCAAGATTTAGCGATATTCATTTTCCCATGCATAAGCTACCCATAATTGAGACATCATGTGGCAAAATGTAATGAGAAGGACCACATGATGGGATGAGAAGACTACCTAATCTTCATCTACATGGGTGGCTTGGGTAGTCCTCAAAGAAGAGATGAGATGCTAGAAGACACTCTAGGGATTCACAAGAGAACCTTTAGGTCCAGTTTTGGATCAATTAAGGCCAGGTAGAGTGGAAGATCTCAGCCACCGTGAAAATGGATAGGAGAAATTATGTCAGGACCCCGAGCCTAGACACCCCAATTTTCACCATTTTGGACTTTAGGGTTTCTTGGGTGTAAGAGACTTGAGAAATCATTTACTTAAAGTATATGGGAGTGTGTAAGCTCTGATACCAACTGTTACGGAACCGTTCTTACCCCAATCCCAATCCTACTACCTAGATAGTAGAAAAAGGATTGAAGCGCCCGTCCCTGAGTGCCCCAATAAGATCTATCACACTGGCATATACAATAATAAATATAAAACTCAAAAATTGGATAAACAAAGAACAAACTAACCCAATATGGAGATATATCTGATTTATCTTTGTCATCAGAGTGAGTGAGTGCGGAAGCGATCTTATTCAGTATTCCATTTGTATTGCCTAAAATCAAAAAAATCAAGACACAATCATGCAATTGCACGATACGCTATCAAAATCAAGTAAAAAAATTTATAAGAAAATAAGTATACTTGGCAGGACTTATATTCAAAAGAATAACAGGCAATTTGCAAATCCAACATTTATTCGATAAGTTTTTCAAGCAATTCAAGTTTTATTATGAGTTCTCATTATGATGTAATTCGAGAAGCATGCTTATATATTTTGTGTGACTCTATTACCCCAACGTGATGGGGAAGGTCACTAGGCTCCTTTTCACGATAGGAACATAGGAGGCCAATGTATAGGTCCCACCTCCAAATGAGGGGGTTGTTGCACTCAACATCAACATTATCAAAATTATCAATATCATCATCATTATCAATATACGGGCAATCATAATGGGCATGCAATTTATGTTTTCATGTTTTTCAAAATATAGTATAGAAAAACAGAAGACTAATCATAGGGAACAATAGCTCATCCAAGTAAATCGCCAAGCATATAATCAAGAGATACATAAAAGTATTTTCAATACAATCATGCAGGAGTTATATAATAGTGTACCTTTCACCGAGGATTTTGAGTATAATCAACAGATAATAGGTAGACCCTTCGAGTCAGATCCTAAATCATCAAGATAGGATCAAGGGTTAAGATCATGATATTCTGAATGTCATGTTTCAATATTCGAGATTAGGGTTACACTTTCCTATGTCAACCTTAGGGTTGGGTCATTCACTGATAATCAATGTTTCAATATGTCCAACATTATTTCAAGTGTACAATATATTCGAGTGTGAAAAACTTACCTAGGTTTTCTAGGATCATATGTGTTAACCCTAACTTTATGATGATTATACATGTCATCATCACATTTCTAGATCATCATCATGATAACTAACATCATTTGTATTCTAGATTAGATTGATGGATCAAATTCTATCAAGGGTTTTGTAAGATTTGAGATCCATATCAAGATTACTCATTAATCATAAAGATGATAATCAAGATTGAATCAAGTAATTAGATCTAGATCGCTAATGATTCATTTTTCAAAGTCAACTGGATTGGATCTGCATTTCAGGATAATCATTAGAGTCAGATATTAGGTTTTTCAAGAATCATCAGTATTGAGCCATTTAATAAATGAAATAAGAAAGAGATCACATATAGGGATATCAGTGAGAATAGTTTGGAATTAGGTTTCAAAAGTATTTTTAAATGATCCATTGGATTTTTCTGATCACAATTGACTATTTACTCTAATTATTTGAAGCTATTATGCATTTATTATGATTAAAAGGAGATCTGGATATTTTTCTGAATATTTGTCAAACATAGAGACAATTACCTTATTGGCACAAAAAAGAGGGCCGTTGGATCTATAAATGGATGGCCCGGATTGTGCCACATAGGCACAAGCAAATTGCTGGTTCAAGGGGCTAGTGAACTCAGTTTAGATCTTCAATTTGGCTGGTTCACTCTCCTTGATTAGCTGGTTCGGGTTGGTTTGGTTGACCGGGTCCTTTCTCATCTGGACCAGTAGTTTGGGATTCCTATCTCCCTTCCACGTAGAGCCTCCCACAAGTCATGATGGTAGGGCGGAGGGCTCGTCGGAGTGGAGGTGTTCCAGGAGCAGGAGGGGAGGACGGAGGAAGCGAGAGTGACGATCGAGTTCGGCTTGGCCTCGCGAACTCAAAGGGAGTCGAGGACATGAGCGAGGAGGCAAGGAATGAGAATGCCCAAAGGGCCATGTGCAGCGGCACTAATCTAGATAGAGGAAGGTTGGGGAGGGAAAACAGAGGGTGTTGATGCCAAGTTTGCGTGTGAGGTCAAGCTCTAGGCAAGATGTGCATGTCATGGACCTTGGGGGGGTCTTTTTTTAGTATCGGACTAGGGTTAGGACTAGCTTGGGTCCTTGCTTTCAGCCATGGCCACCAGAAGAGAAAGGGAGATGAGGGGAGAGTTTTTCTAGCAAACGGGTGCCTTAACGGTTATCAAAGTAGGGCTGGATGGGTTTGAAATCACGAGGGCTAGATTTTGGCTCGCTTCATTTTCCAAAAATTGGTCAAGAGCGAGAGATCTCGCTTTGGGGTCTTCATTTACTCCTCCCCACAATCAATGGGAGGTTGAAGACAAGTGTGTGGCCGCTGGATCGATCTGTGATCCATGAGAGGCAGATCCAAGGGTGGTGGCTCACCTGGAATGCTTTTCCCCAGATTGCTGACGTGGCAAAAGCTCAATTAAAAGACAAAACTAAGGGTTTTCAACACATTAACTTCAATAATCCATAGAAAATCGTAGGAATGTCCAATTGTTCTCAAATTTGGACCACAACTTCAAAACAATATGGAGAGTATATATAAAAAGTTTGAGGGTAATATGATGGAGTTTGATGGATCAATTTTTCTTCTTTGGACAAGGTGATGATTTAATCAAATTTAAGGTGTTATAATGTGTATAAAATCCACATTGCTCACCATATTTCAAATTTGAGTACCAGTATTGATTATGAAACAAAGGAAACTAAGTTGGGACAAAGAGTGAGTTTAATGAGGGAAAAATACCAATTACATCATTATAATGCGAAAATCCACTTTGTCATAGGAATGTACTTTTCTTGAATGAGTAGAGACAACCTTGAGTTGTTAGGGATGTTTAGGATTGTTTTTAGGCTGCCCAGTAAAAGTGTCGGCATGGGGTTTCTATAGGGCAAATATGCATGCTAACTGAGAGTCAGTTGCCTTTTGGTGAGCTTGTTGGGCAAGAATGATTTCTCCAAAGTGGCTATCCTTTCATCAGTTGAGGGAGGGGGAGTAGTAACATTTTGTGGTAGTTTATGAGGTGGTAGATTGATATTTGAGGAGGAAGGTCCAAGTTTTGAAATTGTTGTTCTTGGTGTGGTCAGTTTTGGTGGTTTCCTTGATGGTTCCTTTAGTTCCCAAAATTCCTTTGATTGTTGTATGGGAAACCAGGTGGTGGTCGATTATTGTTTTGAGGATAGGGAGGCCTATGTTGGGATTGGAATTGGCTTGAGCTTTCAGCACCAGAAGGTTTCCCATATTGGAATCAATGATGGTTTCAAGTTTGATTGGGGTTGTAATAACCTTGGACTGGTATTGTGTGAACAAATTTGAAATCCTCCAATTTTTGTCCTATTTCTGGTTGTATGTTGTTTGGGTAGCTCTCTATAGGTGCCTAGGGATGACTCTAAATGGTCTTATTTTAGAGCAATTAGTTTAAGGCTTTCTACTATGCTTTAGATGTCGAGATCAACTTCATCCTTAGCTAACTTAAGGATCCCACCGACTCCCAATCTAGGTCTTGTTTTAGAAGCACATTTAACAACCTCCCACAAACTAGTTAGTCTTTGGTGCATAAAATTTCCTCCAGATGAGGAATCAAGAAAAAATTTGGTGTCATTGCCAACACTTTGGTAGAAAATTTCTATGAGTTGGGCTTGAGAAATGTCATGATGAGGGCATTTTTAAAGCAGGTCTTTGAACCACTCCTAGGATTCTCCTGGGGACATAGAAAAATGAGTGATTTGTCCCCTAATTTCATAAGTGAGCGAAGGAGGGTAAAATTTTTCAAGGAATTTATTTTATAGGACATACCAAGTTGTAACATGTTCCTCACTCTCCATGGTGTTGTACCAGCCACTAGCTTGGCCTGTGAGAGAATATTTGAACAATCTAAGGCGGATTGCATCTTGAGAGATGTCTGGGAGTTTATTCAAGGAACAAAGGTCAATGAACCTTTGAAGATGATTTTGGAAACTTTCCCCATTGTTACTAGAGAATGGATTTGCTTGGATCATGGTGATCCATTGGGTTTGGATTTCAAATTGTGGGGAAAGGATGTCAAGAGGCACAACAAGATGTTTTGCATAGGCGGTATTGGGAATAGTAAGATCTTTAAATAGTTTTTGCCTTTTTAGCTTCCCTCCTATCAGCCTCTAATGTTTCTTGTTCATCATTGTAGGATGCTCAAAAAGAGCCTTCTCTGGCTGCTTGATCAGTTAAAATGTGATCTCTTTGAGCCACAAGAGCTTGGTTCATCCTATGAGAGATTTCCTCTCTGTCCATCCTAATTTGGTTTTCTTAATTCATCATATAAAAAGAGATAAATACATAGTCATTTCAAAATCTCTATGCGATTTGGTTTTATCATTCTAAATCCCGATTGTCGTGGTCATTTTTGTCAGGATTGACATAAGATCTAATCGAGTAATCACTTCGATAGATCATCGATTTCTAAACCAAAATGGCATCTAATAAGAGTCATCTTTAAAACTTAGTTCGATTCAAAACATGGCAAACGGGCTATTCCCCTTGCCACGATAGACAAACTACTCACTCATGATTGTGGAGTAGAGGGAGGTAGAGGAAGAAAGTATTCTAGCCATAGTCTAGACTTAGAAAGGGATTTAATCCTTAGGATAGAGACTATGAAATGGATGAATCCTTAGTCCCTTGCTCCAAGCTATAGAAGGGGAAGAAGAAGAAGATCTAGATCTAATGTTAATTGAAAGTAAAGGGAAAAAAGAAATATTTAAAATGCACTTAACTTTGAGAATGAAAAAATGATCTTTATTGCTAATCTGAATGCAAAGTATAAGAGAATAATCGCTCTAAATATTTCCATACAAAAGATAATGCATTGCGATGAGGAAGTGCCCCTCATTTTATAGGAGAAGGAATGGGGGTTTACATTTAGGTTTAGGGTAAAGGAGGGTTGGCGGATGCTATTTTGAATTGGATTCGAGCTTCCAACTGACCGGTTGGCAAGGCGAGCTGATCGGTTGGCATGTGGAAGGAGTGAGAGTTTAGGAAGTGAATCAACAACCCTAAGTTTGAGTGGGAGCACCCTTTTGACTCATTCGGCTAGAGTGGAAAACTCTCGATTGGGGTTCTAACTGGACATTTGGCATTTGAATAGTGTGTTATTATTTGGATGTTCAAATAATGTGGTGGTGGCTGAGGGTAGCATCAAGCGAGCGTCTAGGATAATTGAGCTGGCTGTCGAGATGCTTCAACTAAGCGTCTAAGGAGTGAAACACTCGACCTTGACAATCAATCTTGTTGGTTCAGTGAGTGTTGAGACAAATGTGTGGACGGAATGAGTCGATCATCTGGAGTCTAAAATGCTTGGTTGGAGAGCCAACTGATCGGTTTGTGACCGAAATCTGCAAGAATTGAACATTTTTTTTGAGAACATAGCTTAATTGTGATAGAAGGAGGCATATAACACTTTGTTCATTTTCAATGGATAATATTGAGAAATTTCATGTGACAAGACTTAAATGTTGTGCAAAAAGGATGTTGAAATAGCATGAGTCATGAGTATTTTTTCATAATTGAATTGATCTTATTTAAGTGCTTGTTCATGATAATAAATTATTATGGATAAATAAATGAATAGTTCTAAAATTGTATGCCCTAAAAGTCACGTGAATTTTAAATTAGAAAATTATCAAGAATTTTGAGCACATATATTAAAGAAAACATCTTCTAAGGGGGTAGTAAGTGACCTTTTTCTAATATATTGAAATTTATCCAAATGAAGAGGTTTGGTAAAGATATCAGATAATTACTCCTCTATATCAACATGATGGAGAGAAACATTATCCATAGAGATATGATCTCTTAAGAAATAATGTCTAATCTCAATGTGCTTGGCACAACTGTGTAAAATAGGATTATGAGCCAAGTTTATATCACTAGTATTATCACAAAAAATTAGCGTTGAGGAAAATGCAAAGCCATAGTCATTTAAAACTTATTGCATATAAAGCACTTGAGGACAACATGAACCTACAGACACATATTCGACTTCACTACTAGTGTAACATACCGAATTCTAACATTTTGTCTTTTAACCCTCTTTCCCATCTTTTTCTTTCATTTCTATCCTTATTAGAATTTCTATTTAATTAGTGGAATTTATAGTGGTTTAGCGAAAATTTATTCACTAATTATACCAATGGAAGGGTTTATGCAAAATACCTCTCTGAAATCTTATTTAAGGATTTAAAATGTAAAATCACCACTTTAGTAGAACAATGGTATATTAATTTGTGCTAGAAGTGCAAGACCCTAAACCTTGACTAATGTATTAAACAAGCTTAATTACCATAATTAATGCTATAAACCTTAATATAACTTTTTGATATAATTTGAAAACATGAAATGAGCTTAAGTTTCAAATTTGGTTCGATTTGGATGTTGTTTGTGCAAGTTATGCAATTTTAGGTACATTTTGGACTTTTATGCAATTTACCCAATTGGGAGGTTTTCTTTGCAAAGTATCACCTGAATTTTAATTTGTAGATAATCCCTTACCATTATCTATATTTTGAACCATGGGTTACCTGGTTGCACCTTGGTTTGAAGGTGTTTCTCTCCAAGGGCATTATAGGGATTACCCTCTTTATAAATGTGCTTATCATTAAACACTATCAACCAATGGGGTTATTTATTTGAGTTGTCCTCTTGCATGGACATGAAGCCTTATCCTAAGGACAAATGGAAAGTCACATAGACACCTCATGCTTTCCCCCTTCTTTATAAATCCATGACTACCCCTTCCCACTTCCCAATCCAAGAAGCAATCCTCTCTTTCTCTTTCCCACTGCTTAGAGCCTCGTCCCTTCTATGTTTGGCCATGAAGTTATTGTCCCAAGGTAAAATAGGGTGCCTACCTTGGTGAAGAAGGCTCATAGGGTTCCAAATTTCTCTATTTAGGATTTCTTAAGCTCCTCCTTGGTGATTTTGACCAAAACTAGTAAGAATCCTCCTTTCCTTCCCTGTTTTCATGATGTTAGTATTCCTCCCACCTTCTTCCAGGTCAGAACCATGACCTTCCACGGTAAAACTCCACCTAGAACCCTAAAACATCTCATTTCCATGCTCTTTTGTTAGGTTTTGCACCTCTAAAGTAGCGAAGGTGATCTTTGCTCAAGAAAGGAGTTTGTCTTGGAACAACCAAACCTTCTATTCTTGGGATCCTTTCTGTTTGGACCTTCATATATATATATATATATATATATATATATATATATATATATATATATATATATATATATATATATATATATATATATATATATATATACATATATATATATACACATATATATATATATTTGCAATAGATATGTGTCACCTTGAAATTGTTTTGATGGTGATTAGACACATGGTTATGGCCTATACCCCTTGAGTTGTGTGCTTGGTTGATTGGTTTTATTCTTGTTTTATAAATCGGTTTGCATATTGATCCTCTCCCTATCTCTCTCTTTCCATATGTAAATGTATTAAATGCTTTCCTTTATGTGCTCCCCTTGAATGAAACTCGAGGTTTCTCCTTTTCAATGTAATAAGTTAAATAGGAACGAGATAGTTTTTATTTTCTATTATGGCAAAAAGAAGGTGTTCCAAACCAGAAACCGACCAATTTAGAAGACAAACATATCGAATAGAGGACCAAGGAGGACAAATGATAAGAGGAACCAATCAAATGGTGGCCTAACCAATTGGCTGGAGGAGTCTAGACATCACTTGAAACTGAGACCAAATGACTGTATCAAGAGACCAACTGACCAACTTGGAGGCCAACCGATTGGTTCCAAAGTTTGATTGATCAACTCGGACTGGTTCCAGCACAAAATTCTGATATAAATTTTGTACTTATGATGTGGACCTTAGGTAATTTCAATCCCTTGTGGATCCAAGGAATTGCATTAGTGTGGCCATAACCATTACTCATATTTGTGATTTCATTTTTTGTTTGTGGTTATAGCATGTATATGATACATACTATAAGTATGTGGTGATTAGATATGTATATGTATATATATAAACATAAAATCCCTCAATTAAATATTAAATCATAGATTCTACCATTACCAACATGCATGAAGAGCTTGATCAACTTAGCATATGTTATGACAAAGTGTGGTGCACCGTCTATCTCATTGAAGTGTGATGGTAGATATTTAAATCTACCAAAGCATGGTTTATATTCTATCATGTTGGCATTTGGGTCAGGCTTGACTAGGTGACCTTCATGATATTAAATACCTAGAAGCATAAAAATGGATAGAAGGATTTGTGCACACCATTTATTCGAGAGTTGCATTCAGATGCAATTAACAAAAGTTGCTAACCTAAATAGTCAAGTTGTGGGTAATTAACCAAAGCTGACTCATGAATTGATGAATATGTATCTTGTCTCTCTAGAAGTTTGTATGTTGCAATCTTCTGAATTCATAAGTGAGGGTTATTAATTTGAACAAAATATTTTGAGAAATAATTAATTAAAGGCCTAGTTAATATCATCAAATTTATCAAATCAAATTACTCAAAAGTGTTTTGACAAAAAGTTGCAATTTTTCTTTTGTAGAATCTAACGGAAAATAAATCATCTTTGTGGTTAGTTCTTCAGAAGAAAAAACTAAATCAGACAAACTTTCATGAATGGTTCTAGAATGTGAGAAGGGTTCCCAATGATGAGCATAAGCTCTATTTGCAGGATACACCAGTGTCAGAGGAGCTTGCTCCTGGTGTTCCTAGGGCTGAGTGGATGCTTATTGGAAGCATGCCAACAATGCATTAGACATTAATCACCTTATTCTATGTTGTATGAAATATGATTTGTATGAGCTACATGAAGACATGGGAATTCTTGAGATGACAACAAAACTCAAGAATATGAATGAGAAACATGCAAAGCAAGAAAGGTACAATGTCTCAAAGGCGCTCTTTGAGTACAAGATGATAGAAGGAGATCTAGTAGAGCCCCTTGTACACAAAATTATTGGGAACGTGGAACATATAGAGATATTGGGATTCCCTTTGAGTCAAGAGTTGGCCATGACTATGATTTTACAATCATTTCCTAAATCATATAGCCAGTTCATTCAGTGTTACTACTTGTGTAACTTGGCTAAACCACTACTAGAATTACTCGACATGCTGATAAATTTCAAAGCAAGAATAAAGAAGGAAAAAATTGTGATGATGATAAGAAGAGTGAAGTCCAAAGACAAAGACAAGGCCAAGAAGATAATGAGGCTAAGCTAAAGTCAAAGTCTATTGCACTTGAAATGAGGAGAAAGATAAGTGCAAAAGGAATATGCCCTTTGAATTTAAAGAAACAAAGGAAGAAGAAGAAGAAGAAAGAAATAGAGATATCCACTTATGGACCATAGAAGAAGTAAGCTAGAACTGTACAAACCATGGGTTGATACTATTACAGTTGCAATCTATCATTCATGGGCATGTAATAGAATTAGTGAATTTCTATTATGTACCTACCATTGATAAAAACATCATGTATCTCGTATGGAAAAGAATATTATCAATAAATTGATGTTTCATTTATAAGATAAGAACTTTTATGGTGAAGTCCCTGATATCTCATACTTTATATTTGATAATTCTAGAGATAGTTGTACATTCTGAATGACTCCATGACTTAAACAACAAATACATATAGAATTATCCTCTAGAGAGCATAAATGGGAAATGCATTTATAGAATCCATAGTGATGGTTTTCTAGACTCTTTTGGTTATTGAACAAATAGAGATATGTGAGTCTTATTTATTGGGCAGTATAACAAAAGTGTCTTCACTAGATGTAGTTGGAAAGTAACTTTTTTATTAGGGATCATACATACTGATGTGTATAAACCTTTTAGAATAAATTCTATAGGTGGTTACTAGTACCTCATTATATTTATTGATAATCTAAATAGATATAGTAGTTTGTATCTAATAAAATACAAGTATGAATCTCTTCAAGTGGTCGAGGAGATAATGAATGAAGTACTTACCCAACATGGTATAGGTTTTACAACATTGTGATATGATCGATATGGAAAATACTTTAAACCATGAGTTTGAGAACCTTCAGGGAGACACGATAATGTATCATGATGAACTCCACTAGAAACATAATGATAGTGTATTAAAAAAGAATGAATCACACATATTAGTCAAGGCATGATCATCAATAAATCTAGCTACATCCAATTTCCTTTTGGAACATGTTTTACACTAAACAATGTACCATCTAAAATGATTCAAAAGACACCATATGAGATATGGCATGAGAAGTGTCTTGATATGATTTTGTTGAGGATTAGGGATGAAAGATTCTATAAGAAAATAGTTTCTTGAGATTTTTTCGCAAATCACATAAATCCTTGTTATTCGATCGCAGATCTCCCGCCACTATAAGATCAAAATTCAGAGTCACATGAAATAATTCTATTTCACTAGAGGTACAAGAAAGGGTTGGGGCAATCAAGTATTTTGTTGGACACTACTTTATATTTCAACCTGAAAAAAAAATATTTTAATTCCATGATGGCTGCATTGAAGAGGAATCTAATTGCAAAGGAATTAGAGGGATAAAGTAGAACTCGAAAAGTTTGAGACATACAAGGATATATTGAACCTAAAGAGGTATAGTCGGAACAAGGATAATCACAAATTTTTGTAGAATATCAAGTTTCTTATGTGAAACACGAAACTCATGGTTCTAGTAAAATATGCCTTGAGGTTGAAAGATTGGCCCAAGAAGGTGTGAAATGGTCTTAGATGATGAGTCAACTACCTAGAAGCTATTGAGGGACCAAAATCTGAGACATGGCTTGAGGTTGTGAAATCCAAGATGGACTCCATGTACACCAATGAGGTATGACATTGGTGGATCCACCTAAAGGGGTAAGATCCATAAGGTGCATTTGGGTCTTTTAGAAAAGAATGACATGGATGGTAGTGTACAAACCTATATGAGCATATTGGTTGCAAAGATTTCAAACAAGTTTAAGAAATTGAACATAACAAAATTTTCACCAGATGCCATGGATTAATCCACCATGATCATGCTTGTTATTGCATCCTATTACAACTATGAGATTTGGCATATGGATGTTAAAACTGCATTGCTTGACAGAAATTGTTATGAGGATGTGTGTGTGATAGATCTTGAAGGTTTTATAAATCCATTAATGCAAATATAGTTTATAATCTACAAAGGTCAATCTGTGGATTTAATCAAGCATCTCAGAATTGGAATCTTCTATTTGATAAGATAATAAAATAGTTTGACTTTAGTCAAAATAAAGATGAAATATGTGATTACAAGAATTTAGTGGGAGCATATTAATATTCCACATGATCATGGGGAATAATATCCTTATGTTGCACATATTAAAACATGGATAGGAAGCACTTTCTCTATGAAAGGTTTAGGTAAATAATCATATGTGATAGGAATTGAGATCTATATAAATAGATGTAGAAAGATTCTTGACCTAAGAAAGAGAACATACATTGGCAAGTTGTGAAGGGATTCAACATGCGGAACTCAATGAGAGAAAACTTGTCCATGTTCCATGGAGTTAGTTTCTTGGGTGCATAGTGTCCCAAATCTTATGAACAATAAGAACACTTCAATATATGGCATGTACATTCACAATTGGATCTATCATGAATGTAATATTAGGTACTCATCTTGTTGTCTCATATGTATTAGACATGACTAGTGGATATCATTCAAAATGCAATAAAGTCACTAGAATTCCATAAATAACATCCTTAATTACTTGAGAAGTGCTAAAAGGTTTGGTTCCTTGGTTATGCTAATGAGTAAGAGTTGGGTGTAAAGGGTTACACTTATGCAAGATTCTAAAAATATGACAAAGAAAATTAATGATTGCAATCTAAATTTGTGTTTGACCTTAATATAGAACTGTAAGTTGTGAGAGTTCTGCACAAGAGATGATTGTTTAATTCTATAATAGAAGACAAGCACCATGATGTTATGAACACAACAAATGATATTGTATGGATCTAGAAGTTCATTTATATGAACACGTAGGAGGTTCCAAGCATTGATGACACAAGTAGAAATATTATGACAACAATGGAGCGACTAGATAGGCAATGTATTTTAGATATCATACTATGGCACTTCATCACATAAAAGAGGCCATACAATGAGGAGATGTGAAAACTTCAAAAATACTAACTTGAAGCAAACATTTCTAACCCACTACAAAATCACATGTGCAGCTAAAACATGATGGATATGTTAAGATCACTTGGAATAAGATTCGTGGATAATTGGCTCTAAGTGCAAGTGTGAGTCGGTTGGTATGTATGCCTAGAGACAATCATACAATGATTATAATGGGGCACTATTACTTCATTCAATAATGATAAAATTAATTATGTCTATTATGTTTTTCTCAATAATGAGATGATGACAAAGACATTATAGATGTTCAAAGAATGATGTTACTCGATGACATATGTCTTTATGTTGAGGACTTCAACAATGGGATCACATGTATGATAAGAGTACATACATTCTTCTTTTGTCCATAGTCAGATATTACTATGGAAGCAAAATAGACAACACTAATACATAAGACTAGAGTGTGTGTTTGTTGATGACATAATATCATTAATCATGATATATGATATCAAAACAAGCACATAGATACATATTATAAAACAATGTATTAGACAGACCCACCATAAGAGTGATGCATGGGATCATTGAATAGCAGTCAGAATCAACTCTCATAGTGATAGTAGTGATTGTGGTTCTTAGACCTGAAATCACAAAACTCATCACATGTCATTCATTGTACTTTGACATCATTCGACATGGCCTTCCATAAGGGTTTCCATAAAGTTGATGCTTGAATACTCTGTGACACATGGGGATTGACTATCAGTGATGTGGATGGTATTTGTCCCTCCTACTAGATTTGATATCTGGGCTACTTGAAGAGAGACTGAGAAATGTATGACCATACTCATCTAAACAAATATATGATATGTGTGCTCAAATGTATCTCAGACAATCTTCTCTCGTTTAAGGAACATGGATTGAATGTTGAAGAGGATGATGATTACATACCTTGAGTTCAATCTGGATATCAAAGACAAAGGAACCACACGATCAGTGTAATACTAATCACTAATTGTAGGTTGAAGTTGTTCTCCACCTTTACAATTACTTGGGTAGAAAATATGTGTTGCTAGATATCTCTCATTTCTTGTGATGTCATAAGTTAGTTATGAACATTCACTACCAACGTAATTTGGGACCTATAGTGTCACACACATAGAATGCACTTGGAATACGAGTTTACTCATGAATAAGGTTTAAATTGATTACTAAGGCATTTAAGTATTCAAATTGAACAACACTGGTTGTATATTGGACAAGCTGGAAAATGAAACAACCATTTCACAAATGAAACGACCATTTCACAAATGAAACGACCATTTCACAAATGAAACGACCATTTCATGAAATGAAATGGCCATTTCAAAAGTGAAATGGTCGATTCGTCATCTAAGTCACCTGGTTCAATGATCAATATGATTTGATCAATGATTGATGCTAATTTCATGTTGTGCATTAATCGAATAATGAATGTCAATGTGATTGAAAATAGGAAATCTAGTGAACCAACCAGTTCAAGGGTTGAATCCACTACTTCACCATTCTTAGATTCTAGACAATTCACTAAGTTTTTTCTCTATGACTCCCAAATAAATTGAAAACTCAAACCCTGAGCATCCTTATAAAGGGGGGCATACTAGGATTTCAGAAATACACCAACAATCTCTGAAAATTGTTGTCCTCTCTAGTTTTGGTAACCAAGAGAGCTCAAACAACTTTACCCCAAGAGGGAGAGACAATAAGGGAGAGACCACAAGGGAGAGCAAGCCAACTCTAGCACACTGATGTTCAAAGGGATGAATCCTTCTAGTTGACATTGGAGCACAATGTGGAGTTATCGATGGTCTTTGTGGACTACTATAGAGTTGAGGAGACTGTTTCCACTACTAGGAGGACAACAAGCACCACTATCTATGGTGATGTAGCCCCGACAGTTGTCTGTGTGCAACTTGTGAAAGATGAACACCACTACAAGAGTTGTCATTGGACTTGATCCAAGACTAGATATGTCTCTTGCTAACCCTCCTTCCCAATCCATAGTTATTGATATATCCATTGGTCAAGGGAAATATAACTAGAGAAACTTTATTTCTTCTTCCATATCTGACGTCGTGTTTTGCAATAGAAGTGTCCAAGACTTCCTCCCCTATGCTTCATTCCTACCACCCTCTAGTCCGAGATATAGAAATGGGAAAAGAAAATGAAAAATGCAAAAAGAAAATAGGAGTTTTTTCTAAGAAATAGCACTTCAATTAAGAGAAAAAATGATTGCACAAATTTAATAGCTCATATCTCCTTCTAAAGCCCTCTATTCTATTTGCATAATCAGTGGGCTAGAAACACCAAACCTAGCAGACATGCCCC
Source organism: Alisma plantago-aquatica (assembly GCA_963693085.1). Classification (NCBI taxonomy): domain Eukaryota; kingdom Viridiplantae; phylum Streptophyta; class Magnoliopsida; order Alismatales; family Alismataceae; genus Alisma; species Alisma plantago-aquatica. Next base: position 463,631,427 of record OY856410.1, on the reverse strand, counting down.
CATACATAGCTAAGTTTTTCGTTTGGCTTGATTTGAGTGTAAGATTTAATTCATGCAAGTGGCACAACACTCCAAATCAGTTTGACTAATTCCTCACATGAAATGGTTTTAGACAAAGTTGAGATAATGTTGTATGTCTAGCATGAGTTTTGGATGCTCGACCAGTGGAAAAAAAAATGTTTTGTGCTATCAATGCATTTAGATTGCATTAATAGAGAGGGGAGAGGTGGATTTCATGTATGTATTCCTTTTTTTAATTCATTTATATAGTAATCATATTCTTGAGTGCATTTTCCATTTCTTGTTTGATTGTGGAAAAATAAATTTAGTTAGTGAAATTTTTAGGATATGTATGTTTTGATATTGGGTGGTGATGGAGCCTTGAATTGGGTCTCCATCTTGTGTATTTTTGGTTTCCAATCAATGATGATGTTCCATAATTCATGCTTATTCACAAGTAAATGGTTTTATTATCGAATACCCTAATGGATGATTTGTGCATGATTTTTAGATAATTAGATCACTAGTTGATGGAAAGGAGAGGAGAAAGGTAGATTACATGTACTTTCATCACTAATCGATGGAAAGGAGAGAAGGAGGTGGATCTTAGAGCTTCCCCAGTTACGGTAGAATCCAAATTGGGGCGAAGAGAACCCTAACCTATTTGAACTAACCAAGGATCAAATTAGAGAAAAATAGGACCATGGATGGACAAGTTTAAAATTCTTGTGCATAGTTTAATCCCTTAAAATGGCATAGCATTCAGAGATAACCATGCTACTTGAGTTAAAATAATAGGGGAATATGTTATTTCAAAGAAAGTGAATCTGCTAAGTCACCAGATCCAAGCTAGGAAAAATGGTCATGGCAATCCAGGATGAATATGATCATGCTAATCATCACATAGTGGCATCAACTCACTGACTGGATCATGCTCCTTTGAATGATTTGTCCCCTTACTCCTTACCTTATTAGTGGTACACACCAAGTTTGTACCACCCTCATGACACTGTGTTTGTTGTACCCACCACATCCATGCTACCTACCTCATTTTTTCATTTTCACCTAATATTTTGATAGCTCCACCACATCCATTCCCATCCACCACAATTGTTCCTTAGCTAACTACCACAGATGTACAACCTACCGCCGACATGCTACCCACTTAACCCTAGTGATGACCAAAACCACTTTTACCATTCTAGTGCCACTTAATCCTAGACCTTTAGGCCACTATTTGTACATTCATGGAAGATGGGTTTGAAAGTTTGCTCCCTCTATCATTCAAGGCCACCACCTACTCTCACCTAAAACATTTCTTCCATTTCCTTCCAACTACCTCCAAAAAACCTAGTATTTGTGGTTTTGGCTATTCCTTTCTCAATTTCCATCCCATTCCACCTCAAAGGAGGGTGGAGCTCATCCTTGTTGTTGTTGGAGAGGAAGAGGAAGACATCTACTTTGAAACATGGCCATTTATATATTTTCTTATCCCTTTTTCATTTATTTTTACTATGGGTAGCTAAGCCCCTTTGTTGGGTTGTTTGGTGGAAAATGCAAATTTGATACCATGTAGGGAACTTATTAATGCAATAACTTCAATTTTGTAGGAGTGTGATAAATTCATTCTTGTTATCACGTTATACCTCTTCCTATGTTAATTGATGTATGAGAACACCTAAGGTATAGATAGAATGAGAAATAGGAGCGTAGAAGATGAAAAAATCCCTAATTCAAACTAGTGGATCCTTAGCTAGATTCCCTCTTTATCTTCCTTCCCCTCTATTCCACCATCCCTTGGTGTAAGATCTAAGTAGCTAAGTATAATACTCATATGCACTTGGAAAAGAGCATTCAACTGGTTATTAGGAAGGAAAAAAAAGTGAAGAACCCTTCTTCTACACTCCATTCCCAACTCTTTCCACTAAGTATATTAGGATAATCACTCCTAGAAACCTACACTAGTGTGGACTTGATTGGATTTTATCTAATTCCTAGTCAATTGATCCCGATAAGGTTGGGTTGGAGGTTACAAGGACTAGTTCTCTTAAGCACACCTTATGCCATCCATTTCCAACTAGTAGAATAGGACCCCAATCCTCATTACCCTTGGTTGTTTGGTTTTGATAGAACACTTGTTGGATGTGTCTATATTGATATGACCATTAGTACAGTTGATGGTTACATGCACCCAAATGGCGCACTACCTTTAATTGGTTATTAAAACTGAAACTTGCTTTATTGTTTTCTAATATCTCTTATTTATCTAGTTAATTGCCTTGTTGTGCTAATATCATTTGCAAAATACTTTGTTCTTGCGTAGTGATTTTTTTCGTTAGTTTTAATCATTAATATATTAGTTTTTTTAGTTTGCCTTTCTTAGCTGATTTCTTCATTCAGTTGATAATAAGGATTCCTCTTGTTAATGTAGTGTTACTAGCAATCTTATTTTGGTTTCTAGCCAATATTTTGTAGGGTTGATCTTGGTTTAATACTTTAACTCTCTGATTGTGTGCACCCTTAATTTAACTCAAACACCAATTGAACTTTTGAAACCCTACACTTTAAATTATGAACCTAGTGAAACAAATTTAGTTTTATTGTCCCCACTCCCACTGTAGATTCAAAGTCGACTTACCACATTCCTATATTACATCCTACTCATGTCCTTGTGGATCATTTATATAAGAGTGTGTCAACTAGGGTATTTTATTAGCCCTAGTGTGGTGCTGCAACACGCTTTTTGGCATCGTTTTTGTGGATAGTGGCACTAGTCCTACATTTTTTATTTTGACTTTTCATATTGCCTTTAGCATTGTTATTATTTATTCTTTGTGTTGTTGCATTTAAGATTTCAAACTCCAATTTATTGTCAAACATGTAGGTGACAGTGCATATTAGAGAAGGTAATGATAGCTAATCATAATGGAGGATTTCCACCCTACAATAAGGAGCACCAAGAGGATGGACAAGGAGTTCCCCCAAATCATCTCCAAGACAAATTCTTTCCTGGAAATTACATACCAAAAATTGTAACAAGGATTGGTGATATGTTGAGACAAGGCTTATCTATCGTTCTAGCCCGTCTAAAAACGCTTTCGGTCTTCTATGGGTTAGAGAATAAAAATCCTTATTATTATGTTGTACTTTTCTAGAGATGTTCTCAATTTCATAAACTCTGGCACAATCTAATAAGTCCATCCATTTATATATGTTCCACTTCTCTCTAAATGACAAAGACAAGGATTGATATTCACAAATAAAAAATATCATGAATTGGGTAGATACCATGAATACCTTCTTAAAAACATTATATTCAATTGCAAGACTGACAAAAATGCTACATGCTATTGTGAATTTCAGCCAAATCAACCATGAAAAGTCCATGATATTTAGGGAATGTTTCATAAGTTGTTGTGATAATGCCCCTACCATGAGGTTCTTATATGGAAGCTTGTGCAATACTTTTACATTGGGCATCTCAATTAAGCTAAACTGTGGCAGGATTTTTTTGTGGAGCTTCTTTTTATGGCCCAACCTCTTGAAGAATCATGGACTTTGTTTGGGCATTTAGCAAAAATTTAAGGCACCCCACTTCTACTGTGATCTGTGCTTGTGACTATAACATGGATGTGGCACATCTTGCGATATCTTCAACCATCAATGACTAAAATCCTCAGCTGATGAAGATGCTAGCTAAAATGAGTAACTTAATGAAGAATCAAGGGGGAGGTATCTTACGTAACACTATGTGGGTTGGTGATAATCTAGAGGAAGCTAAGTCTCGTCTATCTTATAGAAATCAAGAATATCAATGATTAAGGGAAAGCACAACAAAAAAAAGTTAGAGATATAACTCAATATTTAAAGATAAAATCCTCTCAATGTTGCAAGGATTCAATGAAGTTAATATGTCTATTCAAGTGTAAAATATCAATAAACTCAATAATAGTCTAGATCAACTATCACTTACACTAGCTTTCCATGTGGAGGGTAGAATTCCTTCCCATCCCATAGCAATCTGACCAATACTAGTGGGCTGGTGAGTATTCCTCAAAATTCCAATGTTCCACCACAAGTCCAAATGCAGTCCTCCATCAATGCCAACGCCCACAAAATCCATATGCACTTCCACCACCACAACATCACCAAACTACCAATACCCTCCTAGACCCTAACAACCACCTAACCAGGGGTATGTAAATCCACATCCAACTTCCATCACCCATAAAACCAAAGACCACCTCCACCTCCTCTGGAACAACAACAAGCTCCCCCTTCTCACCATGACCAAGTTTATTCCGTGATAGTTATAAGGACTGGAAGGATTATTGAGAAGCCTAGAATCCAAGAGGGTCATGATACTATGATGAAAAATACTTCTATTGGGACGCTCTCAGATGATCCTATGTTGTCTAGTGTTCCATCTGCAATCCATTTAGGAGTGATGTTCCACTGATTTTGTGATTCCTAGTGTTCCTCCGATGATTTTATGTAATTCCTCAAGTTGGTAATGTTGAGCCAAACAGGGAAAGTGCAAGTGATCTTCATTCCCTTGTCCATTGGATGATCCCTCATCATATTAAAGGATATAAACACACAATGTGGACACTCTTGAGGTCTTTATACAAGTCATGTTGAATATGCCATTCCTTGATGTAATCAAGCAAATACTAACATATGCAAAATTTAACAAGTATATGTGCACATTCAAGACAAAGACAATGGGGAGGATGCCCAAGAAAGTGAATCTTACATATCAAGTGAGATCCATTTTGAAAAATGCTCTTACCTTGAAGAAAAAGTGCCTTGGATCCCCTTGTATCCCTTTTCATATTGATTTCTATCTTATTAAGAAATCTCTAATTGATCTATAGTTTGTTGTAGAAATCAGCCCTTATGGTGTCTATCTTGAATTGGGATTGGGAAAGCTGAGGCCAATTTTACTCTTTATTGGATGTCAATTCATCAATGTGTCAAGGGAATGTTTGATGATGTCTTGGTGATGATTGATAAGAAAATGGCAGTTATATTCCTGCTGGACTTTATTTGTCACACCCTAAACCATTATTAAAATTTAATACATTTTTCATCTGAATAATGCAATTTTGCCAAATTAGTGTAAAAATCACATTTATTTTGTTTTGTGATTGATTAACATGTCATGTACTAATTTTGGTTCAGTGGATAGGATTTGGTTAGACAAAACCCTATACGTGTTGAAATTAGGAGAATTTGCTCTAAAATAGGTTAAAATGGTGAAATTATAGTAAATAAATTTTCTAGACTAATTTTCACTTATTATAAGTGATACTAGGTTACTAATGGACTCTTGAATGAAATTTGAATCAGTGTAATTTTACAGATATTGACTTGGAGGTTAAATTCTTCAGAAGTGCCAAATTATTATTTAGAAACCAAAATTTAAAGGAAAACATCATATATGGATCTATTTCCAATATATCCAAGCTCCTCAAGTAGTCTTGTCAGCTCGATTCTACTTGAAACAACTCAAAACCCATCGTTCTTCTCTAAAATTTCATATTTCAAGGTAGAAAGGTATTAAATAAATGTGAGCGGATGTTTACCTAGGGTTGATCTAGCTTTGATTCATTTGCAAATTCAAGTTGAATCTAGTAATTTGTTTTCTTGAATTCTTAGTTCTTAAAATTTTATTTGGTAATCTTGGTGTGCCCTAAATTTTTTTAAGGTGGAGAAAAAACTCTAATCTATCCATCTTGTCTCTCTGTCTCTCCCTCTCTTTTCTCGTGCTTTCATATAGGGAGGAACCAAGCTAGGGTTTTTGTGGTGATTTTCAACTTTAAAGTTTGGTAGAACTTTTTGTTAAATTTTGAATATCAACCTATTTGAATAGGGATGAGTTATTCACCTACTTATTACTGCAAGGATGAGTGTAATTACACCCATTTAGACATTTAAGTGTGCAATAAACTCAATTTGAGCTATTTGAAGCTAAGCAAGTTCTATTTTAGGGATTTTGGTTGATTTTGTGGTAAAATAGGAATTCAAAAATCATGCTTATTCCATAGAAATATAATGATATGAACCATATTTGAACAAAACTTTAATCAATTTTTATGAAATCTCATATTTTTGTCAACTTTTTCCCTAATTTGGTGGGTTTTCTCCATTTTGAGTGAAAGTGGTCAAAACTTCATTATTATGAGATGAATGTTTCTACAATATTTTTAAATGACTTATATTATAGGAAATTGTTTTTGTTTATGCTAATTTAGATCTATAAATCGAAAATCATTGTGTTTGTTAAAAACAATTTCTTTAGGTTGTTTTGTCAAGATTTTGGTTTAATGAACACAAAGTGAGTGAAAAAAAATCTTGTACACATGCTTTTCACAAATCTAATCCAAAACATTAATTACATGATTGTATGTTCTTTTAGTTTATCCATTTTGACTTAGTGAGCCTCAATTAGGATTTATAAGGAGTATGGCCTATATAGCTAAAAATAATAATTCAAGGGCAACGATTTCAGCTCTATAATACTTATGATGATTTTTAAGAGTTCCAAACACAATATATTGTAGAGGTACCATTGCATCTAGGTTTAGCCTAAATATTCAATAAGGATACACATTATAGAGGGTGTTATCAAATATCTTAATTCCTTTCAACTATGAATATGGGATGATAAAATTCATAGCCATTCCAATTTTATTTATTCAATAATTAGTTTAGCTAGTTCAAGCTATTCTAAATTTTAAATACCAGCAATTCAGTTCAACTCAAATAGATCTGATTAATAATATTGAATATGAAGTCTCAATGGTTTCACAATAGCATAGATCATTTTTGTATATTCAATTATGTTCATATTATTAAGTTGAAGGTGAAATACAATGTTTGAGACTCTATAATTTAGTTTAATTCTTTTCCAAAATACCAAATTTACATAGGATTTTTATAGTACTTTTTATTAGTACAATATAGTGCAGAATATGGAAAGAAAAAGGAATGATTTATTTACAGGATAAAGATAAGAAAAACTCAGTAGTTTCATTGTTTAGTCAAACTAAAGAATCAATTAGACCTTATATTCCCTAAATACCATAGATTCTGTGACGTCCCCAGATTTTCTAAAACTTAATCTGATGTGCGACGTCCAAATTGAAACCCTCACCTCAGCGAGAGTCCCAATTTAAACATCCCACACGAGGCTAAGAAGAAGAAAATCAGAGGAAGTCATAAGGAAACAACAGTAGCACATGTACATGAACAATAATAAAACCATACACACATGTTCACCATTCAACATATAATTACAACATGAATTGTTACAACATTTAATATTACATATTGAACAGCAAACTATACATATACATGTGCTACAACTAAACTACAGGATCTTAAGACAACAGGTCCACCTGTACATCAGCTCGCCACACAACTCTCACTATCCTGGATCTTCAAGAGCATAACCAAAACCTAAACAAAAGATTACATGCGGTACACATCAGCACAATATTTCATGAATATTGTACTGAGTACGCCTACGTGTCTTATTATTTACCCCTCATCATATCTTGGCAATAAGATAAAACTAATATTTGGCAACATTAAACAAAATATAAGAAAAGGTGTATAGTTGCACAAAGATATTTGTTACCAAAAGAGAACACATATTTTAGGCACATTTCCATTATATGTAAACTTGATCAACCACATGCACTATTCTACCAAAGAGATTTAGTGCTCACATGTACTATTCTGCCAAAGAGATTTAGTACTTCACAAATGCACTATTCTGCCAAAGAGATTTAGTGCTCACATGTACTATTCTGCCAAAGAGATTTAGTACTATCACAATGTACTATTCTACCAAAGAGATTTAGTGCTATCATATAATGGACCAGATATCTTATGTTTCATGTGTTCATAGCAATAAGTATGGAGAATCAAGCAACATAGCATACAAGAACAATCATTTCAATCAATACCATATGCCAAGTATTTTACTACTCATATAACATAAGCATATTGTATAATAAGCCAAGTAAGAGGTAATGGCGTACCTTAGATCAAGATATCCTAATCACATATTCCTCATGTCATCTATATCCTTGGTCAACCCTGATTAAGACAAGATCATATACTATCATCAGGTTCTCATCTTATTATATCTCATATTAACCCTAATCGTGTTCATATTAGGGTTTTCTTATCTCATTATGATATCCTCATGATTACTTGTATTCTTATCTTAGGTTTATCTTACTGCTGTCATATTCCAGATTATAATTCATCAAATGGATATACTCATGTGTCACATTATTATGTGAACATATTTAGCATTATGTTATATACATTATTACTTGTCTTATCTTCATCCTTATGTGGGATTTATGTTATTGATGTTATGTTCCAGATTAGGATACATAATCTGAATATCAGGTTCCATATCATTATATATATTAACCGTAGATTACATTATTAACGTATCTAGGATTTTAAACCATGTATTAAAGTCAACTTCATATGACATGGATTTCGTGTATAAAACTGATTTCAGATTTACATATTAGTTTCTAATTACATATATAAAGGTGTTCCATGATTTTCATCACTTATTGAGCATGTATGCATTTATTGCATTATCTCTAGTGATATTAGCCCTAATTAGTCATATTAATCAAATTATATTCTTTTATGCATCAACATGACCATAATTGACATCATATGCATTAAAGACATGGTTATGGACTTACTGACATTTTTCCATAATTTTATGTCATCATTTGATATTTATTACTCATGAACTAAGCCTTTCACAACTAATAAGATATCACTTATATTGGTGCATCAAAAGCATGATATTATCATTTTATTTTGTTCTACTCATTATTCTGAACATTTTGGTACCTTATTTGTATTTTTTTGATGAACAGGCTATTTACTGCGATTTATTGAAAAACTGAGCATTTTCTGATTATTTACCTCATCCGGCCAATCAGATCGCGCCATGTGGCCATTAAGGTTGGCGCAGCTCCTCTGCTTGCTGTGGCTGGCTCAGGGCTGGGTTTGGTCCCGGTTCAGGCTATTCTCTTTTCTTTTTCTTCGCGATCTCATTCTCACAAGATCCATCCGTGTGAACCTGAAACAGAGCTGCCGCCCGCCGTCGTGCAGCCTCTCCCTTCCTCGCATCGGCAGGAGCCTGTGCTCCTCACCATGACCTGGTGCTCCTCTGGACTTCCCACTGCTGAGTCAGCCTATTCTCTTCTCTCCCGCATCGAGCATCCGAAGGCGTCGTTCTCTTCTTCCCCAGAACTGCAGCCATGGCTGCGACTCCAGTGAGCAAACGAATACCACCGGGCCTCGAATCATCTGCTCCAACCGCCACTAGGAAGCACCACACCTCTGATTGCCTCCTTCGCTCTCACTCGTGTTTGGGATCTCCGAGAAACGGACGCCGATGCATCCTGGATCAACGAAGAAGGTTGCTCCCTGGTTCATCGCCTTCTCCTCGGCCACTCTGACCGCTGCAAAGCACTCAACATCTCCCGATCTCTCTCTCTCTCTCTTCTGTGAACTGCCGCTGTCACCTGCATGCGGGTCTGTCTTGCAGCCCTATTGGCTTCGTCTCCGGCGAGTGACACTGCCTGATCTATGTGCCTTCTAGCTCTTTGCGGCTCCTCCCTAGCTCCAATACTCACCGCCGTCACAAGGGATCCCTCCAGGTCGAGGTGGCTCCACCATAGCCTGCTCTCACTGGGGCTGGTCTGATGTTGGACCCGCCTGCTACCCCCTCTTCGGTGCGAGATCAGCAGATATCAGTCGCTGCTCTTCATTGCTGTACCTGATGAGGAATCACACAACTCCACCTCCTTCTCGCTTCTCACCTTCTCTAACATGAGTTGCACTTCTGGACGCCGTCGTGGACAAGCATGGAGTGGCTCCCCCTCTCATTCGCAATCTTAGAGTGCAACACCTACCTGTGCGTCGCGCGTCTCCTTCTCGACGTCGGCCTGCGGTTTTCATGTGGTGATGGAGAGGGCAGGGGGAAACAACCACTACCTCTCTGCTATTTCTAAGCCAATACCACCGATGTAAAGGTCTATTAGTGGCTTTCATCATGGAGAGGTTGAACATCTGATTATCCAGCCACGATCATGGCGTGGGACAGATTGAAGCATGGCGCCTCTGATTGTCTCAACTGCTCATTCGTTTGACTACATCCAAGGGCTATGAAAGGACCCCACTCAACCAATCCATCACAACATACTTGCAACGAAGACTAGGGGTGTGTGACATATCCATTGATTAGAACGTAGACAACTGACTTATATCTTCATCCAAAGCATTATAATGCATCCAATATTTAAACAATTTCGAACCTTAAAAAAAGCTCCCTCTAGGTACATCAAAAAGTTACTAAGTTTTGAACATATATCTTCATCTTAACTCAAACTTCAATCCACTAAAATTTTGGTGCCATAACTCAATTGTTAGACCATTGATATTTAAGGATTCCAAAGGTCCACTCCATCACATCCTACACACCTTAAAAGAAATTTCGTCCTCGAAATTAAATCAAAAACTAGTTCTTCACATCATATACAACTTAAAAGGAATTTCATCCTCGAAATTAAGCCATCTTCCTACTCTGAGAAAAACCAAAGATCTCAAAATCACATACAAGGTACCTCTCCATGTGCAACATATCCAAAAACAAAGCTCCTTACTCATATCTAAACCACTATTAGGAGATTTTAAAACATCTAAGGTAAAACCTCACTTCATAGAAGGCTCAAACAAGGGTTTAGAAGCTCTGGTTATGTCATGACATATCTCGTATGTCAGGGTTGCATCCTTATCTTTATCCATGCATTAGGGTTCCCACATCATATTACCATGTTCTCAAGGAGAACACTGAACTTATCCCATATGTCAAAGTTTCATCAACATCTTATTGAGCAAATTGTTAGAACAAGTTCAACATTAACATGTGCCTTTTAGGAGGGAGTTAACTATAATTAACCCACTTTATCCATCTAGATCATATTAAGGTGTCATAATCATTATGTTGTGCTAGCTATCAAACAATGTCTTCCATATTTGTTAAGCACTCAGATTAACACCTCTTATAGCATGTTTCATTCATATGATCTTATTTCATTACTCGAAATAAATTGATACATTTATTAGTGATTTCATCATAAGATTAACCAACAATTATCACATTATCATCATTATTCGTGTACATGGATAACCATATATGTGTTAACATCTATTAAACGATCTCTAGGTTTCCATCACATCATGTCTACATATCACATCTTGAGATTTGAACACATCCTTACATATATAAATCATGATCGTGCTAAGAAACTTATGTGAGTGGCTCGTAAAACATATATTTATCTATCCCAATTGAGGTTCTCCTATCCCATATCATGAGGGTAGTGCCATGCTCAGTCTCTCTGAGCTAACTCAACTCTACGAGTATCTCATATGCATATACTTTATCTTTCCTCTTAGTCTAGGGTTCTCAGATTACCTCATTGGCACTAGTGATAGCCTTACAAGCTCTAGCCACATAAGCACAAACCAAAACATGCTATGACATACTATTCATAGGTCTTCTACCCATGACACATCTTACCCAAAACTTTCTTATGTACACCACTAGATTCCTATGTGGGAAACCACCAACCCGAGCATGAGGCTTCACAGAACTAACATAGCTACCTCCTCCAGGGTCTTGGGCTCTCTCCCTCACCCGGATGGCAGGTTCTCATATTTCCTTATTCGCATATATATAACCAGCCTCTCTCTGTCTCTAGGGTTTGGTCCTCCCAAGGACATCTAGGGTTCAAGAAGACTATAGGAATCATGCATTAGGAACTCAACTCATTCACTCAGGAGTAGTCTAGTTTAGGACATATCATATCACATATCTCAAAATTATCATATCGTGGAGTTTAGGTTCTCTAACCTTCTCCCAATGGGTCTCACTCTCTCTGGAGTTAACCCTAAAACTGGTCCTAACACTAGAGGTCCTCCTTCGTAAAAGAGATTGAGGCCCATGCTGATTCACACCTTGTCTCAACTTAACATATCTTATCTCATAAAAGCTTATTTACTTGCATCATAAAACCTTATCTCAAATCCTCAAAACATAACTTAAGTCCTCGAAGACAAACATAGATCATCATAAATCATCTTATATCATCTATATAAGACTTACATCATATCATCAAAACTTATATCATCTATTCCGTCTATCATATATTCCAACAAGGCTCTAGACATCTAATCTAGAACTACTCTGTCTTCTAAACTGATGTCATTCACTTTCACTTAGGTTGCATGACCACCTCCTACTCGTACATGTGTGGGGACACATTTTTGTAATACATATACATAATAAAATATTATATAGTTTTTCTCCGATAAAACAAGCGTCCGAGAAAACTATCGAGGTTCGATTCGTTTGGAATCAAAAACCAAATCCATAAAATGAGTGTCCCACACCTAATAGAGAGTCCAGTGTCATGAAAACTAGTGAAAAGGGTGAGAACATGGTGTAGACTAGTGTAGCTACTCTAGACAACGAGCGCCATATGTCTAGGGTTTCTCTTCCTTTTATGTACGTCATTTCCAAATAGTGCAACGTCCCATACCACTGCACTACAGGGAAAGAACGACATCTAAGGACTTGCTATACACAAGCACCAGTCTAGACCTAGTTCTCAGACATCTAGGTGCTAACCTAGAGGCTAGGTCAGATCTAGTCTCTATAAGACGACTAATCTAACCCTAAAAGATTGTTAAGTTCAAGGTTTTCTGGTTTTGAGTTGCATAATGAGCAAATGTCAGGCTTTGCTATTGTTCATGCTCTGATACCACCTGTGACGTCCCCGGATTTTCTAAAACTTAATCTGATGTGCGACGTCCAAATTGAAACCCTCACCTCAGCGAGAGTCCCAATTTAAACATCCCACACGAGGCTAAGAAGAAGAAAATCAGAGGAAGTCATAAGGAAACAACAGTAGCACATGTACATGAACAATAATAAAACCATACACACATGTTCACCATTCAACATATAATTACAACATGAATTGTTACAACATTTGATATTACATATTGAACAGCAAACTATACATATACATGTGCTACAGCTAAACTACAGGATCTTAAGACAACAGGTCCACCTATACATCAGCTCGCCACACAACTCTCACTATCCTGGATCTTCAAGAGCATAACCACAACCTAAACAAAAGATTACATGCGGTACACGTCAGCACAATATTTCATGAATATTGTACTGAGTACGCCTACGTGTCTTATTATTTACCCCTCATCATATCTTGGCAATAAGATAAAACTAATATTTGGCAACATTAAACAAAATATAAGAAAAGGTGTATAGTTGCACAAAGATATTTGTTACCAGAAGAGAACACATATTTTAGGCATATTTCCATTATATGTAAACTTGATCAACCACATGCACTATTCTACCAAAGAGATTTAGTGCTCACATGTACTATTCTGCCAAAGAGATTTAGTACTTCACAAATGCACTATTCTGCCAAAGAGATTTAGTGCTCACATGTACTATTCTGCCAAAGAGATTTAGTACTATCACAATGCACTATTCTACCAAAGAGATTTAGTGCTATCATATAATGGACCAGATATCTTATGTTTCATGTGTTCATAGCAATAAGTATGGAGAATCAAGCAACATAGCATACAAGAACAATCATTTCAATCAATACCATATGCCAAGTATTTTACTACTCATATAACATAAGCATATTGTATAATAAGCCAAGTAAGAGGTAATGGCGTACCTTAGATCAAGATATCCTAATCACATATTCCTCATGTCATCTATATCCTTGGTCAACCCTGATTAAGACAAGATCATATACTATCATCAGGTTCTCATCTTATTATATCTCATATTAACCCTAATCGTGTTCATATTAGGGTTTTCTTATCTCATTATGATATCCTCATGATTACTTGTATTCTTATCTTAGGTTTATCTTACTGCTGTCATATTCCAGATTATAATTCATCAACTGGATATACCCATGTGTCACATTATTATGTGAACATATTTAGCATTATGTTATATACATTATTACTTGTCTTATCTTCATCCTTATGTGGGATTTATGTTATTGATGTTATGTTCCAGATTAGGATACATAATCTGAATGTCAGGTTCCATATCATTATATATATATTAACCGTAGATTACATTATTAACGTATCTAGGATTTTAAACCATGTATTAAAGTCAACTTCATATGACATGGATTTCGTGTATAAAACTGATCTCAGATTTACATATTAGTTTCTAATTACATATATAAAGGTGTTCCATGATTTTCATCACTTATTGAGCATGTATGCATTTATTGCATTATCTCTAGTGATATTAGCCCTAATTAGTCATATTAATCAAATTATATTCTTTTATGCATCAACATGACCATAACTGACATCATATGCATTAAAGACATGGTTATGGACTTACTGACATTTTTCCATAATTTTATGTCATCATTTGATATTTATTACTCATGAACTAAGCCTTTCACAACTAATAAGATATCACTTATATTCGTGCATCAAAAGCATGATATTATCATTTTATTTTGTTCTACTCATTATTCTGAACATTTTGGTACCTTATTTGTATTTTTTTGATGAACAGGCTATTTACTGCGATTTATTGAAAAACTGAGCATTTTATGATTATTTACCTCATCCGGCCAATCAGATCGCGCCATGTGGCCATTAAGGTTGGCGCAGCTCCTCTGCTTGCTGTGGCTGGTTCTGGGCTGGGTTTGGTCCCGGTTCAGGCTGTTCTCTTTTCTTTTTCTTCGCGATCTCGTTCTCACAAGATCCATCCGTGTGAACCTGAAACAGAGCTGCCGCCAGCCGTCGTGCAGCCTCTCCCTTCCTCGCATCGGCAGGAGCCTGTGCTCCTCACCACGACCTGGTGCTCCTCTGGACTTCCCACTGTTGAGTCAGCCTATTCTCTTCTCTCCCGCATCGAGCGTCCGAAGGCGTCGTTCTCTTCTTCCCCAGAACTGCAGCCATGGCTGCGACTCCAGTGAGCAAACGAATACCACCGAGCCTCGAATCATCTGCTCCAACCGCCACTTGGAAGCACCACACCTCTGATTGCCTCCTTCACTCTCACTCGTGTTTGGGATCTCCGAGAAACGGATGCCGATGCATCCTGGATCAACGAAGAAGGTTGCTCCCTGGTTCATCGCCTTCTCCTCGGCCACTCTGACCGCTGCAAAGCACTCAACATCTCCCGATCTCTCTCTCTCTCTCTTCTGTGAACTGCCGCTGTCACCTGCATGCGGGTTTGTCTTGCAGCCCTATTGGCTTCATCTCCGGCGAGTGACACTGCCTGATCTGTGTGCCTTCTAGCTCTTTGCGGCTCCTCCCTAGCTCCAATACTCACCGCCGTCACAAGGGATCCCTCCAGGTCGAGGTGGCTCCACCATAGCCTGTCGTCGCTGGGGCTGGTCTGATGTTGGACCCGCCTGCTACCCCCTCTTCGGTGCGAGATCAGCAGATATCAGTCGCTGCTCTTCATTGTTGTACCTGATGAGGAATCACACAACTCCACCTCCTTCTCGCTTCTCACCTGCTCTAACATGAGTTGCACTTCTGGACGCCGCCGTGGACAAGCATGGAGTGGCTCCCCCTCTCATTCGCAATCTTAGAGTGCAGCACCTGCATGTGCGCCGCGCGTCTCCTTCTCGACGTCGGCCTGCGGTTTTCATGTGGTGATGGAGAGGGCTGGGGGAAACAACCACTACCTCTCTGCTATTTCTAAGCCAATACCACCGATGTAAAGGTCTAGTAGTGGCTTTCATCATGGAGAGGTTGAACATCCGGTTATCCAGCAACGATCATGACGTGGGACAGATTGAAGCATGGCGCCTCTGATTGTCTCAACTGCTCATTCGTTTGACTACATCCAAGGGCTATGAAAGGACCCCACTTAACCAATCCATCACAACATACTCGCAACGAAGACTAGGGGTGTGTGACATATCCATTGATTAGAACGTAGACAACTGACTTATATCTTCATCCAAAGCATTATAATGCATCCAATATTTAAACAATTTCGAACCTTAAAAAAAGCTCCCTCTAGGTACATCAAAAAGTTACTAAGTTTTGAACATATATCTTCATCTTAACTCAAACTTCAATCCACTAAAATTTTGGTGCCATAACTCAATTGTTAGACCATTGATATTTAAGGATTCCAAAGGTCCACTCCATCACATCCTACACACCTTAAAAGAAATTTCGTCCTCGAAATTAAATCAAAAACTAGTTCTTCACATCATATACAACTTAAAAGGAATTTCATCCTCAAAATTAAGCCATCTTCCTACTCTGAGGATAACCAAAGATCTCAAAATCACATACAAGGTACCTCTCCATGTGCAACATATCCAAAAACAAAGCTCCTTACTCATATCTAAACCACTATTAGGAGGTTTTAAAACATCTAAGGTAAAACCTCACTTCATAGAAGGCTCAAACAAGGGTTTAGAAGCTCTGGTTATGTCATGACATATCTCGTATGTCAGGGTTGCATCCTTATCTTTATCCATGCATTAGGGTTCCCACATCATATTACCATGTTCTCAAGGAGATAACTGAAGTTATCCCATATGTCAAAGTTTCATCAACATCTTATTGAGCAAATTGTTAGAACAAGTTCAACATTAACATGTGCCTTTTAGGAGGGAGTTAACTATAATTAACCCACTTTATCCATCTAGATCATATTAAGGTGTCATAATCATTACGTTGTGCTAGCTATCAAACAATGTCTTCCATATTTGTTAAGCACTCAGATTAACACCTCTTATAGCATGTTTCATTCATATGATCTTATTTCATTACTCGAAATAAATTGATACATTTATTAGTGATTTCATCACAAGATTAACCAACAATTATCACATTATCATCATTATTCGTGTACATGGTTAACCATATATGTGTTAACATCTATTAAACGATCTCTAGGTTTCCATCACATCATGTCTACATATCACATCTTGAGATTTGAACACATCCTTACATATATAAATCATGATCGTGCTAAGAAACTTATGTGAGTGGCTCGTAAAACATATATTTATCTATCCCAATTGAGGTTCTCCTATCCCATATCATGAGGGTAGTGCCATGCTCAGTCTCTCTGAGCTAACTCAACTCTACGAGTATCTCATATGCATATACTTTATCTTTCCTCTTAGTCTAGGGTTCTCAGATTACCTCATTGGCACTAGTGATAGCCTTACAAGCTCTAGCCACATAAGCACAAACCAAAACATGCTATGACATACTATTCATAGGTCTTCTACCCATGACACATCTTACCCAAAACTTTCTTATGTACACCACTAGATTCCTATGTGGGAAACCACCAACCCGAGCATGAGGCTTCACAGAACTAACATAGCTACCTCCTCCAGGGTCTTGGGCTCTCTCCCTCACCCGGATGGCAGGTTCTCATATTTCCTTATTCGCATATATATAACCAGCCTCTCTCTGTCTCTAGGGTTTGGTCCTCCCAAGGACATCTAGGGTTCAAGAAGACTATAGGAATCATGCATTAGGAACTCAACTCATTCACTCAGGAGTAGTCTAGTTTAGGACATATCATATCACATATCTCAAAATTATCATATCGTGGAGTTTAGGTTCTCTAACCTTCTCCCAATGGGTCTCACTCTCTCTGGAGTTAACCCTAAAACTGGTCCTAACACTAGAGGTCCTCCTTCGTAAAAGAGATTGAGGCTCATGCTGATTCACACCTTGTCTCAACTTAACATATCTTATCTCATAAAAGCTTATTTACTTGCATCATAAAACCTTATCTCAAATCCTCAAAACATAACTTAAGTCCTCGAAGACAAACATAGATCATCATAAATCATCTTATATCATCTATATAAGACTTACATCATATCATCAAAACTTATATCATCTATTCCGTCTATCATATATTCCAACAAGGCTCTAGACATCTAATCTAGAACTACTCTGTCTTCTAAACTAATGTCATTCACTTTCACTTAGGTTGCATGACCACCTCCTACTCGTACATGTGTGGGGACACATTTTTGTAATACATATACATAATAAAATATTATATAGTTTTTCTAAGATAAAACAAGCATCAGAGAAAACTATCGAGGTTCGATTCGTTTGGAATCAAAAACCAAATCCATAAAATGAGTGTCCCACACCTAATAGAGAGTCCAGTGTCATGAAAACTAGTGAAAAGGGTGAGAACATGGTGTAGACTAGTGTAGCTACTCTAGACAACGAGCGCCATATGTCTAGGGTTTCTCTTCCTTTTATGTACGTCATTTCCAAATAGTGCAACGTCCCATACCGCTGCACTACAGGGAAAGAACGACATCTAAGGACTTGCTATACACAAGCACCAGTCTAGACCTAGTTCTCAGACATCTAGGTGCTAACCTAGAGGCTAGGTCAGATCTAGTCTCTATAAGACGACTTATCTAACCCTAAAAGATTGTTAAGTTCAAGGTTTTCTGGTTTTGAGTTGCATAATGAGCAAATGTCAGGCTTTGCTATTGTTCATGCTCTGATACCACCTGTGACGTCCCCGGATTTTCTAAAACTTAATCTGATGTGCGACGTCCAAATTGAAACCCTCACCTCAGCGAGAGTCCCAATTTAAACATCCCACATGAGGCTAAGAAGAAGAAAATCAGAGGAAGTCATAAGGAAACAACAGTAGCACATGTACATGAACAATAATAAAACCATACACACATGTTCACCATTCAACATATAATTACAACATGAATTGTTACAACATTTGATATTACATATTGAACAGCAAACTATACATATACATGTGCTACAACTAAACTACAGGATCTTAAGACAACAGGTCCACCTGTACATCAGCTCGCCACACAACTCTCACTATCCTGGATCTTCAAGAGCATAACCACAACCTAAACAAAAGATTACATGTGGTACACGTCAGCACAATATTTCATGAATATTGTACTGAGTACGCCTACGTGTCTTATTATTTACCCCTCATCATGTCTTGGCAATAAGATAAAACTAATATTTGGCAACATTAAACAAAATATAAGAAAAGTTGTATAGTTGCACAAAGATATTTGTTACCAGAAGAGAACATATATTTTAGGCACATTTCCATTATATGTAAACTTGATCAACCACATGCACTATTCTACCAAAGAGATTTAGTGCTCACATGTACTATTCTGCCAAAGAGATTTAGTACTTCACAAATGCACTATTCTGCCAAAGAGATTTAGTGCTCACATGTACTATTCTGCCAAAGAGATTTAGTACTATCACAATGCACTATTCTACCAAAGAGATTTAGTGCTATCATATAATGGACCAGATATCTTATGTTTCATGTGTTCATAGCAATAAGTATGGAGAATCAAGCAACATAGCATACAAGAACAATCATTTCAATCAATACCATATGCCAAGTATTTTACTACTCATATAACATAAGCATATTGTATAATAAGCCAAGTAAGAGGTAATGGCGTACCTTAGATCAAGATATCCTAATCACATATTCCTCATGTCATTTATATCCTTGGTCAACCCTGATTAAGACAAGATCATATACTATCATCAGGTTCTCATCTTATTATATCTCATATTAACCCTAATCGTGTTCGTATTAGGGTTTTCTTATCTCATTATGATATCCTCATGATTACTTGTATTCTTATCTTAGGTTTATCTTACTGCTGTCATATTCTACATTATAATTCATCAACTGGATATACTCATGTGTCACATTATTATGTGAACATATTTAGCATTATGTTATATACATTATTACTTGTCTTATCTTCATCCTTATGTGGGATTTATGTTATTGATGTTATGTTCCAGATTAGGATACATAATCTGAATATCAGGTTCCATATCATTATATATATATTAACCCTAGATTACATTATTAACGTATCTAGGATTTTAAACTATGTATTAAAGTCAACTTCATATGACATGGATTTCGTGTATAAAACTGATCTCAGATTTACATATTAGTTTCTAATTACATATATAAAGGTGTTCCATGATTTTCATCACTTATTGAGCATGTATGCATTTATTGCATTATCTCTAGTGATATTAGCCCTAATTAGTCATATTAATCAAATTATATTCTTTTATGCATCAACATGACCATAACTGACATCATATGCATTAAAGACATGGTTATGGACTTACTGACATTTTTCCATAATTTTATGTCATCATTTGATATTTATTACTCATGAACTAAGCCTTTCACATCTAATAAGATATCACTTATATTCGTGCATCAAAAGCATGATATTATCATTTTATTTTGTTCTACTCATTATTCTGAACATTTTGGTACCTTATTTGTATTTTTTTTATGAACAGGCTATTTACTGCGATTTATTGAAAAACTGAGCATTTTCTGATTATTTACCTCATCCGGCCAATCAGATCGCGCCATGTGGCCATTAAGGTTGGCGCAGCTCCTCTGCTTGCTGCGGCTGGTTCTGGGCTGGGTTTGGTCTCGGTTCAGGCTATTCTCTTTTCTTTTTCTTCGCGATCTCGTTCTCACAAGATCCATCCGTGTGAACCTGAAACAGAGCTGCCGCCCGCCGTCGTGCAGCCTCTCCCTTCCTCACATCGGCAGGAGCCTGTGCTCCTCACCACGACCTGGTGCTCCTCTGGACTTCCCATTGCTGAGTCAGCCTATTCTCTTCTCTCCCGCATCGAGCGTCCGAAGGCGTCGTTCTCTTCTTCCCCAGAACTGCAGCCATGGCTGCGACTCCAGTGAGCAAACGAATACCACCGGGCCTCGAATCATCTGCTCCAACCGCCACTAGGAAGCAACACACCTCTGATTGCCTCCTTCGCTCTCACTCGTGTTTGGGATCTCCGAGAAACGGACGCCGATGCATCCTGGATCAACGAAGAAGGTTGCTCCCTGGTTCATCACCTTCTCCTCGGCCACTCTGACCGCTGCAAAGCACTCAACATCTCCCGATCTCTCTCTCTCTCTCTCTTCTGTGAACTGCCGCTGTCACCTGCATGGGGGTCTGTCTTGCAGCCCTATTGGCTTCGTCTCCGGCGAGTGACACTGCCTGATCTGTGTGCCTTCTAGCTCTTTGCGGCTCCTCCCTAGCTCCAATACTCACCGCCGTCACAAGGGATCCCTCCAGGTCGAGGTGGCTCCACCATAGCCTGATGTCGCTGGGGCTGGTCTGATGTTGGACCCGCCTGCTACCCCCTCTTCGGTGCGAGATCAGCAGATATCAGTCGCTGCTCTTCATTGATGTACCTGATGAGGAATCACACAACTCCACCTCCTTCTCGCTTCTCACCTGCTCTAACATGAGTTGCACTTCTGGACGCCGCCGTGGACAAGCATGGAGTGGCTCCCCCTCTCATTCGCAATCTTAGAGTGCGGCACCTGCCTGTGCGCCACGCGTCTCCTTCTCGACGTCGGCCTGCAGTTTTCATGTAGTGATGGAGAGGGCAGGGGGAAACAACCACTACCTCTCTGCTATTTCTAAGCCAATACCACCGATGTAAAGGTCTAGTAGTGGCTTTCATCATGGAGAGGTTGAACATCCGGTTATCCAGCCACGATCATGACGTGGGACAGATTGAAGCATGGCGCCTCTGATTGTCTCAACTGCTCATTCGTTTGACTACATCCAAGGGCTATGAAAGGACCCCACTTAACCAATCCATCACAACATACTCGCAACGAAGACTAGGGGTGTGTGACATATCCATTGATTAGAACGTAGACAACTGACTTATATATCTTCATCCAAAGCATTATAATGCATCCAATATTTAAACAATTTCGAACCTTAAAAAAAGCTCCCTCTAGGTACATCAAAAAGTTACTAAGTTTTGAACATATATCTTCATCTTAACTCAAACTTCAATCCACTAAAATTTTGGTGCCATAAATCAATTGTTAGACCATTGATATTTAAGGATTCCAAAGGTCCACTCCATCACATCCTACACACCTTAAAAGAAATTTCGTCCTCGAAATTAAATCAAAAACTAGTTATTCAAATCATATACAACTTAAAAGGAATTTCATCCTCGAAATTAAGCCATCTTCCTACTCTGAGGAAAACCAAAGATCTCAAAATCACATACAAGGTACCTCTCCATGTGCAACATATCCAAAAACAAAGCTCCTTACTCATATCTAAACCACTATTAGGAGGTTTTAAAACATCTAAGGTAAAACCTCACTTCATAGAAGGCTCAAACAAGGGTTTAGAAGCTCTGGTTATGTCATGACATATCTCGTATGTCAGGGTTGCATCCTTATCTTTATCAACGCATTAGGGTTCCCACATCATATTACCATGTTCTCAAGGAGATAACTGAAGTTATCCCATATGTCAAAGTTTCATCAACATCTTATTGAGCAAATTGTTAGAACAAGTTCAACATTAACATGTGCCTTTTAAGAGGGAGTTAACTATAATTAACCCACTTTATCCATCTAGATCATATTAAGGTGTCATAATCATTACGTTGTGCTAGCTATCAAACAATGTCTTCCATATTTGTTAAGCACTCAGATTAACACCTCTTATAGCATGTTTCATTCATATGATCTTATTTCATTACTCGAAATAAATTGATACATTTATTAGTGATTTCATCACAAGATTAACCAATAATTATCACATTATCATCATTATTCGTGTACATGGTTAACCATATATGTGTTAACATCTATTAAACGATCTCTAGGTTTCCATCACATCATGTCTACATATCACATCTTGAGATTTGAACACATCCTTACATATATAAATCATGATCGTGCTAAGAAACTTATGTGAGTGGCTCGTAAAACATATATTTATCTAGCCCAATTGAGGTTCTCCTGTCCCATATCATGAGGGTAGTGCCATGCTCAGTCTCTCTGAGCTAACTCAACTCTACGAGTATCTCATATGCATATACTTTATCTTTCCTCTTAGTCTAGGGTTCTCAGATTACCTCGTTGGCACTAGTGATAGCCTTACAAGCTCTAGCCACATAAGCACAAACCAAAACATGCTATGACATACTATTCATAGGTCTTCTACCCATGACACATCTTACCCAAAACTTTCTTATGTACACCACTAGATTCCTATGTGGGAAACCACCAACCCGAGCATGAGGCTTCACAGAACTAACATAGCTACCTCCTCCAGGGTCTTGGGCTCTCTCCCTCACCCGGATGGCAGGTTCTCATATTTCCTTATTCGCATATATATAACCAGCCTCTCTCTGTCTCTAGGGTTTGGTCCTCCCAAGGACATCTAGGGTTCAAGAAGACTATAGGAATCATGCATTAGGAACTCAACTCATTCACTCAGGAGTAGTCTAGTTTAGGACATATCATATCACATATCTCAAAATTATCATATCATGGAGTTTAGGTTCTCTAACCTTCTCCCAATGGGTCTCACTCTCTCTGGAGTTAACCCTAAAACTGGTCCTAACACTAGAGGTCCTCCTTCGTAAAAGAGATTGAGGCTCATGCTGATTCACACCTTGTCTCAACTTAACATATCTTATCTCATAAAAGCTTATTTACTTGCATCATAAAACCTTATCTCAAATCCTCAAAACATAACTTAAGTCCTCGAAGACAAACATAGATCATCATAAATCATCTTATATCATCTATATAAGACTTACATCATATCATCAAAACTTATATCATCTATTCCGTCTATCATATATTCCAACAAGGCTCTAGACATCTAATCTAGAACTACTCTGTCTTCTAAACTGATGTCATTCACTTTCACTTAGGTTGCATGACCACCTCCTACTCGTACATGTGTGGGGACACATTTTTGTAATACATATACATAATAAACTATTATATAGTTTTTCTCCGAGAAAACAAGTGTCAGAGAAAACTATCGAGGTTCGATTCGTTTGGAATCAAAAACCAAATCCAGAAAATGAGTGGCCCACACCTAATAGAGAGTCCAATGTCATGAAAACTAGTGAAAAGGGTGAGAACATGGTGTAGACTAGTGTATTATTTTTCTTAATTTGTGTTGGATGACAATAGAATTCCAATTATCTTAGAAAGGACGAGTGTATTATTATTTTTCTTAATTTGTGTTGGATGACAATATGATTCCAATTATCTTAGTAAGGACATTCTTTACTACATAGAATGTTGAAATACATGTGTGTGCATGCACCACGACAGTCTCTTCATTGCATGAAGCCAATTACCTATATGTTAAAGAATGATGCCTGATATGAACCAGGTGACAATATTAAGGATCATTTTCCTTGGTCACCCTCTAAAACCTTGGGATGGTCAAAGCTTACTTCCCTATGATTTACCACTACCATCCTCTAGTGCTAAATACAAGTTCATAAAGTAAAAGAATATTTCATAAGGATGATAAAAGGTTCTACACTAACAACACCGCAATAATGAAAAGAGAAAAATGAGTGATCATATGTTATAGCAATCTAATTGTGACAACCTATCTTTTCTCTCTCCCCTTTGGTACTTTTTCTCCCTCATCAAGTGGATGTCTCACCTAATATGATATCAATTTCATGGTTTGGGTGTGTTAATAACCCAATTTGATCTCTATCTGCTTGATGCTACAATTTGTGACATATTTAGCTCATTAAATTAAGTTTTAAGCTCTTAATATATCCTTCTCTTGCAAATAATATTGGACCTCCAAAATGTGATATACTTGATCTGTAATAAACTTGATGATGTAGAGATTTCAATTTTGAATCTAACGGTACAAAAAGTAGCCTCTATCAGACCTTTGAGTTAAATGTAATGATAAATTCAAGTTGTGCTTTTTAGTTGATTTATTTGAGTTTTGGAGCCTTTTAAAACCAATCTGGGTGTGTGGCTCAAGTGGGAGGGCAACCCCCATTGCCCGACCTACAATCCAAACCCTTTCTATATGGCCATTCTTAACTCTCTGAATCACATATCCAATGATAACGTCCCTCCATCCCACTGCCACAGATTAAGAAACGATCTGAGGGATAGAAATCTATCCCTTATCACCGTACAAGGGCCGGAAGAGGTGGCATTACCACCACCTACACGTAACTTGGGTTCATTAATACACTATTATCCTAACACCTTGGATACAACTAAGAACCCTATTATTTTATCCTTTCTCTCCCCTTTCTTTTCCCTCTCTTTTCCCTCTTTTTTTAGTTGATTTATTCGAGTTTTGGAGCCTTCTGGGCCCAATCTGGGCGCGCGACCCAAGTGGGAGGGTGAACCTATTGGGCTTACTCCTTGGCCACCCTCCAAAACCATAGGGCGACCAAACCTGTTGGGTTTTAGGGGAGATAGACAAGGCAGTGGAAACAAAAATTGTCTTCTCCCCGAACCCAGTCTAAAGGAATCGCGTCAACGTCTATACAGTAGGAAGGATGGTTTGTAGAGACATACCTTGTCCTAAGGCTTGCTCAGCAACATTACCTCACGACTTGCGTGGTCTTCACCTACGGTCTTGGACGGTGTCTGTGCAGCTTCTGGTCTCAACGGGACTGTCAGAATTGACATTTGTCCTCCGAGTGGTAGAAATCCCCCGCCTCTGTAGTAGTCCACACGGACCACCTGGAACTCCGATCACCTTGTTGCACAAGGCACCGAAGGAGTCGTACCCTCCTATCGGCGTACTAGTCACCAACACACTCTCCTGCAACCAGTCACTTTTCTACAATTGTCTTTACCTTGATGTGCCTCCCTAATCGGGTAGCACTTGCTCGGGCTCGCCTGGTTACCACAACCAGAGAGAATGACAACTTTGCAGAGCAACTGGTGTTCTGAGTTGTACTTGAGAAGCCCCCAATACCCCTATATTTATAGGAGGGTCATAGGACAGGGTTCTCTACCCCGGGCAATGAGGGATTAAAACAGGAGTAGAAGGGTTTGAGATTTTCCACAAAACAACCAGTTGAACCGATCGTTTCAAGCATGAAACAGTCGGTTGGGGACCTAAGCCGATCGGTTCACACTGAAACTGATCCGTTGGGGCACCTGAACCGGTCGGTTCATTGCCCTGGTTAGTTCCCGATTGACTTTTCCTATTTTGTTTCGAATTAATCCAAATACCAATCCTTGTTCCAATCAAATTGGACAAGTGAAACGAAGAGAAATATCTTTCCAACCTGACTTTCCCAACTCGCTCGTTTGGACCAGTTGAGCCGATTGGTTCAACCCTTGAACCGGTCGGTTCAGCCTGTCCTAAGCCGATCAGCTCACCAACCTGAGTCGATCGGTTCACCAAGCTGAGCTGATTAGTTCATCATATGAGCCGATCGGTTGGGAGTGAAGACTGTGCAAAATCAGTCAATTGCAGTTTCAATCAATCTGATACTCTAATCAATCGATCCAACACCTTGAACACTATGATATTGAGCTATCAATTGATTGAGTATTTAATTGAACTACTAAACACCTTTAGTAATCAATCTAAACGTCATTTGTAGATAAACTCCTCTTCCAGGTTAAATCCTATGTGTGTGACCCTACATGCCCATTTCACATTGGCAGTGAAAGTCCATAACACTTATGACTTCATAAGCAAAGAGCAGTGCCTAGTCACACATCAGTGCTACCCAAGTGAAATAGAAAGTTGGAGAACAACTTTCAATCCTACAATCTGTGAATGGTGTTATAGTGAATGTATAATTCCTTTGTCACTGATATCCCGAATGAACTCAAGGCATGGAACAGTCATCCTGTCAACATTCATTCACTTTCTTGATCTCAGATTAGATTGGAGGAGATATGTATGAGATCAATATCACATATTGGTTCACACATGCGTGTGCACGCCAATCTCAATCCTACTCATCAAGTGGTCATGGATATCAAACTCCCTCAGGAGGGACAAATCCCATATCTATCACTCACCCCTCAAAAGCCCCATGTGTCAAAGCCACCCAATCATCAACTTTATAACAACACATGTTTTAGGATTGCATTTGATGATGACAAAGTGTACCCAACGACATGTGTTGAGTGTAGTGATTTTAGGTCAAAGAATCACACTCACCACCATCACTGTGAGAACTGATTGTGACTACCCTGTCATGGTTCCATGTGTCAAACTCATGGTGGGTATGTCCGGTACACTTGTTCTCTAACAAGTACCTATGTGTTTGGTTTGATATCTCCATATCATGACTAATGAGAATCTGTCATCAACCAACACCACAATCTAGTCTTGTGTGTCATTGTTGTCTATCTACCTTCCACAATGACATTCGACTAGGGACATAATAAGAATGTACAAATTCTTAGCATCTGTATGATCTCATTATTCAGGTCCTGAACCTAAAAGCAAACGTCATTGAGTATTGTCATTCTCTAGACATTCAATATGTTCTATCATGCTCTCATATTACTGAATCAGAAAGAATTGGAAGCTTTCCTTTGATGTTTGTCAAATCAATCTTAATGTATCCCACCAAAATCCCATGATTGGCTCTTAGGGCATACATACCAACAAAACATTCCTTCCCTATGATTCAACGCTACCATCCTCTAGCACTGAATAAAAAATGATAAAGTAAAAAAATACTTCATAAAGATCATAAAAGGTTCTCCAATAGCACCTGAATAAAGAAAATAAAAAATGAGTGATCATATATAATAGAAATCCATTTGTGACAAACTATCTTTCCTCTCTCTGCTGTCATACTTTTTCTCTCTCATAAAGTGGACATGTCACCTAATATGATATCAATTTCATGGTTTGGGTGTGTTGAAGACCGAATTCGATCTCTATCTACTTGATGTTCCAATTTGTGACATGTTTAGCTCATAAAACTAAATTTTAAGCTCTTAACATATCCTTCTATTACAAACAATATTGGAACTCCAAAATGTGATATAATTGATCCCTACTTTATGATGTAGAGCTTTCAATTTGGAATCTAACAGTGCAAAAATTGCCTCTATCAAACCTCTGAGTTAAATGTAATGATAAATCAAATGTGTGCTTCTTTAGTTGATTTATTTGAGTTTTAGAGCCTTTTAGGCCCAATATGGGCACACAACCCAAGTGGGAGGGAGACCCCCCTTGCCCGACCTACAATCCAAACCCTTTATAAATGGCCATTTTTAAATCTTTAAGTCACAAATCCAATGATATCAACCCTCCATCCCACTTGGCATGGATTGAGAAACGATCTGAGGGCTAGAAAGTTATCCCCTACCTCCATACAAGGGTCGACAGAGGTAGCGCTGCCGTCACCTAACCCTAACTTGGGTTCATAATACACTATTAACCTGATACCTTGGATACAACTAAGAACTCGATTCTTTTTTCCTTGCTATCCCCTTTATATCCCCTCACTTTTCCCTCTCCTATGCATCCTAGAGCTCCCCCTTCCACCTTTCATTCTTATCTCTCATTGAGGGTGCATCCAAAGAGACCTAGATTGGGTGTTTCTCCTCCTCGCCACCTTGGGAAGAAACAAGGATATGAAAGATCTAGAAGAGGAGTGAATAGAGCTCTTTGTAATTTTAAAAATAATTAAACACTCAACCTAAGAAGGAAGGAGGAAATAAGGAAGACACTTCAGTGTAGAGTGGTTCCAACCTTTGAATCAAAGGTTGTCAGTCCACTACCCAATTGTCTCCAATTGGGATTTTGAAAGTTATTAATTTTATTACCTCTCAAGGATGTTACAATAAAATGCAATCACCTTCCTTGAAGTATCCTTCCCTTAGAAGTAGCCTCAAACTCCCTAAAGCAATCTTCTTTGATGTAACTCTTAGCCCTTGGAGTAGCCTTCTCCTCCATGAAGTAGATCTACCACCTTGAGATAGCCTTCACCTATAAATTTCTCCAACATTCCTTGAAGCCTCCTTCTTGAATTAATCTCAATAAATCTTGAAGCCACCTTCTCCACCAAGAAGCAGCTTCAACCAAGCTCCATCAAGCAGCCTCCACAACTTGGAGTAGACAAGGAGCACAAGTAGCTTTATCCTTTGAATAGGAATTGGAAGAAAGGAAGTACACAAATAGATTATTGCACTTTGATCCTATATCAAGTGTTACACCTCTCTAACCACTTAATATGGACGTTTCTATGTGGTGGCTAAGAGGATATGGCTATAGGACACGAATTTGGAGCTTGTAGAACAAGATTGAAAGTGTTGCTTGGTTTTGTTGCTCACTATAATGAATTCTCAAATGTTTCTTGTATTCTTTAAGTGTCCTAAGGCCTCTCCTATTTATAGGAAATCTTTGCAAGTACTTGGGACATTCTAAGGAGTCTCTAGAGTATTCTTAGTGCTTAACTATCTGTTAGGTATACAATAGTTGACTAGCAATGACTAATTTGTTCTTGCTTAAAGGAACAATCCAGAACCCTTCTCGGTTGACAAGTTTGTCGACCGAACTGTGTCTTGTTCGAGCTTTCCTTTGACCGAGCATGGGTTTAAGGCAAATGTGTAGCAACGTATATTTTCAACTCCCAACTACTAACCACTTGGTCTAAAGGCCAAAAGCGTAGGACCGAGGTTTTCTCGGTCGACAACATTTTCGACTGAAACTCAGCCAATAAAAAATTTGACCGAGTATGTCTCGATCGACTAGTTTCTCAACCAAGGATGTCCCTATTTCTGTCTTTTGAATCACCTATTAAGTGTGTGTTTCTATGAATGATAGTGACTTTAAATCTAGGGGGAAACCTAGCTAAGGATTATAAGTGGATAGGAAAGATATCGCACTTGATTTACATGATGTCTAAGTACATGCACATTATATCTTTGTACAAGTATTTACATTTGAGTACAATCATGAACATATGTACAATTAAGCGCATTTGATCTTCAATTTGTGTTAATCTTCAAATTTCCACTTAGTAGAAACTCCTTGTTAACTTGAACATTGAAATACTCAAATAGCATGTTAGATCCACAAGTATGAAATGTTTGTATAAATGAAACAAAGGGCATACTAATGTCAATTTAGCAAACAATCTCCCCCTTTTGAAGATGACAAACATTTCTAAAATATAATCATATAATTTAAATGAGATGAGTTTCATATATGTGATATACCTAAGATGACTAGATTCTCTTTCTCTTATAATGTGTGCTAATATTCCTAAAGGGATATGGAACTGAGTATCCATCTGTTAAGGAAATGTAGCATCAATTAATGTCAATCCAAGAGATCATGAAACTCATTTATTTTATTTCTCCCCCTTTGTCATTTCAAAAAGGTAGCCATAAAATCATTTTAAAATTACTCCCCTTGGAATTGAACACTCCCCCTCAATAGCATACACAAGTTTTAAAGAGAAAACAAAGTCATGAAAGAATTTCCAATGGTATCCACAAGATAACTCTTTATTATCATGAATAAGTGAACAAAAACAAGATCAATGACATTGATGATAAAAGTGATTACATAAGATTCACTACTCACTACATAGGATAACAATGTCACTTGAAAGAGTTCAAGATTGCATCAACTTCATGATCTTTCCCAAGGAATGGAGTATCACCATAATACTTGACAAATGTCTCCCAGTGAAGTGCACCAATCTTTGTGAGAGCATATGCTTCCAGAAATGTAGGTGCCCGAACAAATATGAAGTGAGCAGCTATGACCTCGAGTTGCATGGGTGAGTATTGGGTATTGGAAAGATCATTTGAAGGTGATGGTGGAACTTGGGTGTATTGGATGTAAGGGTTAAAAGGATAAACACTCCTAGGATAGAGTGCATAAGGGAATGTGTTGTA
Source organism: Alisma plantago-aquatica (assembly GCA_963693085.1). NCBI lineage: Eukaryota > Viridiplantae > Streptophyta > Magnoliopsida > Alismatales > Alismataceae > Alisma > Alisma plantago-aquatica. The sequence goes on along the minus strand of OY856410.1, from coordinate 463,600,535 downwards.
AACATTAGGAGATAAAGCTTGCATTCTTTGGTTTATATAAGTCATGGCTTGGTGGTTGTAGTCTAGTTGTCTTCCAAGGTGATGGGTGGCCCCTTTTAGATTGGAAACATCATTGGCTAGATTTTCTATGGATTAACTAGGAGGAGTAGGAGGTGGAGGATTTACTTCAGTGGATGTCTCCTCTTTAGTTCTAGCTCTTTTATGCCCAGAATGAATACCATTTATCAATAGTATTTTGGGTAATTCATTGAGGACGTCTATTTCACTTGTAGTCTAAGTCCTCTAGGTTTTTTTCAAGAGAATATTGGATTATTTGGAAAACAAAATCGGCATAGGGAGGATTTCTAGAAAAGTCCAACATATTGGATAGGATGATGTGAATAAAGTTTATAGGAATTCTTTCAAGTATATCATAGATGAGGCACATCCTAAATTGTAGAAGTTGAATTTTATTGGTATTAAAATAAATGTTATGGGAAATAATTATATTCACTATCCTATCTTCAGGGTTCAAGGATGTAGCATGATAAGTTACCCTATGTCCATGTGATGATGTGTTGGGAAGGAAGATAGCCTTTTTGATATCACCAAGGCTAATGGTGTTATCTTCGGTGGAGAATTTTGATATAGAATTTTTTGTGGTTATGTCTAGAAATTATCCATATCCTTCCGCATATATATGTAGCATTTTAAGAATGTCATTTTTAGAGAAACGAAAGGATAACCATCAACAATGGAAGTGAAATAAAATGGGTCATTGGAGTCCCTAGTAAGGTTAGCATAAAATTTGTCAACAAATTGGGTGGACCAGAATCAAAAGGAGGGGATGAGAAACTCCATCAATTTTTGTACCTTGAAGAGATTGGAGAGGTCGAGAAGAGTGATGAAGTCATTGAGGTCCAGTGTTCAGTGAGGAAGAGGAGACTTTGAGGTGAGATTTAAGTAGTGCTCTCCAGCGGCAACGTCGTTGAAGGGGATGTTGTTGATGACACTCAAGGCTAGAGTAACCATCCGTCCCTTCCTTGTGGCAACTTGCTTCTTCCCACCATGAGCAGAAGAGGAAGCCATCTTCATCAAATACTGGTGGAAGAAGAGCTAGAGATGATAGGGGATGACTGTTTTTGGAGAATAGCTCTAAGAAACACTAGAGAAGTGATGGAGAAGAGAACACTTGAGGTGTGAAGAAAATGGGAAGATTGAGGTGCTTTTTATTGAATAATAGAGAACTACTCAGTGGACAACTCATCGGCTGAGAACCCAACGGTTCTTTGTAAAGGCTATTCAGTCGACATTAGAATTTGAATTTCTAGGCACAAAGGTCGAGGACTCGGTCGAAAATATTTCAATTGAGGGACTTTTCTGGAATAATTCAATCCACGAGGTTTTTAGAGGAATCTCGACTGAGATTTTCGTAATCAACAGAAGGTCCCACCGAAGAAACTCGGTTGAGAAAATTTTCAACTGAGGACTTTCTCGGTCCACTATATTTTTGACCGAATATGATACTATAGTAGGTTTGCACAATTGATTTGAGCTTGTTTAAGTGCATGCTCATGACAATAAATTACTGTTACTAAACAAAGGAATAGTCTAAAATTAATTTCAATAAAAATCACATGAATTTCAAACAAAAAAGTTATCAAGAATTATGAGCACAAATATCAAGGAAAACATCTTCTAGGGGATTAATGAGTAACCTCTTTCTAATATATTGAAATTGATCCAAAAAAAGAGGTTTCATAAAGATATTAACTAATTGTTCTTCTCTATCAACACGATGAAGAGATATATTATTTTTAGAAATGTGATCTCTTTAAAATGATGTGTAATCTCTAAATTCTTGGCATTCATATGTAAAATAAGACTATTTGCCAAGTTTATAGCACTAGTATTATCACAAAAACTTAGAATAGAACAAAAATGTGATGGAGTGGACTTTTGGAATCCTAAATGTCTAATGACATAAGTGAAATCATATGGTTGAGTTATATTAAGAGTTCCAAGCTTTTGTCAAAGTAGGTATGTTGTTTGATGTTGATATTATGATTAAGATCCTTAACTTTATGTCTTTTTGAGGTATTTAATTGGATGATCTAATAGCTGACACTACTACAGAACATGCCTTTGGCGTCGGTTGTTTATGCCCTTTTAGCGACGGTTCTCAAGCGACACCTATGTGGGCACCGCTAAAGGTCGAACTCTTTGGCGTCGATTTTATAACCGACGCCAAAAGGCTTCGCGCCACCGAAAACGCGTCGGTAGGGCAACGATAGGGCACTATCTGCGTCAGTTTGCTACCAAAAAACTGACGCCATATTCCCAGACGCCATGGTCGTGCTACTATAGGCGTCGGTTTTGTACTAATAACCGACGCTTTTTCCACCACGATCGTGCTTTCCTACACGGTCGGGTTGTTTGTCATATTAGGCGGCGGTTTTTATCCAATAACCGACGTTGTAAGCCTTTGATGACGGTGTTCTATAAATAACCGACGCCTATGTTTTATTTTTTATTTATTATCAGTTTGCAGGCCTGCTGTGGCTGGTTAGTAGGATGAGAACCTACAGTTCAGTTTTCTGAACTGTAGGTTTACGACATCCATTGATATCAGCCAACAAACAAGCCACAAACCTGCAAAATCAACAAATATACTTTTCATGCAAGTAGATACATTCAGACATCAATTCAATTCTCACATTCACACATGTAGAAACATTCAAATACATGTAGAAACATTCAGACATGTATAAACATTCAAAAATATTCATTTACAAAATATCATTTAGCATCGCTATCAGCATCCCAATTATATATTACAATCTCCACTGCTTGTATGGCTCTTGCCCATTCATCTCTTACTTCATTTAATACTTCCATTGTATATGGAGCATGTACATCTTTTAAGCATTTACCTATAGTGTGGTCAGTTTTAAACACCTGCAAAGAGAATGATGTATATATAAGTAATAATATAAAAATAAGATTGATATATTTCATACTAACTAATGAGACTATATATAATACCTCATGTATGGTATCGATGTCCAATGCGGCATATTGGATAATCATCTGCATAAATCACATCACATAGTATGTGCATGCCCAGCCGTTGTCTTGTGTAGTGCACTATAAATTTAAACATACAAAATATTTAAAAATACAACTAAGCACAGTTCACATAAATAATATATACATTGGAGTTGGGAACTTACTTTTACGTTCTCCCAAATTATTGGCTGGTTCTTTTTCCTTGGGACCTTTCCTCCAACATTTTTGAATGCATCTAAACCCCTACATGTTAATGTAACATAGTAAATTGCATAATTAAAAAGTAATGTAATAACAGATGTTAACGGATATAAAAATGAAATATTTCTCACCAGAATAATGGCAATCTCATTACGTATCCAATTTTAGTATTCAATGTACTCTCCGTAGGATCTAAATAATAAACAGTGAACGTATTGGGGAGAATAACTAGTAACTCCCAATGCCTGCCGCTAGAGGTAAAAAGGTTAAAAATTAATAACTCAAAATCCACTATAAAAATGTAATTTTCTTAAGTCCAAATTATAAGTAAAGTAAACTTACTCGACATTGAATGGAGCTATTATTACCGTCTTCTTTTGCTGACTAAAAATTGTAAAAGCATCTATACAGTATTTTTGAACATTATCAGGGTCTTTAGCTACCATACTAATCAATGATAGAATCAAAAATCCCACATGGTCAAATGCAAATTGTTTACATTGATTTTCGACTAAGTAGCTGCAAAACATGTATTACGTATGCATTAATATATAAGAAACCAGATCACTGGATCTTACACAAGGTATATGGATGTATAAACAAGATCTCACCTTATCCATGTCTCTATCATTGATGTATTCAGCCAATCATATATAAACAGCTCAATAATATCTTGTATAAATAAAGAGCTTTCATATGATTGACCTGCATAATTTGCTTCTAAAGAAACAATTATAGGGCAATTGTATATTATGTGCCCTTAGCCAACATGCCATTACCCTACAAGCAAGACCTAACGGGTATTTTAGGTCAGTTGGAACCCAATTTGGTAATGCAGGAAGTGGAGGTGGAGGCCTAGGTGCTCTGGGTGTCTTCTTTTTAACCTGTATATATATATTTTCAGATCAATTGACCTCATATATACACATTAACAATCTAAAGTAATGTAAATTTATCTTACAATTTCAGTAGTGTAGACAACATCTGCTTTGGGCCACAATATCACCCCGCCTTCTGCCTCAGCAAGTGTATCAATATCCGAGTGGGCATATGGCAATGTAGCTTCCCTCCAATCGGGAAATACATGTATCGGGTTCACACAAACATAGCACTGTGGCATTGGAGTCCCGTGAAACGTTGCCCCAGGAAGGGATGGGTAAGCTTGTGCCTCTGCAACAACATAGTCTTCCATTCTTAAGCGGCATGGCTTCAATGCCTACAAATTTACGTAAAAAATATTATACATATATACATATCATCTTGAAAACATATCATCTTGAAAAGACTAGCTACAATGTCATAAACAATACTTACAACAGACGTGTTAGGTGGTGGGTCTACAGGATTACTCTCAGTCTGTGCATCAGGAGAAGAGTGGGTCACCATAGGCTAATTGGAAGCCTGAGATGCCTGCCACCGCACCATTTCTTCCTTGACCTTCTCAACAACTATATCATTGACCTTCTTAGCAACTATATCCTCAACTCTCTTATTCTCATATACATGGATAAAAGAAACATTAGCTTCTTATTATTGAATTCCCTTTTGCAGTAACATTCTAAAAAAAGAATAGGTTACCTCTTCTTGTGAAAGTCCCACTATGGGTTTGCGCTGGGATGGCCCAAAGAATGCTTTGATGCCCACACCAGCGCCTGCACCCCTAACATGTCCAGGATGCTCTGGGTTACCCAGAGCAACTGTCAATTCATCCCTTGTGCCCTGAGGGATGAACGTGCCTTGTTTCCTCTTCTCATGCAGCTCCCTCTAATCACCATCAACAGAAATTGCTAAGTTAACACCACAAATAATCAATATTCAAACGATTTCTCTAAGAGTTGTATTTTACCATTTTCGTAGCCGCCTCAGCAGTTACGGGCTTCCTTATTTCACCCTTCTTGTTTTGCCTCCCAACTATCCAGACATCATGGTGAGGCATGGGTGTGGCACATGTAGTCGAGGACTCGTGAGTAGCAGCAGACTCCGCCTGTAGTCTTTGGCGAACGCTTGCATAGCCCTTTGGACCCATAGTGTGGTCATGCACATTCAGTGCATGCCTTGCTTTTTGCGCCTCACTGAGGGCCTAGTTAGTATGCACATTAATGATTTGGTTAGTAGCACTAAATGTTAATCTTGAATAGGTGAATACAACATATATTAATTAAATTGGGAGTGACGCCTAATACCTTGAATTCTTCAGATTTTCTTGAAGAAACAAACGTGTCCCAATCTTCTTTGTCCAAGAATTTCCACTGTTCAAGGGCTGACTTCTTCTTCTTATCACCACATTTTATGTATTCTCTGTTGAGATTTGTCCTATAGTTCCTTATCATCTTTCCAGCACGTTGCATCATGCTTTTATGATGCAGCTTCTCATCCAATGCAAACAAATTTTGTAAAATAGAATTGCTATTAACTAGTATCCAAAAATAGAATTGCAAATAATAGAATTTGTAATCTACAAAATAGAATTGCAAATAATAATAACTCACGCATAAAACCTTCCATATCATGTCTTTCTTCTCCTGAGGAACTTTATGCCAATTATCATACTTAACACCACAATGGCTTCGAGTTACAACCCCAAGATAGTTTACAAAATTATTGCAGTTCACTCCAATTGCATTTCCTCCATTATCAAACTCCACAACCAATCTGGATCCACTGCCACGTAGCGCTATTAACTTCTTCAACAGAGTGATGCCCCTTTTCTTGTTAAGTGTTTGGTGATGCGCATCAAGTTCCTCCAGTGCTTCAGTGGGTACATGTGCATCATCAACCTAAAATTTGACAAAAATAAACACACTGAATTAGCCCAATATAGAAATATGGGATATATGACATAACTAGAAGATAATGAATTTTTATAGAAATACAGGATATGTTTTTAGAACATACATTGGTATCCTCACCATGCTCATCATGGACAGCATGCTCATCATGGACTTCATGCTCATCATGGTCAGCCATCTGAAAATGTCATTAAAAAGGCAAACATTTAGCATTTGTATTAACTAGAAGATAATGAAACATAAAATCTAAAAATGATATTGATATTAAAAAAGCAAACATTTAGCTTCAATAAAAAAATATAAACATGCATGCCTCTAAAATTGTGATCTTTTATCAATTAACAATACTTCATTGTGATCTCTGCGCACATATAAGTCATCATTAGCTTCAATATTTTGTAGAGTTGGCAACCGAACTGAGAATGGACTGGAGTCATCATACTTATCATAGTACTCTTCTTCACCTATAGAATCTTCAATGAACTATCTTTTACCATGAAGAACAACCGACCATTTATCATTTGCAGGATCATTGATATAGACATTTGTTTCACCCGTGATGCCAATATGAATGGTTCACCCTTCTCGCCAATCTTTTCAAAGTTCACTAAAGTGAAACCCAATTCATCCACTATAACTCCTTTGGTGTTATCAACCCAATTACATTTAAAGAGCGGAATTCTGAAATCTATGTAGTCAAACTCCCATATGTCTTCAATGACATCATAATATGACATTTTAGCTTCACGTGGACTCTTATCCTTTGCACTTGCAAAATACATAGTCAACGCTTGAAGAGTGACCCCACTATTTTGGATGACACTCTTATCATCTTGGCGCTTTGTGTAATATGTGAACCCATTAATGTCAAACCCTTCATAAGACATAACATTCGGTTTTGGTTTAAAGGTGAGGCATTTGATAGTTTCCGTAATATCATTTGGTTTTTGAGATAGTTGATGTAAGACTTTATCTTCAAACCACTTAGTAAAAGTCTTGTTATGCTCTCTAACAAGCCACATTGAAATTTCTCGAGGATGTTGTCTCTTGATGAAATTGGTATGTTCCTCGATATAAACACTCATTTCGTCCATGTTGTGTAAAATATACAAGTGACCTTGTTCCAACTGCTCATGGCTGATTACTTTCACCCGTGATCCCGAAATTCCTTTGCCCTCCTCAATATTCTTGTCATTAACAGGAGTGTTATTACCACTCAAAAAGTCATTGCAAAAATCCATAACCTCTCTCGCCACATAACCTTCAATAATACTCCCTTCAGGCTGATAATAGTTTCGAACATCACCATTAAAAATGCTCATGTATCGTTCAAAGGGATACATCCAATGCAAGAAAACTGGTCCCAACATTTTCACTTCCCTAGTCAAGTGGACAACAAGATGTACCATGATATGAAAGAATGAAGGAGGGAAATACATCTCAAGCTGACATAGGGTAACAACCACTTCTCTTTGCAAATTATCGAGAGTATCAGGGTCAATAACTTTGCTGCATAGACTGTTGAAAAAGAAATAAAGTCTGGTGATGGCAAACCTTACATGCTTCGGCAATATAGATCGAATTGCCATAGGCAATATTTCTTGCATTAGAGTGTGACAATTATGAGATTTAAGACCTATCAACTTCAGATCTTTCATTGATACCAATCTACGGATGTTGGATGAGTAACCCTGTGGCACCTTAACATTTACCAAGCATTCACAAAAAGCTTTCTTCTCCTTTCTAGACAATGTGTAACAAGCAGGAGGTAAGTATGTTCTTTTATTACCCATTTCACGTAATTCTGTTAATTCTGACCTTATTCCCATTTCACATAGGTCCAGTCTGGATTTTATCCCATCTTTAGTCTTACATGGTATATTTAATAGAGTACCAATGATTCTATCACAAACATTTTTCTCAACATGCATTACATCGAGATTGGCAGCTCGTTTCTTTCAAGAAGCATTTCTTTCAACAAAGTCAACAATGAAGTGAAGCTTTTGTCGCTCCATCTATTGTTAGCTTTCAACTTATACAATCTCAACACGGCGCTAAGCTTTGTAAACTTAGCACAGCCTATGTATAACAATATCTCAGCATCATGCACAATGTTTATAAAGATAGGAGGTGGATCGGTGTGCTCTACCCTACAACTATCCAGCATCGCATCAACGATGTCTACTAGAACTGGTTCATTCACATCTACATCATCGGAGGCAATTTCTTCTTCCACCCTAGCACTGCTATCGACATCCACTGGTTTCGAGTTTGAAATCTCTCCATGCCAGTGCCATTATGTATAGCCTTGTACAATCCTGTTGCACATGACTTGACTTTTGATTTCATCACCAGTGCTGACTTTCAAATTGTTACCGCAATGCCTACATGGACAGTAGAACCTACCTCCAGGTTCTTTCCTATGTTCCTCGAAAAATCTAATAAACTGATCAACACCAGATATAAACTCTAGGGTGCAGCGATTGCGAATGGACATCCATGATCTATCCATTCTATGATCAAATAGAAAACAAGTATATATTAGGATAAGATTAGGGTCTACAGTTAACAAATACATGTGATGTCATTCTGATATATAATAAATGTGTACCACCTATCAGTGCCCTGCTGGGGACTATCCAAGATTTACCCCTAATGAGTAAATCTTGGATGGGTTTCTAGGCCAACAAACACATGTGATGTCATTCTGAGAACCGTCGCTAAAAGGGCATAAACAACCGACGCCAAAGACATGTTCTGTAGTAGTGAAATGCAGGGTTTCTAGGCCAACAAACACATGTGATGTCATTCTGATATATAATAAATGTGTACCACCTATCCCATCCTTGAACACCTAATCTCACTAGTAAGTGTATAATGTGTATTGGGTTTTCAAGAAAATTTCGGCAGCATTTCGCCGCTGTTCTCTAAGTACATATGTACTTAGAGAACAAATGGGGGAATTCTACCGAAATTTTCTCAAAAACCCAATACACATTATACACTTACATCCTAAGTGAGATTAGGTGTTCAAGAACAGTCCCAAACCGGGGACTATCCAAGATTTACTCCTAATGAGTAAATCTTGGACGGGTTTCTAGGCCAACAAACACAATAATAGATATGTACATGTTAGGGTTTCATCACAATTAATGTTAGGGTTTCATCACAATTGATGTTAGGGTTTCATCAATGTTAGGGTTTAATCAAATCAAATTAGGATGCTAGAATGGACAGGTTTAAATCTTATTTCAACATGCATCAAAATATACTGAATTAGGTCAAACATTAGGATTATAAACACAAATATATGCAAGCAAAAGATTTGTTCATATCCTAGGATTTACATAAAGCATTACATAAAGATTTGTTCATATCCTTACCAACAGCAAGCACGACCGTGGCTGTGTTGGCCTACCACGGTCATGCTGGACAGCACGACCATGGTAGGCCAACACAGCCACGGTTGTGCTTGTTGTTGGTAAGGAGCTACAGAGAAGGAAGAAAAGAGACTAGGGCTACCTGGAGCTAGCGTGGAGAAGAGCGGCAACAGTGGCAGCGAGCAGGCGAAGACCAGATCAAAGTGGCGAGTAGCAGTGGCACCATGAGAAGAGCAGAGCAGATCGGCGAGCAGAAGTGGCAGGAAGCAGAGGTGGCAGTAGGAGAAAGAGGACGCAGTGGCGGCGGCGGCGGCGAGTAGAGCCACACCAACAACAGCGGTGGTGAGCAGCAACGGGGGTCGTCGGGCGATTTTAGGTGAGCGGCGATCACAGTAGAAAACTATCACGATGAAACAGGAAGGAAGGGGAAGAGCCAGGTGATACGGGTCTATTAAGTTTGTCAACAACGTCGGTTATCTGAAAAACTGACGCCTTTTACCTTTAAGCGTCAGTTTATAGTCAAAAACCGACGTCCAATTAGACAATCTTTACCCTAAATTATTTGGCGGGAACCATTATCAGCGTCAGTTATCAAAGGATAACTGACGCCTAAATTGGAACTTTTCACGCAAATTTTCATCTTATATCGGCGTTGGTTAGAAGTTAAAAAACTGACGTTGTATGTGATACTTTGGGGCAAAAAAAATTTCTCTCGAAAATTGGATTTCACGGGCAATTTTAGGCGTCGAATTTGTTTTACCCAGCCGACGCTGAATACAAAGCAGTACCCGTGTCTGGCTGGTCTTCGAATATAGACGTCGGGGTTCCTAAATATCCGACGTTGAATATTATAGGCGTCGGTTTTTTTAAATAACCGACACCCAGAAAAGCAACATTGAATGTTGTTTCTGTAGTAGTGTGAGTTTTGTCACCAAATTTGAGTAGAATGTAGCTCAAGAGGTAGGGAAGCTATGGTTGAAATTTGGTGGCAATTGGATGTTCCTATAGGAAGTTATGAAGGTATGAGATTTGTGAAATAATGTTCATTATTGGTGTTTGATTAGCCTAAGTGTTGATCAGAGGTGGTGTCACACGACCCTTTTATTGGGGGTGGGATATGTGGAGGTTGTATAGCCTTGGATCTCAGATCCAGCAGCTGTGGGATTTGAGAAGGAAGTGTCGTGGATCCTGCTTTGCATGGCCCCCTTCCTAGCCGTTGGATGCACCTTGGACGGCCAGATCCTCATCCCCTACCTCCGACCGATCAGGAGATCGTGGAGCAGTCAGCAATGCCGAGCCCCAAGCATCCCCACATCATGATTGTGGAATGAGGAGAGATTTTGACCAAATAGTTATGCTCGTCTCATATATAGGAGGCCCTCGACCCCTTACTTGTGGTCAGTGATTAAGTGAAGAGGGAGAACGAGCTCTTCGATTCACCGTCTTCTCCACCACAAACTGTAGGTGGCGGCCATGAGTAGAACATGGAGTAAGAGGAGGTTCCGAAGAAAGGAAGGCAGGGGTGAAGAAAGACCAAAGCCAAGGGAGTCCAACCCATCTGCTCCCGTAGTCCCTCATAGAAGTTTTGATGGTGTCCAAAGGGCACTTTGTTGAAGAAGAAGACAGAGCTTGGGGTTCCTAGGATAGGCCTTCTCGTCGATGTTGAAGGGTCTCACGGAGTTGAGGAAGGTGTTGCAAAGCTTTTTGCACTTTCAGACTAGTACAAAGATGAGAAGGGGCTTTTTGCCTCTTTGCCCCACTACAGTCAAGGCCATGCGACGGTGCACCAGTGGAGAATGAGATCCATGACTGACGACCATGGGGTGAGTAGCTGTGGACACCCGAGAGAGGTAGACAAAGCTGATGGAGGCCTTCAGAGCTGACAAGGAGCAATCTGTTGCAGTGGATTGCTCACCGGAGGTCACCTCCGCGGTGGTGCTCGCATAGAATAGAGTCCCACAGACTCCCTGACCGTGCGAGGAAGAGAAGAGGGGAGTGAACCCCAGTTGAGTCGCCCAAAACTAGCCCAGAACCAACCGGCCGTAGTAAGCGAGAAGCAGTGCACCCTAGAGCCACGTGGTTGATCCCCATTGGCCTAAAAAGGTTTAACAAAGATATAGATGACATGATGAATATGTGATTAGGATATCTCTTTGGAAGGTACACCATTACCTCTTGATTTATTATACAATATGCTTGTGTTATATGTGGAGTAAAATACTTGGCATATGATATTGGATGAAATGATTGTTCCTGTATGATATGCTGCATGATTTTCCATACTTATTCCTATTAACACATGAAACATAATATATCTATTCCATTATATCTAAGAACTTCAACTCTTTGGTAGTAAAGTGCTGGAAAACAAGTACTTCAACTCTTTGGTATTAAAGTACTTGGAAGTGATCCAACACTTTGGTAGTATATCACATTGTGAAATGATCCAACTCTTTGGTACTATATCACATTTTGAAATGATCCAACTCTTTGGTAGTAGATAAAAAAAGGCCTTAATACATTCAACTCTCAGGTAGTAAATGCATGGATGATATAATGGAAAATATGCTTAAAATATGTGTTCTCTTTTGTTAATGAACATCTTTGTGCAAGTATATGATTTTCTTATATTTATTTATAACTTCCAAGTATTAGTTTTATCTTATTGCCAAGATATGATGAGAGATATATAAAAGATACGTAGGCATACTCAGTACAATATTCTTGAATATAGTGCTGATGTGTACCACATGTAATCTTTTGTTTAGGTTGTGGTTATGCTCTTGAAGATCCAGGATAGTTGAGAGTTGTGTGGCGAGCTAATTACTGTCTTAAGATCTTGTTGTTTAGTTGTAGTACATGTATATGTATAAGTTTGTTGTTCAATATGTAATAAAAAAATTTGTAACAATTCATGTTGTAATTATATGTTTAGTGGTGAACATGTGTGTATGGTTTTATTATTGTTCATGTACATGTGCTTATGTTGTTTCCTTCTGACCTCCTCTGATTTTCTTCTTCTTATCCTAGTGTGTGGTGTTTAAATTAGGATTCTCGCTGAGGTGACAGTTTCAATTTGGATGTCACACATCAGATTAAGTTTTAGAAAATCTGGGGACATCACAAAAATGCAAAGCCATAGTCATTCAAAACTTGTTACATATAGAGTACTTGAGCACGCACGAGCCAGCAACCACATATTCAGCTTCAATGGTAGATAATACAAGTATATTTTGTTTCATACTAAACCAAGATACTAAGGCTCTTCCTAGTAATAAACAACCACCACTTGTGCTCTTTCAATCAAGTCGACAACCAACATAATTGACATCAGTGTAAGCTTTTAAATCCAAAGATTGACCTTTAGGATACCACAAATCATAGTCGATAGTGTCAGTGAGATATATTAAAATTCTTCTAACGGATTGAAAATGAGAATGCATTGGTTTTGATTGAAATCTAGTGTAAAGTCCAATGCAAAACATGATATCTAGTCTAGAAGCAGTCAAATATAGTTAGCTACCAATCTTGAACCCTATACAAGGAGTCATCAATGGGTTCACCGTCTCCATCCTTATAAATTTTAGGATAAGTGGCCATGGGTGTAGTATCATGTTAGAAATTTTCCATAAAAAGTCATTTTAATAATTCCTTGGTGTAGTTCTCTTGGCTTAAGAAAATTCTAGCGGGCGTTTATTTTATTTGACTCTTTCATACCAATTTTTTGGTGCTTGTTTTAGACCTTAAAGAGGATTCTTAGGTTTATAGACATGGTCAAGCTTGTTAGGAACCTCAAAATCAGTAGGTTAAGTAACATAGACTTCCTCTTCTATGATTCCATTTTAAAAGGCACTTTTTACATCTATTTGAAATAGTTTGATGTCTTTATGGGTAGATAGAGCTAATAACATTCTAATAGCTTCAAGTCTAGTCATAGGTACATAGGTTTCATCAAATACATATCTTCTTGTTGGTTATATCCTTGAGCAACCAACCAAGATTTGTTTAGAACTACTTCCCCAACTTCATTAAGTTTGTTTTGAAAAGCCCATTTAGTTCGCATGATGGTTTTGTCTTGTGGTCTAGGAACTAAGTTCCATATGTTGTTTTTAGTAAACTGGTTTAATTCTTCTTGCATATCCATTATACAATTCTCATCTTTTCAAGCTTCATTACCTTTTCAGGTTCAACAATTGATACAAAGGCCATGTTTGCAACATTTCTAAATGATGATCGAGTTTTTATTTTATTAAAAGGATTTTCTATGATTAGATCTTAAGGATGGTCCTTGATTAGTCTAGGAATAGGTTGTTGTGTTGTTGTGCCTCATTATCATGTTGTTCAATTTCATAATTTTAATCATCTTTTGTGGATATGGTTAGGTCCTTAATTTGACGAGTAATATCATTAATTTCATTTTCAGCACTTTGTGTTGTCATTTCATGAAATGTGATATGAATTGATTCCTCAACTTTTATAGAGATAGTATTGTAGATTCTAAATGCCTTTCAAGAAGATGAATATCCTAAGAAGAATCCTTTGTGTGATTTGAGGTCAAATTTATCTCTATCAACCTTTGTATTTAAGATGTAATAAGGTGTACCAAAGGTAAGAAAGTAGTCAACTCTTGGTTTTTTGTTGAAGATAAGTTTGTAAGGAGTTTTCTTAAGATGAGAGTGGATTGTTACCCGATTTAATACATAGAATGTTGTATTTTCTGCTTCACCCCAGAAGGTTTTAGGTGTATTATGTTCAAGTAACATTGTTCTAGACATTTCTTATAAAGACCGATTTTTCCTTTCTACTATCCCATTTTGTTGTGGGGTTCTTAGAGAGGAAAAATTATGAGTGTACCCTTGGGATGTACAAAATTCTTCAAAGATGTGATTTTTAAATTCCCCACCATGAGCACTCCTAGTGGTGCATATTTTGTTGTGTAGTTGATTTTCAATTTTAGAACAAAATTGAATGAATATTCTAATTGTATCAATTTAGTTGAAAGAAAATGAACCTATGTATATCTACTATAATCGTCAACAATAACAAAGAAATATCTTTTACCACCAATAGATTGAGTTCTCATGGGGCCAAACAAATCCATATGAATGAGTTCCAATGATCTAGTAGTACTAAGAAAGTTTTTTATTTGAAAGAAGTTTTAATTTTCTTGCCTAGAGTCCATGGTTCACAATTTTCAAGTTTATCAAAAGAAAGTTTATGTAAACCACAGACAAGATTATATTTAATCAACTTTTTGATAACATGTGAGATTCCATTACCTAATTTTCTATGCCATAATTGTAAAGGTTCATCATTTGCAAGATGACATTTTCCAACAACAGGTTGCATAGAATTAGGTCTAAGTGTGTGTGTGTGTGTATATATATATATATATATATATATATATATATATATATATATATATATATATATATATATTGGTAACCAGGAGACTTGTAAGGCTTTCGCTGAGTCCAACAAGGGGAGCTCAGCTCCGTCCCGTAAGAAGCATAGCCCATTATGTTGCACAGAGGTCGACTGCGCTATGGGAGAAACAATTCCGAACATCACCACCAGGGGGGATTCGAACCTGGGACCCTTCGTGAGGGGCCACGTACTGCGGCCACCCGAGCTACTGCTCGCCGACAGTCTAAGTATATATAGATTTCCTATTCCTTTTCCTTCATAAACAAAATCATCAGTGTTCTCTATGAGTATCTTGCAGCAATATTTGTTAGATAGAACATCATTGCCACTATCACATAACTGAATAACACTAATCAAGTTGTGATGCAATCCATCAACAAGTAAGACATTTTTAATTTGAAGATTTGTACCAATATTACCTATTCCAATAATTTTAACTTTGGTGATATCTCCAAATGTGATTGTACCACTCTTCTTTTCTAGTCATATGTTTTGAACAACCACTATCAACCACCCAATCCTGCAAAATACTTAGATTTTAGTACTTACCCATCTGGTGGTCCTTTTGGTTAAGAACATTAATTAAAATGTTTCATATTTTATAATATCTTATTATGAAGAGTTTTTTGTAGGTTTACAACAACAAAGTTAAATATAGACATATTTTTATTATTTCAATAATAGTTTCTTCAAAGAACTATCCTTGGTCAAAGATTTCATCGATCGAAAGTTTTCTTGGTTGAAATAATTGTCGACCGAGAGGATTTGTCAAAAAATGCAAATTTTGAAAGAACTCTCTTTGGTTGATTATTTCTTCAATCGAAAGAGGTCTCAGTCAAGAACTTTTTTGACTGAGATGAAGTTATGTGTGTTTCCAATCAAATCATACAAAAATATGCAAGTTAAAGTTTATTTTAGTTGAGATAAGACGGTATGGATTTCAAACTAAAGTTTAGGTCAAATCTCAACTAAATGTTCCATGTTTTTAAGTTTGTGGTTTTGGAACCCAAACTAAATGTTTATCCTTATTTTTCTTATAAGTGCATGAGAATGAATAATGTTTAACTCGTAACCAGTAATAACAACAAATGAAATCAATTTTATTTCTCTTTTTAACATTATAGTCACGTGCTTGATTATTTTTAGGAACATATATGACTATTGTCTTGGGTACTTGTGTCTTTCTAGATTTAGGTTTCTGATAGTTTTATCTTTGAGTACATATCCTAGTCATCTTCTTCCAATTTGACTAGTTGAGTTTTCTAGGATTTTATCAAGAAAGTCATTCTTTTTCAAGCTACTAATATCTTTTTGCGACTTAGCAATTTTATCCATTTTCATTTTAATGTCTAACTTTGCTTGATCTAAACTAGATAACAAGCTACCTCCGTCTTTAAAAATAACAGTCTGTGGTTGTTGGCCTTTGTTTGTGTATAGCATGCTATACGGTCTTTTGGCAATACTATTTACCTATTTCCAAAAAAAAATGAGCACATAGAATAGGTTGAGATTCAAGGTCATTTTTTGTAAGCAATTAAACCTTTTCTTGGAAAAGAAAATTATAGTTTGTTTCTGTAGAAAACTACTTGATATAATGATCATTGATGGAGGATTTGAAAGTATCTCTTTTAGATATTAGACTTTCATTTTTAGAAGAAAGCATATATAATTTAGCATTCAAATCATCATATGTTTTTATTAGATTCTTCAATTTCTTTTTACAATCAACATATTTATCATGCATTTTTTGAAGACTAGTAACTAATTCTTCTTTAGATAGTTCAAGAATGCTTAGCTCACTTGATCTTCATTTTGATCTTCCTTATCCATGAGGCATTCCATTTATTCCTCTCCACTTTCACTATCATCACTTGATTCATCCCAAGCAGCTTTGTAAGCTTTATCTCCCTTGTCTTACTACTTAAAGGAAGATTTCTTCCCTTTTTTGATCTTAGGACATTCATTATTTACATGTCCTTTTTTGCTGCATTCAAAGAACCTAAGGGAATAAGAGGAAGAAGCACTAGAATTTTTGTTAGATTTATACCTTCTATATTTCTTACCATTTACAATGAGTGCATCTTCTTCATCATCTCCTTCACTTGTTTCATCAATTTCTTGAATGATGATTTTTTATTGAGCCTTTATTGTAGCTTTTAAGGAAATGTCCTTCCTTTTCCTTTTCGAGTTTCAACTTCCAATATTTCTTCTTATTCATCAAGGGTGACTTCATGAGTCTCTAGATTGCCAATGAGATGCTTCGTTCACATTGTGGTGAGATCATTAGCTTCTTCAATGGTCGTCACCATTGGCTTGTATTTTGGAGGTAAAGATCTAAGGATCTTGGACACCTGATATTCTTCACTTATACACTTACCTAACGTAGTCAAACTGTTAACAATAGAAGAAAATCTTGCATATTTCACTAATGCATTCATCAGGTTGCATACAAAATTGTTCAAACTTTTGTTTAAGCATGTTAATTTTGGTATTTTTAACTTGGGTGGTACCTTCATTTGTTATTGAAAGTTTATTCCATATATCATAAGTCATATCACATGAAGATATCCTATTAAACTCACTTACATAAATAGAACAATATAGTATGCTTACCACTTTTGCATTTAATTGAACTTATTTTACCGTATTGGGATCCCATGTTGCATATTTAGTTGTGGGAAGTACATAAGGTGAAGACACCATCCTCTAGATCTCTAAGCTAATCTCTTGGAAATAGAATTGCATTCTTCTTTTCCAATAGGCATAGTTGCTTCCATCAAATGGTGGTGGGCGAGTCACATGAGTCCCTTCAAGGTTGAGGTTGCCAAGCATGTTGTCATGCATTCTTCAAGACTTGTTAGGGCTCCTTGAGGACATTCTTTGACACCAATTGAAATATATAGACGGGGTGAATAGAGCTTTTTGTAAATTTGAAAAATAATTAAACACTCAATCAAAGAAGGATGAGGAAACAAGGAAGACACTTCAGTGTAGAGTGGTTCCAACCTTTGAATCTAAGGTTTTCAGTCCACTACCCAATTGTCTCTGTAACAGTTGGACCCACTGCCCAAGGCTCTAGTAGAGTTTTAGGAATGAAAACTATCCCCAAAGACCACCACTAGCCTTAACTGCGCTCTTTGTCCTCACTCACGCACATGCCAGGATCAACTTCCTGATAGGTCACCCATCCCAATACTACTCCTAGCTGAGCACGCTTAACTATGGAGTTCTTAGTGATGGGCTCCTGAAAAAGGAGATGCACCTTGGTGATATAGGTAGTCCAATCATTCCTTTTAAGACCATGTTATCTGAGGCCTCAAATCCTGGGATGTTACAATCTCCCCCACTTAGACTCTTGACGTCCTCATCAAGGCTTAACTATAAGGCCCTATAACCTCTTCCCCATTTCAGTGTAGACCCACAATGGCCCATGGACACCCAACTCCTGATCATGGAATACCAGCACAAGGGTGGCTACGTCAACTATGGACAACCCTTTCCTACATGCCTGGACAGTACGGCTCATAGAATGGCATGCCATGCCCAAGTGAGCCCCACATGCTGGAGGGATTATGGCTCTAATACCATTTGTAATGCCCAGGCCCACTTCCAAAGGCTCTAATAGAGTTTCAGGAATGACAACTGTCCCCACAGACCACCACTAGTCTTAACTACGTGCTTTGTCCTCACTCACGCACATTCCAGGATCAACTTCCTGACAGGTCACCCATAGCAGTACTACTCCAAGTTGAGCACGCTTAACTATGGAGTTCTTAGTGATGGGCTCCCAGATAAGGAGGTGCACCTTGGTGATATGGGTAGTCCAATCATTGCTTATATGATCATGTTATCTGAGGCCTCAAATCCTAGGTTTTACAGTCTCCAAAGGGGATTTTAAAAGTGATTAATTTTATTTACCTCTCAAGGATGTTACAATAAAATACAACCAGCTTCCTTGAATTATACGTCTCTTAGAAGTAGCCTTAACCTACTTGAAGCAATCTTATTCAAAGTAACTCCAAGCCCTTGGAGCATCCTTCTCCTCCTTGAAGTAGCTCCACCACCTTGAGATAGCCTACAACTAGAAGCAACTCTAACTTCCCCGGAAGCTGCCTTCTTGAAGTAATCTTAAGAAATCTTGAAGCAGCCTTCTCCACTAACAAGTAGCTTCAACCAAGCTCCCACTAGTAGCCTCCACAACTCGGAGTAGTCAAGAAGAACAAGTAGCTTTAATTTGTGAATTGGGTTGGAAGAAAGGAAGTACACTAGTATAGTATTGTGCTTTGATCCTATATCAAGCGTTAAACCTCTCAAACCACTTAAGATGGACGTTTCTATGTGGTGGCTAAGAGGCTATGGATATAGGACACAAATTAGGAGCTTCTAGAACAAGATGGAAAGTGTTGCTTGGCTTTGCTGCTCACTAGAATGGATTCTAAAATGTAGCTTGTGTGCTTTACGTGTCCAAAGGCCTCTCCTATTTATAAGAATGGTTTGCAAGTACATAGGATGTTCCAGGGAGTCTCTAGAGTGTTCTTAGTGCTTACTAGCCACCAGGTATATAATAGTTGGATAGAAATGGCTAATTTGTCTGCGCTTAAAAGAACATTCTATAACCTTGCTCGATTGACAAGTTTGTTGACTGAACTGTGTCTCGATCGAGATTTTCATTGAATGAGTTTGGGTTTAAGGAAAATGTGTAGCAATGTCTATTTTCAACTCCCAACTACTAACCACTTGGTATAATAGTCACAAGCTTAGGACCAAGGTTAGCTCAGTCGACAACATTTTTGACCGAAATCCATTTTATAGCACAAATGTGTAAGGTTTTGAATTGTTCTTAGATGTTCAACTGAGGTGGTTCTCAGTCGACAAAAACTTAGACCAAGTGTGTCTAAGTCGGATAGTTTCTTGATCCAGGGTGTCCTATTTCTGTCTTTTGAATCACCTATTAAGTGTGTGTTTTAATGAATGATAGTGAATCTGACTCTAAGGGGAAACCTAACTAAGGGTTATAAGTGGATAGGGAAGATCTAATACTTGATTTACATGATGTCTAAGTACTTGTACATCATATCGTTGTACAAGTGTTTACATTTGAGTACAGTCATGAATACATATACAATTAAGTCCATTTGATCTTCAGTTTGCATTGATCTTCAACTTTCTAATTATTAGAATCCCCTTATTAAATTGAACCCTAAAATAGTCAAATAGCATGTTATATCCACAAGTGTGAAATGTTTTTCATCATCAAAACCAAGGGTATACTAATGTCCAATTTAGCCAACATGATAGAGGTGAGTCTACGCAAACTTTCTGAGTGCAGGTGGCATGTCTGTAGTGGCCTTCCCCTTCTACTACATGACATGTTCCTTGGCACTGACGAGCCTGTTGGACACCACCTTCTGGGCTCAGCAAGTCCTCGCATGCTTTATGCTCGATTGAAGAGACAAATAAAGAGTCATGGATTTGCAATCGAACGGCCTAGATCGGATGAGTGTGGAGTGAGACAAGCGCATGTGGGCCTCTCATGTGTGGGGCTGGTCAAGGGCTCCTTTGATCATGGTCTGCTGGTCACCAACGATAGGCTCGCAAAGCGGGGCAATCACAAATTACACATGAATGCCACCTAGCAGTTGAAGGTGATGTGAGACCACGGGTACTAGGAGCAGACCATCCCAGCATGGATGTGGCCACTAGATCTACTTTTGATGGACCTGATTAATCACTCACATTGATGACATGATAAATGTAACACTATATCCCAAACCCTATAGTTTTATTGCATATCTTTGTGAAATGCATATTATCGTCCTCCTTGGGTCAAATATAGCACATTATATATGAAAATCTGTCAACACAACTCAATCCATCCAATGGGGATAATTTGATACCTTATTTCCCCTCCCTATTCAACTATTTTTCTAAACCCATGATCTTTGACCATATTGAACACATTTAATTAATCCTATGATAAATCTTTAACCTTTGATGATTATCTATTTTGCTAATTAGGAAATATATATCTATTGTACATCCTTGAACTACTTGAGGTTCATAATCACCTAGTGATCATAAATAACTGTTATTGAACATTTGTAACTAATTTAGGACATTAATGATGTCTTGTGTCCTAATTCCTAATTTTGCATCTAATATGATATGTGGCCTCACCCTAAATTGTACATCAATATCTTTGTGCTACCATATGGTACACATGTCCACCCTTGCCCTCCTATTATGTTTGAGTTACATGGAAACTAAATACATAATAGTGACCCCCTTTATGTTGATACTTGTTATAGTATGATTAAATATTGACTTTATGACCCCTCTGTGTATAAAATTGTATTAGACCTACTAAAGCTATAATCTTGTGATTTTATCTTACTTAAATGCCAAAGTCTACCCGATTTTTGTGCTATGATGGTACTTATGACACGAAATGCATCCATGACATAATGTATTTATAAAGTTACTTGATTTTTTCCTTGTGCCCCAAATGTGATATGGATCCTAACCTCTTGTCTTTCCCTTTTAAACTTTGAAATATCCTCTACTTATTATCATCTTGATGTGGATGTCCCACTTCGGTCATATGATGCACCCTAATGATAATGCCACATACGTTGGATATTAAATGAAAGTTGATATGATGATACCAAGTTGGACCTTGATGCCTAGACCTTGGGTCATCCACCTAATCTTAATGTATGATTCTTACGTCCTAAATTTACTGATATATGTCATCATCTATGTATGGATATCATGACTTGATGGGCTTTGTCCCTTCTTGCCCTATTGTGCGTCTTACAGAATTGTTAAGCAAGTAAGTGATTAAAACCTATAAATGACATGAAATTTGAACCCCACCTTGATAATTTTATCTAAGTCAGTGAAAGATCACCTAATGTACTAATAACCAACCTTGAACCTAATTTTTCCAAATCCTAAAATGAATCTAATTAGGGTTAATGATGAGAATCTACTACATACATGTAATCTTGTGCAATATTAGGTGTTTCTTATGGCTAGCTGGTCAATACTAAGTTAAGTAAGAATCTCTAAATCAGGAACGAGCTTTAATAATTACATGAATATGGATTTCTTGCTTGAAATGTGTTACATATGTATAGTTGTTCACTTGCACAAATATTTTCATGTAGTTTTTTAGTATTGTACTCGATGCTTGTCTTGTGTCGTTGTTTTATTACTTGCAAACATAATATAGAAACTCCATTATACAAACCTCATGCACCTTGCCTCAAATTTTGGAGTAAGGACATAAGGTTGGGCATCCTACTTGAGTTAACAAGATATGGCGAACCATGTTGATAAAAGGGTTAGCTAATCTTGAACTTCCTCATAAACTCTAATATTGAGAACTTGTCCATAAAAGGCCTTACAAATACTTGATATTAATGAATGCACAAAATGAAAACATAATTGGAGTGAAAGGATATAAAACATGGGCTATCACATTTCTAAATAATTAACTTGTTTGTTACTTGTTCATTTACTTCTGGAAATCTATATGCAAAGTTTATAGATATGTATCTTCCAGCCTTATACTCAGCATCTCATGTGTTTAGCCCACCTTTTTTCATGTATTTTCTAGGATCATAGATGTTTAGAAGTTGATGGACTTGGTGAGATACGTCATTAGTATTGTTATAAGATCCATAGTGTACATAAGAAGACTTGTACAATTTGACACTTCAATGTAATTGACTCTTCTAATAAAATATTGTTGCTTAATTTATCTTGTTATCTGTTCATGTACGCTAAGCTTTACACTTTTGTATTTGTGCTTTTTTAATACCATGCTAGGGACAGATGCCTAGGTCCTATCTCCATTTACTTTATATGTCATTTGGAGTTAGGATTTGGGTAATAAATGGTTTTGTGATACTTTGTATTGAGCATGAACAATAACTACACCAAACATTGTTCAACACGAGACACAAACTAAACTCAACCTTACATTTCAACCCTGGAATCTTAACAAGACATCTGATATGGACTATGACTTAGCCTCTAGGATAGAACTTAGATGTTCTAGAACTAGGTGTAGGCTCGTGTAATGCATAGACTTATTGTTTTCTTGTCTTTCTATCTTGTAGTATGGGTTGTAGGTTTAGAGGGTGAGAAAGGAAAGATCTTATTACAACCTAAGACATATGTTTGCAGCATTGTGCTTAGAGTAGCTACACAAGTGTGCACCATGTTCTTGCAAGTTCTCTAGATGTCATGGTAATAGACTGTATAATGAGTTTGATAACTCATTTTGGTTTTTGTTTTATCCAAATGGTGTATGGTGGGTTTCATCGCTAGTTTCAACATTGGAGAACACCTATTCCAAGTATTAGTATTCATACAAACAAAAATGTTACCACATGTAGGAGGTGAGTGTTCATGTAACTTAAGAGAAAGAGATGTAACATTGGGTCTATATGAGAGTGTTTAGTTGATGGTTGTAGTCTCTAGAGTTGTCTAGAGCCATGATAAAGGTTAGGCTAGTAGTATACTATATTTCCTATGACGATGACGATGACGATGATGATGATGATTATGACAATGATGATGATGATGATGATGATTATGATGATGATGATGATGATGATGATGATGATGATGATGTTAATAATGTGGATGTTGATGATATGAGTTTGCTTCATGTTTAGCTATGTTGATGCAGAATGATTCAAGTATGCTTGAAGATATGGAATGAGTTTTGACCATACAACCCTAGATAAACCTAGCACCTTGTAAGGTACATGTGAGTTAGTGGATGTGCTAAACATAGCTATTGTGTTGGCATGATTGCTTGTGTCTATTCTTGTATATATTGATATATGGATAGTGAGATATGGTTCATGACCAACACATGCCTCAATCTCTTTGCAAAGGATGAACTCTAGCATGGGACATATGAATAGGGTGAACTCTTGATATGAGTCTACCCCACACAGGAGAAGGCCAAAGTACCTAACCTCCAAAATATATGTGAAATGTTGATAAATACAAACAATGAATACATGTTGATGATTTGCTAGCTATACTACTTATAAGTATATGAGTTGAGTCATCTAGTGTGTGGATCCCTTGATAATGTTCAGCTCTATATTTCCTATGAAAATATCTAAACCTAGAGAAAGAGGAAATTGAACGTATGATGCTTGATATATAGGTGAGGGAGATGTCCTAAGACCCTAAGATTATGTACATGATGTGTAATATCCATGATGAGCCTTATACTAAGGTTAGTGGTAGTATCTAAAAGAATGTAGTGGTTTCTCTAGTTTCTTGAGAGTTAGGTAGAGAATTTTGTTATGGGTAAATGGTTGTAGTTAGCATGTCTTTCTAGACATAGATAGGTCTTAGATTAAGTGGCTTGAGCTTATGCAGATCTTTGGAATACAAGTAAGATTATTACAAAACCTAGATGTTGATGGTAGTGTTGTTCCTAAGATGGTGCATGATACATTAAACATTATCAAAAAATGATACACGTACAAAATCACTCTCATAAGCATGACCTAATTTGAAACCATGATGTACACAAAACATATAAGTTTGAAATGATGAACTCAATATGATTCTCTTTGGGTCTTAACTCAAATAAACATGATGAATAAATTTATTAATTTCAGAATCAAAATAAAAAACAATGAGCACAATTGGGGATAGTTGGTAGAATCTGAAGGGAAAACTAATCCATGCAGGTAATTTGTAACGTGGTGACAATATAAGGATGATGATATCCTTAATTGGAAAAGTTATGATGATGAACACGTTCATTAGATAAATTTATAACAGAGCGCCTATAACACACTAAACATGTATGGATATATGAACAAAACCCTAATGGATGGATAATAAAGGATGGAAAATTCTAATGCCATAATTCTGTCACAATATGATGGAATACCAAGTAACATGTATAATTGGGATGGGTATGCCTTTGAGGATAGCAACAATGTATGCCCCCCCCCCCATGATGGGTGATTCCTTGATCCATATAAGGTGGCCAATTAAACATGATGAATATGGAATGACTCTGAATTATGATCTTGGACGAATTTGAGGATAAAACTTCTTTTAATGAGGGAAGGATGTGACAACCTATCTTTTCTTTTCCCCCTATGGTACCCTTTCTCCCTCATCAAGTGGCATCTCACCTAATATGATATTAGATTCATGGTTTAGGTGTGTTGATGACCCAATTTGATCTCTATGTGCTTTATGTTCCAATTTGTGACATATTTAGCTCATAAAACTAAGTTTTAAGATCTTAAGATATCCTTATCTAGCAAGAAATTTTGGACATCAAAAATGTGATATACTTGATCCCTAATATATTTGATGATATAGGGCTTTCAATTTGGAATCTAACTGTACAAAGATACCCTCTATCATACCTCTGAGTCAAAAGTTATGATAAATTGAAGTTGTGCTACTTTTAGTTGATTTATTTGATTTTTGGTTCCTTTTGGGCCCAATCTAGGCGCACAGTCCAAGTGGGAGGGTGACCCTCCTTTTCTATCCCAAAATCCATACCCTTTGTAGACATCCAATCTTAATGCAACAAGTCAAAAATCTAATGATCTTGACCCTCTATCCCACTGACCATGAATTGAGAAATGATATGAGGGCTAGAAAGTTATCCCCTACCTCAGTACAAGGGCTTACAGGGGTTGCATTGCCACCAACTACCCCCAACTTGGCTTCACCAATATGATATCATCCCAAAACCTTGGACACAACTAAGAAACCCATTATTTATTCCTTTCTCACTCCTTTCTTTCTTGTCTCTTTTCCCTCTCCCACACGCCATGTTGCTCCCTCTTCCACCCTTCTTTCTTGTCTCTCGTTCAGGGCACCTCCATGGAGCCCTAGATTGGGTGTTTATCCTCCATAGAACTTTGGGATTAGGCAAGCCTGTGTGGACTTCATCGGTGTGGGTGTCATGTTTGTATCACATGCCTAGTTTCTTAGCATTGACGAGATTGTAGGACACCATTATCGTGGCTCGACAAGGTCATACGCGGTTTGTGCCCAGTTGAAGAGATGACTCAAGCATCATAGATCTGTAGTCACATGACAAGAATCAGATGAGTGAGGGAGTGATAGTGGTGCATGCAGTACTCTCCTGTGTGGGGTAGGTCAAAGTCACCTTTGGCGACCATCTGAAGGTCGCCAATGGTAGGCTGGTGATGCGGGGTGATCGTAGATCACACACAGACGTCACCTAGAGGTTGAAAGAAACGTGAGACCATGGGTATTATGAGTGTACAAGAATGGCATGGATGTGTGTATTAGATCTTATTTGAACAGTCTAGATTCACCATCACATTGATGACATGATAAATATAATGCTCTAAATCCTAAACCCTATAATTTTCATGCACATCTTTGTAAAATGCATATCATGTTCATTGGGTCAAGTCTAACATATTATATATAAAAAATAATTAACTCAACCAGATCTATCCAATGTGAATAGTTAGAGACCTTAAATCCTCTTCCTATTCTACTTTTGTCTAAATATGTGAACTTTGACCATATTGAATACATTTAATGCATCTTGATGATAAAATCTTTAAACTTTGATGATTATCTATTCCTCTAATCAAGAAATATGTATCTTTTATGCATCCTTGAACTACCTTAGGGTAATAATCATGGAAATTGCTCATAAATAACTCTTATTTCACATATGTGACTAATTTTGGACTTCAACTATGTACTTTCTCCTAGTTCCTAATTTTGCATCTAATATGACATTTGGCCAAACCATAAATTGTAAATAAATATCTTTATGATAGCATATGGTACACGTATCCACCCTTTTCCTCCTTTTGTCATGTTTGAGTCACACAGAAGCAAAATACATAATGGTGACCCCCTTTATGTTGATACTTGTTATACTTTTACCAAATGTTGACTTTGACCCCATTTGTAAATCAAATTTTATTAGAACTATGAAAGAAGTAATGTTGTGATGTTATGTGACTTAAATGCCTAAGTCTACCACAATTTTGTGCTTGTGACAAAAAATGTATCCATAATTACTTATTGTATTTCTAAAGTGACTCGATTCTCATCCTTGTGCCCAAATGTGATATGGATCTTAACCTCTTGTAATTCCCTTTTAAACCTGGAAATATCCTTCCCTTATTATCATCTTGATGTGGATGTTCCATTTTGGTCATATGTTGGACCCTAATGATAATGTCGTATACATTGGTTTTTTTTCTAAAAGGTGATATGTTGATACCAAGTTGGACCGTGATGCCTAGACCTTGGGGACATCCACCTAATATTAATGTATGATTCTTATGTAGTAATTTTATTGATCTAAGTCATATTTTATGCATGTATATTGTGACTTTATAGACTATGGCCCTTCTTTTTCTATTGTTAGTCTTATGGCATTGTTAAGCAAGTAAGTGACGAAAACCTCAAAATGACATGAACCACCTTGATAATGTCATATAAACTAGTGAAAGATCTCCTAATTTACTAATAACCTAACTTGAACCTAATTTGGACAATATCCTAAAATAAATGTAATGATGGTTAATGATGAAAATCTAATGCATACATGTAATCCTGTACTTTTTCATGTGTTTCATATGTGTAGATGGTCAACGCTATGTTAAATAAGAATCTATGAATTAGGTACGGACTTTAATTATTATATTACTATGGCTTTCTTTCTTGAAATGTGATACATACGTGTGCTTGTTTACTTGCTCAAATATTGTCATGTAGTATTCCAATATTGTACTTGATGCTTGTCTTGTGTCAGTGTTTTATATATTGCAAACCTAATATAGAAACTCTATGATATAAACCTCATGCACCTTTATTGATGTTTTGGGGTAAGTACATAAGGTTAGGCATCCTACTTGAGTTATCAAGATAGGGAGGACAATGTCGATAAAAGGGTTAGCTAATCATCAGCTCCCTCATAGACTCTTCAAATGACAAGTAGTCCATAAAAGGCCTTATGAATGTATGATATTGGTGAATGCACAAAATGATGGTATAATTGGAGTGAAATTATATAAAACACATCCTCTCGCATTGATAAATACCTAACATTTTTATTTCTTGTTCGTTCACTTCTGGAAATCTTTTCAAATTATACAAAGTTTATGTATATGTATCTTTCAGCCTTGTACTCAACACTATGTGTGCTTGACCCACCTTGTTTCATGAATTTTATAGGTTCAAAGTTGGATATAATTTGATGCTCTTGGTGAGATATGTCATGTGTACTTGTTGTAAGATCCTTAGTGTACATGAGCAGGCTTGTACAATTTGACACTCCAATATGTAATTGAATCTTGTAATAAAACATGTTGCTTAATTTATCATGTTATTTGTTCATGTATGCTAAGATTTACACTTCCTCATTCAAAATTTGTTAATACCATGATAGGGAAGGATGCCTAGGTCCTATCGCCATTGCTTTATATGTCATTTGGTGTTAGGATTTGAGTAATAAATGGTTCTGTGACACCAGTCTCCTTCTACAACTCTTTCTTTTATTTGCATACCCACTAGGCTTGGAAACACTAAACCTAGACCCCATGTCTGCATACATAGACAAAAGGGTCATTTAGAGTGTATTGAACCATAAAGTTGAATGCGCACAAGGAAAATATCAGTACAACTTATTTTGTCCAATCCCTCATGTGGAATAGTTATACCTTGATCTATGAAAATTCCATCTCTTGCATGAATTTTGGTTTCTATACATGTAGAAATCATTGTGCCATGTATTAGTATTGCATTTGGATTGTATGGAAGGAGAGGAGAGAAGTGGATTACATGTATATATTCATATGTGAATTAATTTAATTCATTATCACATTTTTTATGACATTTTTCATTTCCTGTTATATTAAATTGAAAAATAGATTTTGTTGGAGAATAATTGAGTACAAGAATGTTCTATATTAAATTGAAAAATAGATTTTTTTGGAGAATAATTGAGTAAAAGTATGTTTTAAGCATTGGGTGGTGATGGAGCCCTTAATTGGGAATCCATCATGTGTCCTTTTGGGTTACATTTACATCAAAATGTTTCGTAATGCATGCTTATTTTCCATTTAATGGTTTTATTTCCAAATACATGTATGGATGCCTTTTCTATGTTTTTTAGGTACTTTGATCTGTAATTGATGGTAAGAAGATAAGAAAGGCGTATTGCATGTTCTTTAATCACAATTTGATGAAAGGGAGAAAAGTAGGTTGATCATAGACCTTCCCTAGACATGGAGGATTTTAATGTTAGGCCAAGACCACCCCGACCTAACCCAACTTCCCAAGGATTGAATTTGAGAAAAAAAAGCACCATGGATGGGTAAGTTCACAATTCAAATGCCCAGAAAAACTCTTAAATTGACCATGTAATTCATCCATAGTCATTCTATTTGAGTTGAAATCATAGGGGAATTTTAAAATTTCAAGGAAGTGTAGAAGCTAAGACAACACAGCCATGCCAAGAAAAATGATCATGGAAATCCAGGACTAGCACAGTCATGGTCATGGCCGTGGTAGAAGCTTACCAACACAAGTGTTCTCATCAAAACATGGTCCGTACTTCCTCCTCACCATGTATGTGGTACTCATCATGGTTATGCCACCACGACCGTGCTACAACCTCATTATCAAATTTTTCACTAAAATTTAAACACCACCACCATATCCATTCCCACCTCCCATGACCAATCATATCCTAACCCACAACAATTGTATTGTTGGTATGTATGCCCAAAAATCCAATCATATGACAAATTCATGTCATATCTTGTAAACAATTTGATTATTAATAAAAGGTAATCTTCCAATTTATTATGTTGTTGAATTATGAGATAATAATGTAACATAATAAATGTCTAAAGAATGGTATTACTCAATGACATATCTCTTCAGGTTGAGGACTTGAACGATGATATCATACGTATGTCAGGAGTATATCACTCTTTTCATGTCCCTATTTGGATGTTATTATGGAAGGATAAATAGACAACAATAAGACATAAGACTAGAGTGTGTGTTTGTTGATGACGGAATCAACATTAGTCATGATATGTGAGATCAAACCAAACACATAGATACTTGTTAGAGAATAGTGTATCAGATAGGCCCACCTTGAGAATGACACACGGAAATCATGATTGGTAGTCAGAGTCATCTCTTATAGTGATGGTGGTGATTTTGGTTCTTAGTCTTGAAATCATTGCACTCATCACAAGTTGTTCAGTGTGTTTTGGCATCATCCACCGAGATCCTAAATAATGATTACCATAAAGGTGGTGGTCAGGTTCCCTGTGACACATTGGGATGATTGTGAGTGATGTAGATGGGATTTTTCCCTCCTACAAGAGTTTGATATCCTGGCTACTAGATATGTGAGATGGATAAATACATGGCCATGTTGATGTGATTCAATTTGTGATATTGAGATTACAAATATATCATATTGTCTTCTCTAGTTCAAGGAACATGGATTGAATGTTGAAGAGGATGACGATTCCATGCCTCAAGTTTAATCTAGATGTCAGAGACAAATGAACTATACAATTATGTAAAACCAATCATAGACAATAGGTTAAGTTGTTCTCCAACTTCTCCAATTACATAGGTTGAAATGAAGTCTTTCTAGATACCAATCATTGCATGTGAAATGATAATATGATTATGAATATTGATTCCATTGTAATTTGCAGCCCATCGTGTCACTCACATAGGATTTATTGGAATAGGAGTATAATTGTGGATGTGATTGGAAATGTTCTGAAATAAGTTGATTATTGAAACGTTTAGGTAATCTACTAGAATAATATTGGAATGCAATATAAATTAGTTGGTTATAGTGTTTAAGCCAATTAATTAGATGTGGTTGTTAAGTTGGCTGGATAATCCTGAGCGATTGACAAGATCAACATGTATAGATTAGTTAATCAATTAATATGATTAATTGATTCTAGAATATTCTTTTAGAGGACGAACAAAGACCAATTGTGAATTCAAGGAGAGACACACATCACATGGCTAAGGGACGTCTCCGGCCATTCTTCGGGAAGAGGTATATCCTTTCTCCCTCAATTTGAATACATTGTTGTCAATGAGATTTTATAGTAGGATATACAAAGAAATTTTTTATTGTTTCTACTTTGCCCGTCGCCTCCAAGAAACCTATTAGTGGTATCAGATCCACGTCGATCTACCATGTATTTGGATTCAATATAATAAATTTTTGTATACCATATTCTATGGTTGCATGTGATGAGAACTTAATCTATTAATATGCATATGTAACCTAATTTCATATACATTGCAAACCTATTGTTTTGACCTGGCGGATGGGGTCGAATATAGAAAAATATGATTTTTCCTATTGGACAGAAGTGAAATTTTGTAGACCTTTTAGTGCCACTACCTCTGAGACCCCATGAGGGGCAGCCTCCCCTCGACCCACACCCATTGATTGGGTAGTGGGATCCCCACACAGGGGCTCTTCCTGTGTGCACCCTGCCTTATTTGTGAGGGAGTAAAAAATTGTTCAATGGGGAATGTCCCACATTAAAAGGACTGCAATCTTAATGTATACAATTATATATTTATATACCAATAAAAACCATACAGGTCGCCATTGAATTTTTTGTGTGTGGTTAATGCTTGCATGGCCATGGCCTAGATCCCCTACAGTGAATGTTGTGCTTGGATGTAAACAATTGTGCTTGGATCCTTTTGTATAAGTACTCGGCTTGCATGACAAGCCTCATCTATTATCTCAAAGTGTAATTATTTCTATTCCCTCTGAACTCCCCTCGAATGTTACTCGAGGTTATCCTTTTACACATAATGTAATTGAGATAGAATAGTTTTAATTTTGGAAGACTTGATGAGAAGAGGAAACTCGAAGATCTAACTCCAAGGATCATCCATGGAGAGGCAGTTGTATGTCCAATACAAAGCAGTGACCATGAAGTTGTTCACCTTGATGATGATCAAATGCAGGTTCATGTGACATTCACATGTTGATGTTGCATGAGATTCAAAACACCATTGGTGGATAGTAATCCTTTATGGTCCAAAGGTTTACAGTAGTATGGCCATAACCAATGCTAATGTGTTTTTGGATTGCGTGTCTGTGGATTATGAAAATGGATATATTATGTGTATGATACAAATTATAAGTTTGTGGTATTTGGATATGTATATGTATATTCAAAGCCCCTCAAATAAAATATTATGTCTTAGATGCTTTCCATAAGCATCACACATGAAAAACTTGATTGACTACGTGTAGGTTATGCCAAAGCATGTTGCACTTTGCATCTCATAAAAGTGTGATTGTAGATGTGTAGATCTGCCAAAGTAGGATGCATATTTTATGATGTTGGCTTTTGGGTCAGGCTTAACTAGGTGATCTTAATGAGATTAACTACCTATAAGCATTGATATGGGATATGGAAATGAGTTATGCATACCATATATCAAGAGTTGCATATGATGCAATTGGAAAAAGTTGTCTATCTAAATAATTAGGTTGTAGGTGGTGAGCCAAAGATGACTTGTGATTTGATGAAATATGGATCTTGGATCGCTATAAGATTATACGATGCAATCCTATGAATTGAGAAGTTAGGGTTATCAATTTGAACATAATAGTGTGATTGATAATTAATTAAAGCCCAATTAGGTATCTTCAAAAATATTAATCAAATCAAATAAAAAGAGTTTTGACAAATTGCAATTTTCTCTTTTAGAATCAAGTGAAGACAAAATAACAAGTTTTCCTTGCGATCGGTCCTTGAGAAGAACAAGTTAAATGGAAATAATTTTTAAGACTAGTTCAGGACATTGAGAATTGTTCTTACATAGGAGCACAAGCTCTATGTACTGGAAACACCAGAGCCAAATGAACCTGCTCCCAATGCACCCAAGGCTAACATGGATGCTTACTAGAAGCACTCTGAAGATGTCATGGATGAGAAGTGTATGATATTGTGCTCAATGAACTATGAGTTGTAGAGACAACATGAGAACATGGATGTGATTGAGATGGTAACACATCTTAAGAACGTGTACCAAGATTAGGAAAGGCATGAGAAATATGCTGTCTCCAAGGCATTGTTCATATACAACATGGCAGAAGGTGATCCATTAGGTACCCATGTGCTTAAGCTTATTGGGTATGTGAAGAACCTTTCTAGACTGGGATTTCCCTTAGGTAAAGAGTTGGACACAGATTGATTATGCAGTCACTCCAAGAGTCATATATCCAGTTTATCATGAACTACCACATAAACAATTTTGACAAGCTATTGTTAGAGTTGCTTGGCCTATTGAAAATAGTTACAACTCAAATAAAGAAAGACAAGCCCAACTTTTTGATGATGATTATCTGAAATGGAAGTTAAAGGGAAAAGACATACCTAAGAAGAGTTCTAAATCTGGCCTAAAGTTCAAGTATTCTACACTCAAAGAAAAGGGAGGGGTGAATATGGGAGGCAATTATCACCACTGTCATGAGCCTGGAAAGTGGAAGAGGAATTTCCCTCTCTACATGGAGAAACTGAGGAAGGAGAAGGAGGACATAGATCTCACTTCAGATATATATGTTATTGAGATAAATTTGTCTACTTCTTCATCTTGGGTACTAGATAATGGGTGTGAATCTCACATATGCTCGTATATGCAGGATCTGACAAGAAGCCTTTAATAAAGGGTGAGGTTGAACTGCATGTTGCAAATGGAGCAAGAGTTGTTTCCACTATAGTTGGAACCTATAATTTATCTCTGTCTATGGGGCTTATAATAGAGTTAAAGAACTTTTATTTTGTGTCTGACATAAATAGAAAAATCATTTCTATATCTTGTATGGAAATGGATGGATATGTGTTTCATATAAAGAATGGTCAATGTTCTATTACAAAATATGAATTATTTTATGGCAGTGCCCTGATGTCTTATGGTCTTTACCTATTATATCTTAATGAAAATGTTTATAATGTAGATAACAAAAGGTTAAAACTCGATAGCTCAAACAAAATGTATCTTTGGCATTGTCATTGAGGGAACATCAACGAAAATTCAATATCTAGACTCCATAAAGATGGATATCTAGATTCTATTGATTTGGAATCAATAGATACATTTGAGTTTTGTTTGTTGGGCAAGATGACTAAAACTCCCTTCATTGGTAACAATGAGAGGGCTAGTGATCTATTAGGACTCATACATATTGATGTATGTGTCCCTTTTACTTCATTTCCTTTACTTATGAATTCAATAGGTATGGTTATTATTACTAGATGAAACATAAGTCAGAAACTCTTGAGAAGTTCAAGGATTTAATGAATGAAGTATAGAACCAACTTGGTAAAAGTATTAAGGTACTTTGTTCTTATTGAGGTGGAGAATACTTATGCCAAGACTCTGAGGACCTTTTGTGAGCTCATGGTATCTTATCACAATGGACTCCACCTTGAACACCACAACATAATGGTGTATCAGTTAGAAGGAATCATACATTACTAGATATGGTGCGATCTATGATGATTTTTTGTGATCTTCTAGATTCATATTGGTGATATGCTATTGAAACCGCAACATTTACACTTAATTGAGTACCTTCTAAATCAGTTCAAAAGACACCATATGAGATATGGACTGGGAAGCATCCCAACATGTCTTTTATGAGGATTTGGGAATGTGAATCTTATGTGAAGAAAATGTTTCCTAAAAAGCTTGCCCTAGATCATATAAAATGTTATTTTTTTGGATATCCCAATGAAACTAAGGGATACTACTTGTTTAACTCGACTGAAAACAAAGTGTTTGTTAATAGGGATATTGCATTACTAGAAAAGAAATTCATTTCCAAAGGAAATAGTGGGAGCAAGATAGAACTCGAAGAAGTTCGAGACCAATAAGAAATCATTGAACCCATAGAGGTACAAGATGAACATACAAAATCACAAGCCATTGTAGAATCTCAAATTCCTTGCGTGACACATGAACCTTGCAGAACTAGTAGGACATGCCTTGAACTAGATAGATTTGGTTATCTACTAACTCAATATGGTGATGAGTTGATCATTGATGATGAGCCAATAACTTACCAAGATGTTGTTAAGAGACCAGATCTTGAGAAGTGTCTTGAGGCCATGAGATCTTAGATGGAACATATGTATGCTGAATAATTTATGGACCTTGATGGATCCACCTGAAGGGGTAAAACACATAGGGTGCACGTCAGTATTCAAGAAGAAGATCAACATGGATGGTAGTATACAAACTTACAGAGGTGAATTGGTTGCAAAGGGTTTCAAACAAGTTTAAGGTGTTGTCTATGAAGAAACTTTTTCTCCATTTGTCATGGTTAAATCCATCATGATCAAGCATGCCATTGTATCTTACCATGACTATGATATGTGGAAGATGGATATTAAAACTGCATTCCTTTACTAGAATCTTCTTGAGGATGTGTATATGACACAACCTAGGGGTTTTATAAATCCAAATGATGCAAATAAAGTTTATTAGATACAAACATCAATTTATGGATTAAAGTAAGAATCTCAAAGATAGAATTTTT
The DNA here is from genome assembly GCA_963693085.1 of Alisma plantago-aquatica. Classification (NCBI taxonomy): domain Eukaryota; kingdom Viridiplantae; phylum Streptophyta; class Magnoliopsida; order Alismatales; family Alismataceae; genus Alisma; species Alisma plantago-aquatica. The sequence goes on along the minus strand of OY856410.1, from coordinate 463,565,061 downwards.
TATTTGATGAAACGGTGAAAGAGTTTCGCTTCAATCAAAATGAAGATGAACCGTGTGTTTACAAGAAGTTTAATGGTAACATGATTGTGTTCCTCATATTGTATTTGGATGACATACTATTGATTGGGATTGACATCCCTACATTACAGATGGTAAATACCTGGCTAGAAAATACTTTCTCTATGAAATACATAGGTGAAGCATCCCATATTCTAGGAATCAAGATCTATAGTGATAGACATAGAAGGCTTCTTAGACTAAGTCAGAGCACATACATTAACAAAGTGTTGAAGTGGTTCAGCATGGATAACTTAAGGACAAACAAACTACCCATGTCTCATGGTGTTACCATCTCTATATCTCAATGTCCCAATTCTTGTGAAGAAAGCGAGCACATTAGTTAGATTCCATATGCATCTTTAATTGGATCTATCATGTATGCAATGTTATGTCCTCGTCGAAATTTCTTGTATGCTTTGAGCATGACGATCAGATATCAGTCGGATCATGGTAAAGATCACTGGAAAGCCATGAAGAACATCCTTAAGTACTTAAGAAGAACTAAGAGTCAGTTCCTTGTCTATGGTGGAGAGGAAAACTGGTGATAAAAGGTCACACCAGTGTAAGCTTTCAAACTGACAAAGATAATGATAGATTACAATTGGATCTGTGTTTTGCCTAAAAAATGGAGCTATGAGTTAGAAGAGTTCTAAGCATGAGACAATTGTGGATTCTACGGCTGAGGTGGAGTATATTGTGACATTCAATGCAGCAAATGTGACTATTTGGATCAAGAAGTTCATCTCTAAACATGAGGTGGTTCCAAGCATCAACAATACAATTGAGCTATATTGTGACCACAATGGAGATATTGCACAAGATAAGGAACCAGGATCCCATCAACATTCCAAGCATATACAAAGGCATTTCCATCTCATATGAGAAATTGTACAATGAGGAGATGTGAATATTTGTAGAGTACCAACTGGGACACATGTGGATGACCCCTTGACAAAAGCACTTTTGTAACAGAAACATGAAGGTCTTGTTAAATCACTTGGGATTAAGTTCATGGGTGATTGACTCTAAGTGCAAGTGGGATTCTATTGGTATGTATGACCAGAGAGCCAATCATATAATAGTTGTAATGGCATATCTTATAAGCGATTTGATTATTAATAAAAGACAATCTTCCAATCTATTATATTATTCAGTTATGAGCTAATGATGTAACATAATAAATGTCTGGAGAATGATATTCCTCAATGATATATGTCTTTGGGTTAGAGAATCTGAATGATGACATCATACATATGTCAAGAGTAATGAATTCTTGTTATGTCCCTAGCCGGATGTTATTGTGGAAGGCTAAATAGATGACAATAACAAATAAGAATAGAGTGTGTTTTAGTTGATGACAGAGTCTCATTAGTCATGATATGTGATATCAAACCAAACACATGGATACTTGTTAGAGAATAGTGTATTAGATAGACCCACCTTGATAGTGACACATGGAAACCATGATTGGTAATCAGAGTCAATATTTCATAGTGATGGTGATAATTTTTGTTCGCAGACATGAAATAATTGCACTCATCAGATGTTGTTCGGTGTTCTTTGGCATCATCCACCGTGATCCTAGATAAGGGTTACCATAAAGGTGGTTCTTGGGTGCACTATGACACATCTGGATGACTGTGATGATGTAGATGGGATTTTTCCTTCCAATAAGAGTTTGATATCCTAGCCGTTTGATAAGCGAGACTGAGAAATGCATACCATGTTGATGTGAGTCAATTTGTGATATTGAGCTTACAAATATCTCAAACAGTCTTCTCTAGTTCAAGTAACATGTATTGAATGTTGAATAAGATGACGAATCCATGCCTCAAGTTCAATTTGGATATCAGAGACAAAGGAACTATACAATTACTGTAACACAAATGAATATGATAGGTTAAGTTCTTCTCCAACTTCTTCAATTACTTGGGTAGAAATGAAGTCTTGGTAGATACTAATCATTGCTTGTGAAGTCATAATATGATTATGAAGATCACTTCCAACATATTTTGGAGCCTACCTGGTTATAGGCATAGGACGTGTTTGGATAGGAGTATAATTGTAGATGTGATTGGAAATGTTCCAAATCAAATTTATTACTAAAAAATTTAGGTAATCTACTAGAATAATATCAAGATACAATCTAATCTAGTTGGTTAAAACATGTATTCCAATTAATTGGATGTGAGTTGTTAAGTCGGTTGGATAATCACGAGCGATTGACAAGAGACAAATGATAAATTAATTAATCAATTTATCTGATTAATTGGTTGATTAATTGATTACAGTATATTCTATTAATTAGTCTACGAGTGACTTGATTTAAATGCAGTCACATCCTTTTTTTCTCAAGGTTTTAGGAAACCATGTTTCCTTTCTTCATCTATTTATAGGAGCATGACAACCACATTTAATAGGGGTTGATACACTCTCTTGTATGTAAACCCTGTCCATTATCATCCCCAACTAAGAAAGAAGGACAACAAACTCAATGCTAGCATGTCACCAAGTAGAAGGCTACTCCTTCCCGTCATCTTGAGAAGCATGACATGGAGTTCTATTCCATCTGCTTGGACAAAGTAGATATGCATACGCTTAGTTGCATGCATTTAAAGGACGGATGAGGATTGATTGTGCATGCAAGGAGCGACACACATCATAGGGAGAAGGGACATTGCCAGACTTTCTCTGGGACAATGTATATCCTTGCACCCTCTATCTGAATATGATGTTTTGGATGAGACCTGCTAGTAGGATACATGGAGAAAATTTCTATTGCTTCTGTTGCACCTGTAGCCCCCATGAATCGTAACAGGTACCCACCATGGTTGTCCTACCAACCTAACCCTAGTGCTAACCAACACTACTCTTACCATTATACCCCCATATGACCCTAGACCTCTTAGTCTACTATATATACATTAGTTGTAGTGTGAGTGAAATTTGAGCTTCCCTAGCATTCCAGGTTGCCACCTAGTCATATTTATCACCTTTTTCCCATTACCTACTACCTTCCACCCACAAACCCTAGTTTTCTAGTGTTTTTTGCATTACTTTACACATTATCATTCCATTCCAACTTAGAGGTGGGAGCACCTCGTCCTTGCTACTTCTAGACTAGAAGAAGAAGACCTCCACATTGAGATCCATGAACATTTCTACCTCCTTCTTATGCCTTCTTGCATTCTTGTACTCAGAGTAGCTAGGCCCTTTTGTGAGATGTTTGGGGGAATATGTGTAACTTTGATGACATGTTGGGTAATTGGTAATGCAATACACTTTGAATTTTTTAGAATGTGTTGTATCCCTTCTTGTTCTACTTACTATCTCATTCTATTCTGATTAATGTATGAAAAAACCTAAGGTATAGAGAGAAGGGAAAATTTGAGACCAGAAGAGAAAAATCTACTAATTCTATCCAGTTGATACTTCGACAATTTCAATATTTTCTCATGTATTCCTATACTTAGGTGTGAGATATAAATAGCTACGTATGATCCTCCCATTCCCTTGGAAAATATCATGTTAAGTTGTTTTATGAGAGGTAATAGAAGATGAATCACCCTTCTCATACACTGCCATATCACCCTTGACACTAAGCTTATTATGAGAATCACACCTATAAGACAAGAGTAAGGTGGTCTCGATTGGAGTTTATGTAATCCCTAGTCAATTGATCCTTGTGAGATTGTATGGGAAGTCATAGGTACTAGTTCCCCTATCCATGGCCAACTAGTAGAATAGGACCATCTATCCTCATTGTTGGCACACTTGGTTGAGGTGTTTACATTGATGTTACCCTTAGCATGCTTGATGGTTAAATGCCCCCAAACAACCCACTACCCTTAATTGATTATAAAAGTAATAACTTGATTTATTGTTATCTAGTCTTTTGTGTCGATTTATTTGATGAATTTTATATTGAAGTAGACTTTACCAAATACTCTATTCTTGTGTAGTGATTGCATTTGCTACTTTTAGTTGGTTAATTTTTTTGTTTTGTTAGTTTACCTTGATTAGCAAATTCCATATGTTATTTTATAATTAGCATTTCTCTTATTAGTGTAGTACTGATTACATATCTTAGTCACTTTATTTATTTTAATTTCTCCCTTAGTTTGATAGACAGACTTAATGTTGTAGGGTCAATCTATGTTTTATTTTTGCTTTTTTTTAATTGCAAGAACCTTTTATTTAACTCAAACCCCAATCAAGCCATCCAAATCCTAAACTCAACATTATGAACCTATTCATATAGACATAGTTCTAGTGACCCCACTCTCTATGTGTATTTGACCCCAAACACTTGCTAGATTCATATAGTACATCGTGAGTTTTATGGATAATTTATTTAGATTATGTGAACTAGGGCATTTTTCTAGCCCAAGTGTGGTAATGCAACAAGATTTCTAGAATTTATACTGGGGGAGTAGATATTGACCTAGATAGTTTGTTTTACATTGAATTTTTCTATTGCCCTTACCATTGCTATTATTTATTCTATGTGTTGTTTCTGCATTTTAAGTTACTATCTCTTCATGATTGTGAGACATGAAGGTGATAATGCACATTATAGAATGTAGAGATAGCCAATCCCAATAGAGGACCACCACTCACAATGGAGAGAATCATGAGGAAGGACAAGGCCTTTGTTAAAAGCCTACTCAAAACTACTTCTAGAAACTTACATATCTCCCATTGCAACAAGGATTAGTTCTATTCCAAGTAAAGACTTATCTACCCTTCAACCCTTGTAAAAATGCTTTCAGTTATCTATGGGTTGAACAAAGAAAATCCTATAACCATGTTCATCATTTTTAGAGACATGCTCAACTTTTCACACTCTGAACACAACCAGTAAGGCCACCAATTTGACTTTGTTCCCCTTGTATATAAAGGAAAAAACCAAATATTGTTATTCCCCAAAACACAGATCATAGTTTAGAAGATACGAAGAATGCAATCTTGATGGAATTCTATTATATTGCAAGATTGACACAAATGTGGCATGCTACTATGAATTTCTCCTAATTAAACCCTACTAATTCCATGACACTTGGGAAGGTTTCAAAATTTGTTGAGAGAATTCCCCATGATGATGTTCCTATATGGCAGATTGTGGTTTTCTTTAACTGTGGACTATATGAATTCATCCATAACATTGTTGATTAATCTTGTGGTGGTTCATTATGTCCATACCTCTAGAACAATCATAGGCCTTACTGGTTCTTCTAACCCATTCTGTCACCAATGACATAGGCCTTCCATTGATGAAGATTCTAGCTAAAATGATAAACATAATGAATAATCATATGGGAGGTACCTCAAATAAAGTTGTGCAAGTTGGTGATAGTATACATCAAGAAAAGTTTCTTTAATCTTATATCAATCGAGAATATCGAGGCCATGGGAATGACAAATACCACAGAGTCAAAGTTACAACTCAATATTTTGAAGATGAAGTCCTCTCTAAGTTCTAATGATTACATGAAGTCATGAAAAATATGTATACTCAAGGGTAAAACATAAATAGATTCAAGCAAAGACTAGACTAGTTGTCCTTGACAATTGCCCTCCATGTGGATGGGAGATTTCCTTCCCAATAATGAGGATCACTTATCACTAGTGGGACAATGGGTATTCCTTATAATCTCTATTTTCCACCATAAGTCCAACTATAATACTTGCATCAATACTGAGGCCCACCAAATCCACATGCACCTCCACTACCACAATAGCCCCTCAAATTCCAATAACCTTCTCAACCACAACCACAATATGGAATTTTAAATGATCAGGTCCAACTTCCACCACCTCATTACCAACAAGACTAAAGACCACCTCCACCTCCTCCACAACAACAACAAGATCCCCCTCCTCACCATGAACAAGATAATGTTGTGACAATTCTAAGGAATGTAAGGATTATTGAGAAGACAAGGTACCAAGTGAGTGATGATATTGTGATAGAGATAGTTATGTTTTGAGACCCATATTTTATCCTATGCTGTCAGTTTTCAACCTTACAATCCGTTTGAAAGTGCTTCTACTCCTACCGATCTTGTGGTTCCTAGTGTTCTCCTAGTGATTCAATTAAATTTTTGAGGTTGCTCATGTTGAACCAAATAGGTTAAGTGCAAGTTCTCCCCCATTCCTTGATGCATTGAATCATCCCTTATCATCCAACAGGATAAAAATACAATGTTTACATTCTTGAGGTATTCAAAAAAGACAAATTGATTAACTTATTGCTTGATGGAATCAAGAAAATTCTAGTATATGCATCGATTCTTAAGGATATGTTCACCTTAAAGAGAAATATCTTGGTGAACATGCCCTAGAAAGTGAATCTAATTGAGCAAGTGAGTTACATCATGTAGCATGCTCTTCCCTTGAAGAAAAAGGATGGTGGATCTCCTCATATTCTTTCCACATTAGTAGCCTCCTTATTGAGAAATCGATTATTGATTTGGTATCTAGTGTATGTCTCTTGTCATATATGTCTATCTTGAATTGGGATTGGATAAGCTCAAGTCAGCCAATTCTACTCTTTGATTGATCAACTGATCGATTAAGATGCCAAGGAATAGGGTTGATGATGTCTCAGTGTTGATTGATAAGAAAACAATAGTGGTGTTCTTGAAAAACTTCATTGGTCATGATATGGAGTCAAGGGATGGGAGAATTCCTATTATCATATAATATCATCTTGTCTATAGATGATTTCAAATTAGATGTACATATATGAAGTGAAACATTCTCTTTTATAACATGAAGCTAAACATCTAACACCCCCATTTATGTAAAACATGTACGTTGAAGAGCAGAAGCATTATTCTTGAGGGGGATGTCAGAATATCAATCATTGTAATTAGAATAAATGAAATTCCTTGGAATAACTTAAATTGATTTCTACATAGTTCACAGACATGAAATCAAAAACTTGTTCCTCTAGAAATATAAATTTGTTGGACCAATCTTTGGCTACTAAAACTAAGGCATGATATAACTAATATCTAAAAGTTTGATTGACTTGGTAGATGGCGCCCCACCAGGATAGACCTCAAATCCTTCTAGTCATTTCTTGCTTCATTAAATCATCAATTTCTCTAAATCATGTGGAGATCACATCCCCATCCATGCAAAACAAACATAAATGTAAGTAAACAATACTTGGCACTTTATTGAATAGAATGTAATTATAACTTGGCATGAAGTAAACTTGACGTGAAATAAATTTGACATGAAATTAAAATTGACATGAATTTGACCATGGGAATCGTAAGCATTCTTTGAATCATTTAAACTTGATGAATTGCATAAGTAAATATATGATGACTCTCTTAATGCCCTATAGGAGCCTGTCGTTACTAGGAAGCCCATAATGTGAGGAAAACCCATAATAACCGAAAGGTCCACGATCGAGGTGCATATGAAAATCTAACCAATTCCTTATTTCTTTCATTATCTTAGAACTTGAATTAAGCATTAATGTCTTTTTAATATATATTTTTTATCGGAACAACGTGTGACCTCTTTACTATAAACCAAAGGAATATGTACAAAGCTAGTGAGCAAAGTTCGAAGAAAATAAGAAAGAGCAAAGAAACAACTATACAAAGATTCCTATATCCTTTCTAATACTTGTCCATCATCTATCTGCACATAGCTCGAATCCAACAAAAAATATGTAGTTCCTCTCCGTCCAAACACCATGGAAAATAACAAGAATAGCAGTTCTCTCCTTCTTAGCTTGAAAGGAGCAAACATCCTCCAAAGAACCTGGACATCTGGACAATAAGCCCTCCTCAACAGCCTTCCTCCAAAAAAACATAATGTACTCACAACAGAACAAAATATGAACAAGGTATTCTATACTTTCTTTACACAGAACACATCTTGAAGGAAACTGGAAACCTCTCGAATGAAGGTGATCAAGAGTTAGCAATTTATCTAAGAAGCACCTCCATCCATACACCTTATGCCTCATAGCAGCTTTAGCACTCCACAACCAATTAGACCAGTAAGGAGCAGTAGCTTGATGCCTAACTACCTCCCAAACATCCCGAACTCTGTTAGGAACCTTACCATCCAGCAATATAGCATCCTTTACTTCCTTAACACAGTAGCCATCCTCTCTAATAAACTTGATGGCCATGGACAAATGCCTAGACTTTGATTCAGTCCAGTCACCATTGCTTACAAGGGAACAGAGATCTGCAAATTTCCCTGTACCACTCCTCATAATGCACCCTCTATCAAGGGCTTCCTCCAGGTAATGGCCTTTAAACCAGGGATCCCTCCAAAGCTTGATGAGGCTCCCATCACCCACAGAAAAGGAAATAAACTTGACAACCTTCTCTCTGTGGTATAAACACTGTCTCCACACCCAAGATGCATTGGAGGGAATAGAGCACCTCCAAACGGAGTCCCCCTTCAAGTACCTTCCATGCACCCAACGCACCCACAACATATCTTTTTTCTTAGCAACATTCCAGAGATTTAGGGTAATACAAGCCTCAACAATATCCCTAGCTCTGCTCAGCCCTAAGCCACCCTCTTTCTTCGGCAAACACACTTGACTCTAGGCCACCATATGGATTTTCCTTTCCATTTCCGGTCCTCCCCAGAGAAAATCTCTACAGAGTTTATCAATATCATCCGTGATAGCCACAGGCAAAGGGAAAGAAGAAGCCCAATAAATTTGAAAGGAAGATAAAGTAGACTTTATCAGCTCGAGTCTGCCAACAAAAGAGAGATGACTAGATTTCCAACCTTCAAGACGGCCCTTTATCTTATCAAGAATAGGAGAACACATACTCTGAGATAATCTACCCACAAACAGTGGCAAACCCAGATACTTGACTGGTAGAACCTCATGCTTGATATCAAGAACATCCTGCACCATCTTAATATCCACCTGCTTGTTAGCAAAGAAAGAGGATTTCTGACTACTAACAGTCAACCCAGAAACATTCCCAAAGGATTTAATAACCTTGGACAATGCCATAATAGAACCCTCATCACCAGTAGAGAAAAGAACCACATCATCAGTAAAAACCACATGAGAAATCTTGATACCATCCCCAACTTTAAAAGGAGTAATCAAATTCATCCTAACAGCATGAGCCAACATAGCCGAGAGGCCCTCCATAGCTATAACAAAAACATAAGGAGCTAAAGGATCCCCTTGTCTAATACCTTTATTGGGAGAGAAACATTCAGAGGGTTGCCCATTTATAAGAATTTGAAAACTAATGGAATGAAGAATTTCAAACACCCACTAAATCCAGCACCTAGGAAATCTCATCTCCATAAGAATACGCCACAAGTACCTCCAGCTAATAGAATCGTATGCTTTCATAAGATCTGCCTTCACACAGACTTTAGGCGGGCTACTCTTCATGATCATATTAAGCATATCATTCACATGCAAGGTAGCATCTGAGATCGACCTCCCCTTTATGAAAGCACATTGAGCTTTATCAATCACCTCAGGCAAAATCGGTTGAAGTCTATTAGCAAGGATTTTGGAAATCACCTTATAAAGGGAATTACATAATGAAATAGGCCTCCAATCTCTCACATTCACAGCACTACTACACTTCAGAATAAGAGTGATGAATGTTCTATTAACTTCTTTGAGGAGTCTACCACTTCTAAAGAAATTTTGTACTGCCTTTACTACATCCTCACCAACAATATCCCAACAAACCTTGTAGAAAGTAAAGTTAAAGCCATCCGGCCCAGGGGCCCTATCCCCATCACTATTCTGAATAACCCTTTCAATCTCCTCCTTCGTCACAAGAGCACAGAGAGAATTAATATGTGTATCAGATAGTTGTGGGACCTGCCATCCTTCATCCCACTCTATATCTGCACCATCATCAACACTGAAAATCTCCTTATAGAACTTAACAAACTTATCATGAATAACAAGTTCATTAGTAATGCCAACATCATTAATCATAATACATCTGATAGAGTTCCTCAGCCTTCTCGTGTTAATCAAAGAATAAAAAAATTTAGAGTTACTATCCCCCAACTTCAGCCAATTGATTCTAGACTTCTATTTAAGGAAAGATTCCTCAGCTTTATAGGCTTCCTCAGTAGTTTTCCTCTTATCAACAACCTCCTGTACATCCTCAATATCATAAGGTCTTTGATCTGCCTTATTTTGAGTAACACAAGCTTCATACTCCCTGGTTTGTCTCATTTCAGTAAGATCCCCCACAACAGTCTTGTTCCATTTTGACAACTCAAAGCTGACATTATCCAGTTTCCTACAGACCTGATACATAGGATTACCTTCCACCTCCACTCTCCAGGCTTTCTTCACCACCTCAGCAAAATCCTCTCATTGACTCCAAGCATTAATGAAGCGAAAAGGGGCTTTCCTTCTATAACTCTTCTTGTTCATATGCATAAGAACCAATCTATGGTCACTATGAATAGAAGCCACCACCTCTCCCCAGAAATTAGGAAAAGAATCTAGGAAATCCATATTATAGAACACTCTATTGAGCTTTGACATCACAAGCTTATCCCCAACCTGTCTGTTATCCCATGTAAACTTTGACCCTCTTAGTTCCAACTCAACCAAGGGAGTTTGAAGAACACACTCATTAAAGCAAACCATAGAGCTGTAACATGGCTCACTAGTACCAAACCTCTCATGGGCAAACCGTATAGCATTGAAGTCACCATAGACAATCCACAGTCCATTAATGGAACCTTTGATTTCCCTAATGGAATCCCACAACCCCTTTCTTCTGCCAATGTTATTATGAGCATAAACAACAGTTAAGAAAAAGTTACCAGAGGGCGCCGGCACTTGAGCATGTAAATATTGGTCAGACTCACTAATCATTCTCAGCTGAACATCATCTTTCACATTAACAAGAATGATTTTTCCCAAAGCATGGCTATTGTGATTGGAAATCCACGATCCAGAACCAAACAACGTATCCATAACTCTCCTAACCTTCTTCCTTCTCAACTTCGTCTCTAGAATACAACCAACCGAAACCTGGTTCCTAACTACACACTCCTGGAGTGTGGACTGTCTCCCTGCATAATTCAGTCCTCTCACATTCCAGGAGGCTATAGTTAGATTATCCATTGGAGGTGTGGGGGGTTGGTCGCCTTCCAGCCACAGTAACCATCTCCTGATTGTCCTCATTGACAAAAAGATGTTGGAATGAATTAGGAGATACATTTTTTGCACTTGTTCTGAAAGCCACCTCCATCGGCTTCAACGGCCCCTTCGGCGGAAAGATTTTTCTCCTTCTACTCTTCCTCGAGTTGCCATCCACTAGAATGAAACCATCATCCCCTTCAGTACTACTTTCCGGTGTCACTCAATCAGCTGCAGTAACATCCACAACCGGAGATCCCACAGAAACCACTGACTCCCCATCTTTAATCGAACTATCAACCACATCTTTGGTCAGAATGTCAACAACATCTTCAAACTTCTCTTTTTCTGAGTGAGAGTCTTCTTCAGGAATCCTTTCTAACTCTTTATCATTAGTTGAGACTTTCTTTGACACCCAGACCTTCAGACTATTACGCTTCTCTATCATCTTCTCACAGCCAGTGTTTTCATGCCCAAATGTCCCACAAGCGTCGCATCTAATAGGAACCCATTCACACTGAATAGTCATTTTATCCTCAACTCCATCATCACTCAACAGTGGGACAGAGGTGAGGAAGCTCAAAGAAGTCGGTATCAACACTAACATTCACGCAAATTCCAGCCTTCTAAAATCCAGGGTAGCTTTATCAACTTTCAGCGGAGTACCAATATATGAGCCAATCATTCCAAAAATGTCTTCATCCAACAACTCCTGCGGAAGATCGAACAAACACACCCACACTGGTACCTCTATCAGTTTCAATTTATCCAGAGAGCTCCCTCTTGCCCACTTCTTGATAATAAGCAGCTTTCCTGCTACAAACCAAGGACCTCCATCAGTATATGTATCCAGATCCTCCGCCTCAGAGAAGTTGATAACAAAATAGCCATTCCCCCTTGAGATCACTTCAATAGTGCCCTTGATCTTCCATAGGCCCTGGATATAAGACTGTAGAGAAGGCCAATGTGGCTTCATATCTACGATGTACCCCACCGCTGAGAGCCTCCATCTATCAGCGTTGTGCTCGGGAATAGCCTTTGAATAGACAATCGCTCCATCCCTCAGCTCAAGCTGCTTTGGTGCTAAGGCTCCCAGATCTACTTCATTTGACGGTCTCCTGAACAAATCTGACTACTGGAAAGGCTCCTTTTCAACTCCAATGTGGTTTAGTCTTCTCATTGTAGGAGCTTGAGGACGACGAGGACCGGGAGGATGAGATATAAAATCATGCCTTCGAGATATGACCCCCCCGCCCTACCATCTCCTCCACCCACTGGAACAACAACATCCCCCTTAGATGGCCCACTGCCACCTCCCAATGAATCGCCTCCGCCTCCGCCATCGCCATCGCTTATAGTTTTAGAAGTTGTCATTGGTGTAACAATCTGCTTATACTTGGATTAGGCAAGAGAAAGATGTTAAGATACCTAGAAAATGGGTTACAATCTGGCGCTCCAAGGTCCCTGAGCGGATCAAGGTCTTTGCCTGGCTCCTCCAACACAAAGCTCTGCTGAACAATGTGGAAAAACTCAGGCGGCATATTGAATGTCTTTTTAATATTAATCCTAACCATAACGGGATCTCTCCCTCTTAGTGTCATAATGGAATTTCTCCCCTTAAATCCTAATGGGATTTCTCCCTCCTTGAAACATAATGGGATTTCTCCCTTCTTGAACCATAATGGTACTATCTCCCTCATAATGTATTAATGATATTTATCACTTCGTGAATATAATTCACTAATCATAAATCATAGTCATAGTTGGGGTTCTACACTAGAACATACGTAAACCATAAATCGTGCAGTGATATCTATGCTAATGTCAATGAGAAACCATTTATAATTTCATGAAAGTTAATATTGTGCATAATCATAAATACAAGAATCCAATCAGACCAATTTTAATTGTGCTAAGAAGCATGGCCCGCTTACCTAGAGAAAACCACCATAGGTCAAATCCATTGACTTGATTGAACAATGAATCACCTGTAATTTGACTTACCATGATATGCACACTAGTTCATAATCATAAAACCTCAATTTTTAGATTTAAATATTGAAGAGTTTGGATATGAAAAATAGGGTTTGAAAATAAGATAATTCTATACAAAATCAAAATAGCTTTCCAAAACATTTTTTCATCATTTTTTGGGTCATATGCAATACCTATTATTTTTGCAATATGGACCAATTAGAATTTAGGAAACTTTAGTCTAACAACTATTAAATTCCAAAAAAGGATATGATGTAAATAAAAGGCATAAAGGATCGAGACAACTATGGTTTGTGCTACATTAAATCAAACATCTCACTCACAAAGTATGGTTCACAACCGATGAATCAAATTGGAGTGACAAAATCCTCAACTAGCCTTCTGAAAATAATCACTCAATTAAACTGGCAGGGATACCATGGTCATTAAGTGACCAAGTTACTACTCCCTTCAGCTGTGGCACAAGAGCTGAGACAGAAGCTCCATTGCTCCAACTTATGGTCAGATTAACTGTATTCTAGGGAGACCCAACGTACCCATCATGTTCTTAAGAAGAACCACACCTAATTAGCCTAGGATCAAGTGTTGGGGAGGGAAATCCAAGAAATGAAATCAAAGTAACACTACAAATGCATCACAAAAACAAGAGGGAAAGCTTCATGGGATGAAAGTGAAGATGATGGAGAAAAACATGAGGAAAGGAACTGTCATGGATCTAAAGCTCACTATGAAAATTAGAAAAATAGGGGAGACAAGTTTGGAGATTTACCCCAAGGATAAAATCTAGAAAAAGACCAATTAAAGGTTGGAAAATAATTGTAGAGGCCTAGATATCTTGTCTCATGCTTCGAAATAGAAGGTTAACCACTATTGCCATGGTAGTGAATGCAGTCGATAGACCCAAAGTCAACCTAGAGGTTGCAAACACTGAGACAAAAGTAGAAAGAACCAATGATTGGGAAATGTCTAAGGGTTGTCTTAGATGCTCATTGGTCAGCCAATTGTAGAAAAGTTGTATATTTCATTCTAGCGGCAAGACTAAGGTCGCCAGATATGCAAAACTTGTGGTATAGGGAGACTCAAGGTCCCTATTAAGTAATTGCATGACGAATAGAAAATACTAAGGTATGGAGTTGCTTTTGGCGCCCTAATATATATATGTCGTGTAATCGATATGGCTATGTGATGCACAGTTGTGAGGGAGGTTGATCGTACATTTTGGCATTTCTTCAATAGGGAACGAGAGGGAACGAATTGGGGTTTATTTTAATTGGGAGATCATGAATAATATGCTAATGAAAAAATCTCAAAAAAAGGTTGAGAGACGATCAAGAACTAGATCAAGTAAGGAAAGAATTCACTACCTTTAGTTTTCTACAAAGAAGTCAGGGGAAGGTGACCATGTGAAAGTCGTTTGATCATGGAGGAGATTAACTTGTTTGGAATTTGAGTGGGAATTAGACCATGGAACTAATTTTATTGTATTCCTTATATTTTTTTGATCAATATTTTATATATATTCTAGGTTTGGACTTATACATTAATTACTAGAATTTTTGCAAAATAAAATCCTTTCGACCAATCATAGCCTTCCATAGAGGGGGTTGACTAGTTTAGGTTGCACACTGTGTGGACACGATCTAGCTAATAGGATCACACCATGTCAGTGACTCATGCTCGCCTGGATAAGTGACAGAAAGATGGAAAAAGGCTGAAAAGCCCTCACCTCTTAGTATAAGTGTCAAAGGAAGAAAAGACCTTTCATACTGGGTTATCTTCAACCTTTGTTGCCTTCTCCTTCACGAGTAAGTGAGTCAACCCAATCATTGACTATGGGCTATTGGGTTTTCCAATGACACAGGTGGGTGCCATTACCTTTGGCCTATCCTACCAAACTAGTTGATGGCCCAATTTATCAAGAGGAGGATAGAGAAGAGAGGATGGAGAGGGGTTTCCTTAGTAGGTTACAAAGAAGAAACATAGAGAGAGAGGGAGTAGGGGTTGGATTGGAATTGGAGGAAGGGGGTAATCTTTGAGTGACACTTAGTCTCTTTGAGGGAATTGTGGTCTCGTAGAGGGGCTTATACCCTCTTATATAGCCATGGCCCCGAAGGGTTGGGAACCAACAAATCTAGTCGATTGGGGAAAGCTTTGATTTCTTTGCAAAGTAGGAAAAAACCTAGGATGGTTGTGCTCAGAATTCCTTTCCAAAACTTACGAGTAAGTTTCTAAGCCTTCGTATGAACTAGATAGTGAGAGGTGTGGAAGGAGAAATCAAGAACATTGTAGCTTGTTTCTAGATTTAGATAAGGGTTGGATACAATCTCCTAATTTAGATTCGGGATCCAAGGATTGAGATGATGTGCAAATCAAAGGGTTGAGCCCTTGTTTCTAAATTAGATTAATATGTTACATTTAATAAAGTTATTCATAATCCCTTTCACTTTAGGAAAACTTAATTAATTCACCACCCTTCCCTCCTTTATCCAAATGATCCCAAACTTTAAAGGAAGGCTTTTAATAATTAAAACTCTTATTGGATAGGAATTGGTGTCAAAATACAAAAGTTAGATGTGCTTTTATTTGCCTCTATGTATTCCCTTTATTTGAATTATTCAAGGCATCAAACTACCCCTTCTCCCATCCAAAATCGGTGAGAACTCTTATTTCAATGTGTTTTCTTATTGAATACATATTAGACCGAATAAAACTTATTAGTTGTCTTCAACATATTTTTTCTAGAAATTTCCACACAATTCCTCATTTAATTACCAATTGTTTATTACTTTCAAAAATTCGTTTATTATTGAATTTCAAACTCTCCCTTTAGTCAATAATTTACCAATGGATTATTGAAAATAGTAAAACACATGAAATCCCTTTCATATGGAGAATTTGCATTGTCAAACCTAAATTTTCAAAAATGTCATAGAAAATATCAATCTTCCTAACATGTCCTTCACAATTCATTAATTGCATCAAATATATGTATAATTTCCTACAAAAATCCAGGTTATAATATCCTTTTCCTCTTAAAATTTTGTCCTCAAATCAACTAGTCATCCAAAAAGTTAGGGATGAGACTTTTCCATGTCCTTCTTTAGCTCCCATGTGGCTTCATCCTCACCATGGTGCTTCCAAAGAACTTCTACCATCTCAATCTTTTTATTTTTGAGCTCTTTCACCTTGGAGTCTATTATCCTCATAGGTGACTCAATGTATGACAACCTCCCTTGGAGTTCTATAGTTTTAATGTTCAACACATGGGTAGGATCATTCATATAGTGCTTCAGATTGAACACATGGAACACGCCATGCATCATCATACATTGTGCTAGTAAAGCTATACAGTAAGAGGCTTCATGAATCCATTTTAGAACCTCTAACAGACCCAGATATTGAGGCCTCAATTCTCCTTTATTCTTAGCTATAGCTCAGAGGGGTCAGATTTTAGAAACACATGATCACCTATAGTAAAGTGCAAATTTTTCCTCTTTGTATCATCATACAACCTCTTTTGATTCTAGGATCTCTTTCGCTTCTACTTTCTCAAAGCGAATTTATCAGTGTATACTTGTAGTTCCTCTGACCTGAGAAATGTCCTCTCTCTGAAATCAACTTGATATTGTCTTAGTAACTATTGTTGTAGGAAAACTTAGCTGAATGTCGGTATTGTTCACATGCTCCACCCTACTCTAGCACACATGCTCCAACCTACTCAAGCACACATGCTCTCAACAAATCTTCTAGGGTCCGGATCACACATTTTGACTAACCATCAATCAGGGGATGATAGGTTTCTCTAAACATTAGCCTTGTATGAAGTTTTTCATGGACTTGTTTCCACAACTTTGAGGTGAACTTAGGGTCACAGTAAAAAATGGTTGAACTCATAACACCATGCAAATGAACTATCTCTCAAATGTAAAGTCCAACTAGGTCTGACACCTGAGAACTAATGGTGGAATATTTCCTATCTTGAATTGTAAAAGGTTGGACAACCTGATCTCTCTTTCCTTACTTTCTTTTCACTACAATTGATCTTTGAGTTATAGAATAAAGCCAATCCATTCCTATAATGATATCAAAATGATTCATATCGAGGAGGATAAAGTCAGAAGGTAATTCATTATTCATATACTTAACCAGGATAACCACTGTCTTTAAGACGGATGAGAAGATACAATGATTAGGGGAAGTGATGTCGAGAACATATCTTGAAATCCAAACAAATCATAGTTGTGAGATATTCTGAAATGAAAGTATTAGTAGAAAAGAGCTTTAGTTGCATGTCCCATGATATTAAGACATTGATATAATCGAACCATATGTTCATATGTTTCTTTCGTATAGTCTATAGTGTGAATTTTGTAAAAATTTAATCAGGGAAACGATGAGCGTAAAATACCAACTTGGCATTTCTTTCACTATTATGAGACTGTGCTTGTATATCAACGATGCAACACAAGCATCACTCCTTGATAGGCTTCATTGCGGTTGGTAATCACATGCATACTCTTCATATTTTGGTTTGATGCATGCACATCATTAATTAGCTTGTTGATCCTATTCAATATGGAGACATCAATCAGTGAGAGAATGATTCATGGATGCAGATGAAGATAGAGATGTGTGTTGTCTGCTGGCACAAAACTACACCACAACCTAAAATGAACAACTTGTAAGCTTCTATAGATAGAGTTATAGTTCCTTTACTAAATTCATCATGTACCTATACAGTGATGTATGATGAAGACTAGACCGAGCTCCCCTCTATAGCTGGTGTTCGAGACCTCCCAGCTATTTTGGGCTGGAAAGACCCCAGCTTTGTGAGTTAGTTACCTAGACCCAAATGTGAAGGAAATCAAAAGGGGTGAAAATGAGGAAAATCATGAGACATACCATGAGAAAAAGAGATAGAAGACTTCAGTATTGGCGCTAATGTAGATCGAGGAGTAAAACTTTCTACACAATAGAGTAATGTGGATGGGTCTATGATTTTGGGATTTTTACTCTTTGTTCAAGTCTAGCAGTGGAAGTTGGTTGTAGAGTGGGGTAGAACTGGAGGCAAAGGAGAACGGATGAAGAAAGTGGTGAAGGAAAAAAGTTCATGAGGGGGAGTAGAGAACCAAGAGTTGGGGAGTGGGTGGACTAGAGAGTAATGCACTTGACACATGAGAGTGGAGAGGGCGTGAATGCTTGATTAATAAATTTGTATACTACTACAAAATTATTAATTATATATTTATGGTATTTGTGAAAATCTCATGACAAAGGCTTGAGAGGGAAATATTTTCTTCCTAAAATTTCACGTCCAAACATTTCAATTTTTGCAAACACATCAGTGGTGATGCAAAAAGTATCAATAGATAGCTTTAGTAATCATCATAATAAAATACATACATACTTAAATATTAAATGAATCTGAATTAACATGCAAAATATGGTCATTGGTTGGTTTAAACTAAGATCCTATAGTTGACTAATTATCTTATTTTGGAGAGTAGAATAATTGACATATTTTGTATTGCTATTGGATTAAAGTTATAGAAAAAAAGGTGTTGGAGAGAGAGGGAAAGAGAGTGAGTGTAATATTAAAGAAGTGAGAGTATTATGTGATTGATTTATACTCTTAGTATAGAAACCAAAAGGTAACAAAGATGTGAGGGTTGATTACTTACGATTAAATGATTCTGTAATAAGTCATAGTGAAAATGTGATACAGAAAAAGAGGGTGATTGATAAAGAAATAATTAAGGCTGCAATCATGTTATTGTTGTTGGAAACAAAAAAATAGTGTAATGTGATGTTAAAGAAAATAAATGAATTAGATGTAGGATGATATTGTACTTTTAAAAATGACATAAATGGAGCCAAAAATATTTTATTTTCTGGTACATCATTATGGATTGCATTAGTCTTTATGGTAGCTATCCTAAATCCTCTCATTTCTTGAACCTCTTCGGTACCAAAAAAAACATTCCCTTCCTTATTCTTATCTTTCTTACCCTTATCTTATAAAGAATTCATTCAGTCATTGATAACATGAACAAATTGACCAAAATAATTGAAGGAGACATGGGGAGTCGAGAGACTGAGAAAATTGCAGAGGTGGATGTAGATGAGAAAACAAACATGTGATGTTTTGAGGGGGAAAGGATGTAGTTTAATAAAGATGTATTTTTCAAAAAAAATTGGAGAGTTATATAATCGGTTTACTTTTTAGACAAGAAAAAAATTAATAAAAAGGTGAGAAGAATTATTCATGACTAAATGATTTCTATAATTATTGGCAATGAGAAACTTAGAATAGTATTAAAAACAAAGAACTGAGAGGGACATCATGTTATTTTTGTTGGAATAAGAATGGTAATTAAGGAGATAATGGAGAGACAATGAATGGGAGACACCGAGAGAGAAATGGAGAGTATAAGGAGATTTGAAGTGGTTGGGGATGTTATTTTAGTCAAAATAGGGGTAGAAATACCCCAAAATGTGATTGCAGAAAGATAGTTAAGAAGAATAGAGTTGATGCCATTTTGTAGACATAAATTTCTATACACACTAGCATGGAACCCATATTAATAACATCATTAACTACATTTTTGCAATTCTAAGTATATTTTTTCAATGTGCAAAATTGAATGTAGTACTTTTTAAAATCAAAATATTCAGAATAAAAACAAAAAAACATCATTTAATAGTCAACGTGACATTATAAACTGTAGGAACAATAAACTATTTAGGAAAACATTGAGAGTGAACATCCAACGTTATTGAACATGATACAATCAGAATACTTTCATTAATCTGACAAAAATGAAATGACATGAAGTCGAGAAAAGGTGAGAATTTAGAGAGATAAAATCATATGACATTGTTTAAAAAATGTTGATATCCAATTTCTTATGTATTCAATGAAACATCTGAGATTTTTTTTGTAAATTTTTCACCAAAGTAACTTTTCTTAATACAATAATATAGATTTACAAATATTTTGACCCATTGTGGGTAAAAATATGCACCTACAAGAACCATTGTTTATTGGATATAGTCTAAGATTGTGTATACCAACAACAATATTTGGAAACATGAATATTTAGACATGACATAGACCACCCATGATTGATGAGAAATTTATAATTGAAAAAGTCAAGAATAGGAAAATTTTGTGATACCTTGTGAGTATTAATATGCCACGTGCTATTACCATCATGTCTCTTTGAAATAAGGGTTAATGAATCTCAATTTTTTATTTGAAAGACTATATATCTTGATTATGCAAGAAATGTTCTTAATTACCATCAATACACAACCTTCAAATTATGCTCTTTTCAATAACAAATGTAATATACACTTTCATTATTACAAGTTTATTAGATGATACATTGTTTGCACTTTTACCAACCTTGTTGATATGGTGTTGATGCATCAGGGAACACTAGGCTCACAAAATATTCCAAAATGTAGGCACACTCTCATACGCACAACAATCTACAAGTTCAAGGCATAGGAATGTAGTATAGTAGAAGTAGCAAGTTGGGGTTGGATCCACAAGTAGTATGGTTGGATGCTAGGGGGAGCTAGACTATTTCTTTATATTTCTAGTGTTAGTGTAGGTGCCAGTAGTTTATCTTGGGGTTGTTAGTTAAACTAAGGTGGATGTGCTAGAGGAAAGGCAAGAATCAAACCTATTTTAATATTGCACAATACATGGTAACTAAAAAGCTAAGAGAATAACAACCCTAAGTCATACTAGGAATAACAACAAAGAGCAAGTAACTATGCTATACTAACAATGAGACTAGGAGACAAGCAAAGACTACAATACCAAAACCTAGCACAAGAAACTAAGGACAAGAGCTAATTACTCTAGAAAGAACTAATTAAAATGCACAAGTGAGTAATGTAAGCAAGAAAAAATAGTAAACTAGCAAGAGATAAAATTCAGGCTGTAGAAAATGATTGGGGTAGTGGGTTGTTTGGGGGGATATGCAACCATGAACCATGTAAAACGGTCCTACACAAGCACTTGCATGCAAAAAATAATCTATCAAGCCAAACAACAATTATTAATGTAAGGAATGCATCCTACCCTATCACTTGACCATCGGTGCATGCTGGTTTATAGGGGAACTAGTCCTATTAGTACCCATCTACCATTACAAGTATGTATTAACTAGTGGATAGGTAGGCATAAGTCGAGATTAACCAAGTCTAGGTTTGTGGGTGGGATTCTCCTAATTCACTTAGGGACATGAGTGGTGGCGATGTAGGTGAAAGGTATTCCACCTCCCACTATACCCCATCAAGCCATTAAAAAGCCTTTTTTCTAAGTGTATATAGAGAAAAACACTTAGTCACTTAAATGTTTCACCTAGGGATAGTTTAATGAAGAGAAAAAGGGGAAGGGGAGAAAATAAATAAGGATCCACTATGAAACTTGGGATTCTCCCACCAAAAAGCCCAATATCACTCTTTCTCTATGTCTGAAGTGATTCCATAGCTCAAAAATGAAAGCAAGAGGTAGGCATGGAGACCAAGAAATAATATAGAACTAGATGAAAAAATCAAATAATAATTACATGAATATTTTCCAACAAGCTATCACATACTTTTGGACCCAAACAACTTACAAAAGGGCATTAGCTTCTCATGATCAAGAAAATAAAAAAAGTGAGAAGAAGATGAAAATTGCATGAACATGGGCGAAGAAGTTCAAATCATCACTTCCAACAACTCCAAGCTCGTCCTCGGTCTTCAACTAGGTGGAAATTCCATGAAAATCGATGTAAAATGGTAAAAACCATACAATAGTAGGTTTTGGAGTGGAAGATGGACACAAATAGTGTAAATGAGGTAGTTAGGAGTGGGTGGCGACTATGATCGCTAGAGGTATCTAACTTTAGACTCACAGTAACAACTTGAGTATATATAGTAGATTAGGGGGGTCAAGGGTTGAATGGGGGTGAAGTAGTAAAATTATAGAAGGAATTTAAGGATTAGGACCTGAGAGTAGATCCAATCCTCTCTTAATTTGAGGAATAAACCCATCTAATTGAAACACTAACAAATATGCTGGAATAGGTGTACTTTTTCTAAATGAATTGTATAAAAGGCCAAAGTATAGAAGAGAAAATAAACATAATTACTATATTTAATTTCAAATGTTTACATAATAATTTCCGTTAAGGGGCATACATGGAAGTAAACCTCAAAATCTAAGTAGACCTATAACCACAATATCTCAAGTATATCTCCCAAGAGTTAGCTTCATTGAGTCAGGTTCATGTCATCATGTCAAGTCCACCATGTCCTTCATCTAAGGGATTGAAAGCATGCCCCACAATAGAACACAAAATGAAAGTTGTCAAAATAAAAGTGGTATGAGAATATAAATAGGGATTGAGCAATATAAGGTAAAAAGGACACATTATAATTTTCAAGTCTTCCCAACTCAATAGTGTAAAAGTAGATGCAAGTTGATATCAAAGAGAACATATAAAAAAATAAAAAAGAGAGTTTCTTTCTTTATGCAATTTCATAATAGAATAACTCAATAATTAATTGTAATAAACAATGCATGTCAAAAAATCAGACTAAAAATTATTTAAGCAGCATTAAGACCCATAAAATCTCAAGCCTAACGTGTTAGATGGAAAACACACACCTTGGGCGAGATATGTGTGTCCTTTATATATATATATATGTATATATATATATATATATATATATATATATATATATATATACATACATATATATACATATATATACATACATATATATACATATATATACATATATATACATTATATATATATATATAGACCCTGGATAATATACACATGTCTATGTTATGGTGGTACAGAGGTACTGTAAGGAGTGGGACCCAAGAGGGGATCCACTCCCTACTAAATTTGAGAATAAACCCATCTATTCTAAACACACTAAAATGTATGATGGAATAGGTGTAATTTTTTTTCTTATTTCTCAAATGATACTATACAAAAAGAGACCAATGTATATCAGCAGAAATATATTTCTTGACTATATTCAATTTTATAAAAGTATGACATTATCTCCCATATAGGACTTACATGGAAGTTAGAACATAAGGATCAATGTAGAGGAATGTCTAATCTATCTCAACTCTACCTACCATTAAGAGTCTTATCCATTAGCTAGATCTACATCTCCATGCAAAGTCTTCCATGTCCAACTCCTTAGGCTGCGTCACCTCTGGGTGGGTTGAAAAACAAAACCCATGAGCAAGAAAATAAAAGGAAAGGACGTCAGCAAAAACTAAATATGTACAAAAAATAACAACTAGGCACTACTTTAGGAAATTTCAAAAGAAGAGGATCAACTTAAAGGATGATCAAGAGGATCAAGCGTCAAAAGAATTATATCAAACCAAAAGACGAGGCATATCTACTAAAGAATGTCAAGCATGTAATCTTGCCTTTAAAATTTTCCATTAATAATAACAATAATAAATTTGTGTATGTAATAAACAAAGACTAAAATTATTTAAATTAGGGTTGAGACACGATTGGATCTCAACCTAGAATAATGGGTGGAAAAGCACACCCTAGGCAGAAAGCACGCCTCTGTAAATAAAAATTAAAGTGTCAATCTGGATTGGGCATGGTCGAAATAGGTAGGGTGTAAGTTTTCACTATTTTTGGATAATGTTTAATGTATCAATTTAATAAAATATGATAATGCATTATAACTAATGTTAACATAATAAGACTAGGATTCTGATGGTGTATAAACAATACACATGACCTGAGCCACGAGGCCACACACTTGTTAAGAGTTGTGCTTTGGGTTGGCTGCATGCAGAACCTCAGGGTCATGTTCAACCCCCGATCCAGAAGCCTATGACCCCGACGCAGTCCAACTACCGGTTGTAGATCTCTCGCTCTCTGCCTCTTTTCCCTCGGATCCGTACGCACTTCAACTCTGTACATGATAGCAGATGTAAGGATTCGTGAATCCTCTAGAAACGTCGAGCGTTGGGGTTCTCACAAACACCGACATCCTCGCCTCCTCTGTTGTCAAGAATCGTAGTCCTCTCGCGATGCTCCACCTATATAACTCTGCTACCCCCTCCGCACAGGGTCTGTAGTTGACCCCAACGCCGCCTAGTTCATCCATCTTCTCGTAGCCTGCCCCGACACCTGGCTGTTGCGGCGATGACTCTGGGGAAACGGAGGAGCGCAGACTCGTGAAGCCTAGAAGGCGGTCCTAAACTCCTCGGTGGAGTCATGTGTGCCTTCCCAAATCTTCCTCTGTCTCCGACTCGAGGTTACGTCATCTCCTTATGAGTTTCTTCTCTAGTACGTGAACAACATTGAGTTCCTAGAGTTCTCCAGCGAGGGTCTCGTTTGCTTTGCCCATGTAAACCTTCCTATGCGCTGATGGAGGTATTTATGGTCGGTGTGTTGGTATGGCCCTCTCCATCCTTGGAGGCTGGTCATAATGCCCCAAGACTTCCGGACAAACCACGGTCCTAGTGTTCACATCGTCAGGTCTTGGTCTGTTTACCCTGAAGGAGTCCGGACAGTCTGCTCGTGAGTACTGGCTGAGTTATGCATGTGTTTCGAAGATTGGAGGGTCATACGTGGGTGGTCTTTGTGCTAGGTAGGGGTCGCACTTTGTTTCAGTGTCACAGATTGCAGGCTGCATGGTCTTTTTGATCTTCGATTCTATTCATATATGTATGTTGGCTCGAATGGATGATCGGTGCAACTATACTCTAATGCACCAAGGTTGGGTTTTGGTCAGATCTGAAAATCGATATCTAGAGTTTTCCCTATACGTATTGATCAATAATTAACTTCACAATATTTAAAATTTATAATAGGTGTTTGGAGACCCAGGCTTGGACCCAAGATTAACTTTTTTTTTTTGAAGGCGGAACCATCTTATTTACTCTAAATCAGAACGAGCAACCTCCCACATCAAGTTTGGGAAAGAAGTTGGCTCCGTAGTTGAACTAATCGTACCATATAAGGCACTTTTAGCAACCTCATGTGCCAACCTGTTACAACCTCTCTTAACAAAAGAAAAAGAGCAGAAAGTAAAAGAGCTAACTACAGACCAGATGGTCTCTTCCATCTCTTCTCGTGTGGGGACTGGGTAGGGCATCGATAACAACTTTCCAATCAGATTCCACGATCATTGAAATGAAACCCCAAACTGCTGCTTGCTTTACTGCTGCTAGCACTGCCTGAGCCTCTGCGATCTGCACATCTCCCGGGTTAGCACCTTGTTCAGCTACCACTGCCATGAGCCTCCCATCAGCGTCTCTAATAGCTCCTCCCATCCCGGACAGACCATTTTGTCCCATAGCCGCAACACAGTTGATCTTTACTCTGCCATGGGGCGGTCGTGACCATGCTGGTGTAGCCGTGGCCATGATTTCGGGCCCTCTGTCCTGTGCCCCCTCATTGAATCTTCTATAGTCTTCCATGAAGTTGATCGCCTGTCGGATGATCGTGGTCAAGTTTACCTCTGTGTTACTGAAGATACACTTGTTTCTGTAGGTCCACAATGCCCACATCATGCCAACGGTTCTCATATACTCAGGAGGGTTGAGGCTGGTATGCAGATGAAGCAGAGCCTCCGCAGGTTGTTTTCTGTTCAGCTCCTGTATTCGGAGAGGACCAAGTTCACACTGCCAGATTGCAACAATCGTCGGGCACTCAAAGATGGCATGAGTGATGGTTTCCTTTGGCTCACTACACCTAGAGGAACTGCCATCAACAATGAAGTGTCTGTCTCATAGTCTACCCTTTGTCGCCAGCCCCCCCGTGCAAGTTCGCCATAGGAAATGTGAAACTTTTAGAGGTAGCTGAGCTCTCCACACAGTCTTCCAGACTTCATCTCTGTCCCCTATGTGAGTTCTAATGAATTCCTCCTTTCCCAGAACACACAACCAATAGGCTGACTTTACTAAGAAGCAGCCTTTTGTGTCCGGCCACCACATCAGAACATCTTCAGGGAGACGATGGCTAATAGGAGTTGCGAGGATACTGGCTTGAATGTCTAGAGGGAAAGTCTCCTCTATGATATGGGAATCCCATTTTCCAACTTCCGCATCTATGAGCTCGTGTACAAATTCTTTTTCTCTGGGCAGTGAAGGGTGTGACTCTTGAAAACAAGTCTGCTGCCCCTTTAGCCATCTGTCTGTCCAGATACGAATGTGTCTCCCATTTCCAACTTACGCCTTCAACTAGCCCTGTTTTGGCTCCCCAAATACTCCGCCATGTAAAACTCAGATTATGTCCTCTACAAGCACCAAGTAGTGAAGACCTCTGGAAATAGTGTTCTTTGAGACCTTTGTGAGCTAGAGTATTCGTCTTCGTTAACAGCCTCCACGCTTGTTTGGCTAGCATCGCCTGGTTGAAAGCGTGTAAATCTCTAAAACCCAGGCCCCCAGCTCTTTTTGGTTTGCACAGTGCATCCCAACTCAACCATGACATTCTCCGCTCATTGTTCTTTGCTCCCCACCAGAATCGACCTATGCAACTATGAAGCTCGTCGATCATGCCCACTGGAAGAAGGAAGATGTTCATGACATACATAGGGATGGCTTGCACCACTACCTTGATGAGAACCTCTTTTCCCGGCTTAGACAAAATATTTCTTTCCATCTTTGAAGCTTTTTCCATACTCTCTCTTTGATGTAGCTAAAAACTTGTTTCTTCGACCTCCCCACTACTGC
The DNA here is from genome assembly GCA_963693085.1 of Alisma plantago-aquatica. Lineage (NCBI taxonomy): Eukaryota > Viridiplantae > Streptophyta > Magnoliopsida > Alismatales > Alismataceae > Alisma > Alisma plantago-aquatica. The sequence goes on along the minus strand of OY856410.1, from coordinate 463,538,128 downwards.
TGGGAGTCCCAAATACTTTGCATGCCTCTCCACCTGATGCGATGATTTTGAGTCGCATTTATAGACCTATTTGATATGTGTTTTCTGCTTTTATTAGTCATTTTTATGGTTAATGTTGCATAATTCATCCATTTTGGTCTTTGCCACCATTTTATGTCAAATCCCCTTTATTTCATTGTTTTGAGCATTAATTGTCACATTATTATTATTTGTGTGAATTTATGTGATATTGTCTTTGAATTTCAGGACAAATGAGTGTTTGCTTCCGTCGATACCATCGACGGAAGTCGATACCATCGACATGGTCACAAGTTGCCAGCCGAAAAGAGCATCAAAGCATCGATACTATCGACACGGATGTCGATGGTATCGAGTCACCTTCAGGTTGTTGGCGACGAAGCAGTCGATAGTATCGACACGAAGTCGATGCCATCGACGCACGGAGGCTACAGTGACGGAATTTTACAAAAACCGACACCTAAAGGAAGTCGATACCATCGACCCGAGTCGATGGTATCGAGACTGCAGCAGGCACTCAGACGAAAAGAAGAGAAGGGCTTCCGCTACTACATCGGGTTGATACCATCGACCCACGTCGATGGTATCGACACCGTCAGATATGCGTTGGATTTAGATTGATCTCAATCGTACGGCTAGAGTTAATTAACGACCTAATTAGGGACTTATACCTAATGACGGCTGCCGAGACGGGAGAGTATCTGATTAGCCATTGCACAAGTCCCGAGGAGCGGTAGAGAGGAGAACGGAGTCCAGAAGTTCATACCAGTCGATCCAGACGCTGCAGAAGACAGATTTCACCACCGAGAGGCGGGAGAGCACGTGTTCTACGCAAAGGATCAACTGGTTCTTCTCCGTTCAGGGGTTTTCCCTTTCAATTCACATTTTTCACATGACTTCCCCTATTTCTACCATGTACTTGTGTGAGATGAACATGCAGGGCTAATCCCCTTGATCTTTAGGACCGGGAGTAGCCCGGAAAATCATTGTATGACAATTTTATAATAGTAATTCATATTTTCTCTCTTAAATCCGTGGTATAGTTTCGTTTTCTCCATATATTGTTATGCTTGATCACCATAATAATAACCTAATGTCGTTAATCACTTTGAAAGAAGGATTAACGGCTGAAAAGAGACAAAACCTACGTTAATCGATAAATCCCTTGACCAAGGTGGTGTAAAATTAATGGTGGATACTGAGAGATCGTTCGTAATGCACTTAGTTTAGGGGATAGGTTACTACGACGGTGGAACTAACTTAAACCTAAGTAGTGAATTGTTCCACGACAGTGGGCAATTCTATTTTCAGGCCACTACCCGGATAGAGAGAGAAGATTGAGGCATTATATAAAATCTAATACAATGAAAACCCGCGGTGAAACCGCAATCCTAAAGATACCCTTTTGAATTGATTAAATTAACATTTAATCGATTGTTTGCTTTATTTTATTTTTATTTTCTTTTAATCTTGACAACAAACCCCAATTTGTTATTCGGCTTAGCTGATCGCAAATATTTAGTAGGAGTCTCCAACAATTCCGAGTATCCCTGTGTTCGACTCGGGCCTCACAAAGGCCTGTACTACTCGACGCGTATACTTGCATTTTTAGCGCGTAGTAAAATACACGTTAAGTTTTTGGCGTCGTTACCGGGGATACGGCGAAATTGTTGGCACTTTGAGTGCTACGAGCGACCACTCTAGGCCAATTTTTTTTTTTTTGAAACAACTTCAAATATTTTCTTACCATTGTTCGATAATTTTTATACTCGTCAAAGCACTGTACTGAACTCGAATTTTCTTATTTCAGGTACTGTGTATGGTGCAGACACGTAGTACTGACTACGCGGAACGCACACCTGAGGTTCCGCTGCAAGGACCTGAGGACGAGGAGTATCACGAGCAAGAGCAACAAGAAGAGGTAGATCCTGAAATAGAACATGAAGAGATGGACGACGAACCAACAATTTGGGCAAAGATCAAAGCTTCTTCCACATCTGCCTCCAAAGGGCCGATAAAGAAGCAAGCAATCAATATACCGACGTATAAGATTGATCCGACTCTAATTAATTTGGTGAAGTCTAACGCTTTTCATGGTTTAAAAAATGAGGATCCCGTCGCGCACTTGAGTCAATTCATGGAGAACTTTGATATGGTGAAAATTGACAGATTTCCGCATACTGCACTCTACTTGAAGCTCTTCCCGAGTTCTTTGGCGGGAATTGCGTGCGAGTGGCTACACAATTTAGATGATGAGTTTGTGGAGACCTGGGACCATATGGTGGAGGTCTTCTTTGAGAGGTTCTTCCCTCCTGAAAAGACTAACGACATGATCAGAAAAATTCACAATTTCACTCAACAGGCGGGTGAAACATATTCGAAGACCTGGGAGAGATTTCAGGTCATGCTTAGGAGGTGTCCTCATCACGGGATGGATAAGGAAACACAGGTGAAGATATTCTATTTTTCTCTCTCTGAGCACGATAGGAGTGACCTTGATTCAGCTGGGTCAGGATTCTTTCTGAATAATACGGATACCAGATGTTGGGAGATATTAAAGAACATGGCTAGGAAATAGTCATGGGGTGACAGAGGCGTTGTGGAGCAGGTCAGAGTTGCAGGTGAATCCAAAGTAATTAAAGAGCTGAACGACAAGTTAGATCTTCTTGCCAAGAAGCTGTTAGCTAAGGAAGATACATCTGAGGATGAGGAAGCCCAAGTCAAATTCATGCAACAACAGGGCTATAGAAACAATGACTATGCATGGAGGAAGGATAAAAAGTTCTGATGGAAGGATCCAAATAATTTTCTGCAGGATCCAGATGCCAAGCCACAGCCAAGAGCCGAGGATAAAAACAACGAACTACTTAGTCAAATGGTACAGCAGAACCAGGAGATGATGGCCATGTTTGGTAAGCAATTGCAATCTCAAGGTGATATTCTAACCAAGTTTGGACAGACGCTACAAAGCCATGGAGCACAGATGCAGGCATTAGAAACCACCGTGGCACAGATTTCAAGTGAAGTGACAGCCATCAAGCACGCCAATCAGCAGAAACCAACCAAGAATGCAAATGTGGCCCAAGCACACCATCAGGTCAAGTATATGTCTGTGGTAAGCAATGAGGAGGAATCTCAGGTTCCAGAAGCAAAAGAAGAAAGCAAAATTACTTTTAATACACATGCGACACTGGCGATACCGTATCCACGCACTTACTATGGACTACCTGGCGGAAACACTTTCTTCAGAAAATCACAGCGAGTTATGAATATTGCATCTCCATCTAGGCAAGAAGAACAATTGAAGGTTGTTTGTGCACGTGTGGAAACATCTAATGCGAGAGAGGAACCACAACAAGATATTACTGTTGATTATGTCTCTCCAAAGCCCACGTCAGAGGGAGTGATTGAAGCAAGCTTAGGGGTGTTGACCCCAAAAAGCTCATATGTGCCACCTCACAGGCGTGCTAATGCAGTAGATGTGTCAAATCTGGTAAATCCGAAGTCAAAGAAAGAGCATCGTCATTTTAGGGAATTCTTGGAAATATTCTGAAAACTCCACATCAATATTCCATTAGTGGAGATGATCGAGAAGGTGCCCGCCTATGGGAGGTTCATCAAGGAAATCATCAATAAGAAGAGGTGGATAAAAGACGGTGATATTTGTCGGTTGAATGAAACGGTGAGATCTATGATTCACGGGAGTTCGCCAAAGAAGAGAAAAGACTCAGGAGGCTTCTACATTCCTTGCTCAATAGGTGGTCGACATTTTCCTAAAGTGCAATGTGATTCCGGCGCCAGCATAAATCTTATGCCTCTGGCGACATTTCAAAAGCTTGGGTTAAAAGAGATCAAGAAGTCGGCTGCGACAATTGAACTGGCAGATGGGTCTATAGTGAGACCATACAGAGTATGTGAGGATGTTCTCATCAAAGTGGATAGATTCATATTCCCGGTGGATTTTGTTGTCATGGATATGCCACCGCTCCAAAGCTGTGAAATTCTTCTAGGAAGACCTTTTCAAGCTACGGCGGATGTCGTGACTGCCTTAGGGAGAGGTACTTTGTCCTTGGGAATTGGAGGAGATCGAGTTGAATTCAAATTACCACATGATCCTCTAAGCGCAGTCCCCAAAGTGAAAAGATGATGAGCTTCATGATGTCTGGCCTAAGACGTTAAATAAGGGCGCTTGTTGGGAGGCAACCCAACCATTGGTACATTAGGATAGTTTATTTACAATCGTAGGTTGCTTTATTTTCGTTCAATTTTTAGTGTAAAGAAGATACCTTGATCTATTTGTTCATTGTGCAGGCTGAGGCAGAGTCGATACCATCGACACACTGGTCGATGGTATCGACAAGGGTACAGGTTGACGACTACGGATTTCGTTCTGAGTCGATACCATCGACGGCCTCGTCGATGGTATCGACAGACCTACAGGTGGTCGCGAGAAAAAAGTCGATAGTATCGACATGGTGTCGATACCATCGAGATCTCTGGAGAAGTTCAGACTGAAATGTCTCAGTCAACTCGATACCATCGACGGCCTCGTCGATGGTATCGACATGGTTACAGGTTGTAATGCAAAGTGGCAGTGTCACAATGAAGACAAGTCGATACCATCGACGCGAGTCGATGGTATCGACCATCCATGTCACCGATCTACGTAAACAAATCGACGACGATCGCGGTTTCCACATCATCCATCCGGGTGCAGAGTCGATACCATCGACATATGTCGATGGTATCGACACGTCAGCGATCCGGGATTCAAGATTTAGCCATCGTCAGCCGTCGATACTCGCGATGGGGGCGGATACCATCGAGACGGGTCGATACCATCGACCCGCGTCGATGGTATCGACGGGCCAAAAGTGGCGCCGGCCAAGTCTATTTAAGGAGAGTCATTACGTCATTTGACGTCACACCTTCAGAGTGATCTCCTCCCTTTGCGCCGAGCACTCCCCCGAGCCATCCAAGAGCGAAGAGCAGCATCACTGAGTAACGATCTTCACCGAGCAGAGATTCATATCTCCATCTTCACCGAGCTCTCCTTCTAATCCCCTTCTCTTCGCCATCATGGTGCGTACCGCTGGAGCTTCTTCCTCGTGTGCTCGTCAGGGGGACATTCCCGAGTTCGTGCAACCACCGCCATCATCGGTAGCACGCCCTCGACTTGTCCATCCTTCTACGGAGGTGAAGAAGATCTTCGAAGAAATAATGAAGCGCAAGATCGAGCCAACCCGGTACGTGGACCTGGAGATGCTCTGTGATCTTGGCTTTAAGGCCAATCTGGACTACGTGTTGAAAGGACAAGCCCACCAAACGGGCCGTGGACACGACGAGCTTGAGTGCCACGAAGACGATCAACCTTTCTTCGGCGAGTGGCCGATGTACAAAGAACTGGTGGCGGAATTCATGGCATCTCTTGACGTCAATGTCGTGCCCAACGAACTGTCCACAAGCGACCGCGAGTGGTAGAAGGGTCGGGTGTCTTTCCGGCTCTACAACAACGACTATACCATCACCCTCGAGCAGTTCAATGACATCTTCAACTGGAACCACTCACGGTACGACTACCGACGGCCGGACAACCGCACTGATTACGCCATCATCTTCTCCGAGTTGGTGACGGTTCTGCATGGACGGTCGGTGAGCTACCACAACGCCGTGGTAGCCGACTTTGAGCACCCGTTTGTTCGGGTTTTGCACCGGATGTTGAGTTCAACCATATTTGCTCGCAGCGATCTGGCCCTAAGCAAATTCCAGGAGTCCGATCTTTTCTTTTTGTACAAGCTCCTGAAGAAACAAGAGTGCAACTGGGGTGCATTCTTTCTACAATGAGTGTTGGCGGTGAAGAGGAGCACGAGGAAAGCCCCGATTCATTTTGGCGGGCTTGTCACTAGGATAGCCCTCTACTTGGGCTTGAATCTCGATCAGCTGACTCCTCTTTCTATGAGAAGCAAGGTCAACTTGCAACATTTACACCGGGCCAATCTCATTCTTCTCCGGGATGGCGTGGCTTTTGCGCATTGCCATGTAAATCAAGCATACCAGGAGTGCGCGCTGCCGGATCCCATCTTTAACATCGAGGGCGCACAACATTTCAGATGGCCGATCATAGCCATCGACTCTGATGATGAAGAAGGCGGCAATGACAGCGGCGACGACGGACAGGACGACGAGGCTGAGGAGGAAGAAGAGGCATTTACACCTCCTCGAGCACGAGTAGCACCCCGGAAGCGTCCTAGGATGCATCCGGGTGCATGTTCATCTTCTCCGCAACCGCCTCCACCACCACAGCCATCGCAGCAGAGCGAGGATGTTTACTCTATGCAGGGCATGTACACAATGCTCCAAGACATTCAGTAGACGCAGCATAGCCACACAACTGCGTACGCCGGTATTCAAGACACCACCAACCGACTCTTTGTCAACCAGTAGGCGATCTTCGAGAATGAGCGCCTTCTTTTCGCCAATCAAGAGAACATCCATGATCGGCTGCACATGATGGAGCAGCAGCAACAGCCGTTTTACGATCATTGCTGGAACCAGGGCTATTTTGGAGGGTATCCATAGCCTCCACCGATGCCCCAGTATGAACCGACCTTCCAAGGGAAGTTCCCGTCTTGGGACCCCACTGCACCGCAGTACCCACCTTCACCTCCACATGATTGATCTGGTATCCCTGTTCCAATCTTTAAGTTTGTTTTTTACTATGAGGCCATAGTCGAATTCAAGCTTAGGGGGGTAGTTGGAATAGTTTTATCTTTTATTGTCTTTAGTTTTATTGCTTTTATTCTTGTCATTTTTTTCTTGCAATTTTAGTTAGTTTGTAGGATCCACATGCTATCTAGTGTAATTGTGGATGTCATAAAGTTGTGTCATCTTGTTGTTAGTGCATGGGAAATTCAAGGGAAATTTGAAAATTTTGTGTCTTTGGATAGCTTGTTTTATTTTGACCTTGGGCACACATCCTATGGAAAATGATTGGTTATGTCAACTTTAAAACAACATTTCATACCTGTACTCCTAATGGTTCATGAAAGTGGACGGAAATGGTTGTTTGAGCCTAACCTAACCAAATGGTAATGAGACCTTAATTGGATGTAAGAGAGAGAACCCTCTAAACTACTACACAGGTCAGTAAGGAGGGACGCATAATATCTTTCTAAGGTTCAGTCATCTAGTCTTGTGATCGTTCCACCTCATTGTTTCCATAATCCACCCAAGAATTGGAAGTAAAGTGCGGTTTTAACTCCTTTTGTTTGCATATCATCTAGATAGGACTTGCATCACAATTTTCCATATGTTTAGCATAAAAAAAATATAGTGATTCATGCACATTATCTTTAGGTGCACGCCATGTAGTTGCATTCATGATTTTCATGCATAAAGTATATCATGTATCTCAATTTTCCCCCAATGGTGAATTAAATTGTTCCATACCTTCTAATAGTGCAAAATTTCTAAGTATGAAGAAAATAGCCCAATAAAATTATCTTTAAGAAATTATGAATGTGTGGGATGAAAAAAAAAACAGAAGAAAAAAATCTGAAAATCTACACACAAAAAAAAGTATTTAGAAGAAAGTGGAATAAGAAGGAGAAAGGAACGTAATTTCACTTGCATTTCAGGAAAATTGAGTACATGATGTAGCTTAATTAGATGTCTGTCTCGTTTTGAGATGGATAGATGGGACATGCATCATTCCACCTAATTTTAGGCATTAGGGCATTTCTCATGTGCATTTGCATCATATAGGACATTTTGTTTTATGCATGTTGAGACTGTACAATACTTCCACCTTCTTCCATGAGCCACCCATTTTTATCTACCCGTTGCTCGGACTGGTAGGCCACCGTGAATTTCTCCTCACTAATGATTATTAGGAGAATTGCTTCCATGTAGATGGTAGTTAGGGCGAGCAACGTAGAATAGGTGATCCCAAGATGCGCCAAGTCTGAACCGGCGAGTTTTATTATGTTAACTGCCTTATGTGATAGTGTTCATTAGTTTGAGGTCAATTTCTTTTATTGATAATTACTGTCACCTTTAGGGTAATTACTGTTCCGTGGTTAGAGAAGGCTGGTTTGTGAATGTTTGGAGGGAGTCATTTGGGATGTTGATGTGGTGTGTTGTTTTTCAGTTGACATTAGCAATTCTATTCTAAGGATTAGTTGCTCGAGGGCGAGCAATGTTCAAGCTTAGGGGAGTTTGATGCGATGATTTTGAGTCACATTTATAGACCTATTTGATATGTGTTTTATGCTTTTATTAGTCATTTTTATGGTTAATGTTGCATAATTCATCCATTTTGGTCTTTGCCACCATTTTATGTCAAATCCTCTTTATTTCATTGTTTTGAGCATTAATTGTCACATTATTATTATTTGTGTGAATTTATGTGATCTTGTCTTTGAATTTCAGGACAAATGAGTGTTTGCTTCCGTCGATACCATCGACGGAAGTCGATACCATCGACATGGTCACAGGTTGCCAGCCAAAAAGAGCAGCAAAGTGTCGATACTATCGACACGGATGTCGATGGTATCGAGTCACCTTCAGGTTGTTGGCGACGAAGTAGTCGATAGTATCGACACGAAGTCGATGCCATCGACGCACGGAGGCTACAGTGACGGAATTTTACAAAAACCGACGCCTAAAGGAAGTCGATACCATCGACCCGAGTCGATGGTATCGAGACTGCAGCAGGCACTCGGACGAAAAGAAGAGAAGGGTTGCCGCTACTACATCGGGTCGATGGTATCGACACCGTCAGATATGCGTTGGATTTAGATTGATCTCAATCGGACGGCTGGAGTTAATTAACGACCTAATTAGGGACTTATACCTAATGACGGCTGCCGAGACGGGAGAGTATCTAATTAGCCATTGCACAAGTCCCGAGGAGCGGTAGAGAGGAGAACGGAGGCCAGAAGTTCATACCAGTCGATCCAGACGCTGAAGAAGGCGGATTTCACCACCGAGAGGCGGGAGAGCACGTGTTCTATTCAAAGGATCAATTGGTTCTTCTCCGTTCAGGGGTTTTCCCTTTCAATTTACGTTTTTCACATGACTTCCCCTATTTATGCCATGTACTTGTGTGAGATGAACATACAGGGCTAATCTCCTTCATCTTTAGGACCGGGAGTAGCCCGAGAATTCATTGTATGACAATTTTATAATAGTAATTCATATTTTCTCTCTTAAATCTGTGGTATAGTTTCGTTTTCTCCATATATTGTTATGCTTGATCACCATAATAATAACCTAATGTCGTTAATCACTTTGAAAGAAGGATTAACGGCTGAAAAGAGATGAAACCTACGTTAATCGATAAATCCCTTGACTAAGGTGGTGTAAAATTAATGGTGGATACTGAGAGATCGTTCATAATGCACTTAGTTTAGGGGATAGGTTACTACGACGGTGGAATCGACTTAAACCTAAGTAGTGAATTGTACCACAACAGTGGGAAATTCTATTTTCAGGCCACTACCCAGATAGAGAGAGAAGATTGAGGCATTATATAAAATCTAATACAATGAAAACCCGCGTTGAAACCGCAATCCTAAAGATACCCTTTTGAATTGATTAAATTAACATTTAATCGATTGTTTGCTTTGTTTTATTTTTATTTTCTTTTAATCTTGACAACAAACCCCAATTTGTTATTCGGCTTAGCTGATCGCAAATAGTTAGTAGGAGTCTCCAACAATTCCGAGTATCCCTATGTTCGACTCGGGCCTCACAAAGGCCTGTACTACTCGACGCGTATACTTGCATTTTTAGCGCGTAGTAAAATACATGTCACCACCTCCTTCACTTTGAGAAGATCGTGTAGCTCACCTTTCCTAGGGAAAGGTACCGCTTTGCTGAAAACAACTTTAGTTTTGGATAAGTTTATTCTTTGACTCGATGCCTGTTCATATTGGCTAATGAGATTAGCTATTTTCAGGCATTCCTCTTTAGTTGCTCTTGCAAAGAGGATGCTATCATCTGCAAAGAAGAGGTGAGAGATGGGGGGTCCATTTCTACTGATCTTTACACCCCGGATATAATTTTCACTCATAGCCAAAGAAATGGACGTAGAAAAAGCTTCTGCACAGATAATAAAAAGATAGGGGGAGAGACGGTCACCTTGCCTTAGGCCTCGGGATGGTAGTATCGTCCTGGACCGGTATCCGTTGATGGCAAAAGAAAAACTCACAGAAGAGATACACTCCATTACCTTTCTCCTCCAAACACCTCCAAACCCCAACTTTTCTTGCACAAGGTCTAGAAAAGTCCACTCCACCCTGTCATATGTTTTAGACATGTCAAGTTTTAGCACAATATTGCCCTTCTTTTTCTTCCCTTCCATCTTCATTCTGTGAAAAACTTCAAAAGCTACCAAAGCATTATCTGTAATCATCCTCCCCGAGATAAAAGCACTTTGGTTTTTAAAAATCAGAGAATCCATCATTGGCTTGAGCCTATTTGCCATTACTTTAGAAGCAATCTTGTAAACCACATTACAGAGACTAATAGGTCTATAGTCCGAGATGGTTTTTGGAGTGTCCACCTTGGGGATCAACACCACCAAGGTGGAATTCAATTTTCCAATATCCTCGTGCCCTTTCCACCACCCCTTTATATAGTTAGCAACATCCTTCCCCATAATTTTCCAGTACTTTTGATAAAAAAGAGGTTTCAAACCATCTGGGCCCGAGTCTTTATTTGGATGCATCCCAACTAAAGCGTCATGTACTTCCTCATCAGTAATATCCCATTCCAGCGAGTCATTCATGGTTGAGTCGACCTTCTATTTTGAGCCTCTCACCGCCTCCTCCATGCCATGCGGCGAGCTAGTAGCAAACAGCTCCTCAAAGAAATCTAACACCACAGATTGGATGTCCTCCTCTTCTGACCGCACAACGCCCTCCTTGTCAAGCAGATAGTTTATATGATTTGTCTTACTCCTGTGAGAAGCTTTGTGATGAAAATAAGCGGTGTTTCTATCACCAACCTTCATCTCATTCACTCTAGCTCTAGCACACCAATACTCTTCGCCTCGTCTATGCCACATCTGTAGTTCTTGGGCCATTTTTCACAGTTTTACAGCACCTGATTATCAGGAAGCTTCTCTTGCTCTTCCACTAGAAGCTTTTCTGTCTCCTTAATTTTTTTGCGGATATTCGAGAAATGGTTCCTTGCCCAACGGTCTAGCTTTTCCCCAAATCCTACCAGTCTGTCCACCAGTCCACCTCGGTAGTGCTCACGCCAGGCGGTTTGGGTAGTCTCAGTACAACCTTCCTCGCTCACCCACATAGGCTTAAAACGGAAATAATGTTGTCTTTTTGGCTTTTTTGCCACTACTCTGTCTGCCGTAACAATAATGGGAGAGTGATCTGACTGATAAAAGGGAAGATGTATAACCTTGCAAGATGAGAACAAGCTCCTCCATTCATAAGTAGCCATGGCTATGTCCAGTCTCTCCCTCACTAAGCTATCAATAGTTTTGCCTTTTTCCCAAGTATACGGTCTGCCAGTGTAGCCCAAATCAAAGAGAGCACAATCATCCAGGCTGTCACGGAAATCCTGCATCCACTTTTCGGCTCTAGCACTACAAAAAATGGATGAATTAGCTACGATTGGTCTAGTTACATATATGCTATATGTAGTTGAAAGAACGTATCTTTACAAACTAATATGAATATAGTTAAAAATATGTAGTTAATAAGTAAATGCCCACTTGTCCTATGTGTAATTCACTCAAACAAAAAACATTCATATTCCCGCACGACTCCCTTTTCATCTCCCGCGCACAGATCCTCACCCAAATCCTAATTGCTCTTATTTTCCACGATTTCACCCCCTACTCGTCTCCACCCACCATTCGCACTCTCTCCTCTTTCGTCCTTAATCCTGCACACACAACCTCTTCTCCTATCCCTAGCCCTGATCATGCGCTCTTCCAAGTCCTAACCATTACCCCCAGGGCCTTGTTGCCTTAACCTGTAGAACCTATCATCGTTGTCGTCTGCAGGCCCGACCGTCGGCCACGACCTTGAGTCGGCTGATCTTCTCCCACCAACAGTCCGGACACCCTCTACTTTGGGGAAATAGGCACAACTCACGAATGTGTCACTGGTACGTGCCTTCTTGCCCGTGGCGGCACCAGGTCGATACTCAAGTCTGTCGATGTGGTATTTATTGGTTGGTGCGCGTCATTTTTCATTTGAAAAGGAGCCCCATTCTCGGGTCAAGGATTTACTAGCACGATAGTAAAGTACGAGAGATAATCATTTGAGTCATATGGTTCAAGTATGTTGTTGTTGGAGATTACAGTCGCATACTTCTAATTCCCCAGCCTCTGCGGCATGAACTACCTTGTGCTCAAGATATAGCGTCACCTACTCAGGGTCGGACAGCCCAAGAGCTGATGATTCGTACATGCTCATGCCTCATCCCCAGTTCCATATAACCCTCTTTGTTCTGGCCTTGCTCTTTTGGTATGGATTCTTTAATTCTTTTCTCTTCCGACATGTTCTGTTGCAATTGCCAGATCACGTTGACCGCATGAATATTTGCTTATATTGTGCTGGTCTAGTGAGTTTGACATGTATTGTTTGATGCAAAATTGCAAATCCTCTGCCGCCAGCTCTTTAAAATGACTCCACGTGGGGTTTCTGAATGACATTTGTTATACTATGTCAAGGATGCTCGAAGTAACCTTTACAATATAATCTAGTATTTTCCTCATGTAGTTCATCCAAATGTTTAATGTGATATGAAGCTCGCATGTGTAACTAAATGCTAGTATATATTACCAACTCCAACAGATAACACATGAAGCTTAAATAAAAATCCAACCACATTATATAGGTGATCCAATAGTTTAAACTATGTATGTCTGCGTTATATTGGTGATTTTCTGCTAATAGAGGAAGCTGTTAGAAACAAAATGATGCACAGCCTAAAACAACGAAGAAAGAGTTTTAGACTCTACCATTGGAAGTAATGTTACCTAACTTTGTTGTGAGATAATAAATTGTAACTTTGTAATGCTAGGGGCAGAAAATTAGCTGACTACTAGGGGGAGTCTTTCTCAAGGCATGTAACATTGTGAGAAAATTCCAAACTTTATGGTAATTTTGGGACACAGGCTTGAACTTTGAATTAATGCCATCACATATCTAGATATATGGAAGATTATCCAGATTCATTATAATATTTTTCTTTATTTCAGATGCAACTAACGAAGAGAATTCAGTATACAATTTTGTTTTTTGATTAAAGTCATGATATTTCATTTATAGTGGACTTTCAGAAATATGACCCGATAATGTCTTTCCGTGACTAATTTAAAGAAATGAAACAAATGCCGCACTTATTACCAATATGAATGCTTGTATCCTTTTAACATATTTTAGTTGAAATGTGTATGAATGAGAAATAAGAGTCCTTAGGCAGTAGAAATTGCAAACTGCCATATAGAAACAACAATAAGCAAGGTAATACAATGTATGGATTAGATCCAGAATCTAACTAAGTATTAACGTACAGAGGCAAGAATTAAGCCCCTACTCCAGAGTAGATCATGTTCAAAATGCTGTAATAAAAGAAACATCTAGTTAATGAACATGGACCGTCTATGTGTTGTATCACTTCATAACCATAAAACTATTGTATTTCTCTCAGCCATTTCTATAAAACTTCTAAGAATCTTTGACCAGAATAATGTTTGAGGGAAAGGATCAAAATTGCATATGGATGATTGACTTAAGGCCAAAGAGATTATTGAGTTTGGGTTGTTAGGCTCTGACTCACGTTTGTACTCTAGGACGTGGAACCAAATCCTGAGCAGTGAATTCAAACTGGGTAATGGGAACAAGTTGTTTTCATGGATGGATTCTTGGCTTCCTCAAAAGAGGTTTCTAACTTTATTCAAATTAAAAATTTCTCTCTACGAATAATGAAGACTACTTTCTGGAGTTAGTGAAATTGTGCTAGTATTATTCTTCTTAACAAAGATTCCTTTTGGATTTTTGATTGAGTTTCTCAGCTATTCAAGCTGTTGGAGCTTCTGTTTTTACAATGTTGTTTCATTAGTGGTTCTTTCTCCTCTGGTCAATATGCATATCTGATCCTAATTTTCCCTATTGGGCTGACTTGCTGTTGTAGCGTTTTTTTGCAGCAACCATTGATATGTTTTCTCTTCCGCTAAAAAGAAAGTATGAGTATATTGTATACATATTTTCTTGTCTTAGATTGGTAGTACGTTGTTAGGATTGGTTCTTGTGTTTGTTACTGTTGGAAATGTGCACATTGAATTAGTATCAGGAAATTCTCATAAAGTTAGTTGGTTGTTGTTTATAGATGGCTATTGTGAACAATATGAAAGAAGAGTAATTGGATCAAATAGACAAAGTGACTATAAAAGCAGATAGCTAGTGGCAAACTAGAGCAATGAGAGATCACGATAACATGAATAAAAAATTAAAACAGAGAAAACATAATGCAAGGTTCTGGCAAACAAACAACATTAGGAACCATGTCAAATCAGAAGATTCATAAACTTGCAGCAACAAAAGCCCCTCCGAGCAAACATTAAAGGAACTAGTAGAAAATCGCATAAGATTCCTCAAGCCAAAACCCGAAAGATGTGCTTTTGTAGGTGTGCTAAGAGTATACATCTACACTTTTGCAAGTTTGTTAGCATGCATTCATGACACTACAAGCCTTTAACCATATAATGTATGTCTATTAAGTTGCATGAGTGTACTTCGATGATCAATCTTTCAAAAATTTCAAACTCTAGTCTAAATGTTCCCTAGTGACATGAATAGACTAGTGCCCTTAGTGAGATGCTGTAAAAGGAATATCCTTGTGTTAAATATATCCTTACCTTTATTATCTCAATCCCTTTACTCTTGTTATGATTTGTGATGTGTCTTCTACTTATCCATATTAGAAGCGAAGTTTACTAATAGATTTCAAGTACCAGTTGTTGACTTGCTAGGATTGCTGTGATTTCAGAAAAAACATGGTAACAATGCATAATTTCCAAAGTTGCTAAATTCTATATGGATTACTTCGAGGTCAAGATTGTCCTGGATCTGGTTTCCATTCAGCTGAATGGCTTTTGGGCATAATTCTTGTCTATGAAGATATTGACATGCTTTTACATAGTAGTGGTGAAGTGCAGAGACTCTTGGTGTTTGTTGTCATTGCCTTTGAATTGGTGGTTATCATTGTTATGGCTCTATTGCTTGTCATGAGCATGGACACGGTCATGTACATGAGCATGGACATGATCATAGCCATGATAATGGTCACAACCACAACCATTTCCATGATGATGTACACAACCATGATGATTCAGATCATCAATATGATGTTGGACATTCTCATGGGAATCAAACTCATGTTAAATGTAGCCATGGACGAGTTATAATTGTTAATCATGACCTTCAATCAGGGAATTCTGTGCACAAAGATGATCTTGAAAAGCCATTACTGAAGCATTCTAATAATGCTAGACACTAAATATCTAGTTCAAAGAATCTAAAGAAACATTAATGTGGATGTATAGTATGGTTGATGTTCATGAGCTACACATAGGACTGCTCACTGTAACTTTGTTGATTGATTTCTTCCCCTAATCCCTGATGTTTATATGATATCTAGAATTGCTAGAAATTGTAGTGATCTAAGATATTATTCAAGGTTGTATTCGAATGTCATGTTGACCTTGCTTTAGAAATTTGTTAAATTAGTGAAAGTCCTAAAGTTCATTTTTAGTTGTGTTATGTGTTTTTTGAAGAATGCTGACCAAGGAGCTTAGTTTCTACATGTTGATCCCAGCTTAATTATTGATAATAGTCATTTTATTAGTGTGAATGCGGAAAAGTTGAAGGGCATAGACAACTATTGTTCTTATGGTTTATATATTTGCATTGTAATTGCAAAAAATGGTGACTCTGGTCCCTCTTCACCAAAGAGACCATGCTCAAATGACCTAAGGACAAATCCTTACTAAGGATAATAGAGGAGGTAGAAAAATTTGTAGTACTGGCATGATAGTTGGTGTTCTGAAAACAGTGATTCTGGCTGGTAGTACATTGGCATAAATTCCATAGAGGGAACACGAAACAATATGAAGTGTCAAGAAACATTTAATTAAGTCGGCATTCTTTGCCTTATCTAAATGGTTAATTATAGTTGAATGAACATGTGTTTAGCTTGCAGCTCGAGATGGTCTATGTGTTGCTCTATTTTGATTTAGATATGAAATGCAAACAACACCTATTTACAACTTATGATTCAGTCTAATGCTTCTTTTTTGTGCATACCTGGATGGCTTATGCTACTAGTCCGCAGCTGCTTCTTAGCTATGATATCACTGACTCACTATAGGAGTTGTTTGAAAGGTGGTCTACTACTTTGAAGCAGTTGTTGAGTGTTTGTCTAGTCTACTATAGGAGTTGATTGACAGGTGGTCTACTACAAAATGATCTACATTGTCATTGTTATGCTCTCTGTTACATGGTTTTGTTTCCCTGCTCAGATTTTGTTTCTTATTGTGAATTCCTTTTGTTCTGCACCAAGGCTAATGATTCATTCTATATTTTGTTACAGATACTTGGCCTTATCTTGGTTTGGACGTTCTTCTAGTACCATATAAGACAACATCATATTGTATCATTTGCTGTCTTGGTCTTGCTTTGTCACTAAACAACTCTAGAAGGAGCCGTTTGGCTCTATTTGATAATCTAGTGTCATGGGGATGACTCCCATCTTCGTTATGCCTATGATGGCCCAGAGAATCTTGGATTCTCTTTTGAATGCTCTGAGTTTCTTTCTGACATCCTCTTGTAAATGTTGACTGTACATGCTTCTTTTTATCATCATTATTCCTATACGGGCATTTTATATCATGGACTATTTTCTCTAGTAGAATGCAGACTGTGTAGTATGCATGGTTAGTATGAAAGCCCAATGTTGATATTAATGTCCATTGTACTTATCAGGAATCCACAACGAGATATATGTTGCTTACTGGTGCAAACATTCATAGCTCATGTGAAACCATGCTCTTTCACTAGCTAGCTGGATGTCAGTTTTAAGGTATGTTTCTTTGACTTAGAAATGAATGTTGTCTAAATGTCTGACACACCCCAATTTTATGTCATGTGAAACAACTAATTGGACTTGAATCCTCTTACAAAGCGCACAATCATTTTGTAGGGCATTCATTCATCTTCATAGATGTACTTGCTAGATAAAAGAATTTGTCTAGGACTCTCGTGGTGCATGTTTTGACATGCTCTTTTGACATCCATTCGAATGTGTACTCATGATAGTTTGTGTGCAGACCTTGCAATGGATCAATATGACCTTGTCATGGAAATCTGCTGCATTCTCTTCCTTTATCCATCTGTGATATTGATAACTCGATGGGGGGTTTTGTCCTCTTTTGTGGTGAGCTAAAGATTTGGGAAGCTGACAACTACATAGTCCATTTCAGATTGACCACAAAATGCTTTTATTCGAGAGAAGGAAAGAAAATAGCATACCATATTACATGTGATTTTCATTTGATATAAAATTAGACGAGGTCCGTGGATAAGCTGAAGTTATTGTTTCAGCTGGTGCTCCACTCATTTTATTTTATAATTTTTCTCAAGAACAAAATCAATTTTCTCTGGTAGTAGATTGCTCTAGATTTATATATGCCAAACAGGGGAACCTCATAAAATTGGAACTCTTTTTTTAAGTCTTTATGATTTGATGCAATCATAGAACATGGTCTTGAACAAAGCATACTTATATACTATATATCTCTTCTTGTGGTTTGTACAAAGATTACTTTGGTAAGCTTCTTCTCCATTCATATAAAACCACAACATCTCTTGAAAATTAATATGCATGCATTTGGATTGCTCTTCATTAGCCCTACTCTTATAGGAAACTAGATTTATATCTATTTACTCTATCATTTTGCTGCTACTTATGTAGATAAAAAATCCAGCATCCATAAGCCTATGATCATGAAAAGCAATAGGTCCGATTTATGCAGATTTGTATTTCGATCTATTTACTTTAGCTTGTTGGATTTATCTCAGATCTGTATTTTGTTTCAGCTTCTTCTCAGGTCTCAATCAATGATGGATAACTATAATTTAGTTCATGGCTTGGGGAAAGTAGAATCTTTAGTATTGGCCAATTTAGGGTCCAATTTGCAAAGAAATTGTTCACTTGACATTGACTTGTCTCGTGCATTGACATACCTAAATATGTCCTACACAAGACACCAATACTTGTAATTATTTCTTCAGAACCTCAATGTGAGTTGTTGGAAGATTATAACAGTAGAAAGTTCTAGATGATCCAGTTCACAGTTTACATGCTATCAGGTGAGTCTTTAAAGGAAAATTGCTCAAAAGTATGTCTTGAAAACACAAAATCCAGCAACAAAGCCTCAGAACAAAGAGCAATAGAAGCAGCCAACTCATTATTTCTTTCCTTGAATCACTAATCTATCCACGTTGAGTTCCCATTTTCCTGTTGGTGGTCTCTCCCAAGAGCATGGTGTCATTGCAACAAAACTACTACTAGGAATGAACCCCTTAAAGGCAAATTGATTTACTTCGAACTGATGAATGATGCATCATGTAGTCTATTCACTCTGAGATATTTCTAATATGAGTGTTTCTAGAAATTTAGACCTACCATAGGATAATGACAAACCAGTGATCAAATCACTTCTTTGGAGCAAAGTCCATAGATTATTAGAGATACACTATGCTATGTATGACCTTGAGAAGTCTGGGACTGACTCCATAGTTCTTCTGCAATCCTAGATAGGTTTTACCAATCTACAATGTCTAAGGCATGTGTAATAGATTCATCTTCTACTCATCCCAAGCAAATGGTTGTACTAGCAAAGCCTCTTTCGACCCTAGTACAGTTAGTCATCAAACTCTCATGAAGTACAAGCCACATGATAGTTCTGATCTTCTATCGTCTTTCAGCTTCCAGATCCTGACCCAATAAGCATGAGTAGAGATTCTATAATCTTTCAATATTATGACATAGGCCCTTTTTTAGGTGAAGACCCCTTGATTTTTGAAATCGAATGACCCCTTGATTGTTATCTAAGGAAATTCGTTCTCATATTAAGCATTTGGCTACTGGCTTTTGGAGCTGCAAAGGTGCTCTTGCACTGTCAATGTCATTGGGGACTTGTTGTTCAGTGAGTTGGGAGCCATTGTAGCAGCCCTAACACATGATGGAGCTTCTCCCAGTGTATAGCTCCTCCTCAGACCCATATCACATGATGGCTTCACTGATTTTTGCCTCATGTTAGGTTAAGAAGGAAGTCACTGTCTACCACCAATTCATATGCAATTGTTGCAATGCTTGCAAGAATCATCTTCGAGCTACCATCTTTCTTTACAATGATTTTTATTCTGAAATTTTGATGGCAGGACGTGTGTCACACCCGTTAATTATTAAGGAGGCGAGGCAGTGAGGTTTGCCCCATCTCACTTCAGCCTTACATGAAATTCCTCTAAGGGACTTAGAGAAATCAACCCAGGAAGGGACAAGAGTCGGCTCGCAGTAGAATGAACAAAGAAGGATGTCGGAGAACTGTTACTCTTTATTACTTCTCAAAGTAATGTAAAAAACATACACAGGACTTAACACAAAACTGAGGTTGATTCAATTCCCCAGTTGAATCGGAACACAAGTGATTCCCCCAAATTCACCTTCACAATCCTTGCCTTAGTGGCTCCTTGGATCGATCCCCACCGATCCTCCTTGATTGTAGGTTGCGCCTTTTCCCTCTGTTACGCTCCGTCTTGTTGTGAAGTGTTGTTGTCTTCCTTGCTTTGCCCAAGTCCCCTTTTATACAAGTGTTGCGTGGGGCAGTTGTGCTCCTGGGTAGTTAGAGGGGCGCACACCGGTTCCAACGGTACCCGGGGCGCCTCCTAACTCCCAAGGAAACTCCCTATAACGCTATCCGAGTGTAGAGGCAGTTGCTAGAGCGGTTAAGTCTTTTGCTCGGCCGAAGGGGCGCCTCCCCTTGGCACACTCCCACGTTCGCCCCTAGTTCGCTGACGAGCGTCGCTTCCCTTGGAGCAGTCTCCCGCTGTCTCCTTTGCAATGGTCGTGTTCGTCCCATGATCCCGCGTCGTGGTCTATTTGCGCCGGTTCGCTGAGTTCCCGAGTCCGGGCGGCAGTTGTGCACTCCGTCCACATCCCTCAGTCTCAACCGCCATGTGCCCACGTTTGCAACGCGGCGCTTGGTCCGTCCGCATGCTGGTCCTCCTCGCAGTCCTCGTGCGGTCCGGTCCTTTGACTCGCCCATGAGTCAAGTGTGCTGCTAGCTTTGAGCTTGCTCGCGGGTCATCTTGGCAGAATGCTTCTCCCCGAGCTAAGTCCTTGGCTGTCTAAGCTACATGCCTCGTCTTCCAAGCTAGAGTGAGATAAGTCGAGCTCGCTCTATTTCCATCGAGATGCGCCGAGCTGAAACTGAGCTAGCGAGTGGGTCAGTCGGGCTGAACGGTGCACCGTCGAGCTGCACACGTGCTGACTGAGCTGGAGTTGAGCTAAGCCGAGCTCACTGCTTCCTCTTTGAGCTGAACCGAGCTGGATGCAGCTCCATATGAGCTAGAACGAGCTTCCCCTGAGCTAGCCTTAGCTCCTACTTAGCTGTTTCCGGACTTAGGAGCTTGGAGGGGTTACAAGCCCTCCCCCACTAAAGTTGTTGTCGCCCGCGACAGCATGGGCTTCCATAGAAGTCCCTTAGCCAAAATATTTATGTACTTACTCCCCTTGAGAAGTAATGATCCCTCGGAAACTTCTCCCTTTGATGCGTCCAACTGAACTCGAGGAAGAGATGCCTCCATTGCCCTACGATGCTCCTCCTTCGATCAAGTCAGAATCCTCCCATTGTGCACATGAATTCTGGCCATCCGAGGTCTCCATCGAGGTTAGGCACTCCGAGCTGAACTATCCGCCTGATAGTTGGTGATCTGGTTGATGAAGAGACGAGGCGACTTGAAACAGCTTGATGCTGATGGATACTCAAACCAACTCACTCCTGAGAAGGTTCCCACCTGAGCCATGCACTAGGCCTTTGCGCTTCTTGCTGTCGATAGTCTCCCGTTGAGGTATTTGGGCTGCAGATCCCACCTCCGACCTACGTCTCCCTGACGCGGTCCAAATGTCCGTCGTGAGTCCATTTGCTGCTGAAAAGGCTCCAACAGTCGAGTTTCCTCAGCTTAAAGTATCTGGCTGCCTCATGCTGGATGCTGAGGGGCAAGAGTCCTAAGCTTAATATGTATACATTCAGTTATATTCAAATATGTATATCATTATGTACATTTGTATTGCTTATCCCTAAGCTTAATCAATCATAACTTCACCTAGATCACATCTGTCACGACCTAAGATAGACCTATTCGACCTTAATTTGACCTAACACGATCTAAATTAGACCTAATTTAACTCGTCTTACCTAATTTAGCCAAAGCCAGACCGATTTTGGCATAACATGACTTATCAGACGTAACTTCCCCTAGTTTGTCCTACATTGACCTAAATGAGTCCTAATTTAGCGAAATCAGATCTAATTCCCCCAAATAAGACTTTTTTCCCAAATCAGACCTATTTCCCTCAAATCAGACCTAATCTGCCCAAATTAGATCTGATTTGGCCTATATTAGATCTATTTCTTCCCCAAAATAACTAAACGTGATCTAATTTGACCAAATTCCAACCTAATCTATGATATTTTTGTCGTCAAGTGTCTTAATTTGGGCCTAAAAATCCTTAGGCATCCACTTTAGTTATCTAAAATCCTAGGCGCCTAGTTTAAGGCGGACCACCTAGAGCCTAGGTGGCCTAGGCGAGCCTAGGCGGAACCCAGGCGAGAGCCTGGATAACTATGCCCTTTTTGCAATCAGTCAGTCCTTCATTTGGCGGCACCATCAGTAGTGCTGCTGTTGCCGAACACTGCTCCCCAACGGCGTTTCCTCCAGTTCGACTCCTTGTTGTTGTCGGCCGGAACGATTATTTCCCCCAATAACCTGTGCGCGGGGTCGCATCCCCTTGCTTGCTGCCAGCACGTAATAGAGTCACCCACGTTGCGTGCCTCTCCTCTGTGCGCGGGTTCTTCCTTCAAGTGTCACGGACGGTTGTTGCTTTTTCCACCAACTGCCATTGGCGTTTATCTGGCCGTGGCCCGATTCCCTCCTTGGAACCGTTGCGCCTGGTCACGGCCCCGCAGCCGGAGCCGCTCAGTCATCGGTGAGGACGATTGGGGACTAAGGGGTGCCTCCCACAACGTCTGTTTCCTCCTTAACCGCCACGTGACTCGTGATTGTCGCGGGGGACAACTGAGCCCTCTTGCTTGTTCGGTCAGCATCGATTGACATACCTTCATGGTACCAATCGTTCTGGGACTCCTCTCGTTGGGATTCTGCCTTGGCAATCTCAAGATACTGTTGCACTTGGACAGACGATAGTTGTTCGATTGGGGTGGATAGAACTCGTCACCCAAATCCATGATAGTTGAAGCTAGTTTTCTAATATGGGATACTTGAATATTGTTGGCCAAAAAAAATTTCTTCACATTGTTGTGCATAATTATGCCATGGAAACCTTTAGATTGAAGCCTCTAGCTAAAGCATGTGGTGAAAGGAAGTGTTCCTTTTTGGATTCTTTCTCACTTTATGTGATTTCTGTCTACTGAAATTATTTACATATGGAAAAAGTGATGTTGCAGAACTTTGTCCCTTCTTTGCTTAAATGACACATTATTCTTCAATGCAGCTTGTAACAAATGTTGCATGCTCTTGCCAGGTAACCAAGAGTTCTGCATGGAGGTGTATTTTGGTGATGTTTCATTCTGAAAAATACTGGATTGCTGGCTTATTGGCTGGGAATTGGTGCTTCATTTTACAAGCACACTTAAATAATCTTTACCATTTTGGGAACTCAGTGTAATGCCTTAATGATGGATTAATACTCAATTATCCTTACCCAATGTGTATAAGAGAAAGACATAAAGTGTTATGTGGACTTTCTGCTTTTCACTCTACAAATTGTTTTAATGTTGCATGGGCTTTCATTTCTTCACTTGTGGCGAGTCCTTAGAATAAAGATACATAGTTAAACTTCCAATTAAAGTAGCTAGCTCTGATTCTGATCTTTACAGTTTTTTTCCCCTTTAGTATGCTTTTGGTCTAATGATTACTTCTTTCTAGGACTTTATTTGCTAAAAGGATCTTTGTTATGTCACAACATCTTGTGGGGTTTGCTCCAAGTTAATGTCAGCATTTAGTAATGTGACAATGCTTATTCTTCTTGCAAAACTGACGTGTTTCTGAATGGTACTATGTTGTGTGGTTTTGTCTATTTCAGCTAGCAAGGAAATATCACCCTAATGCGAATAAAGATGATGCTAAAGCTGATAATAAATTTCAGGATGTTTCACGTTCTTATGAGGTACTACTTGCTCATTTCTGGTAATCTATACTCTCCAGAAAGTTTGGCGTATAGATGGAAAGAATGACATTTCTTGTTTTAATAACTAGGTACTCAAGGATGACTTAAGGAGGCAATGAAGATCAGTATAGGAAAAAGAGAGGTTAAGAATACCAAGAAGGTAAAAAACCAATCAAGGTGGAAGACAAGGATGTGGTGCATGATGAGAAAATCATTATAAGTAAGACGATTTATAATCACGTTTTCCATTGTTTGAGCACATCTCTTAGGTTTGAGCACATCTCTTAGCTCTAATCACTCAATTCTATATACATTCATCATCAAATGTTGCTTCTAGCATTTGGCTCAGATTAAACTTTGTAGTTGCAGTCCAATTTTCTCAATTAGGAGGTACATCTAGAAGGTCAGTTAAAACTTCATGATAGAGTTTTAAATCATATCTATATTTTGTTTCTAATGTTTCCCATCAATGCTGTTAAGTAAGTTATCTACTCACTATTTATTGTGATGTTTGCATAGGTTTCACAAGACCAGAAATTGTGATTTAATTGGTGCCCACATCATTCTCCTACTGTGGAGATTTTCCTTGATGGATAAAATCTGCTAAAGAGTTCTTTTGGTTCAGTCTTTGTTGCTAGTTGTTGCAGATACTATTTCCCATATGTAGGACATGGTACTTTATGAACATCGTTACAAGGATCTCTACTGCTGACACCTTGCTTAGTGCCTGCCCATGCCAATTTTGTAATGTGCAGCTCTGTTAATCTCTCTTGGCTATTTTGCAGCAAGCGAGGAGTGAACAAAAATGTGTTAAAGGTTTCTAGAATAGAACGGAAGGTACTCAACATATGTTTACCTTTTACCTTTATTTTCATCTGTTGTATCAACATATGTTTACCCATTACATCTGAATCATTAGTTAACTTATTTTTAATACACAATAATATCTTTGGTAACCGTCTCTAATCTTTCAGGTACTTGATGCCATAAGCAACAAACTGGGATGTACATATAGTAGGACTCCGTTGTTAAATAGTGTTTTGCCTCATTTGCATGCTTTGATTGTTTCGCTCATCAAATCTTAGTCACTATGTTGCTTTCATGGATTTCTATCTTGAGTATATCTACTCTTGTAGAACACATGGTGAGTCCAGAATTTCAAATCATCCTATAACAAATGGTTCCAGTGCCATCTTTCATCTTCCATTTGAATTATATTTACCTACATATAAGTTTGATTACAGTTCCATTTGGTTGCAACTTATTAATTCAGGGAAGGTGTCAAGCAGATACTCATTGCGACTGATTTGGTCAATAGAGGGATAGATATTTTACGAGTGAACATTGTCATCAACTATGACATGCCTGATTCTGCAGACACCTACTTCCATAGGGTGAGTCAGATGTAAGTCATCATCTTTGTAGATGTAAAATGAGGAGCCAGTGAGAACATATTCACATTTAGCTATTCTAGTAGCTGCAAGCTAATGATCCATTGGCTTAAATGATTGTATACAGCATAACCTGTACCTTTTATTTTTCACATGTAGCTATTCTAGTAGTTGCAAGCTAATGATCAATTGGCTTAATAGGTTGGCCGAGCAGAATGGTTTTGATACCAAGGGTCTTTCTATTATGTTTGCATCCTATTCATCAGGTTCTGATGCTCTAAATAAGGTTGGTAACACAAAACTGCCTATCTCTATATAATAAGTATTACAACTCATTTCAACACCAACATTGCCTAGTCATAAAGCAATCACTGAAATGCATATTATCCCATATTTCCATCATATCTATTATTATGTTTTTTTACTACATCTGTCAGCAACTAGGACTTGTTTTTTTCTCATCTGAATTGCTGATGTAGAGGGTAAAACAACAGATGCATTCGGCAATGGCATGGAGGAACTGAGCCTAAAAGTTGAAGGGAATGGCGGGGCAAACAGCAACAACGAAAAGCAAGGGGAAAAGAGTAACTGAGCCACCCAAGGAAAACATCCATGTTTGAGCAAGATGAGGCCAAGCGAATGATAGCCATAGTCTAGCAGAGAGGGTGAGTGCTAAGAAATTTTTCATTTTTATATGCATCACTAGTTGGTGCCAAAAAAAAATTTTGTTCAGTTTTAAAACTAATTTTGCTACCATGTGTTTTCTATATGGTAAGGAGAGAGATCAGCCAAAACATATCTTGCAAGATCTTCTACCCATATGCTATAGGTTAGCAATCCACTTCGTATCTTTGAAAAGCTAACTGCCAAGAGCATTGCCTTTGTATCTTTAAAAACCACCCCCACACTGACATGTATTTTACATAGGATTGTTGCATTTGTATTGGTATTTATGAACTCACACATAGGAGCATGCAATGTTTTCAATTTCTACCTTGCGGCCCAACCACTACCTCATATTTTTTCCCATAGCTGAAGCTACAACTGACCTTCTTAGGAATTTGTGCTCACCATTGCATAACATCCAACATAGCAGCTGGGTTAGGACTGTGCTCAGTTAAAAAAAGCATTGTTCTAGCACTTCCATATGGAAATGCACTCCATGCTACAAATCATACATTGTTGATCAATTTAATTTATTAGCTTAATTAGTAGTAGGACAGAGTATGGTAACCATTAGACACCTGTCCATATCTATTTTTACTGATGTACTAGTTACACGTCATGTACTGATGTCATGTACTCATGTACTAGAAGCTTAGACACAAACGTTACAAGCTACTATTATGCACTGATGTACTAGTTACACACAAGCGTACTAGCTACTGTAGTATTAGAAAACAGTTATACATAGACAAATCTAACATTTTGCTATTCTACGATTGATTACTTTCAGACTACAATGGTGAGAGAGAGTGTTTTGAATGACACTCTCAAGAGGATCTACAATGATGAGACATGGGAAATGCAACGTAATGATCAGACCTTCCAAAGTCATCAGCAAGTTCCTTCTTGTGTGCAGAAGCTTGGTTTATTTCATTTATTTACATACATTCTTTGAATCTTGTTCTTTTAGCTCTCCTTCACCCTATTCAATCTATTTGGAATTCATGGTATTCGAATATGTGGATGACCACCGTGCTGGGAAGATTGTTGTTGAACCGAACGGATTGAACAAATGCAGTGTAATCAGTGCTTGTTTTGATGTTGAGGTTATGAATATTGAACAATGGACCACCAAACAACTTCCTTCTCCTGGCCTCAACAGGAGCTCATTATTTTAGGGAGCTAGGATTACCAGTCCTTGGTTTTCTCCAATGTCCGACAACCCTATTTTGTTACATGGACACAATGAGGTAACTTTCTACCCAAATGTCTAAATGTATGGTTATCCAAGTTGATATTTTTGCCACTTTGTTAGGTTCTTGACCTTTTTTTGTTGCAATCAGGATCATCAATGTCAAAGGAGTTCAAGCACTGCTGATCACCAAAAGTGGGTCAAAAAAACTGAAGGATTTCTAAATCTTAGTGCTGCTATAAAACATGCAAAGGTATTGGGATTTCGGTCTTTTGGTTCTCTTGCTGGGAAACAAACCTATAGCAGCAAGAAAATAATAGCAAGGCAACTAATTGAACTTGGAAATTTGTCTACAAAGAAACTCCTGATGCTATTTGTCTTGATGGGTCACAATAAGGAAACTCCAAACAGAAATAGGGACTCAAGTCGCAATGGAACCACTCAAAGGGCTTTAGCAATGGCCATTTTGACTTCTTTTTTCAACCATACATCAGCAAAACCTACTGCTCCAAGGCTGTGTCACGAACCCAAGCATCTCAAAGAGCGGCTACAGTTAACATGCACTTTATCTGGTGTATTGACAGCTGAAAATAAAGGATATAAAGAGCCTTATTCTACATCGTTTATTAGAAGCCCTTCTCCTATATGCCATAAGAAGGGTTCCTAGAGAGTTAAAGTAGTGCACATTGTGTAACAGGGGCAAGGTATATGTCCTCCCCGTGTACATTTGACATTTCAATATAAATGAAAGTAAGCTTGTTGGCATAATGAGCATAACTTGGCCTAACTACTACAATTATATATATATATATATATATATATATATATATATATATATATATATATATATATATATATGTGTGTGTGTGTGTGTGTGTGTTTGTGTGTGTAGTAATTGTCGCCTTTCCCTACACATTAACTTCATATAAAATGTATTAACTTCATGTTTTTGCTACATACTGACTATATATGGAATTGTAGTTATACATTTAGCTATAATTATACTTATATTTAAATATGTAAGGACAATATCTAGCTACACTTCCGGATACATATGAATTTGTAGCGAATGGATTATCTAACTACATATTTGAAAAATATAGTTAAAGGCTTTAGCTATACAAGCATATACTACAATTTGTATGTGTAAAGAAATATGTAGTTAAAGCCTTTAGCTACAAAATATGGGGTTTTCGCTACAATTTTTTTTATAGTTAAAGACCATTTTTTTTGTAGTGTAGGAGGCCATTTTTCATCATTTGATAAAATCTGGTTGAAGTCTCTAAACATGATCATAGGGATGTCAGATCCTCTCATAAGGTGCCTCATGAGATCCCAGGTGTGAATCTTTTGCTACTGCTCAGCCCATCCATACATCGCCACCTCCTTCCACCTTGCCTTCTTCGTGTCGTCCTTAACCCAGTACTCAATATGATGTGACAAGTAGTTTACAATATCAACCTCAATGTCTTTCCACCAGAGACCCATGCCTCCCGACCGTCCATTACTAGACAAGCAAATTCCCTCAGTGAAACCACAGAACCTCTTCACCTCCTCGAGCTTTGAATCAACGACCATGGTTTCCGAAAGGAAAACCATGTTTGGGCTCTCTCTCCAACACCAGGTACAGAGAGCTCTCTTACTGTCGAGTTTTTCCATCCCTTGACAGTTCCTACTAATGATTTTTATTGTTGTTCACGGGCCTGGTCCTCGCCAACGTCCGCTACTTGAAGAGTTGTTTGAGTCACAGCTGCCTCTTCCCCTCCATGTCGGATCGACTGCTTATTTAGCATAAAAACATTTTCCAAGTCAGTATCCATATCCATCACAGTATCCTTGTGTCTATTTCTCTTGCCCATCTGTAGTACTTGTCATTCTACCACCTCACTAATACTTGGCTTTATTCGATCAGATCTTCTATGAATGGTTACTCTCATCTTCTTTTATAAATCTCTGCTAGGCAAACTACTACGTGTTTGAGCATTTGAGGTCTTCTTTAGCTTATGATTCCGAGTTTGTCTTGGTTTATTGCAGATGCCATTACTGAAGCCTAGGGATGCCGGTTCCATTGTGTCGTAGATCGTCAAGACCTTCCCCTTGGATCTGGACTGCATGTTTGTCAATAGACACTTGAAAATGCTTCTAACAGTAGTATCCTTTGGCATAGCATCCCCTCCATTGGGTTCTCCCGCCACTACCTCACTATTCTCCTTCTCGCTGGCCTTTGTCCCCCCTTGCAAGTTTTCCTTCGAGTGCCTTAGGTCACAAGGGGCACCAACACAAACATCGTCCAATCTAAACGGATTTGTCTGTCCCTTCAGATCACTAGCCTCGACCCACTGCCCCTCCCTGTCAGCGAGAGCTTGAGTCCTTGGTTCCATATTCCCCTCAGAATGCTTCGTCGCCCCCAACACGTCTTTCCGCCTCTGCTGCTGCATTGAACCGTCTTCTAAGAAAATCACCCCCCACGATTCGGCGTTGCTGCCTCCTCCTCCTCGGCCTCTAGGCTTCACACAAAATTGCAGAACCTTCTTTGTCGAATTATCCCCATAGAGCTCCTCGGTGACCGACACCTTAGGTTTGCGTGGTGATGCCCTGAGCCAGGCACCCCACCTGCGCTAGACCATGTCATCTTCATCTTCCTTAGGACAGTCCCGATCAACATGATCGAGTTTGCTGCAGACATAGCAGTAGTTGGGAAGACGTTCGTACTTGATTGCTATCTCCATCATATTTCCTTTCTTATCCTTAATCTTTTGTATCCTACGTAAGGATTTTGTGATGTCTAGTTCAATTCAGACTCTAGAGGAGGATTCTCAGCCGAGGTCGTCTCTGTCCATCTCCACCACCCTTCCGATCTTCTCAGCTATTTAAGTTATTACTTCCTGTGATCGCAACCCCAATGGGAGCCCGTATAACTGCACCCAAAAGACGCATTCTTTGAAGGAAATCTGTCCGGGGATGCCACCGTCTTCTACCTCCTTAGTGAGCAATAGGAGATTGTCAAAGTTCTAAGGACCCTCATCAAGGACCTTCCATTTATCCTTCCAATGAAGGAACTGTATCACGAAAACATCCCGATCAATTTGTTTGAACACCACTTTCTCCTTCAGTGACCAAGCAAGCAATAGGGTTCGCTTCATAGCCCAGAAATTGTAAGGTCTGTCTGTTAGGAGATGAGCCACCAGGGATAGAGAGATTTGACTCTCCTCATTTTCATTGTCATCATCCGGTAGTTCCAAAACTTCTTCCTCCTCATCCCCCAACCCTAGGTTCGCGTACCGTTCTCTGAGTTCTTCTGCCATCATTCTTGATACCAAGTCCACGCGGGACTACCAAGCCTTGACCTGTAAGAGAAGGTAACCACAAAGGGGAGGATAGCAACCACGAAGGAGAAAGAAGACTCCCACCGTCATTAGCCCTAATCGCTAGAGCGGTTAGGGTACGTGCGAAAGAGATTGTCACCTGTAATCCCCAAGATTAACTTTAGACTTATGTAAATCAAATTTATAATAGGTGTTTAGAGACCCAGGCTTGGACCCAAGATTAACTTTAGACTTATGTAAATCAACTTAGATATGTGCATCTTTTCTATTTTCTAAACACTTCTATTATGACCAAATATCATTTCCCATATGAGGCATGAGTAGTTATTCTCTTTTCATCATTTTGAAATTCTTATATTCTTGGATATTGCTTATGGGTCCTCTGACCGCACATGTTATATTTTGGATGTTCTCATCCTGTTATTTCACACTGACTAAACTTATACTTGCCTTTCCCTATTTACGTGCATGCTTAGACTAATTTTATTTCTTGTAGTGGTACATCTATAGAACCATATTTGCATGGGCGCACTTTTCCGCCCATGGTGTGCTTTTCCACCCATTATTTACAGAGGCGTGCTTTTCTATCTAGGGTGTGCTTTTCCACCAACAGGTTGAGATCCAATTGTGTCTCAACCCTGATTGAAATAATTTTAGTCTTTGTTTATTACATACACAAATTTATTATTGTTAATATTAATGGAAATTTTTAAAGGCAAGATTCCATGCTTGACATTCTTTAGTAGATATGCCTCATCTTTTGGTTTGATATAATTCTTTAGGCACTTGATCCTCTTAATCATCCTTTAAGTTGATCCTCTTCTTTTAAAATTTCCTAAAGTAGTGCCTAGTTGTTATTTTTTGCACATATTTAGTTTTTGCTGATGTCCTTTCCTTTTATTTTCTTGCTCATGGGTTTTGTTTTTCAACCCGCCCAGAGGTGACACAGCCTAAGGAGTTGGACATGGAGGACTTTGCATGGAGATGTAGATCTAGCTAATGGATAAGACTCTTAATGGTAGGTAGAGTTGAGATAGATTAGACATTCCTCTACATTGATCCTTATGTTCTAACTTCCATGTAAGTCCTATATGGGAGATAATGTCATACTTTCATAAAATTGAATATAGTCAAGAAATATATTTCCGTTGATATACATTGGTCTCTTTTTGTATAGTATCATTTGAGAAATAAGAAAAAAAATTACACCTATTCCATCATACATTTTAGTGTGTTTGGAATAGATGGGTTTATTCTCAAATTTAGTAGGGAGTGGATCCCCTCTTGGGTCCCACTCCTTATAGTACCTCTGTACCACCATAACATAGACATGTGTATATTATCCTGGGTCTGTATATATATATATATATATATATATATAATGTATATATATTATGTATATACATGTATATATATTTGTATATGTATATATGTATGTATGTAGTATATATATATATATATATATATATATATATATATATATAAAGGACACACATATCCCGCCCAAGGTGTGTGTTTTCCATCTAACACATTAGGCTTGAGATTTTATGGGTCTTAATGCTTCTTAAATAATTTTTAGTCTGATTTTTTGACATACATTGTTTATTACAATTAATGATTGAGTTACTCTATTCTGAAATTGCATAAAGAAAGAAACTCTCTCTTTTTATTTTTTTATATGTTCTCTTTGATATCAACTTGCATCTACTTTTACACCATTGAGTTGGGATGACTTGAAAATTATAATGTGTCCTTTTTACCTTATATTGCTCAATCCCTATTTATATTCTCATACCACTTTTATTTTAACAACTTTCATCTTGTGTTCTATTGTGGGGCATGCTTTCAACCCCTTAGATGAAGGACATGGTGGACTTGACATGTTGACATGAACCTGACTCAATGAAGCTAACTCTTGGGAGATACAGTTGAGATATTTTGGTTATAGGTCTACTTAGATTTTGAGGTTTACTTCCATGTATGCCCCTAACAGAAATTATTATGTAAACATTTGAAATTAAATATAGTAATTATATTTATTTTCTCTTCTATACTTTGGCCTTTTATACAATTCATTTTGAAAAAGTACACCTATTCCACCATATTTGTTAGTGTTTCAATTAGATGGGTTTATTCCTCAAATTAAGAGAGGATTGGATCTACTCTCGGGTCCTAATCCTTAAATTCCTTCTATAATTTTACTACTTCACCCCCATTCAACCCTTGACCCCCCTAATCTACTATATATACTCAAGTTGTTACTGTGAGTCTAAAGTTAGATACCTCTAGACATCATAGTCGCCACCTACTCCTAACTACCTCATTTACACTATTTTTGTCCATCTTCCACTCCAAAACCTAGTATTGTATGGTTTTTACCATTCTACATCCATTTTCATGGAATTTCCACCTAGTTGAAGACCGAGGGTGAGCTTGGAGTTGTTGGAAGTGATGATTTCAACTTCTTCGCCCATGTTCATGCAATTTTCATCTTCTTCTCACTTTTTTTATTTTCTTGATCATGAGAAGATAACGCCCCTTTGTAAGTTGTTTGGGTCCAAAAGTATGTGATAGCTTGTTGGAAAATATTTATGTAATTATTATTTGATTTTTTTTCATCTAGTTCTATATTATTTCTTGGTCTCCATGCCTACCTCTTGCTTTCATTTTTGAGCTATGGAATCACTTCAGACATAGAGAAAGAGTGATTTTGGGCTTTTTGGTGGGAGAATCCCAAGTTTCATAGTGGATCCTTATTTATTTTCTCCCCTTCCCCTTTTTATCTTCATTAAACTATCCCTAGGTGAAACATTTAAGTGACTAAGTGTTTTTCTCTATATGCACTTAGCAAAAAGGCTTTTTTAGTGGCTTGATGGGGTATAGTGGGAGGTGGAATACCTTTCACCTACATCGCCACCACTCCTATACCTAAGTGAATTAGGAGAATCCCACCCATAAACCTAGACTTGGTTAATCTCGACTTATGCCTACCTATCCACTAGTTAATACATACTTGTAATGGTAGATGGGTACTAATAGTTACTAGTTCCCCTATAAACCAGAATGCACCGATGGTCAAGTGATAGGGTAGGATGCATTCCTTACATTAATAATTGTTGTTTGGCTTGAAAGATTATTTGTTGCATGCAAGTGCTTGTGTAGGACCCTTGTACATGGTTCATGGTTGCATATCCCCCCAAACAACCCACTACCCCAATCATTTTCTACAGCCTGAATTTTATCTCTTGCTAGTTTACTATTTTTTCTTGCTTACATTACTCACTTGTGCATGTTAATTAGTTCTTTCTAGAGTAATTATCTCTTGTCCTTAGTTTCTTGTGCTAGGTTTTGGTATTGTAGTCTTTGCCTGTCTCCTAGTCTCATTGTTAGTATAGCATAGTTAGTTGCTCTTTGTTGTTATTTGTAGTATGACTTAAAGTAGTTATTCTCTTAGCTTTATAGTTACCATGTATTGTGCAATATTAAAATAGGTTTGATTCTTGCCTTTCCTCTAGCACATCCACCTTAGTTTAAATAACAACCCCAATATAAACTATTGGAACCTACACTAACACTAGAAATATAAAGAAATAGTCTAGCTCCCCCTAGCATCCAACCATACTACTTGTGGATCCAACCCCAACTTGTTACTTCTAATGTACTACATTCCTATACCTTGAACTTGTAGATTGTTGTGCGTATGAGAGTGTGCCTACATTTTGGAATATTTTGTGAGCCTAGTGTTCCCTGATGCATCAACACCATATCAACAAGGTTGGTAAAAGTGCAAACAACATATCATCTAATAAACTTGTAATGATGAAAGTGTATATTACATTTGTGATTGAAAAGAACATAATTCGAAGGTTGTGTATTGATGGTAATTAAGAACATTTCTTGCATAATCAAGATATATAGTCTTTCAAATAAAAAAATTGAGATTCATTAACCCTTATTTCAAAGAGACATGATGATAATAGAACGTGGCATATTAATACTCACAAGGTATCACAAAATTTTCATATTCTTGACTTTTTCAATTATAAATTTCTCATCAATCATGGGTGGTCTATGTCATGTCTAAATATTCATGTTTCCAAATATTGTTGTTGGTATACACAATCTTAGACTATATCCAATAAACAATGGTTCTTGTAGGTGCATATGTTTACCCACAATGGGTCAAAATATTTGTAAATCTATATTATTGTATTAAGAAAAGTGACTTTGGTGAAAAATTTACAAAATAAATCTTGGATGTTTCATTGAATACATAAGAAATTGGATATCAACATTTTGTAAACAATGTCATATGATTTTATCTCTCTAAATTCTCACCTTTTCTCGACTTCATGTCATTTCATTTTTGTCAGATTAATGAAAGTATTCTGATTGTATCATGTTCAATAACGGTGGATTTTCACTCTCAATGTTTTCCTAAATAGTTTATTGTTCCTACAGTTTATAATGTCACGTTGACTATTAAATGATGTTTTTGTTTTTATTCTGAATATTTGTGATTTTAAAAAGTACTACATTAACTTTTGCATATTGAAAAAATATACTTAGAATTGCAAAGATGTAGTTAATGATGTTATTAACATGGGTTCCATGCTAATGTGTATAGAAATTGGTGTCTAACAAAATGGCATCAACTCTATTCTTCTTAACTATCTTTCTGCAATCACATTTTGGGGTATTTCTACCCCTATTTTGACTAAAATAACATCCCCAACCACTTCAAATCTCCTTCTACTCTCCATCTCTCTCTCGTTGTCTCCCATTCATTGTCTCTCCATTATCTCCTTAATTACCATTCTTATTCCAACAAAAATAACATGATGTCCCTCTCAGTTCTTTGTTTTTAATACTATTCTAAGTTTCTCATTGCCAATAATTATAGAAATCAGTTAGTCATGAATAATTCTTCTCACCTTTTTATTAATTTTTTTCTTGTCTAAAAAGTAAACCGATTAAACTACATCCTTTCCCCCTCAAAATATCACATGTTTGTTTTCTCTTCTACATCCACCGCTACAATTTTCTCAGTCTCTCGACTCCCCATATCTCATTCCATTATTTTGGTCAATTTGTTCATGTTATCAATGATTGAATGAATTCTTTATAAGATAAGGGTAAGAAAGATAAGGATAAGGAAGGGAATATTTTTTTTGGTACCGAAGAGGTTCAAGAAATGAGAGGATTTAGGATAGCTACCATAAAGACTAATGCAATCCATAATGATGTACCAGAAAATACAATATTTTTGGCTCCATTTATGTCATTTTTAAAAGTACAATATCATCCTACATCTAATTCAATTTTTTTTCTTTAACATCACATTACACTATTTTTCTATTTCCAACAACAATAGCATGATTGCAGCCTTAATTCTTTCTTTATCAATCACCCTCTTTTTCTGTATCACATTTTCACTATGACTTATTACAGAATCATTTAATCGTAAGTAATCAACCTTCACATCTTTGCTACCTTTTTGTTTCTATACTAAAAGTATAAATAAATCACATAATACTCTCACTTCTTTAATATCTCACTCACTCTCTTTCCCTCTCTCTCCAACACCTTTTTTTCTATAACTTTAATCCAATAGCAATACAAAATACGTCAATTACTCTACTCTCCAAAATAAGATAATTAGTCAACTATAGGATCTTAGTTTAAACCAACCAATGACCATATTTTGCATGTTAAATCGGATTCATTTAATATTTAAGTATGTATGTATTTTATTATGATGATTACTAAAGCTATATATTGATACTTTTTGCATCACCACTGATGTGTTTGTAAAAATTGAAATGTTTGGATGTGAAATTTTAGGAAGAAAATATTTCCCTCTCAAGCCTTTGTCATGATATTTTCACAAAATACCATAAATATATAATTAATAATTTTGTAGTAGTATACAA
This sequence comes from Alisma plantago-aquatica, assembly GCA_963693085.1. NCBI lineage: Eukaryota > Viridiplantae > Streptophyta > Magnoliopsida > Alismatales > Alismataceae > Alisma > Alisma plantago-aquatica. The sequence continues at coordinate 463,502,097 of OY856410.1, read as the reverse complement.
ATTTATTAATCAAGCATGCACACTCTCTCCACTCTCATGTGTCAGGTGCATTACTCTCTAGTCCACCCAATCCCCAACTCCTGGTTCTCTACTCCCCCTCACGAACTTTTTTCCTTCACCACTTTCTTCATCCGTTCTCCTTTGCCTCCAGTTCTACCCCACTCTACAACCAACTTCCACTACTAGACTTGAACAAAGAGTAAAAATCCCCAAATCATAGACCCATCCACATTACTCTGCTGTGTAGAAAGTTTTACTCCTTGATCTACATTAGCGCCAATATTGAAGTCTTCTATCTCTTTTTCTCATGGTATGTCTCATGATTTTCCTCATTTTCACCCCTTTTGATTTCCTTCACATTTGGGTCTAGGTAACTAACTCACAAAGCTGGGGTCTTTCCAGTCCAAAATAGCTGGGAGGTCTCGAACACCAGCTATAGAGGGGAGCTCGGTCTAGTCTTCATCATACAACACTGTATAGGTACATGATGAATTTAGTAAAGGAACTATAACTCTATCTATCGAAGCTTACAAGTTGTTCATTTCAGGTTGTGGTGTAGTTTTGTTCCAGCAGACAACACACATCTCTATCTTCATGTGCATCCATGAATCATTCTCTCACTGATTGATGTATCAATATTGAACAGGATCAACAAGCAAATTAATGATGTGCAGCATCAAACAAAAATATGAAGAGTATGCATGTGATTACCAACCACAATGAAGCCTATCAAGGGGTGATGCTGTGTTGCATGGTTGATATACAAGCACAGTCTCATACAAGTGAAACAAATGCCAAGTTGGGATTTTAGCTCATCGTTTTCCTGATTAAAGTTTTACAAAATTCACACTATAGACTATACGAAAGAAACATATGAGGTTGATTGGTTGAACCTTCTACTTCAACTTGTTTATTCATTTCATATGTGGTTTTTGGTAACTTGGTATGTTTTTAATCTCATTGTCACTGAGTTCATTCTATTGAAGAAAAAATTACTCAATACCCTCATCAACAGAGAGTATATAGTATTGATGGTTGTTGATCATGTTAGTTCTCTTTATCTTCTTTTCATATAGTTCTAACTGATTGTTAACATAATTACACATTAGGTTCTAAATTTTGTTCAGGAAATGTATCTATTTATATTTGTTTCATATAGTTGTATGTCTTAACAATTTCAATCGATTGAGGGAGATTATGCAAGTAGATTGTAATTTAAAACTTCACCCCATTTCACTAGATTTCAATGTTTTTCAGCAATTTGCTTGATGAACTTTTTTTGGTCGGTAAACTTCTGTTGATTTTTTTTGTATTTTTGTCTTTTTGTAGTTACAGAACTTGCTGGATTTGCTTGATGAACTTCTGTAATCTCTTTGTATAAACACATTATAAAAATCTAATCTTCACTAAAAAAACTATATTTATTGTTTTTAGGAAAATAGAATCATGGGACAAAAATTTAAAATTCATGAATGGGCGACATATGAAAACTATGGACAATATCATCTCACTAACAAATGGTATTGTTCTCCCCTTTATGGTCAAGACAAGTTAGGTTCTTGATTTCCATAATTGTATGAAAATTGTAAAATCATGTAGAATATATTTATTTATTACAGGACAGAGATTCACAATGTTCCATTTTTATGGCATAACACTGAAGTAAAGGTAGCCATTTTTATAACAATTCTTATCTATATATCAAATATTCATCCTAATTGTTTGAATTTGTTTAAACAAGATTTTTATATACTTCTTTAAGAATATGGGATTTATATTATATCTTTTGTTCGTGCATGTTTAGTAACTCAAGATTACTTATGATAGACATGCATTGTTTTTCAGTTCGTGATGAATCAAAAGACTTCTAACTTGCCATTGATTCAACAAATTGACTTATCATCTCTTAAAAAAAAGTGTATGCATGTCGCAAGTTTAGAAACAATGGCGAGAGTTTGACAATGCATTCTTTTTTTGTCTTTATCCATAGGTATATCTTTCACCAAATTGTCTTGTTGTCAGTATGTCATGCTTTCTTCCACTTGATCAGTATGGTTTCTTGATCTACTCTCGCATTCATCATCTAACAACTATATCCACTCACACTAGCTCCTAGATACACACCTCCTCTTGTTATCAATCTCCCTAGGGAATCCACGATGACAATGACCTCTGATGTCAAAACAAACACAATATAAAGTATTTGAGAGGCATACAAGACCATATATAAATAGAACCCAACATTGAATGTGTGTTTGAATCACTTATTGACCTAAACCTTCACCATTAGTTTTTTTTGTTAAGATCTTACATAATATGTCTCCATACAAGAATCTACACTGGGAAAACCAACAACTCAAGGCCACAAGGAAAGTAAGAAAAGAATTATCAAGTAAGTCATATTGATTATAACTTTCCCATCTATGTATGCAGGTAATCTTGGATTATGGTTGTAGTTAATTGTATGTTCATCATTAATAACATCCAACATTCATCTAATATGCGTACCATCATTTGCATGAGTAAGACACGCTTACTTTTGTATGAAGGGTCTATTTTATCTTACTGGTGACACAATCGAGACTGAGGTTTGTGTGACTTATTTCCTTTTGGCTACAACACTTGTGTTCCCTATAGATGGAAGGAACACTCTGAATTTTTGTGTTTCTATTCCAAAAGGTTGTGTGAGCTGTTATATTTATTAAAATAATTATAATTTTTTCATGAGTGGTGATAATGATGACATATTTTAAGGTTTGAGTTCAGTTTTGAGGTTGAGGGACACAACATAGGATACAAAAAAAGATCAAATGGCTTGTTGTCACAGACAAGCACAACATTGACTATGTTATGATTACAATATTGATTTGTCTTTTTTTTTGCTCTATTCGTTGAGTGGTTTCTAGTGTTTGTACTATCATTATAAGAGTGTTCTTGTGAGTTCAAGTGGGTTTTCCCAATCTACGATCTTCTAGAAGTGATTTTTTTGTGTATACCTATTTTTGGTTTTTGTTCTAGCTAAAGAATTGTTAAGTATGTCTTTTTTTATTTTGACTCACCATGTATAAGCCCGACATCTTAAATCCCCAATTAAGACCCATAAACCAAAGTACCTGTTGTTAAATTGTATTACATGGACTATAGGATGTTCTTGTCTCATATGCTCATGTTCCATCTAGGAGAAACTTTCATCATCAGGAACATGTCATCATTTGTGCTTGTAAGTTTTTAACCAACAACATTGTAGTTGAACACTTAGAACCTTTCTTTATGTGTCTATAGATATCTTAGAATTTAATAGTGTGTGTATGTGCAATCAATACTATCTGCAACCATTTGTTTTTCGATCCTATTCCACAACACTACTTGTGCTATCAGAGACAATTATGTTGCGGGGTGCAGTACTAGATGTTTGTCCAAGTGAAGCTTCAACTTTCTTATGAAAAATTTAATGACTTGAATGGACCTTCAAAAGAAGGTAGTGATCCTCTTGATAATAGAAAATGAGCAAGCCCAATTAAAAAACATGATCAAACCAATACAAAAGCATACCCAAAATGTAAATTACAGCTTATAAAGTCAAGCATTTTTTGCATAAATTTAATGTGTTTTATACGTGAGAAGATATAAAATTCATATGACATAACTTATTATAAAAAATGAAATATTTTATTATATGAATATGATGTAATTAATCTATTTAATCATATTGAAAAAGAGATTTATATTTTGGTAAAAATGTGGGAATAATAAGCTTATGATTTTGCTTATGGAAATGTGACATTTCTTACAAGCCCAACGATATGCGTACTAAAAGGGTTACATTATAACCCATAACAATATTTTCAATAATGAATATTTAAGACATTATATTATAGTACATATGGTATGTGTCACTTTGCATGTACTAATAATCTCTTGATTGTATTCCAATCAAAAATTAAGAATCAACCTTTAGAAGTTGTGCATCTGTCCACATGAAGAAATTTCAATTTTTGAACATTAGCATTGCCAAGTTGGGAGACACCATCTGTTGTTGCAACATAAAAGACCAAGAATTCTTATTATTCGATCACATAGAGGGGGGTATACTTTGCATAGGACGAACCTCATGTTTTTTAAGTAGCTTTCCATTTTGAAGAATAAAATTAATGAACTTGTTCTCCAACTTGAATCTTGTGAATCGAAAAACCTCAACCTGAGGAAGATATACTGAAGGTAGTCGATGAACAACCTAACCACTTCCCAACAATGTTGATCGTGCAACTCGAGACATTGATCTATCATGGAGAACGTGATGTTTTGTATGATTAGGTCCTCTCACACGTAAGCCTGTAAAAGGACTTCATAGAGAATCAAGTGGTAGGAGAAGTTGGTAAGGTCCATGAAACACTCTCACCAATTCAACCAACATAGGTGGGGGAACTGAGGTTGTGGAATGCTATAGTAGAACTATGTAAATCTATACAACATCTCCGTCATGGTTTCTAAATTATCAATGTTGTGGAGGGGAAGTCATAAAAAGTGCCTCGTCATGGTGCAAGAGAGGTATGGCTGGCCACATGATAACATCCATTTTATGGCTGCTAGAGCTTATATTTTACTATCAAATCTACCTCCAAACCTGACTTCCTCTCTATTTTATCTTACTTGTTGAATAGAAATAATGCCCACTATGCTCCTGATAACATTTCCTATCTTTTGTAGAGTTTCTCTTATTTTTTTCCACCAAAAGAATGCTAATGGGCCCATCACGGCCCATCAACAACGAGTTAACCATCTCGGCGCATCAAACAACAAAGCAACACACCCTTTTTTACCCTTCACGATCGCTGCCCGATATGGCAGCAACCCGACGCGGGCGTGTCGTACAGGAGCTTTGACAGACTGCAAGCAATTACCCGACAGGGTGCCTTGCCTGCCACAGTCTGTCAACTAACGGAGTCGATTGCGCGACACGGCCACCCCTCACTGAAACAGCCCGCCAGAATCTTAAACTGACACAACAATGCGATTTACTCACAACACAAAGAGCGACAGCCCGCCAGCCGTACCGGGCGACAGATGGGTTGGCCCCTTTTGTGAAGTCACATGAACGGAGAAGACGGAGGACACATGGCCCAACGAGAGCCACAACTCCCACTAGCGCGTTGCCTATAAATAGTAGCTACGGGTCTATGATGGAATAGGTCGGAACCCTATGAGAACTAACTCTTAGAGCAAAAGGATCTAGTGCATCGAGTTCCAGAGCCTGACAGGAGATACTAGGTGAGCACACCCCCAACCCGAGAGGGACGGGAGGAGATCACTTAGAAGCCGACCCGGTAGCAGTAGTAGAGAGACACAACCTTCAAGGCTACTTCAAATGTGTTGGGTCTCTAGCTGGGCTTCAACCCGAGTCGGCTCACCCATCCATACTCAACATGAGGAACTGAGAGCCTAAGATAAAGATAACCCGACACATGTCCTAACACGACATGATACCCAACCCGATATGGCCTACCCGTCATGGCTATAGCCCGACAGGGCCAGCAGCCCAAGACGACCATATCGGGTAGGGAGTCCTTTCCCGATACGCCCTTTACCCGTCACAGTTCACGACCCGACACGGTCGTATCTCGATAGGGCTCCTACCCAGTACCAGGTTAGCATTACCTTAGGGGTACGATGCTTTGCATATCGATCTCCTACATCAAGGAGGCAGATACCTATCTTCTCTTCTTTCAGTACTTTACTTTTTTTGTTTTTTTGGAAAGTTAAACATACAAATTTCATTATGGAGGGGCCATACGACATCTACATGAGGAGAAAAACAAACTAAAAGACCACACAAAGATCAAGAACAGATACAAACCACCACAAAAACTCATATCGGAATCTGATAAGGACAATGATGTATAGATTCCTCTTCTCCTTCGCTGGCTAAGGCAACTTTCTATGAGGAATACCTTCAACCTGAGTATGTATATGTGGTAGAGTACCTGCACCAAATTGGTGTTCCAAAAGAATATTTTCCACGCACTTGCTGCCATACAAACTCCACAACAAAATTGATCGAGAAAGAAAAATCTACCACGAGAAGAGAAAGCAACGCAGATTAACAGCGAGATAGACAAAACAAGAGAACAATCTAAATAGAAAGCCAATAAAAGCAAAAGGGATAGGAAACTCCTCACAGTCGGGCTCAACGACAGAGAGGAAGAAGACCGCTGCCTCCAAAGACACCACATCCACACACCTCCCGAAGAAGAGACCCTGCTGATGATGGGCGAGAAGAGGTCGAGGGGGAGCGGGGCACCGCTTTGCGGCGGCCAAACCCCCTCCCCCCAGCCAGCCGCCTACTGCATTGTAACTAAACCTTTTACCTCTCTATGCTTATTGGAATCTGTGGAGTTTATCTCATGTTGTCTTGTGTATGGTTCCTTTTTGTTGGATGATTTCTTTATAGAATCTGATCTCTAGTCTCTTCTGTTTGGACCACGCTTTTGACTAGCTATCGAATTGTGTTTCTCATTTTGACTCCTTTGAGAGAGGGATGTCGTAAACTCTAGAGTTGGTCTGATTCATGTTTACAAGAGTACCCAAGATCAGGGTTGCCCCGACATATGTTTCCGCTCTAGTCTATGCCCATTACCCTTGCGAGAGGGAATTTAGTGCATGGTTAGAGGCACCCTCTTTGAGAGAAGAGGGTGCAGGATGTATTTTGTTGCTGCTTGTTATGTTTAAGTTTTCCTCCTTCATGTTGTACGCCGAGAACAGTTTTTATCTCCTCGCTTTTGTTTATCTAAAAACCTCCATAAAAACTGCTAAACCCGTAAAATCTTAATTCTTCTGGTAACTCCCCTTGGAGATAGGCTTTTTGTTTGATTCTTTATGATTCTTTTTCGTTGCATCCAAACCTTATCTTTTGACCTTTTTGGAGTGCTTAGCCAAGTAAAACTTGAGTTCTAAAGCGCCATTCCTCCTATCCCTATGTTTGATCCCGAACTATTTCGACCTTGTGCTAGTTGCAGGAATCTTAAACTTTTGGGTATTATAAATTTCTAAAATCCGATGACCTAGGCATGTCTCCATTCTTGGACCCACGTTTAAGGCTTGTCAACTTTTTGGCACCATTTCCAGGGAGAGGCAACGAATACCATTCTACAAACTCAAGTTTTTCTTGCACTTTGCCAAAAACCTTGTACATATGCATATAATACTGCAAATATTTACTGCACATAGTTTATACAACACACTAATACATTTACACTTTTCTTTCTTTCCAAGTACTTCGTCACCTTTTCTAGCCATCCTTTTGTCTGACAAGTCATGGATGAGAAACCTCCTGAGGCTCGATCCCTATGCTCTTTTGTCCAGGTCAGGGAAAATGAAGAAAGGAAACTGGTAGTGAATTAGCCTCTCAATGTGGTCAACTTTGAGTTGAAGCATGCTTTCCTCCAGTTGTTGCAGCACAACCGGTTTGGCAAGAACACTATTGAAGAGAAACCGTACAACCACCTCACAACATTCAAGCAGACTTGCAATACTTTTAAGATAAATAGAGTTCCGATATCCCACATCTACATCCAATGCTTCCCTTTTTCTCTAAGAGACAAAGCGTTGGAGTGGTATACAAGTCCGCAAGATGGGAGACTCCCTGATTGGGAACATCTAACCAATGCATTTGTTGCCAAGTTCTTCCCCATAGAAAGAACGATCAAGTGCCAAAATAAGATAATGAGGTACTCGCAGAAAGCCTCAGAGAACCTGCATGAAACCTGGGAGAGGTTTCAAAGCTATCAGAGGGAGTTCCCGCATTATGGTTTTTCTTAGCCCAAGTTGATCACTACTTTTTATAATGGGGTGTGTGCCACAGAAAGGGAATCCATGAACGCTGCAGCTAGTAGTGATTTCTTAGGACTCAGTGCTCAAAGCGCCAGAGAGATTATAGACAACATGGCCACAAATCAGTAGGATAATGAGTACGAAAGAGAGTCTATGAGCCACACCACTCCTAGAGAATTGAAGGTGATGGAAGCCCTAGTGGCTAAGTTGGACAAGATAGTGACCGACGTACAAACCCTGAAGGATCATGGATATAAAGGAAAAGTCCGGCAAGAGGCAGGGAGAAGCTACGTCACTTGTGGGGAACCAGACCACCTGTCTGACTTCTACCCACACACGGTCATTCAAGGTGAACCTGATGAAGACAACATGGAAAATGTGAGCTATGTCCAGTATCGGTGCCCCGATCATCCTGGTTTTTCTTACGGGAACACTAGCACAGTTGAGAATTCCCATCACCTGGAAAGGTGGAACTTCTTTAGGAGGACCGTCGAATCAACAATGAAAAGCAGGGTTCCCACATTAGAGGAATTTTCAGCATAATCAGCCACATCGACCATCGATGATGACAAAGTTGATGCCTTTTATCAAGAAGCAAAACGATCTGAATGAAAAGCTGCATAAAAGATATGTTTATAGCACAACCTTGCTCAAGTTGATGCAATAAGAGATGGGAGGTTTCTCTGCTCAAATAAGAGATCTCCAACAACACAACAAGCAAATTGACCAGCAACTAGCAAGCTTGGCCCAGAGTATCAACCACCAAGTAGGGTGTTTCTCCTCCAGTACTGAGGTGAATCCGTGTGGGAATGAGACCGCAAAGATGGTTGTCTTAAGGTCAGGAACAGTGGTAAACCAACCATTGAGAAGAGAGCAACAACAGTGACATCACCAGCTAAGGATGTTAGCCCTGAGGAAGTTGAAGAAGAAGTCCCCGCAAAGTCAAATAAAGTGATGAAAGAAAGAGTCAACGACGTTCCTTCTGAGTAGCGTCCAGAGAAATACCCACCTCGCATATACCTTTCATGCATAAGTTGGTGAAAGCCCAATTGAAGAAGAGGTATGAGAAGTTTATGGCTGCAGTAAAGAAATTGCACCTCGACATCCCATTCTTGGATGCTATCGAGGAAATGTTCACATACACAAAGTTTCTAAAAGATCTGATTTTGAGAAAGAAGAGAGGTGAAGACGTTGAAATTGTGAAGCTAGCACAAATGTCCAGTTCTTTTGTCAAGGCAAGTATGCTGTCTAAGAAGAAAGATCATGGGGCTTTTGCCATTCCCTTCTAGGTTGGGGATAACATAACCCACAAAGGTCTAGCAGACCTGGGGGCAAGCATCAGCATGATGCCCTTGTCCCTTGCAAAAAGGATTGGACTCACCGATATGGTAAGCACCAATATGAGAATTCAGCTTGCGAATCACACCTTAACTTGACCAGTTGGAGTAGTTGAGGACGTGCCAATTAGAGTTGGGTGGTTCTTTATACCATGTGATATCATTTTGATTGACACCATGGAAGATCCTAGCTGGCCCATTGTCTTCGGGCGACCCTTCCTTGCAACTGGAAGAGCACTCATTGACGTAGAGGCTGGCATGATAACAATCAGAGTTGGAGGAGAGCACATCGACTTCAACATCTGTGATTGTATGAAATCCCCTTTGTTCTTTGAGTCCTCTTATTTCCTTGAAAGCTATCAGTAGCTCTGCAATGAGGTCAGGGATGAAAAGGCCATGGTAGACCCACTGATGCACACCTTATCTGGCGAGGCACGAGAGGTCGAGGACCCAGAAGTCGAGGAATTGCTAGCATTTCTGGAAGCTGAAGATTTCTCTGAAGAAGAAGACCCAATGGAGATAGTGATGTACACTTCCCTCCATAAACATCTCACCGAAGAACAAGAGAAGGAGACCCCGCCCGAGTTGAAATTTTTTCCGAGAGGCTTGGAATATTGTTTTCTAGATGAGGAAAAGATGAATTCGGTGATCATCAACTCAGAGCTGACTGACAGCCAAAAAGAACAACTGCTTGAGAAGTTGAGGCTACGGAGAAAATCCCTAGGTTACTCGATTAGATACCTGAGGGGGATCAGTCCTTCTATGTGTATGCACATGATCCATCTGGAAGAAGACTCCAGGCCGTACACCCAGCTGCAATGGAAGTTGAAAGAGAAGCTCATAGAAGTGGTTAGTAAAGAGGTCATGAAACTCCGAGATGCAGGAATAATTTATGCCATTAGCGAAAGCACATGGGTGAGTCTCATTCAAGTGGTTCCAAAGAAGGGAGGCATAACATTGATTAAGGGAGATAACAGAGTCGAGGTTTCCACTAAGACCATCACCGGCTGGTGGATGTGCATTGATTACCAAAAGCTCAACACCGCCACTAGCAAGGACCATTTCCCTCTCCTGTTTATCGACCAGATGCTTGAGCGCCTAGCCCACCACTCTTACTTTTACTGGTTGGATGGTTATTCAGGGTCATATCATATCCCTATTCACCCAGATTACCAGGAGACAACCACCTTTACATTCATCTACGGAATGTTTGCTTTCATAAGGATGCCCTTTGGGCTCTGCAATGCACCCACAACCTTTCAGCGGTGCATGAATGCCATCTTCACATATTTTCTAGAGGATAAAATATAAGTCTTTATGGATGACTTCAGTTTTTATGGTAGCTCCTTCGATGATTGGCTGAATAATCTATCATTGGTAATGAGGAGATGTGAAGAGCAGAGTCTTACCATTAATTGGGAGAAGTGTCATTTCATGGTACAGGAAGGGATAGTTCTGGGATACAAGGTGTCTAGTTAAGGAATTGAGGTTGACCGATCCAAGGTGGAGGTGATAGCCAAGCTTCTTCCACCCTCACCTGTGATCAGAGTCTAAAGTTTCTTGGGCCATGCTAGTTACTATCGAAGGTTCATTAAGTACTTTTCAAAGATCGTGAAGCCCCAGTCAAATCTGTTGATGAAAGATGTGAAATTTGATTTAACAGATGAGTGTCTGAAAGCATTCTCCACTTTGAAGGACACTTTGGTCTCCGCACCCATTCTCCAATCCCTTGACTAGAATCTCTCTTTTGAGCTCATGTGTGATGCCAACAATTTTTCCATAGACGTTGTCCTTGACCAGAAGAAAGATAAGAAGCACCATGTGATCTTTTATGCCAGTAAGACGCTAGATGAGGCACAACTGAATTATACTATCACTGAAAAAGAGATGTTGGCAATTGTCTATGCTTTGATAAGTTTCGATCCTACCTCATGGGCTCTAAGGTGATTGTTCACACCGACCACGGGGCTATCAAGTATTTAATGCAAAAGAAAGACATGAAGCCTAGGCTGTTACTCTGGGCGTTGCTGCTACATGAGTTTAATCACAAAATAATAGATAAGAAAGCTTCTGATAATGTGGTCGCCGACCATCTTTTGAGGATTTGGGTGGAGGACAACCACCTGCTGCCAATCAATGAAAGCTACACTGATGAGGTGATTTATGTTGCCCAGTTGGTCAATCCTGAAGGGCCATGGTATGAAGACTTTTGTAACTACCTAGCCTACAAACAACTACCCCCAAAAATGTCCTACAATTAGAAGAATAAATTCTTCTATGATTTGAAGAACTATTATTGGTATGACCCTCAGTTGTTCAGGCGTTATGTCGATGGCTTATACATGAGGTGTATACCTGAGGATGAAGCCCCACAGATCTTGTTTCAGTGTCATTCCTCTCCTTATGGAGGAAACCTGGGTGCTGAAAGAACCGTGACCAAGGTACTCCAGTCCGACTTCTATTGGCCCTCTCTCTTCAAAGACGCTCACACCTATGTCAAGGCTTGCAATGAATGTCAATGGACTGGGAATTTCCCGTCGAAATGAGATGCCAATGTTAGAATGGATTGAAGTAGAAATCTTCGACGTGTGGGGGATAGACTATATGGGACCCTTCCCCTCCTCCTACAGTTTCAAGTACATCCTTGTTGTAGTAGATTATGTCTCAAAATGGGTATAAGTTGTACCCACCACCACATGTGATGCTAAGGCAGTGATAAAGCTCTTTACTAAGATAATCTTTCGAAGGTTTGGAGTGCCGGGAACCGTCATCAGTGATGGTGGATCTAACTTTGCAGAGAGATAGTTTAAATTGCTTTTGCACAGATATGGCATTCGTCACAAAGTCACCACGCCATACCATCTGTAGATGTCTGGTCAAGTTGAAGTTTCTAATCGGCAGATCAAGCAGATCTTAGAGAAAATGGTCGGTAAGTCTCATAAGGACTGGTCAACCAAGTTAGATGATGCTCTTTGGGCATACAAAATAGCGTATAAGATTTTGCTCGGTACCACACCTTATCGTCGGATATATGGGAAAGCATGTCATCTACCTTTTGAGTTGGAGCATAAGGCTTTCTGGGCAATCAAACATCTTAACATGGATCTATCGCTAGCCGGAAAGAAGAGGTTCCTCTAGCTCCAAGAACTTGAAGAACTTAGCTTCACGCCTAAGAGAATGTAAGAATCTACAAGGTGAGGACAAAAGTCTGGCACGATTCTCACCTGCAGAAGAAAGATGTCAAGGAAGGTGACAAAGTTCTGTTGTTTAAATCTTCCACTCAACCTTTTCCAGAAAAATTGCAGACTAGGTGGTCCAGACCGTTCATAGTAGTGAAGATATATATGTCTCGGATGATTGGGCTATATGATAAAGATGATCCAGTAAAGTTTTTTTCAGTCAACGGACACCGAGTAAAAAGGTTCTATGAAGATGAATCCTTTGTGAGGAGATCTGAGATGCCTCTAGACGATGTTGAAGCTACACCTACTGTAAGGACCCTGACCTTCATTTAGGGTCTACCCTATTTGCTTTGCTTAACCCTGGTGCTTTGGTGCTTGCTAATCACCTTTAGTGGTGATTGGGGTTTGGTTATGCTTTGTTGAGAGTTGGAGGTGCTACTTGCAAATAACCCAAGTCTAGGGTTTTGTAGGCAAGTTTGCCACCTTGTGAAGTGTTCCTCTCTCTCTTTGCATCCTCTTGTGTAGAGGGGAAGGCTTGGGCTCGTTGCTTGAGTTCTTTTGGGCCTTTTTGAGCTTGTTTGGGCCTTGAGGTGCCTTGTTTGGGCTTGGTTGAGCCCTGTATCGGCCTAGGAGTGTTTGTGTCGGCCTGGTTGAGTGTGTGCCGCCCATGGCAATGGAGTGTGTCGCCCATGGAGCAACATGTTGTGTCGCCCATGCTCTTTGGTCTTGCCTTGACCTTGTTTAATGGACACTTGTAGCATATCTTGGACATGTGGATGAAGCTTGCTAGAGTGGTGGCTTGTGCTCTAGGACAAGTGTCCCTAGGCAAGTGACACCTTGTGTGGACCAACCTTGTTTTCTCCTCCCTTTCCTTCTATATAGGTGTGTCCTTTCCTTAGCTTAAGATCCCTTTGGTCCTTTAGTTTCTCCCCACCTTGAGTGCACGACACTCCCTCCTTCCTTGCTTGTGTCGGCTGATACACCCCCTTGAAGGAGGAAGCTTGGAGGCCGAAACACCTTGGAAAAGCTAGTGGTGGTCGATAGCCTTGGAGTCTCCATCTTCCTTGCTTGGTGGTGCGTGGAGCTTGGAGTTCTTCTTCTTCTTCTTTGGAGCTTGGAGCTTAAGGCGGGTTGCATAACTTCTAACCCTAACTACATTACCTCATGCTTTGATCTTGTTTATATGCATGCTAGTAGCTTAGTTTCTTGCTTAGTATCCTTGTTGGCTGATCACCATGTGGTCTAGTGTTTCTTGTGATCTAAGGTTTAGGGAGCAATACTCCTTTCTCCCCTTGGTCTAGAGGAGTGAGTTTGAGTTTCTAGTGTCATGAGCAACACCCCTCTTTCCCTTAACCGATTGAGGTGAGCTTGTGATCTAGTTCCTTAAGAAACACTCTCCTCTCACCATGGGCTAGAAGGGTGAGCTCGTTGGTGATGGTTGATGTGCAAGACCCCTCTTTCATAGTCGATTGAGGTGAGCTATCTTCCTAGGGTTTCGGGTACCTTGTGTTTGAGGAGGAAGATGACCTTGTTGGATGATACCTCTTGTCTTAGCATGTTGGGCGATAGGCCAGTGAGGTGTGTGTTGGCCGACAGGCCTGTGTTGGGCGATAGGTTGAGGAGTCGGGCGACACCCTTGGCTCTTGTGACGGGCGTCACAACTCTTTCTTTGTTGTGTGTCGACCGTTAGGCCCTGGGTCAGTAGATGCACGACATGTGGATGTGTTCTCTCCCTTGGTCGTTAGCTTTTGGTGGGATAATCTGGTCGATAACACCATGTGTGACGAGCGTTTCCTGATAGCTCTTGTTCCCGACACACCCTAGTGCGCAATACCCCTTGACGCGCGACGCAGCGTCGTCCTGCTGCACATAACGCAACATTGCTGCTTTCTTATATACATGTCGTTGTGTGTTATGCCTGGGGTGAGGGCTGGTGGCCGACACAGTCTTTTAGCGAGGGTTCATGGTGACCTATAGTGAGGGTTCCTGGTACGGTTAATGACGGTTCATCTCGTTATGCAAACAGTCTTGTGGTTATGATCTTAGTAAAATGATGGTAGCACCTTATATAGATAATGATGCTTGTCATCATAAGTTTGTTCATTTATCTTAGACTGGCTACACATATGAAAATGATTATCTAAGAATGGTAACGGTAGTAGAATGACTATATGCATGAAGTGATCATCATGTTTATCTGTTAATGATAAGGAGAATAGTGGTAGTTACACTAGTGGTTTGCTTAATGGTGTGCTTTATGCACTTGATCACCAGATAATATAAGATTGATAAGTATAGCATCTTGAATGTCATTTCATGATGGCAAGCATAGTCCTTATGTTGAAACTATGATTATTGTGTACCTTAACCATGCAGGTGATGATTAGCCATGAAAGGGGCTATGAGAGATATATGATGATTAACATCACTTTGATAATTACTCTTGTTGATTAGATTGCATATATGATGTGTTTGTCCCATGATGATGATGAATGCAAGCCTTGAGAGGCAGTGGCACTATATGATGAGGGATTGAGATCCCATGGTATGTGATGATCCTTGTGATGGATCTAGATTGATTGGAAAGAGGCCAATTGATAACATGTGATGTGGAATCCTTGTGATGGATCAGTATGATGTGAATTGTAGTAAAAGCATAATGTTGAGTTTATGTTGTTACTTTCTTTTATATCTTGCATGTTATACAACTTGGTTGAATCTTGCAATCCATATAAAAGATACTAATTAATCACAGAATAATATATCATGTAGTTTGCCCTGGCCATAGATCCATCATCGTCAGGACTTGATGATGGTGAAACGGGTTCTCCTGCGGGTAACCCGGAGCGCATATTTTTGAATATGCGAGGTTTCTCCTAGCCTCAAATAGAGAGGTAAATGAGTGCAGCTACGGTTGCAGACTCGAATATGTGATGAGCATGGTGAACAGGCCCATGGCTCTAGATATGTGATATGATGAGCATGAATGCGTTCATGGCTCAGAGCACGGTGATCAGGCCCGTGGCTCAGTTTTACTAGCGCCGAGACCTGTACCGAGGTAGGCTAGGCAGAGGGTAGCCTGTGGAGCTGACCCTGTGGCTAAAGACCACTTGAACATGCAACTGCGGTCCTGCTTTGTTTCTCATGTACTGATCACGAGGGGTGAGGTCGTGGATTCCGGCTCTTCCATTGACCTTGTATGGCATTGGTTATGGGATTCACAGCTGAAGGTTGGATTTGAACGGTACGGTTCACTTCCTCAGGACATAATAATACGTAATCCAACCGTTTAGTATTTACTGCTTAAGACAAACACGAAACATTGGTTGAGGCCTTGTCTGTGTAGTTAACTTTATTTGTATCTTGTAGTTGTTTATACATTTCTCATATGAGGTAAGCTTTATACATCCTATCTTGTTAATCATGTTTCATAAGGAATAGTTGGATAAGTGACTGAGTACCTTTGGTAAGCTTGAAAAGTAAGAATAGTATTATCTTATAACTGCTCTTGTTATGCTTTTATCAGTTAGCTGCTCTATATACATATATGAGGTTTTATGGTTTTGGCGGGGAGTTATGCCTCCCGCTGGGACAATGTTCAATTGTCTCACTCCACTGAGTTACACCCTTTTTAGGTGGTCGAGCTAGACGTGGTGGTGGTCGTGGTGTTGCGGCCAAGCAGCAAGACGACCAGTAGAAGGCAAGCGATGGATACACTACTATTTTGGATGTTTTGCTGTAGAGTCTAGAGTCATCCCTGTACTCTCAGGTCCTTGGCGATGTTTTGACGTTGTTTCATGATGCACGATCGATGATGTTTTGTATATCCTGCTGCTGGCCGGATGTGGGCCTTTATATATGTATAAACAGGTGATGAACTCAAGTGACGACCAGACAGCTGTTGCTCTAAGCTGTGGACATGTATCGTGGCTTGTATGAATTTAAATAACATCTTTTCTTGCAGGATGTGGACTGAAATGTAAAAGTTTCTCAGTTTATCAGTTTTCCGCAATCAGTTTTAATTAACCCGTGTTTTTGGTAATCTGTGGTTATGGTGATTTCCGCACGTTTTCGCGTAACACCTCATTGTCTGTGTGATAGTGGGATGTGTTGCCACAAGTTTGGTATCAGAGCTTTAGGTTCGCTGAGTCTACAGGGATCTAGGACTAGGTTGTGTCTGTTCTTATGAGTTTTCCAGAATTCCTCACAATCATCTTTTCCCCTCATTGGAAGAAAAGCCAAGATGTTTGGAAACCATGAAGAACACACTGTTGAGCATAGCGATGCTGCATCAGTTGATGGAGCTTTTGAGCAGGCACATGAAGATCGGGTGCCTGAGGTCCCCCAACCTAACCCAACCATACTTGAACATCCTGCCTACAAATAGCTTATGGGGCAGATGATGGATACGATGAATCTCATGGTTGAGCGATTGCCAGTGCCTCCTCCGAGAGCACAGGCTCCCCATGAAGAAGCATCAGGTATTGGGAAGACCTTCGAGCGGGTTCGCCGAGTCGGAGCTTTGGATTATGCTGGAACGGCTGATCCAGCGGATGCGGATCTGTGGCTGACATATCTTGAGAAGGCTTTCCAGATCCTCGACATCCCCAAAGTAGACAAGGTAAAGCATGCT
Organism: Alisma plantago-aquatica; assembly: GCA_963693085.1. Taxonomy (NCBI): domain Eukaryota; kingdom Viridiplantae; phylum Streptophyta; class Magnoliopsida; order Alismatales; family Alismataceae; genus Alisma; species Alisma plantago-aquatica. The sequence goes on along the minus strand of OY856410.1, from coordinate 463,485,118 downwards.
GTCTACCTTCTGAAAGGTAGTGCTGGTCATTGGTGGACCATCGAGGAAGAGAAGCGGGCCAATGAGGTGATCTGTTGGGAGGTTTTCAGGTGCGCGTTTGTCACCAGATACTTTCCCAAGACGTATCTGGACAAGAAGATCAGTCAGTTTGAGAGCTTGCGACAAGGAACGATGAACATCACCGAGTACGAGGCCAAGTTTATGGATCTGTTGAGGTTTTGTCCTCACATGGCAGCGACAAATGAGGAACGGATTAGACATTTCGAGAAGGGTCTGAGTGCTGAGCTGACAACACCGATTTATGCGTTGGAGAACCGAGAGAGGTTTGCTACGTTTGTGGAATCTATCCGGAGAATCGAACGATCAGTAAGGGAGAAAAGAGAATCTATGGCTAAGAAGAGACCTTCTCAGTTTTAGGGTCAGAGGTATGGTGGCTTTAAGAAGCACATGTTTTCAACACCATCAGCGATGAGGGGTCCTGGTGGATCATCTCAGTGGTCTCCGAGTAAAGGAAGACGTTATGTTTCTTCACCATCTAAGGAATAATGTACAACTTCCGTGGCAGTGACAGGGCCATCCAGGCCACGAGTTGATGTTAGGACATGCTATGCCTACGGTCAGATAGGACATGTCAAGACGAGTTGTCCCTACAGAGATGATGAAGTGACACAACAGCCGAGGCAGAATCTTCAGGGATCGGATCGACAACAGCCCAGTGGTAGCAGAGGGTGAGGACGTGGTCAAGCGTCTCAAGTTGGATCGTCTGCTCAAGGAACCAGAGGTCGTGGACAACAAGAAATGGCTCGATTCTATGCCATGAGTTAGCCGGAGGCGATAGTCAACCCGCGAGTAGTGACAGGTCAGATGGAGTTATTTTATTCTGATTTGTCTTCTTCTTACTTTATATCTGTTCTGGTTGAACCGGGTGCTACACACTCTTTTATCGCCTATAGTATGCTTGAGAATTGTCATTTACCTGTTAGTCGTAAGAAGGACAGTCTGTTGTTAGAAACCCCTCTTGATGGTTCTTCGTTGCTTCGAGAAGAGTGTTCATCCTGTGTCTTGTCTTTCTCAGGACATCGCATTCAAGTGGATCTCATACCACTTGATATGCATGGGTTTGATTTTATCCTTGGGATGGATACCTTAGAGAGGTATAAGGTTGTTCTGGACTGCGGTACCAAGCAGGCGGAGTTTGATGATGCTGGAGAGAAGTGGATCTTCCAAGGAGATACGAAGATTCTTCCGACGTGTCTGGTATCAGCTATGGTGGCAGATAGGTTGCTACGACAAGGATGTGAGGCGTTCTTAGCTCACATGGTAGATACTGTTGTAGATACCAAGGTGAAAGGTCTTAGCCTTGAAGAGGTGCCAGTTGTCTGAGAGTTTGCCGATGTGTTTCCTGAGGAGTTTCCTGGTGTTCCCCCACCCCGTGAGATTGATTTCGAGATCAATCTGGTCCCAGGGACGCAGCCAGTTGCACAGACACTGTATAGGATGGCTCCAGTGGAGATGGCAGAGTTGAAGAAGCAGTTGCAAGAGTTGTTGGACAAATGTTTTATCCGTCTGAGCACGTCGCCTTGGGGTGCTCCCGTGTTGTTCGTCAAGAAGAAGGATGGTTCGATGTGGTTGTGTATAGATTACCGGAAGTTGAATAAGGTCACGATTAAGAACAAGTACCCGTTGCCGAGGATAGATGATCTATTTGATCAGTTGCATGGTGCTACAGTGTTTTCAAAGATCGATCTACGGTCCGGATATCATCAGTTGAGGATAAAGGCGGATGACATACCAAAGTCAGCTTTCAAGACGAGGTATGGTCATTATGAGTTCGTGGTTATGCCGTTTGGGTTAACCAATGCACTTGCTGCTTTCATGTATCTGATGAATAGAGTGTTCCGTCCGTTCTTAGATCAGTTTGTTGTAGTCTTTATAGATGACATCTTGATCTATAGTGAGGATAGGAAAGAGCATGAGCAACATCTTCGACGAGCGTTGACTCTTCTTCGCCAACATCAGTTGTATGCCAAGTTCAGCAAGTGTGAGTTCTGGTTGGAAGAAGTGACATTCTTAGGTCACGTGATATCTACGGAAGGAGTCAAGGTAGACCCGAAGAAGGTGGAATCCGTTGCAGATTGGGAACAACCAAAGACTCCGACAGAAGTTCGCAATTTTCTGGGTTTAGCAGGATACTACCGAAGGTTTATCAAGGACTTCAGTGTGATTGCTTTGCCGATGACCAAGTTGACAAGAAAGGACGTACCTTTTGTCTGGAATGACCGATGTCAGTAGGCTTTCCAGAGTTTGAAGGAGAAGCTGACCAGTGCTCCAGTGTTGATCTTGCCAGAGCCTGGGAAGTGCTATGTTGTTTTTTGTGATGTTTCCAAGAAAGGTTTAGGTTGTGTGTTGATGCAGGAGGATCATGTGGTTTCTTTTGCCTCACGAAAGCTCAAGAAACATGAGGAGAACTATCCGACTCATGACTTGGAGTTGGCGGCAGTGGTTCATGCGCTAAAGATCTGGAGACACTATCTTTATGGGGAAGTGTGTCAAATCTTTACGGATCATAAGAATCTGAAGTACATCTTTACGCAGCAAGAGTTGAACATGCGACAATGGCGATGGATGGAGTTGATCAATGATTACGATTGCACTATCGAGTATCATCCTGGTATGGCTAATGTGGTAGCTGATGCGCTCAGTCGAAAGTCTTCTTTTTCTTCCAAGAAGGCACAGTTGAGTTCCCTGGTATGCCATAGGCGGGATATGTTTGTCTCTTTGCGGCAGATGAATGTGCAGATGGAGGTTTCCTCATTAGCTGGACTTTTAGCACAAATGCAAGTCAAGCCTATGTTAAGACAGCAGATCAAGGATGCACAGCAGACAGATGATGTGGTACAGTTGATCAGATCAGAGTTTGGCAGTGAAAAGCGTGATGGGTTTCATGAGTCCGAGGATGGGCTAGTCTGCTATCGTGATAGGATGATGGTTCCTGATGTTCATGAGCTGAGAAAGTTGGTGCTCAAGGAAGCACACACGTCGATGTATGCTATGCATCCAGGTGTCACCAAGATGTACCATAGTATGAAGGACTTGTACTGGTGGCCATGCTTGAAGAGAGATGTAGCTGAGTTTGTGGCTAGATGTGTAGTTTTTCAACAAGTGAAGGCTGAACATCAGAAGCCGACAGGTACGTTGCAACCTTTGCCGATACCGCAATGGAAATGGGATCATATAACCATGGATTTCGTAGTTGGTCTACCCAGGACAACTAGAAATCATGATTCCATTTGGGTGATAGTGGACAGATTGACAAAGTCTGCCCATTTCCTACCTATTATGATGACATATACAGCTGAGAAACTCGCCCGAGTATATGTGGATGAGATAGTACGTTTGCATGGTGTGCCAGCGACGATAGTTTCTGACATAGGTCCTCAGTTCACGAGTCGTTTCTGGGAACAGTTAAACAAAGTGTTGGGAACGCAGTTGAGGTTCAGTACAACTTTTCACCCACAGACAGATGGACAGTCTGAAAGGACTATTCAGATTTTGGAAGATCTCCTTCGGGCTTGTGTTTTGCAGTTCCTAGGCAGTTGGGATGTGCATCTGAGTTTGATGGAGTTTGCCTACAACAACAGTTATCAGCAAAGCATTGACATGGATCCTTATGAGGCTTTGTATGGGAGGAAGTGTAGATCTCCTTTGTGTTGGTATGAGTCTGGTGAATATCAGTTGTTGGGTCCTAAACTAGTGCAACAGACAACGGAAAAGATCAAGGTGATACAACAACAGTTGAAAGTGGCACAGGACATGCAGAAGTCTTATGCAGACAATCGTAGACGACCTTTGGAGTTCCAGGTAGGGGACAAAGTGTATCTTAAAGCCTCACCGTGGAAAGGTGTGCTGAGGTTTGGCCAAAAGGGTAAGTTGGCACCTAGGTATATGGGGCCTTACCCAGTCGTAGCACGTTTTGGAAAGGTAGCTTATGAGATAGAGTTGCCTCCAGAGTTGCACAGATTACATCCAGTGTTCCATGTCAGTATGCTGAAGAAAAGTCATCCAGATTCAGGAACAGTGATACAACCAGTTGAGGTGAGCTGGATGCAGATGTGACCTACGAGAAAGGTCCTGTGGCGATCCTTGACATAAGAGTTAAGAAGATGAAGAGGAAGGACCTGGTTCTTGTAAAGGTTCTTTGGCAACGTCGTGGCATCAAGGAAGCCACGTGGGAGCTTGAGGAAGAGATGAGGAGGAAGTATCCCTCGCTTTTCTCTTCGGATTTTGGGGACGAAATCCCTTAAAAAGGGGTTAGATTGTAAGGACCCTGACCTTCGTTTATGGTCTACCCTGTTTGCTTTGCTTAACCCTGGTGCTTTGGTGCTTGCTAATCACCTTTAGTGGTGATTGGGGTTTAGTTATGCTTTGTTGAGAGTTGGAGGTGCTACTTGCAAATAATCCAAGTCTAGGGTTTTGTAGGCAAGTTTGCCACCTTGTGAGGTGTTCCTCTCTCTCTTTGCTTCCTCTTGTGTAGAGGGGAAGGCTTGGGCTCGTTGCTTGAGTTCTTTTGGGCCTTGTTGAGCTTGTTTGGGCCTTGAGGTGCCTTGTTTGGGCTTGGTTGAGCCTTGTATCGGCCTAGGAGTGTTTGTGTTGGCCTGGTTGAGTGTGTGCCGCCCATGGCAATGGAGTGTGTCGCCCATGGAGCAACATGTTGTGTCACCCCTGCTCTTTGGTCTAGCCTTGACCTTGTTTAGTGGACACTTGGAGCATATCTTGGACATGTGGATGAAGCTTGCTACAGTGGTGGCTTGTGCTCTAGGACAAGTGTCCCTAGGCAAGTGACACCATGCGTGGACCAACCTTGTTTTCTCCTCCCTTTTCTTCTATATAGGCGTGTCCTTTCCATAGCTTAAGGTCCCTTTGGTCCTTTAGTTTCTCCCCACCTTGAGTGCACGACACTCCCTCCTTCCTTGCTTGTGTCGGCCAATACACCCCCTTAAAGGAGCAAGCTTGGAGGCCGACACACCTTGGAGAAGCTAGTGGTGGCTGATAGCCTTGGAGTCTCCATCTTCCTTGCTTGGTGGTGTGTGGAGCTTGGAGTTCTTCTTCTTTTTCTTCCTTGGAGCTTGGAGCTTAAGGTGGGTTGCATAACTTCTAACCCTAACTACATTATCTCATGCTTTGATCTTGTTTATATGCATGTTAGTAGCTTAGTTTCTTTCTTAGTATCCTTGTTGGCCGATCACCATGTGGTCTAGTGTTTCTTGTGATCTAAGGTTTAGGGAGAAATACTCATTTCTCCCCTTGGTCTATAGGAGTGAGTTTGAGTGTTTAGTGTCATGAGCAACACCCCTCTTTCCCTTAACCGATTGAGGTGAGCTTGTGATCTAGTTTCTTAAGCAACACTCTCCTCTCACCATGGGCTAGAAGGGTGAGCTCGTTGGTGATGGTTGATGTGCAAGACCCCTCTTTCTTAGTCGATTGAGGTGAGCTATCTTCCTAGGGTTTCGGGTACCTTGTGTTTGAGGAGGAAGATGACCTTGTTGGACGATACCTCTTGTCTTAGCATGTTGGGCGATAGGCCAGTGAGGTGTGTGTTGGCCGATAGGCCTGTGTTTGGCGATAGGTTGAGGAGTCGGGCGACACCCTTGGCTCTTGTGACGGGCGTCACAACTCTTTCTTTGCTGTGAGTCGGCCGTTAGGCCCTGGGTCAGTAGATGCACGACATGTGGATCTGTTCTCTCCCTTGGTTGTTAGCTTTTGGTGGGCTAACCTGGCCAATAACACCATGAGTGACGGGCGTTGCCCGACAGCTCTTGTTCCTGACACACCCTAGTGCGCAATACCCCTTGACGCGCGATGCAGTGTCGTCCTACTACATGGAACGCAGTGTTGCTGCTTGCTTATATACCTGCCGTTGTGCGTTATGCCTTGGGTGAGGGGTGGTGACTGGCATAGTCTTTTAGTGAGGGTTCATGGTGACCTATAGTGAGGGTTCCCGGTACGGTTAATGATGGTTCATCTCGTTATGCAAACAGTCTTGTGGTTATGATCTTAGTAAAATGATGGTAGCACCTTATATAGATAATGATGCTCGTCATCATAAGTTTGTTCATTTATCTTAGCCTGGCTACACATATGAAAATGATTATCTAAGAATGGTAATGGTAGTAGCATGACTATATGCATGAAGTGATCATCAAGTTTATCTATTAATGATAAGGAGAACAGTGGTAGTTACACTAGTGGTTTGCTTAATGGTGTGCTTTATGCACTTGATCACCAGATAATATAAGATTGATAAGTATAGCAAGTTGAATGTCATTTCATGATGGTAAGCATAGTCCTTATGTTGAAACTATGATTATTGTGTACCTTAACCATGCAGGTGATGATTAGCCATGAAAGGGGCTATGAGAGATATATGATGAGTAACATCACTTTGATAATTACTCTTGTTGATGAGATAGCATATATGATGTGTTTGTCCCATGATGATGATGAATGCAAGCCTTGAGAGGCAGTGACACTATATGATGAGGGATTGAGATCCCATGGTATGTGATGATCCTTGTGATGGATCTAGATTGATTGGCAAGAGGCCAAGTGATAACATGTGATGTGGAATCCTTGTGATGGATCAGTATGATGTGAATTGTAGTAAAAGCATAATGTTGAGTTTATGTTGTTACTTTCTTTTATATCTTGCATGTTATACAACTTGGTTGAATCTTGCAATCCATATAAAAGATACTAATTAATCACAGCATAATATATCATGCAGTTTGCCCTCGTCCGGAGGCCACACCCTCAAGTATTGTGCAGGTGGACTTGGCCCCGATAGATGATGCATATTCATCGGGCCGCACTACCAATGCGAGGAGCACGACGTGAAGTCGAAGCCGATCAGTGGCAGTCCCCTCCTCATTGGGGCAGGATTCAGCTTCAAATTCGACAACTTGCGGGAGGTAACAAGCAAACACATAGCTACATTTACTTCTCTAAACCGCAAGCTTCAAGTCTTCCAATATAGGTTGAACGAGTAGGAGTGTTAGCTACTGACTCTAGTTGGTCTCCCCAGTCAACTCCAATAGAGGTTGAACGAGTAGGAGTGTTAGCTACTGACTCTAGTTGGTCTCCCCAGTCAACTAGAGGCATTGAACAACACCATACAGGCAGTGCTCCAACGCCTCGACGCCATCGAGTAGAGGGTCGATGAGAGGGATAGCCACCACCATTCAAGGTGTCCCAGAAGATTTCCATCACCGTCAGCTCCCCCCTCTTCACCATCATCATCATCCTCTTCTTTTGATGTGTCATCCTCAACCACCTCCAGTGGGCCCTCCACAATGCCTGAGGAAGAGACGATGAACAAAACCACAGATGGGTATCTCACGGGACAAGGGAGCACTCACGGCGTCGACGTATCTACGACCCCTCATCTACTAGAGCCAACTGAAGACACAAAAGAGATATCTAAAGGCTTAGTAGAGGATTCATTTGAAGCATCTGAGGGAGAGGGGGGCGATCTTTATAGCTCAATTGCTGAGCAACCCCCTAGAGCAAGGACTTCGGCATCTGACGCATTTTCTGCACCGTTAGAGATCCAAGTCTTTGAGATGGCCAAACTTGATAGGCACGCCATCGGCTACCTAACGATCTGGGACCAACAACTGTTGAACATGGTCTTGAGGCCACAGAAAGAAGAAGACACCATCGTATGGAGTGACAGGCACTTCTCCATACGACGTAGAGCACTCAAGGGCATGTTCCGCTCTGAAGCCGTCATAGGGAAGATCTTGTTTAGGCTCCTGAAAGGCTCGATGCTTGAGAATATTGCCATCAGGATAGGCCGGCATCCAATCTACAATGCCACCCCAAACTTGGCAAGATGACTACTGGCAGGGGCATATGATATAAGGCTGGTGGCTGATATGCTGCAACACATCGAAGAGCACAACCCCGACCTGGTGCTAGCCCCCTACAAGCTAAGAAAGCATTGATTCCTCTGTGTGGTCGATCTCCACTCCAATGACATCACACTACTTAGCTGATGCAACGCGGAGGTCCCCCGGTGGGGACACATCTTCGTCTGCCCCGAAGATAAGCACCTCAGGCTTCTTCCTGTACACCTTCACCAGGTCATCAAACAAGGAGTCCAATGCCACCGCAGCGTCTGAAACGTCTACACCATCAGAGACTTCCCAGTTCAAGAAGACCCTGGGAGTAGAAATAGTACCTTCATTGTCATGTGTGCCATGGAGCTGCTAAACATCTTCAGATACATAAGGCAACTTCATGACCAAGACTTCTACCAACTGAGGAGCATATATGCATTGTTGCTGATCAAAGACAAGCGCTATTTCCAAGACACAGAACTTCCATAGGACCTAATGGAGATAGATGATGGCTCTAATGTTGACTCCTATTCTTCCCAACCCTACAGTCCTCTGAGGAATGAAGTCGAGGGCGCTTCTGACGTCTACAGGATAGGCAAGAAGATAGAACATTTACGAATCGTACTCTCCTCTGAAGGCAATGACACTGAAGGCGATTCTACTTGGCCTGCCATCACCGAATCTCTTATCAACAATTTTGACTGTTCCGCATGTAGTTCTATATCTCAAGAACATGTCAATGAAATTCTTCTTTGACTTACTAATTCTAACACTGTAGACATCATATATGAAAAAGATAATGCAGTGATCCCCCTCGACGATCTACATGACTTAGTCAAGGCAAGAGGGTGTCTAGCAATGATGGTGGTGTCATCTTACATCCCCATCCTACAGAAGAAGATTGGAGAACCCTACATCGCCCATCCAATTTTGTTCAATGATCTATGCCTTGCTGACAAGACAGGAGCGCGCCAGCTGTTCCAGCTTGAAGTAAATAAGTGTTTGTCATGCATAATCTTTCTACCTATGTTGCATGACAATCACTAGATGCTCCTAATGATGTACACCTATCCATGCATTGGTTTCTTCTACGATAGCTCCGACGCCAACAGTGACTACCAGACAGAGTGTGCATCGACGTCGGCAATATCCCTCGAGCGGCTAGTGAAAAAATATTATGCTGAGGTGGTGTCTTTGATCCATCCCTATCTTGAAGACCAGGCGGCCAAGTGGCACAAACTCCAATACTACCACCGCAGTCCACAACAAGTTCCCTTATCAAATGACTATGGTGTCTACGTGCTGTGCTGGATCTATAGCACGGTAGCCCTGAAAAAGATGCCAGATAACCTCCACAACCTTGGCTACCACAGCCAATGAGGAGAATATGTGATGGAGCTCTTATCTTCCGAGAGTGTGTGTATTCGCTGAACCCTCATTGATCTATGCATATCCTTCCTTATTTATCTCATAACTCTGGGATAGGGTGTGGGGTAAGTTTTTTTTTTTGGGGGGGGTACTCCGTAGCATCAGTGAGGGAGGTACTCTAAAATTTTCCCATTTTTGCCCTTTTCCTTTTCTTACCATACTCTGTATATACATGTATATAAAATGATTTATAGAAAGCAATACATACACAACTGCCTATTTCTTGAAAACTTTACAAAACACTTTATAGTAAATATTTGGTACAACTTCTTCCAGTTTGTTCTCTCTGTATCTAAGGTGGTGCACATTTCTATTATGCTCTCTTGAAAATGTAGTTCCAAATGACAAAGGCTATAACTTTTCTACGTCAGCTTTGAAAAATAATCTCGCAACAACTAAGATGTGCATGTGAAGGAAAAAGTTGCCCAAACAGCAAAGTCACTTTTCCCTACCCATTAAAATCCCAAAAAGAGAGGAAATCCTTATGAGAGTGAATAAAAGCATAAGAGTTGTGCCAAAAAAAACACTTGTCTTCCCAAAAGTGCTCGTCTTTTGGCATGGAAGATCCGGGGTAGTGGTACGTAGGATGTGAAATCACTGCTCTAAATCCAACTAGCTTGGACTGCATGGACTACTTGCTCGCTAACCGACCCGTACCTCGATGGACCAATGGGAATTAAGAAAAACCCAAAAATCCTTAAGACTTCTCGAAAACCCAACCTTCTACCCCCTAGCTGTTTGGTTTGAAAGCTAACTTCAAAATCATGCATCAAAGTCTCACAAAAGATAAAGAGAATTTTTTTGCTTAAATAAGGCAGGAAAAATAAAGTCCATTGTTCGTAGTCAGATGTAATTTTCCTCAGGCCATCTCAAAAATTCACTTAACCCCTTGTCCAAAGACTACGTCTGGTTTTGAAAAGTATTGCAAAAAAAGTTTAAAATAGGTACAGATTGATTGAGGACAATCAAAATGCTAAGTTTGGGGGAGTTGATAACATCCATTTTATGGCTGCTAGATCTTATACTTTACTATCAAAACTACCTCCAAACCTAACTTCCTCTCTATTTTATCTTATTTATTGAATAGAAATAATACCTACTATGTTCTTGATAACATTTCCTATCTTTTGCAGAGTTTCTCCTATTTTTTTCCACCAAAAGAGTGCTAATGGGCCCATCCCGACCCATCCACAATGAGTTAACCGTCCCGGACCATCAAACAGCGAAGCGACATGCCCTTTTTTACCCATCACGACCGCTGCCCGATATGGCAGCAACCTGACGTGGGTGGTCGCGTGGGAGCTTTGACAGACTGTAAGCTATTACTTAACAGGGTGTCTTGCCCGCCAGAGTCTGTCAACCGACATAGTCGATTGCGTGACACGGCCACCCCTCAGTGCAGCAGCCCGCCAGAGTCTTAACCCAACACGACAGTGCGATTTACTCACAACCCAAAGCGTGACGTCTTGCCAACCGTGTCGGGTGACAGACGGGTTGGCCCCTTTTGTGAAACCACGTGAACGAAGTAGACAAAGGACACGTGGACCAATGAGAGCCGCAACTCCCACTAGCCCGCTGCCTATAAATAGTAGCTATAGGCATATGATGGGACAAGTCGGAACCCTACAAGAGCTAACTCTTAGAGCAAAAAGGGCTAGTGCGTCGAGTTTCAGAGCCTACCCGGTGATACTAGGTGAGCACACCCCCAACCTGAGAGGGACGGGAAGAGTTCATCTAGAACCTGACCCGGTAGTAGCAGAGCAACACGACCTTCAAGGCTACTTCAAAAGTGTCAGGTCTCTAGCTGGGCTTCAACCCGAGATGGCTCACCCATCCATACCTGACACGAGGAACCGAGAACCTAAGATAAAGCTAACCCGACACATGTCCTAAAATGGCACGATACCCAACCCGATATGGCCTACCCGTCATGGTTGTAGCCCGACAGGGCCAGTAGCCTAACACGACCATATCAGGTAGGGAGTCCTTTCCTGATACACCCTTTACCCATCACGATTCACGACCCGACATAGTCAAGAACCTGACACGGTCGTATCCGGATAGGGCTACTTCCCGGTATCGGGTTAGCATTACCTTAGGGGTCCACTGCTATGCATATCAATCTCTTACATCATGGAGGCTGATACCTATCTTCCCTTCTTTCAACACTTCACTTTTATTTACTACTGCATTGCAACTAAACCTTTTTACCTCTCTATGCTTATTGGAATCTATGGAGTTTACCTCATGTTGTCCTGTGTATGGTTCCTTTTTGTTGGATGATTTCTTTATAGCATCTGAGCTCTAGTCTCTTCTGCTTGGGTCATGCTTTTGACTAGCTATCGAATCGTGTTTCTCATTTTGACTCCTTTGAGATAGGGATGTCATAAACTCTAGAGTTTGGTCTGATTCGGGTGTACGAGAGTACCCAGGATCAGGGTTGCCCCGACATATCTTTTTGCTCTAGTCTATGCCCAGTACCCTTGAGAGAGGTAATTTAATGCATGGTTAGAGGCAACCTCTTTTAGAGAAGAGGGTGCAGGATGTATTCCACTGCCACTCGTTATGTTTAAGTTTTCCTCATTCATGCTCTACGCCAAGAATAATTTTTATCTCCTCACTTTCCCTTTGTTTATAGTTGGTTCAGCGGCTAGTGGTGCTTCTTCCTTAGATGAGGTTGCGGGTTCCATACCCCATGTACACATATGTGTTTTATTTTTCCAACAAACGTGCAAATGACGTGGTTATATTATAGTTATAATACAAACTCATCAATGTGTGAATGTAGTGTAGTGGCTTCAGTTGGTGTTAACTTTGAAAGGGTCTTTGGATCGATTCTTGGTAGGTAGTACTATTATTTTGCACCCCCCATGTATGAAGGTCTGGCTCCACCCCTTCCTGATGTCGTAGCCATATATAAGAGAACCTGGGAAGAGAAGGGGGGGGGGTCAGGCGGCACCATGAAGCAGCTTCTCACACTTTAACTTGTTCTCACGCGTGGTGGAAAAAGTTGTAGTGGCTTATGTGGAAATAATTTCACACTCACGATACCACGATAAAATAGGTTTGTGGTAACTAAGAAACGGAAGAGCCCTCTCGTTTATATAGTAGATGACCAAAGTTACACAGGTAATTGGTGGTTAAGCCCAACTAACTCCAAGAAACAATATACTAATAACTTAACACATATATATGTATGTATGTATGCATGTGTGTGTGTTTGTGTATATATATATATATATATATATATATATATATATATATATATATATATATGCATATATATACACACATATATATATGTATGTATGTCTGCATTTATGTGTGTATATATATACCTGTGCAGGTAGCTACCCGTTCTAAAATTAATTATTTTTTCTGTAATTTTTTTACTTTACACATGTATATTGTTACATGACCTTCCATATTGTTATATTACATGCATAAATAATTACATTTGTAACAAATATATAAATACATATTTATTTCAAAAATTTACAGTGTATTACGTCTGGCTTTACTCTTTTATTTACATAGTTATTTTTGTCAACACAGTTACTTTTGTGACCAAATAATTACTTTTCAAACGACACAGACAACGAATTCTAAATTAGCCGAGCTGACCACAAATGAACGACCGTACATATATATATATGTATATGTATATATTTATATACTTATATATATATCTACACACACACACACTATATATATATATATATATATATATATATATATATATATATATATATATATATATAGTCAGGCTAGAATACACTCAAGTGTACAGATCGAATGAATACACTCAAGTGTGTTTGCATATCAAGATTATTTTTTACAAAATGTAAACCATTGATCTTCACCATAATACTATAACTAGGCTACATACAAATTTTGAGCCCATTTGGATGAGTGTAAGTCACTCATCCAAGGCAAACAAAATCGACGTGTGAAACTAATTTGAAATATCTAACTTTTGCGGTCTTTATAACATGACCTATAAATATCCAAATGTACTCAAATTTTTCATATGAGCTATTCACAAGATGTTTAAGAAGATTAACGGATTAGATTTTTGAAAAAAATATTGCATCATGAAAAGCTACTTGAGTGTATTCTGCTCCGAATACACTAGAGTGTATTCTAGCCTGACTCTCTCTCTCTCTCTCTCTCTATATATATATATATATATATATATATATATATATATATATATATATATATGGACACACACACATATATATATGTGTGTGTATCTATATATATATATATATATATATATATATATATATATATATATATATATATATATATATGGACACACACAGACATATATATATATATATGGACACAAACATACAGATATATATATATATATATATATATATATATATATATATATATATATATATAGAGAGAGAGAGAGAGAGAGAGAGAGAGAGAGAGAGAGAGAGAGAGAGTCACGCTAGAATACACTCAAGTGTACATATTACGCCGTACACCTCAATGGTGTTTACCTATCTAGACCTTATCTTTCCAAAATCCAATCAATTGATCTTCATGGTTGCAATAATAATAGGTCACATACAAAATTTGAGCTCATTTGGATGAGTGTAAGTCACTCATCGAAGGACAACAAAATCGATGCACAAAACTAATTTGAAATATATGATTGTTACCTCCTTTAGATGCACGACCTATAAGTATCGAAATGACCTAAAATTTATTATATAGTATGTTCTTAAGATATTTAAGAAGATCAACGGTTTAGAATTTTCAAAAAGTTACTATATCTTTCAAAATGATTGAGGTATACAGTGCTTCTGGTACACTCGAGTGTACACTAACCTGACTCTCTCTCTCTCTCTCTCTCTATATATATATATATATATATAGACACACACACACACACACACACACACACACACACACACACACACACACACACACACATATATATATATATATATATATATATATATATATATATATATATATATATATATATATATATATATATATATATATATATATATATATATATATATATATATATATATATATATATATGGCATTAACTCTCACATAAAGATATATGATTGTAGGATAACTTCTTAGAGACCACGTATTTCTACAAGAATAGTTGTTTGACTTTCCTTCTTTAGGCCTCTAGAATAAATGTACAGTATTTAGGACATCTTACTCAAATGAATTTGAATTTCATTTCATTATTGTTATATTCATATTTAGGATAACATGTAAGAAAAAACTCATACATGGTTTTACAATCTAAGACTTGAATTCTGTAGACGTGAACAAAGACTCTAGACTAATGTGGACAAAAATTCTAGATCAATGTTCTAAAAACTGGACCGGTGGTCGGACCCGCATTGACTCAGATTGGGTTGAAACGGGTTCAACTGGAGTGGTTGAACCGGTTGGACCGAAAATGGTGTCAAGATGACGTCAACAGAAATTTGAATCGGGAAAATTAAACCGGTCACTGAAGTATAAGGCAATTAGTGGTTGGACCGCTCGAACAAATTGAACTGAGCACACTATATACATATTTGTGTATATATATTAGTGTACATATATAAACATGTATATTAATATATATACATATACATGTACATAGATATATAGATAAATATATATATATATATATATATATATGATTATATATATATGTATGTATATATGTATATATAGATATACACATATATTTATTTATAGATATATGTGCATATATGTATGTATATATATCATATATAAATATATTGTATATGTATGTAGATGTATATACACATATACATTTATATATATACATACATACATACATACATATATACACATATAATTATATATACACACACATATATAGATATACATTTATATGTATACATGTCACGTACTTCCTCCTTTAACTAAGCAAGTAAAATACTTTCTCTCTTTAATGTAATCAAAATATGTCGATTATGTGGGTCACAACTTTATTTTTGTATTATATATTCATTTTTTTCTTTGATTTGAATTACTGGTTCGATCCGGTTCGATCTGGTCAACTGGTTGAACCGGTTGGACCGTATTTCTGACTGGTTGGACCGAAAAGAACATATTTGTATATGTATTAATGTACATATTTAAACACATATATTAATATATGTATATAAATATTTGTGTATATATATTAGTGTACATATTTAAACACATATATTAATATATATACATATACATGTACACAGATATATAGATAAATATATATATATATATATGTATATGATTATATATATGTATGTATATATGTATATATAGATATATAAATATATTTATTTGTAGATATATGTGCATATATGTATGTATATATATAATATATATAGATTTATATGTATGTAGATGTATATACACATATACATTTATATATATACATATATACATATATACACATATAATTATATATATACATTTCAATCTAAGACTTGAATACCGTAGATGTGGACAAAGACTCTAGACTAATGTGGACAAAGATTCTAGATCAATGTTTTAAAAACCGGATCGGTGATCGAACCTTCATTTGCTCGGATTGGGTTGAAACGGGTTCAACTAGAGTGGTTGAACCAGTTGGACCGAAAATGGTGTCAAGATGACGTCAAAAGAAATTTGAACCAGGAAAATTGAACCGGTCACTGAAGTATAAGGCAATTAGTGGTTGGACCGCTCGAACCAATTGGACCGAGCACACTATATACATATTTGTGTATATATATTAGTGTACATATTTAAACACATATATTAATATATATACATATACATGTACATAGATATATAGATAAATAAATAAATATATATATGTATATGATTATATATATATGTATTTATATATGTATATATAGATATATACATATATTTATTTGTAGATATATGTGCATATATGTATGTATATATATCATATATATAGATGTATATGTATGTAGATGTATATACACATATACATTTATATATATACATATATACATACGTATATACACATATAATTATATATATACACACATATATCGATATACATTTATATATATACATGTCACATACTTCCTCCTTCAACTAAGCAAGTAAAATATTTTCTCTCTTTAATGTAATCATATTTGGGTCACAACTTTATTTTTGTATTATATATATATATATATATATATATATATATATATATTATTTGAATTATTGGTTCGATCCGATTCGGTCCAGTCAACTTGTTGAATAGGTTGGACCGTATTTCTGACTGGTTGGACGGAAAAGAACACAACCAATTTTTTAAACTTCTGGACCGATCGGCTACCGATTTATCGGTCTGATCGGCCGTTCGGTTCAATTTTGAAAACACATCTCTAGACTCATACAACAACTTCGTTGGCCAATTGAGGCTAACGTGATGGTGCAACGTTGCTAGCAAGTTAGTTGTATCAGTTATAGAAAAATTGGCCGAATTAAGACCTAGACTAGCGAGATATCGCATGTGCCTACGTTCTAAAATACTGCCAAGCTGATTTCTATTGTTAGGAAAACATGTGGAATAGGTATTAGCCCTTTTCCATCATATTTTTATTTGACTATTTTACCACTGAAACTCTTACTACATTGCAATCAGTTTTTCACATAACGAAACTTCAACTTAATCAAAGAAAGCAAACAACTTACATCTTCAACATCTTAAGTGTTAATATGATATAAAATTAGTTATTTTCACTAACTACATGCAGTTACATATTAAGGCTTAATCTGAAATTGTTGTTTCACATTTTCTTCATTCACTATGTGGATTAATCGTCTACAATAATCCACATCTAATGTGTTTCTTCTTTATCGATTACAACTCAACACCCCAACCCAGTAATAACTCCTTAGGATTTAGTAGTCCCCATGTTGATATGGAGTATTCTACATCCCTAACAAATTAAAACCATGTGTCTCATCCATTTGATCCGAACCAACAATTTTAATAACATTGTACACACGTCCAAAGATAGATAAATGCATAGTATATTCTGTATTCACACACGAGTAGAAAATCTGAACCCAACCCAGTACTAACCAGTGTTTTTAAAATGGAACTGGACCGGCCGATCCGACTGGTCAAACTGATGAACCGGTAGCTGACCGGTCTGGAAACCTAAAAAACCGATTATGAGTATTTTTCAGGTCCAAATGGTCCAACCAGCCGGTCGGACCGAACCGGATTGAACTAGTAGTTCCAAGAGAAGAAAAAACAGAAGGTAGAATACATATATGAATTTACATATATGTATATATATATGTAAATACATATGGCATATGTATATATGTATGTATGTATTTATATAGAAAATAAACATATAAGGCAGAATATATATATATATGTATATATATGTATATATATATATGTATGTATATGTATGTATATATATATATATATATATAGAAAAGCTGTGCCATGGGAAATCCTTCTCTATACAAGTTCTCGTATGAGGTTTTTGAACAGAACTTCGATAGGCGAGAGGTGTAAGCACCACGAGGTGTGAAGCGATCTCGTACTAACGTTTGCCTGGTTGAAATGCATTGATTATGATTTTTCAAAACAATGGAAGAACCAACCTAGGGGAGGGGAAGTACAACAACATTGGATATATATATATATATACATATATATATATATATATATATATATATATATATATATATATAGAGAGAGAGAGAGAGAGAGAGAGAGAGAGAGTTATGCTAGAATACACTAGAGTGTATTCGGAGCAGAATACACCCAAGTAGTTTTCATGATGTAATATTTTTTTCAAAAATCTAATCTGTTGATCTTTCAAACATTTTGTGAATAACTCATATAAAAAATTTGAGCACATTTGGACATTTATGGGTCATGTTACTTAGACCGCAAAAATTATGTATTTCAAATTAGTTTCGTGCGTCGAACTTGGATGAGTGACTTGCACTCATCCAAATGGACTCAAAATTTGTATGTAGCCTAATTATAGTATGATAGTGAAGATCAGTGGTTTACATTTTGTAAAAAAAATAGTATTGATATGCAAACACACTTGAGGGTATTCGTTCGATCTGTACACTCGAGTGTATTCTAGCCTGACTCTCTCTCTCTCTCCCTCTCTCTCTCTCTCTATATATATATATATATGTATGTATATGTGTGTATATATATGTATGTATGTATGTGCACATCTACATAATAATATATAGGTATACATATATATATTTATATATATTCATATATATACAATATATATATATGTATATATCTATATTTAAATATATATTGAAAAAAAAATATATATATATATGTATGAATGTATACATCTACGCAACAATATATATATATAATTATATATATACATATATATATTTATATATACATATATATATATATATATATAATGTATATATGTTCAAATATATATATATTGATATAATATTATATATATATAATATACAGGTTCAACCAGTTTGAGCAGTCCGACCGCTAATTGTCTTTTATCACGGTGACCGGTTCGGTTTTTTCGGTTCAATTTTTTTATGTCATGCTAACATCATTTTCAGTCTAACAATTTAAATACTCCGGTTGGACCCGACTCAATCCAGTCTGAATTAGTACCGGTCCGACCACCGGTTCGGTTCTGAAAACATTGGTACTAACACACCGAGTGGTGAACTTTGGTTTGCAGCCTAGACTGTGCTAAAATCTCATGGTCGACGAAATGAATATATGTTATTTTCTTTGGAGGATTATCGCCAATGTAACCCAACAATGAAACTAGTGAGACTAAATGACTTTGTTTATTTTATAAATGAAATGATAAGAGCAAGGACTGTAATTTAATTACTTTTGATACCACATTTGTTGTGGATTTATTTGATATATTTTTACAACCACGATACTGGCAATAAAATTCTGAAGAGTCAATTGTACAACTCTACCCCACTTGTAGCAGAGTGTGGAGTAGGCTACTCCTCGTTGGATCCGCGTACATCTCTGCAAGTAGTTACAAATAAAGAGTCACGATTTAATACACCATACACATGTTGTTGGATGCAACAAGGAGCAATCTGCTCCTTTAAAAAGAGGTACAACAAATCCAAAGGGAAAATGATTCCCTCATGCCGTTGGGTACGCGTGGGGAAGGGTGGTTTGCTGGGGGGAGGCTGATGTGGGGGTGATGACGTGACAGGTTTTAATTAGATGAGTTGGTAGAGGTTGTGTAATATGCAAATAAATGTGTTTTACTTATAAATTTTGAACCATAAGGAATTTTTTAATGAAATAAAAACCATTAGATTCGTTATGAAAAATGCATTCAAATAAGACTAATATTGATATATTTTTAATAAAAAAATATAAAAATGATATGAATAGATTATTCTGGATGCCAATGAACCATTTTAAGCGTCAATTAACCATATTTGGGTGTCATTAGCCATTTATGGGTGTCATTAACCATTTGTGGGCGTCGTTATAATTTTATGTGTCAATGAACCATTTTGGGCACCATCAAGTGGTTTTTAGATGTCAATCAGACCTATTTGGGTGTTGTTATGTTGTTTTAATAGTCAATACCTTATTTGGGTGCCATTTTAAACTTCTGGGTGTCAATGAACCATTTTGGGCGTCAATTACCTTATTTGGGTGTCATCTTTATACTTTCAGTGTCAATGAACCATTTTAAATGTCAATTACCCTTTTTTGAGTGTCAATAACCATTTATGTGCACCATAGCATCCAAAAATATCTTATTTGGGCGTCATTTTAAACTTCTGGGTGTCAATGAACTATTTTGAGTGTCAATTACCTTATTTGGGCATCATATTTATACTTTTGGGTGTCAATGCACCATTTTGGGCATCAATTAACCATTTTTGGGTGTCAATAACCATTTATGGGCGCCATAACATCCAAAAATAGCTAAATAGCGCCCAAAAATGGTTAAATGGTTGTTTTGGTTGTTAGTACCTTATTTGGGAATCATCTTTATACTTTTGGGTGTCAATAAACTATTTTGGTATCAACTAACTATTTTTGGGTGTCAATAACCATTTATGGGTGCCATAGTTAGTTGTCAATTAACCTATATATATCATTTTATATATATTTTTAAAAATATGTCAATATTAGGCTTGTTAGATTGCATTTTTTGTAACTAAACCAACAGTTTTTGTTTCGTTGAAAAATTCATTACGGTTCAAAAGTTATAAACAAAACAAATTTATTTACCTATTGTATAATTTCAAAAAATCTACCCAATCACCATCTGCCACGTGGTGATGGTTTGGTTTTTGTGGGCTGAGGCTGGTTTGGGTGCGCGCGAAGCTACGCGCAAGCGTCCCCAAGTCTTACTCCTTTCATTAAACCCTGTCCTAGTAGCCGACCGAACCGTGGTGCTGAGAAAATGATGGCCGGAAGCATGTGGTATCTCTACTGGTGCTTTTGACAGTGTACGGATTCAGTTGCTGGGGTTGTGGCTGATGAGCCTGTAGGCAAGTGGCAGATTGGCAGTCGGTCAAAAACCATGATTATATGCTAGTTGGTGGATTGACCGCAAATCTGGTCTTGATCCCCGCTCAGGACGGCTCACAGGCTGAGCGTCTTCCCACCCAGCCTTCTTGTGTTTAGCGGCTGCAGGCTGAGCGTCTTCCCCTGCTTTCCGTTGCTGCCCTCCCCCAAAATCTTCACCACTAGGATTGCAAGATTCAATAGGATTTTAAGTTTGCTTTCATAGAGCTGGAAAAATCATAGTCTTAGCAACTTATCTATTAGTTCTACTGAAATAATAATGGATGGATTTGAATGACATTCCAATAACCCTTATTGGAAGCTTATATCATCATGTCATGTCCAATACATACAAGAAAATGGGATGAATACATTTACATAGAATACATGGTAGATCCAATTGCTAGTGCATAAGGCATCTTGTTCATGTATTTCCATTCCTGGCAAGAATCAGAACATAGGGTTCATGAGAGACTAATCCCATTTGAAAAATGGCCAAATTTTCTCACTTAGAATCCTTCGCACCGAACTCTTTCAGTGTCTTTCTATTTATATTTGCTCATACTTAGGTCAGGAAACTTTAAAGAACTATCTTCATAGATCTCGATCCCTATCTTGTTGGATGTTTCATCTAATCTGTCATTGCTGAAAGTGTTTTTCCATGCCAATTTTTAATATCATATATTGAGTTTTTATTCCCCATCAGTATGTGAAATATTCATATATTCTCCCACTAAATATTTTGCAGTCACAAATTTTATATTTTCTTGATTCTAGTCAAAAGATCCCATCTCTGAGATGCTTGTTTCAATCTTTGTATTGAACCTTGTAGCTTATAGACTTTGTTTGTGTTAACAAAGTTATAAACCTTTAGGCTGTGTCACGTACACATCCCTTCTGATATTCCTTTTAAGGAATATGATTTAAAGCTTCATTGACCAAATCTCATAGTCATTCTAGATGCAACAACAAGTATGACAATTGGTTAAGGAATTTATTCATGTTCAACAATTTGAACTGACTTGAAAAACCTATATAATTAATATGTCCTTTTATGCTGTCCTGTAGGTCTTTTAAATGAAAACTCCAACTTCACCTTTTTGGTTTTACCCCTTCAGGTAGTATTATGCATGCCATAACTTATTATTTTACATGGACTCCATAATGCCCTTAAGCCATTTCTCAGATTTGATTCTGAATAGTTTCTAGTTGATATGTTGGCTCATCATCTTATGTCAAACCTATCTATGTTGTTGTATTCACAACCTTTAAATATGATATTCACTATACTAGAACTATGAGGTTCTATGTTACATGACTAACTTGAGATTCCACAACAATTTTGTGATTCTCACTAGTCTTCATTGTACTTCTTTGTTGATCTCAAACCTTTTGACTCCCATTGATTCTTTTGGAACTCACTTATCCTAGTAACAAAACACGTTTGTTATTGGATTGTGATCAAACGAGGTAACAATTATGATTTGTGGATAAACCTTTTCAACAAACTACTTACTTTATATAGGTTTCAATCCATAAGATGTTCATGATGTTCCCATATACCATATTTCATATGCTGTCTTTTAAACCATTTTAATTGTTAAATCGTTTAGTGTTTAGCATATTTCTTTTGAGGAAATGAGAAGATTGGATTAAATGATAATCATATCATGACTCTTCATGATGTGATTCCTTCTTTCTAACACATCATTAGGTTCAGAATTGGTTGTGATACACTACCACCATCTACCATAATGATATCAAACATTTGATGTAAAGTACTTCAACATTTGATCATATCAAAGTTTCTTAATACTTCTATCAAATTCATACTCATTTATAACTTCTTTGAACACTTCAAGAGACTTATGCTTGTATTCTGCTGAGTTCATATCATTATATCATCAACAAATACTATGAAGTCTGAGAAACTATTCCTATCATTTATTCTATAAGATCTTCATACATCAACATGTATAACGTCTAATAGAACTACTATCCTATGACTACAATTAGTGAACGATTCTTTATCATATTGTGCAAAAGTAAAACTTGCATGTCTAATTATTGGTTCGATAACCAAAAGAGTCTAGATAAACATCAATATGAATCCAAGATATGCATTTCTCACATTTGTGCTCCAAATGATAATGCTATACATTAATTGTTTGAGTTATTGGTTATAATACTATTTCTATTAATGTTATTATCAAAGTATTGCAAGATATTTTGTAGTGCACCCACACAAGATCATATCTTGAAATAGAACACCAAATATTTTATTCATAGTCATCCTTGTCTTTATAAGATGCAAGAAATAAAGTGTTTCTGGCATATTGAAATAGCATTTCTACTAACTCTATTACATTCCCTGCGGGCTAACATAAATTCTAAATGTGAACTTAGGTTGCAAGAACTCTTGCTCATCAGTCTGTATTTGTCCTTTTAGAAGGGCTTTTTCTTCTCTTCAGTTGTCCGTGTAAAGTTTGGATTCCATTATCCTTCTCAAATCTATTGGGCGTCGGGCTCCAGCTCATGCCCCGCTTCTCTGTTGTCTGGTGTCTACTGTTTCTCAACTGTTTTCAAACCCGGGCCTACTGCAAGACTATTGTCTCACCCTTTCTCACACTTTTGTAGTGATTACTCCTGGTGATCACTCCTTCAAAATCAAAGCTAAGATGCAAACTTACTGGAATTCTAAAAATGCATCATTTTCCTGGAGCAGTATTAGGAAAATGGAGGATATATCACAATCCTATTGAATCCTACAATCCAAACATGCCCCATGTGCATCCACTATCCAAGTGGAATCCCCATCGTGCAATGACTCCTGCTACATGTCTGCTTTCTAACCTCTTTTTATATCGGTGCCTTGTCAGTTGCAAGCTATAGGAACCCTATTTATTCCCTGAGTGAGCGGAAGCCGAAATCCGAAATCCCCCACCGCAACTTCCTTTGCGCCCGGTCCGACCATCTTTCTGTTCCCCACCAGTGTTGATGGATCCCGCCAGGAAGATTACCTTCCTCTCCTCCGACGGCCAAGAGATAGTGGTCGACTTTGTAGTTTTGAGGAAATTGGGCTCATAAACGATTCCAGTCCAATTGTCAAATACGAGGGTATCGTGGAGCTAAACTTCAAGAGTGACATCCTCGCCCTGATCGTCGAGTACTGCAAGAAGCACCACGAGGACCGCCTGGCGCCGACCGTGGAGGGGGATCTCGAGGCCTGGGACACGAATTTCATCAAGCTCCACTTCCACAAGCTCCTTCCCCTGCTTAAAGCCGCTCTCTACCTTGGTGTCGACAAACTTGTCAAGGTTGCTACCCAGGCTGCGGTGGACGCGATCGAAGGAAAGACGGTTGAGCAAATCCATGCAGCTTTCGGCATCGTCTCCGACTACACTCTGGAAGAAGAAGCTGAAGTCTGGAGCCACCACCCTTGGGCTTTCAAGTGACCAAATCACGCATGTTACCTCGGTGGGGCAAATATCACTCATGTGGTTTTAGTTAGTTTCTTGGCCAAAAAACCAAAATAGCATGTTTCGACATTTTAATTATCAAAATGGCACGATTCAAAATTAAATTCCCAAAATGGCACGTTTCTGAGGTAATACGTCCCCAAAATGGACACATTACTTCTGGTGGTGTCAATACGCCCCCCGGGAGACGCATTGCTACTTTAAAAAGCAGAGAAATACATCCCCAGTGAGGATGTATTGTTTTTTTATTTTCTTTTTTATTTTTTTTAATTATGATACCATGTAAATTATATATACATAGATATGTTAAATTTCTAAATGAATATAATCTACATTAACTTATATACAATTAGCCATATATTTAAAATAATATTTGAAAATAATAAAATAATAACATAATTTTATATTTATTAAAACATAATATTTATAAATGTAGATAAAAATATTTAAAATTAATGGATATAATACTAAAATTATATAATAAAGTATAAAATTATAGAAATAAAGAAAATATATACATGTATATATTTGTTAACTTAGAAAAAAAGAAAACTAATATAGCAATAAAAATAAGAAAATACTAAAAAAAACAAATATGGTAGTATATCAGACACGTTGGTGCACATAAAATACACACACACACACAGATATATATATATATATATATATTTATATATATATATATATATATATAGATAGATATATATATATATATATATATATATATATATATATATATTAAAGGTATGAGACATAATATCAAAAAAATAAAAATAAAATGTCAACTATATAAAGTAAATATACATGATCAATAACAATAGATAATCAAAATAAAATATATGATACATATGATCATAAATGCAACACATAAAAAATTATAATAATTATGAAGCAAACTTTTTTATTATGTATAAAAAATAATATAATAAAATAAATCATAATAACAATAATAATTGTAACTTTTTATCCAGTTCAAAGAAAAATATAATATGATAAAATCAAATATATAATTATTTTTTATTTAATTTAAAATTGTGTGTATCATATATTTTAATTGCATTGTTTATTGTTGTTGTTCTAGTATATATGACTTTGCATAATTGACATGTTTATATTTTTTGATATTATATTTTGTGACTTTGATATATATATATATATATATATATATATATATATATATATATATATATATATATATATATTTACTGTGCTTATCAACGTGTGTTATATGTTGCTATATTAGTTTTCGTTTTCTTTTTTCTAAGTTTACAAATAAATATATACGTGTATATGCATATATGTATATATTTGTTTTATTTCTATAGTTTTAAACGTTACTATATAATTTTAATATTGTATCCATTAATTTTAAATACTTCTATCTACATTTATAAATATGATGTATTAATCAAATATAATATTCTGTTATTATTTTATTATGTTCATGTATTATTTAAAATATATGGTTAATTGTATACAAGTTAATATAGATAATGTTCATTTAGCAATTTTACATATATATTTATTTATATAACGTACATGGTATCATAATTAAAAAAAATAAAAAATTAAAAAGCAATACGTCCTCATTGGGGACGCATTGCTCTAGTGGAGGCAATGCGTCTGCACTGGAGACGTATTACTTTTTTAAAGTAGCAATACGTCTCCCGAATGGATGTATTGGTCCCACCAGGAGCAATGCGTCCTCTTTGGGGACGTATGACCTCCGAAAGGTGCCATTTTGGAAATTAAGTTCGGAATTGTGTTATTTTGGTAATTAAAATACCCAAACATGCCATTTTTGTTTTTTAGCCTAGTTTCTTACTTGTTTGTCTGCTGAATTGTCTGAATCACGATGGGGCAAATATCACACGTGTCTTTTTTGTTAGTTTCTTAACTGTTTGCTGAATTGTCTGAATCACGTTGGGGCAACTATCACTGGTGTCGTTTTAGTTAGTTTCTTAACTGTTTGTTGAATTGTCTAAATCATAGTGGGGCAAATATCACTCATGTGGTTTAAGTTAGTTTCTTAACTGTTTGTTGAATTGTCTGAATCATTGTGGGGCAAACAACACTTTGTCATTTCAGTTAGTTTCTTAAATATTTGTCTAATGAATGACTTCCAAACCCCCACGAGACCAACAATGGTGCGCTGGTTATATAATATAGTTTTTTCCCAACCCCCCCTCTATTTTCACATAATTCCAGAAAACCCCCTCTAGTTTCAGTAATTCCAGCCAACCCCCTCTATCTTTATCCAAATTCCCATTTACCCCCTATTCTATTCACTCTGTTACCTGCTGTGACAGAATAACATATGTTCTTTTTTTTCATTTCATTCTTTTACCTCAGAATAGCAGCTGTTCTTTTTTTTTCATTTCATTCTTTCACCTCCTATTAAATGATATCAATGATGAAATAAAAATATTTTAACGATGTTTTGGTGTGTGCTTTAATTTTGGATTTTGTCGGATTAAGTAAATTTTAGTCATAAAATATCAGTCTAGTCATCAAACCAGACCAGAGACGTCAAGTCCATTCCCGAACCATTATAAGATTGATCTGTTCCATTTCATAAATTTTAGAAGTTCAGTCTCCGGTTCGGTCCGATCTAAAATCACTCAGAATGTGAGCCGGATTGATATCCAATGTAGATATATAATACTAAGTAACGATTATTTATAGATTACAAATATTAACACCAATACTGTTAAAATTTAATATCTTTTTTATATTAGTGTTACAACTAATTAAGGTGATTTAATTTTTATTTTAAATAAGTTAAAAAATAGAAAGTCTGGTTGCGGTCCCAACGATGGAGTACCTAGTCTATTTTCAAAACGGTCTTGTCACACCTTAAACCGGTATAATCTATGATCTATAATTTTTTTTACTAATTCGATCATTGGTCGGTTCGTTTCGGTTTTAGACATATGCTCACCGAGCTCGTGCAGATATCATTTTAGCCATAAAACCAGACCAGAGACGTCAGGTCCATTCCCGAACCATTTCAAGATTGGTTTGTCCCATTCTATAAATTTTGGAAGTTCAGTCAGTTTGATCCGGTCCAAAATCAATAAGAATGTGAGTCCGATCAATATCCGATGCAAATATAGAATACTAATTAATGAATACAAATATTAACACATAACATAAAAAATTATTATCTTTTTGATATTAGTTTTATAACTAATTAACATGATTTAGTTTTCACTTTTAACTAAGGTAAAAAAATAAAAAATATGGTTACTGTCCCAACAGTCCAGTTCTAGTCTATTTTCAAAAGTCGGTCTTATCCCACCGTTAACCGGTACAACCTACGATCTAAAATTTTTTTTACTAATTCGATCATTGTTCCGGTTCATTCCGATTTTAGACATATGCTTACTCCAAACTGAATTAGACAAATTGTGGACACGAAGCAGACCGACCGAACCCAATCGGGACTGGTCTAAAATTTATTTAACCCGGCGAAATCTAAAATCAAAGCACGCACCAAAACATCGCTACAATATTTTTTTCTCATCATTGATATCATTTAATAGAAGGTAAAAGAATAAAATGTAAAAGCAAAAAAAAAGAGAATAGGTGCTATTCCGTCACGGCAGGTGACGAAATGAGTAGGAGAGAGGGTAAATGAGAATTTGGGTAAAGAGAGGGGGTTGGCAGGAATTATTGAAATTAGAGGAGGTTTTTTGGAATTATGTGAAAGTAGAGGGGGGCTTTGGGAAAAAACTCTATATAATACTTCTGCTGATAGTTACATCGTGTTTCTTTGTTGGACGGCACATCGATGCATTATCATTTTGCCTGCAATTTTCTATTCTATCATGTTTCTTTTGCTTGCAGCAACTGCGCATATGGAATTATATAACATAGAAACTTGTGACATGTCGAAATATACAGTTACTGGAACAAGGGACAGTGAAGAGGCAAGGTTTTTCCGACCCTAGAAACAGTCTTAGTAAATATGCAGCAGCATCCCTAGCCTTTCTTCTTCTGTTAAAACTCCAGCTCTTTACCTTGGAGGATGCAGCCATCAGCTGTTTCACATTGACCAGGGTGGGAAGAAATGCATGATAGTAGCCTGCTACTACTAAACTGCTCTTCAAGCTTAGGCGTTTCTCCAATTTCCTAGTAACATGATTGCTCTTCTTAGCTTAATCTGCAGCAGCATAACCTTCCTGTCCCTCAGTGGTCTTCTGTTTGGCTTTACTCTTGCTACCAATATCCACACTGTGCTTCAAGGGCGCAGCATCAACCTGAACAATGGCACTCTTGACAAGGGTTTTGGTTGTAGACCACATCATGGTGGATACCGGCTTTACGAGTGACGGCCTCATACACTACCCCAGGAATATGTAGGATTCCAACCGGAGAGCCCTCATCTTCAGATTACTACCGCCCCTTACACGGATTCTTAGTCTTGTTGCTGGACAACATTGTGATTGCTGCCTGTCTTCCGAGCTCCTACTTTCGCTTCTCTTCCAAACCTTCCTTTTTCTTTCCTCCAGTTGTCCTCCTCTTGTGCATGGAATCACAGGAGATATCCATTTTCGCCGGAGGGATGGAGACGGTGGCTGGCTTTAACTCATCATCTCCATTCTAGTTACTTGTTTTAATTTAGCATAGAAATTTACTTGACATCCATATAAATAATAGTACTAAATACCTACTAACTGCCACGTTTTGCTTGTTTTCTAGTTACTTGTTTTAATTTAGCATAAAAATTTACTTGACATCCATATAAATCTAATACGAGCCTCACGGACAATGCCTCAAAAAGTGGTTGCAGATTTCATGTTATATAATTGACATTATTTCTAGAAATCGTTATTTACAATATTCTAAGTGACCGTTTTCCTACTAAAGGCCGCATTTTGCTTGTTTTCAAGTTACTTGTTTTAATTTAGTATAAAAATTTACTTGACATCCATATAAATAATAATACTAAATACTTATTAACGGCAGTGTTTTGCTTATTTTTCTAGTTACTTGTTTTAATTTAGCATAGAAATTTACTTGACGTCCATATAAATCTAATACGAGTTTCACGACCTTAAAAAGTCGTTGCAGATTTGATGTTATATAGTTATCAATATTTTTGGAAATTATAATTTACAAAATTCTAAGTTATCATTTTCCTATTAAATGCAGTGTTTTGCTTGTTTTTCGAGTTACTAATTTTAATTTAGCATAGAAATTTACTTGACATCCATATAAATCTAATACGAGTCTCACATACTCCTGCCACAAAAAGTCATTACAGATTTCATTTTATATAATTAACATTATTTCTAGAAATTGTAATTTACAATATTTTAATTTTTCTTGTTTTTCTAGTTACTTGTTTTAATTTAGCATAAAAATTTACTTGACATCCATAAATATCTGATACGAGTCTCACGGACTCTGCCACAAAAATCATTGCAGATTTGATGTTATATAGTTAACAATATTTTTAGAAATTGTAATTTATAATATTCTAAGTTACCACTTTCCTTTGGCTGTGTTTTGCTTGTTTTTCTAGTTACTTGTTTTAATTTAGCATAGAAATTTCCTTGACGTCCATATAAATCTAATACAAGTCTCACGGACTCTACCTCAAAAGTCATTGCAGATTTGATGTTATAGTTAACAATATTTTCAAAAATTATAATTTATAATATTCTAAGTTATCGTTTTCCTATTAAAGGCCATGTTTTGCTTGTATTTCTAGTTACTTGTTTCAATTTACGAGTCTCATAGACTTTGCCTCAAAAAGTCGTTGCAGATTTGATGTTATATAATTAACAATATTTGTAGAAATTATAATTTACAATATTCTAAGTTATGGTTTTCCTATAAAAGGCAGCGTTTTGCTTGTTTTTCGAGTTACTTATTTTAATTTAGCATAATATAAATCTGATATGAGTCTCACGGACTTTTCCTCAAAAAGTCGTTGTAGATTTGATGCTATATAGTTAACAATATTTTTAGAAATTGCAATTTATAATAAGAAAAAGTTACCGTTTTCCTATTAGAGGCTGTGTTTTGCTTGTTTTTCTAGTTGTTTTGATTTAGCATAGAAATTTACTTGACATCCATATAAATCTAATACGAGTCTCATAGACTCTGCCTCAGAAAGTCATTGCCGATTTGATGTTATATAATTAACAATATTTTAGAAATTGTAATTTACAATATTCTAAGTTACTATCTTCCTACTAAAGACAGTGTTTTGCTTGTTTTTCTAGTTACTTGTTTTAATTTAGCGTACAAATTTCCTTGAAATCTATATAAATCTATGCAAGTCTCACAGATTATGCCTCCAAAAGTCATTACAAATTTGATGTTATATAATTAAAATTATTTGTAGATTTTGTAATTGACAATATTCATAGCTACCATTTTCCTACTAAAGGCTGCATTTGGCTTGTTTTTGGGTGTCAATGAACTATTTGGGGTGTCAATTACCTTATTTGGGCATCATCTTTATACTTTTGGGTGTCAATGCACCATTTTGGGCATCAATTAACCATTTTTGGGTGTCAATAACCATTTATGGGCGCCATAACATCCAAAAATAGCTAAATAGCACCCAAAAATGGTTAAATGGTTGTTTTGGTTGTCAGTACCTTATTTGGGAATCATCTTTATACTTATGGGTGTCAATGAACTATTTTGGTATCAACTAACTATTTTTGAGTGTCAATAACCATTTGTGGGTGCCATAGTTGGTTGTCAATTAACATATATATATCATTTTATATATATATTTTAAAAATATTTCAATATTAGGATTGTTAGATTGCATTTTTTGTAACTAAACCAATGGTTTTTGTTTCGTTAAAAAATTCATTACAGTTCAAAAGTTATAAACAAAACAAATTTATTTACCTATTGTATAATTTCTGTAAATCCACCCAATCACCATCTGTCACGTGGTGATGGTTTGGCTGTTGTGGGCTAAGGCTGGTTTGGGCGCGCGTGAAGCTGTGTGTGAGCATCCCCAAATCTTACCCCTTTCAGTAAACCCCGTCCTAGTAGCCGACGGAACTGTGGTGCTGAGAAAATGATGGATGGCAGCCTATGGTATCTCTACTGTTGCTTTTGACATTGTACGGATTCACTTGTCAGGGTTGTGGCTGTTGAGCCTGCAGGCAACTGGCAGACTGGCAGTCGGTCAAAAACCATGATTATATGCTAGCTGGCGGATTGACCGCAAATCTGGTCTTGATCCCCGCTCAGGACGGCTCACAGGCTGAGCGTCTTCCCACCCAGCCTTCTTGTGTTTAGCGGCTACAAGCTGAGCGTCTTCCCCTGCTTTCCGTTGCTGCCCTCCCCCAAAATCTTCACCACCAGGATTGCAAGATTCAATAGGATTTTAAGTTTGCTTTCATAGAGCTGGAAAAATCATAGTCTTAGCAACTTATCTATTAGTTCTACTGAAATAATAATGGATGGATTTGAATGACATTCCAATAACCCTTATTGGAAGCTTATATCATCATGTCATGTCCAATACATACAAAAAATGGGATGAATAAATTTACATAGCATACATGGTAGATCCAATTGCTAGTGCAGAAGGTATCTCGTTCATGTATTTCCATTCTTGGCAAGAATCAGAACATAGGGTTCATGAGAGACTAATCCCATTTGAAAAATGGCCTTTCTCTCTTAGAATCCTTCGCACCGAACTCTTTTAGTGTCTTTCTATTTATATTTTCTCATACTTAGGTCAGGAAACTTTAAAGAACTATCTTCATAGATCTCGATCCCTATCTTGTTGGATGTTTCATCTAATCTGTCATTGCTGAAAGTGCTTTTCCATGTCAATTTGTAATATCATATATTGAGTTTTTATTCCCCATCAGTATGCGGAATATTCATATATTCTTCCACTAAATATTTTGTAGTCATAAATTTTATATTTTCTTGATTCAAATCAAAAGATCCCATCTCTGAGATGCTTGTTTCAATCTTTATATTGAACCTTGTAGCTTATAGACTTTGTTTGCTTTAGCAAAGTTATAAACCTTTAGGCTGTGTCACGTACGCATCCCTTCTGATATTCCTTTTAAGGAATATGATTTAAAGCTTCATTGACCAAATCTCATAGTCATTCTAGATGCAACAACAAGTATGACAATTGGTTAAGGAATTTATTCATGTTCAACAATTTGAACTGACTTGAAAAACCTATATAATTAATATGTCCTTTCATGCTGTCATGTAGGTCTTTTAAAAGAAAACTCCAACTTCACCTTTTTGGTTTTACCCCTTCAGGTAGTACTATGCATGCCATAACTTATTATTTTACATGGACTCCATAATGTCCTGTTAATGCATCGCTTAGCACTTACAATCACTAAGATAATTATCCTAGAGTTTAATCCTTTTTCAACTTTCCGATTAAGGCTAGTATAGAAAGGGTCGATCCCACAGGACAACTTTTTAAGATTGTTTCTTTTATCCCAATTATTTTGAAGAACTATTTTATTATTTTTTTTATTTTCAGATTTAGAACAGAAAGTAAAAGTCGAGTTTTGGGGGTTGATGATTAACACTAAGGAAGGAAATGCAAGAATGAAAATACGCTTAACAAGAATGTAAACTTGCCCTGTCACAAGGAAAATTAAGATTGTTGTTAGCACAAGAAAAACTATTATGAATGAAAAGACTATAGATTAAAGAAAGAAAAAAACAAGCAGTGATTAAATCAAGAGATGAGAATCGAGGCTCGTAGGGGTTTTCACCACCTTAGCCTAGGCAAAAACAAACTAATCCTTAAAAATGACGGATTTGATGAAGGCAAGTGAATTAATAAAAATCCACTAATGATGGACTCCACATGAACCCATTGGTCCTGGTGCTCATGTTTCTTAGTTCATCATCCTAAAAGAAGAACATTCACGGTCGTTTCAAAACTCCTATGCGGTTGGGTTTGTTGTTCTAAATCCGAACTTCCACGGTCATATCCATCCAGATTAACTTTTGATCAAATCAATTAATTACTTTGATAGATCAATTAGTTATCAAACCCAAAAGCCATCTAGAATCATTTTTAAGGAAAAGTCGATAAAGCCATGGCTAAGGGGTTATTCCCCTTGCCTCAATAGAGAACTACTCACTCATTCTTGTGGAGAACATGGAGGCGGAGGGGAGAAGCGAAATGGCCATAGTCTAGTCTTACTAAAGGAAAATCCTTAGGCTAGAGACAATTAAATGGCCAATCTCTTCAACCCTTGCTCCAATCCACGGAAGAGAAAGAAGAAGATAGGAAGAACAACTAAATCTATTGCAAATATATAAATTGTAAGAATTAAAGAACACCAAGAAGAAATTCTATTGCTAGAATAATAGGAGAACAAATGCTCAGAATTCCAATACAAAAGATGATACAAAAAGATGATGCTTGGGAGGAGGAAGTGCCCTCCTTTTATAGGAGAAGGAGGGGTAGGCTATCTAAAAAAAGAGGGGGGGGGGAGAGAGGGAGCTATCCTTTTGAATTTTCAAGATTTGGTCAATAGAAATTTGATAGACTTTAATTGTCTTGACCATGTAACTCTCTTCAATGCAGATTCCCATAGCAGCAATTTCGAACACATTTCACTGTTGTAAAACGCGCAAAAGAGGTCCAAATAATAGGATATTCTTTTAGGAAATTAAATTCTCTTTCAAATGAATACTTGTACACTCAATTTGGACTTTGGATGCAAGAGTTATGGCACTTTTGGTGACAGATATTTAATAATTAGAGGACTGCTGTAAATTGTGCAATTATACTCCAAGAATATTTATCCCATTTCCTACAAAATCCAAGAAAATATGATTAAAATTCTTCTTGAAGAGAAAAATATAATATAATATAATTAATTATAAAACTAAGGAAATAAACAACAAAACAATCATAAAAAGATATCTAAAAGATGCAAATAAAAGTGATGAAAACACATTTATCAAAATACCCCAGACTTGAATCTTTGCTTGTCCTCAAACAAGTAAAATCACAAATAAAGTCCAATTTATACTCCCAATATGCCATCCTCACCTTAATAACATCACTACAATCCTCACCTCCAAACTTTGGCCAAGTGACCCGATCTCCTAGAACCACATAGCATAAAATTCTATATTCCCTATCAAAACAATTGTCAAATCTAGCTTCTAAAATAAGAATTTGTACAAAAATAGGCATCTCTTACTTTCACTTTGACACTCTCAATTTTTTATTACTCTTTTTTTTAAGTTATTGCACAAGAATAAGACGAATTTGGGGGTGTGAAAGTAAAGAAAGAAGTGATGAAAATATATTGATCCCTCCTCTATTCGACTCAGGATATGAATTTATGGAGTTGTGGCTACATTGGTCACAATTTTTTTTCATGTGCACTTTTGGTATCTTTTGATGGTACGCCCCTTTGTAGGGTATGGAATTTTCATTTTGGGAAGCATGCCACTCCGGACTTGATTTTTGTCAGGTGGTGATTCTTTGCTTCTCTTTTTTAGAAGAAAAATAGAGGGAAGGAAGAGATGTTCTTGTGCTTATAACTTTCAATTTTTTTTTCATATATTTTTGTCAGAGAGTGTCATTGCTCTAGTTAGAGTATTCCTATAAATCACATCATACAAATTTTATAACAAGATAATCCATTATTTAAATATAGGGAAATTATGTTTGGTTCTAATCGATTCCTTATGACTTGCCAACTATTCCGAGGAGTGATGTTATTAAGGATCCTAGGTGACATGGTGGTTTCAGACATGGCAATTTGTAATAGTTTTTGCAAAAAATTTACCAAACAAATTCAACTTGGGGTACAATGATATATGTATACTCAACGGATGACTAGATAAATGCCACTTTGCAACAAAAGAAATAAAACATGGCCGACTAGATAAGGGCCAAACTAAAAAATTTAAAAATTTGTGATTTTTTTAAGGAAATTAAAACTAAATTATATAACATAATGAAAAATTTCAAAAAATAAGATAGTGTAGGTGGAAGGAGTACGTACCACCCACCTCCACCCCGGACTTTAAATTTTTGCTCGTCCCGAGCAAAATACAAATCCAGGATGCAGGGAAGAAAATCACTGGGATCACCGGGAGGTCCTGGTAACTCAAAAAATGTCTAGCTGAAGGGGATGTTGATGATGGTTGTAGCTTTGAACAAAGGAGCTTCATGGTACACCCATTTGATGGGTGATCATAGAGGTTGAAAGAGGATTTCATAATGTCTTTTTCCTTGCACTCTTTCCAAAAGGATCCACACATATTCCTTTAGTAGTAAAGGAAATGTCATAAATGTGAGTGGCTTGAGGGGGATTAGCGGGTGTTCAGTGGGTGGCACATATGGTGTCGACTCTGCAACATCGGGTGGGGGATCAGGCTTTGGTTTCCCTCTTTCATATTGATCTACATATAGTAAAATTGGTGGTAATATGAAAGGGATACACGAATTTAAATCAACATCATACATATTTTGGCTCTCCTCAAAATTCATGCAATCAACCTTGGGATAGATGGATTTCATGGTTGATATTGTAGGTGACTGTAGTTCCTCTAAGCAAGGATTTCCCAAGGGTTCTTGAAGGATAAAAATGGGGATATATTCTTTGCAGCCAGTAGAAGGGGGTATATAGATTTCTTGTAACAAGTTCTCCCCTTCTATATCATCCTTATGTAGAATGGGAATTGGTTGTGGTAGAATGGAAGGAATCGTTTCATCAATGGAGGTGGGCTGCTCATTATCCAGAATAGATCCTACCATAGGGGATTGGTCGTCGATAACAATTGGACTTTTGCAAATGATGGGAAAGGATGTTGGGTCTTTAGGACGACTCTCTGAGATTGACTTTTCATACTTGAGTGATAAAGTCTTCAAGGGAAGGGTAGGAATGCCAACGTCCACATCGCATAAGAAATACAACCCAATGGTATGTATTGTTTCTTTAGAATCCGACGTATATGACATAAAAATTAGATCATCATCATATTATTCGGGAAGAACCATCTTAGGTTTCTCTATGTCCTACACATATTTTTGTGCTTGGGCTTCTAGTAAGGATGCTAAAAGGGCTTGGCTGGTTTCTAGGTTTTTCTGTCCTTCTACTACCATTTTTTCTAAAGCCCTAAGTCTCTCTTTTAGTTGATTTTCATTATTAGATTCATACATCCCAAAAAAATTACCATCCTTACCATTCCCCCCATAAGGATCTTGGCCATGGTACCCAGTATGTTGGTTGTGGTGTTGCTCCACATAATCTTCAGAAGATGGTGGATTGTTATTTCCATTACTCTCATCATGGTGGGAAGATACAATATTACAAAGTGTCACCGAGTCATGGGGGAACATATTTGGAACATCTGGGTTTTGGGATTGGGCTTTCAACAAGGTGGCCATCAAGGTTTGGCTAGTTATGAGTTTTGCTGCCATCTTCTCTAGGGACCTAAGTTTGTCTTCTTGTTGAGGATTATATTGGGTATCATAAATAGGTCCATTTCCCCCAAAGTTTTGTTGGTCATACCCTCTCTCAGAATATCGATAGCAAGGTTCCCCATAATGGTTCTCAGAAAAATAAGGATTTACATTGTACCCACCAGGATGAAAGGGCTCATAAAGAGGGGTGCTATGGGATAAAGTTGGACATGCAAGAGATGTGTTGTGGCAATGACCACAATAATAACATTGTGGGAGATATTGCAATGTCCACTCCATTTGAAAGGTTTTTTTTTACAATTCAAAAAAGAGCTAAAGATTTTTTACAAGACCGTAAATTACAAAAAAAAATCTAAGGGATTATGACTCAAGGTTAAAATTTACAAAACTAACTAAAATTACAATTTTTTTACAAACTAGCGTATTTGCAGGAAAAAAATGGACTGCCGGAATGGAAACTCGGCAGAAGGAGGAGTAGCACTTCCGGAATGTTACTCGGAAGGCATAAAAAAAAGGAAAAAAAGTTTTTTCAAAAAATTTGGGGTTCGAAAGAAACAAATCCGTTGTCCCCAGCAACGGTGCCAAATTGTTAATGTGTCGCTTAGCACTTACAATCACTAAGATAATTATCCTAGAGTTTAATCCTTTTTCAACTTTTCGATTAAGGCTAGTATAGAAAGGGTCGATCCCACAGGACAACTTTGTAAGATTGTTTCTTTTATCCCAATTATTTTGAAGAACTATTTTATTATTTTTTGTATTTTCAGATTTAGAACGGAAAGTAAAAGTTGAGTTTTGGGGGTTGATGATTAACACTAAGGAAGGAAATGCAAGAATGAAAATGCGCTTAACAAGAATGTAAACTTGCCCTGTCACAAGGAAAATTAAGATTGTTGTTAGCACAAGAAAAAATATTATGAATGAAAAGACTATAGATTAAAGAAAGAAAAAAACAAGCAGTGATTAAATCAAGAGATGAGAATCGAGGCTCGTAGGGGTTTTCACCACCTTAGCCTAGGCAAAAACAAACTAATCCTTAAAAACGACGGATTCGATGAAGGCAAGTGAATTAATAAAAATCCACTAAAGATGGACTCCACATCATCCCATTGGTCATGGTGCTCATATTTCTTAGTTCATCATCCTAAAAGAAGAAGATTCACGGTTGTTTCAAAACTCCTATGCGATTGGGTTTGTTGTTCTAAATCCGAACTTCCACGGTCATATCCATCCAGATTAACTTTTGATCAAATCAATTAATTACTTTGATAGATCAATTAGTTATCAAACCCAAAAGCCATCTAGAATCGTTTTTAAGGAAAAGTCGATAAATCCATGGCTAAGGGGTCATTCCCCTTGCCTGGATAGAGAACTACTCACTCATGCTTGTGGAGAACATGGAGGCGGAGGGGAGAAGCGAAATGGCCATAGTCTAGTCTTACTAAAGGAAAATCCTTAGGCTAGAGACAATTAAATGGCCAATCTTTTCAACCCTTGCTCCAATCCACGGAAGAGAAAGAAGAAGAAATGAAGAACAACTAGATCTATTGCAAGAATATAAATTACAAGAATTAAAGAACACCAAGAAGAAATTCTATTGCTTGAATAATAGGAGAACAAATGCTCAGAATTCTAATACAAAAGATGATACAAAAAGATGATGTTTGAGAGGAGAAAGTGCCCTTCCTTTTATAGGAGAAGGAGGGGTTGGCTATCTAAAAAAAGAGGGGGGGAAAAGATAGGAAGCTATCCT
This sequence comes from Alisma plantago-aquatica, assembly GCA_963693085.1. Classification (NCBI taxonomy): domain Eukaryota; kingdom Viridiplantae; phylum Streptophyta; class Magnoliopsida; order Alismatales; family Alismataceae; genus Alisma; species Alisma plantago-aquatica. The sequence goes on along the minus strand of OY856410.1, from coordinate 463,446,594 downwards.
TTTGAATTTTCAAGATTTGGTCAATAGGAATTTGATAGACTTTAATTGTCTTGACCATGTAACTCTCTTAAATGCAGATTCCCGCAGCAGTGATTTCGAACACATTTCACTCCCGTAAAATGCACAAAAGCGGTCCAAAGAATAGGATATTCGTTTAGGAAATTAAATTTCCTTTCGAATGAATACTTGTACACTCAATTTGGACTTTGGATGCAAGAGTTATGGCACTTTTGGTGACAGATATACAATAATTACAGGACTGCTGCAAATTGTGCAATTATACTCCAAGAATATTTATCCCATTTCCTACAAAATCCAAGAAAATATGATTAAAATTCTTCTTGAAGAGAAAAATATAATATAATGTAATTAATTATAAAAATAAGGAATTAAACAACAAAACAATCATAAAAAGATATCTAAAAGATGCAAATAAAAGTGATGAAAACACATTTATCATGTCCTTAAGCCATTTCTCAGATTTGATTCTCAATAGTTTCTAGTTGATATGTTGGCTCATCATATTATGTCAAACCTATCTGAGTTGTTGTATTCATAATCTTTAAATATGATATTCATTATACTAGAACTATGAGGTTCTATGTTACATGACTAACTTGAGATTCCACAACAATTTTGTGATTCTCACTAGTCTTCATTGTACCTCTTTGTTGACCTCGAACCTTTTGACTCCCATTGATTCTTTTGGAACTCACTTATCCTAGTAACAAAACACATTTGTTATTGGATTGTGATCAAATGAGGTAACAATTATGATTTGTGGATAAACCTTTTCAAGAAATTACTTAATTTATATAGGTTTCAATCCATAAGATGTTCGTGATGTTCCCATATACCAAATCTCATATGCTCTCTTTTAAACCATTTTAAATGTTAAATTGTTTAGTGTTTAGCATATTTCTTTTGAGGAAATTTGAAGATTGGATTAAATGATAATCATATCATGACTCTTCATGATGTGATTCCTTCTTTCTAACACATCATTAGGTTCAGAGTTGGTTGTGATATACTACCACCATCTATCAGAAGGATATCAAATGTTTGATGTAAAGTACTTCAACATTTGATCATATCAAAGTTTCTTAATACTTCTATCAAAGTCATACTCATTCATAACTTCTTTGAACACTTCAAGAGACTTATGCTTGTATTCTGCTGAGTTCATATCATTATATGATCAACAAATACTATGAAGTCTGAGAAACTATTCCTATCATTTATTCTATAAGATCTTCATACATCAACATGTATAAGGTCTAATAGAATTACTATCCTATGACTACAACTAGTGAAGGATTCTTTATCATATTGTGCAAAAGTAAAACTTGCATGTCTCATTATTGGTTCGATAACCAAAAGAGTCTAGATAAACATCAATATGAATTCAAGATATGCATTTCTCACATTTGTGCTCCAAATGATAACGCTATACATTAATTGTTTAAGTTATTGGTTATAATACTATTTCTATTAATGTTATTATCAAAATATCGCAAGATATTTTGTAGTTCACCCACACAAGATCATATCTTGAAAAAGAACACCAAATATTTTATTCATAGTCATCCTTGTCTTTATAAGATGCAAGAAATAAATTGTTTCTTGCATATTGAAATAGCATTTCTATTAACTCTATTACATTCCCTGCGGGCTAACATAAATTCTAAATGTGAACTTAGGTTGCAATAACTCTTGCTCATCAATTCGTCTTTTTCCTTTTAAAAGGGCTTTTTCTTCTCTTCAGCTGTCCGTGTAAAGTTTGGATTCCATTCTCCTTCTCAAATCTGTTGGGCGCCGGGCTCCAGCTCATGCCCCGCTTCTCTGTCGTCAGGTGTCTACTGTTTCTCAACTATTTTCAAACCCGTGCCTACTGCAAGACTACTGTCCCACCCTTTCTCACACTATTCTCGTGATTACTCCTGGTGATCACTCCTTTAAAACACAAAGCTAAGATGCAGACTTACTGGAATTCTGAAAATGCATCATTTTCCTGGAGCAACATGGAAAATGCAGGATATATCACAATCCTATTGAATCCTGCAATCCAAACATGCCCCATGTGCATCCATTGTCCAAGTGGAATCCCCATCACCCAACGACTCTTACTACATGATCCCGCTTTCTAACCTCTTTTCATACTGGCACCTTGTCAGTTGCAAGCTATAGACACCCTATTTATTCCCTAAGCGAGCGGAAGCCGAAATCCGAAATCCCCCACCGCAACTTCCTTCGCGCCTGGTCCGACCATCTTTCCGTTCCCCACCAGTGCTGATGGATCCCGCCAGGAAGATTACCTTCCTCTCCTCCGACGGCTAAGAGATCGTGGTCGACTTTGTAGTTTGTGAGGAAATTGGGCTCATAAATGATTCCAGTCCAATTGTCAAATACGAGGGTATTGTGGAGCTAAACCTCAAGAGTGACATCCTCGCCCTGATCGTCGAGTACTGCAAGAAGCACCACGAGGACCGCCTGGCACCGGCCGCGGAGGGGGATCTCGAGGCCTGGGATGCGAATTTCATCAAGCTCCACTTCCACAAGCTCCTTCCCCTGCTTAAAGCCGCTCTCTACCTCGGTGTCGACAAACTTCTCAACGTTGCTAGCCAGGCTGCGGTGGACGCGATCGAAGGAAAGACGGTTCAGCAAATCCATGCAGCTTTTGGCATCGTCTCTGACTACACTCCGGAAGAAGAAACCGAAGTTCGGAGCCACCACCCTTGGGCTTTCAAGTGACTAAATCACGCATTTTACCTCGGTGGGGCAAATATCACTCATGTAATTTTAGTTAGTTTCTTGGCCAAAAAACCAAAATAGCATGTTTGAACATTTTAATTATCAAAATGGCACGATTCAAAATTTAATTCCCAAAATGGCACATTTCTGAGGTAATACGTCCCCAAAATGGACACATTGCTTCTGGTGGGGTCAATATGCCCCCTCGGGAGACGCATTGCTACTTTAAAAAGCAGAGCAATGCGTCCCCAATGAGGACGTATTATTTTTTTAATTTTCTTTTTTATTTTTTTATTATGATACCATGTATGTTATATATAGATATATATGTTAAATTGCTAAATGAATATAATCTACATTAACTTATATACAATTAGCCAGATATTTAAAATAATATCTGAAAATAATAAAATAATAACAGAATATTATATTTGTTAAAACATAATATTTATAAATGTAGATAAAAATATTTAAAATTAATGGATATAAGACTAAAATTATATAATAAAGTTTAAAATTATATAAATCAATAAAATATATACATGTATTTATTTGTAAACTTAGAAAAAAAAGAAAACTAATATAGCAATAAAAATAAGAAAATACTATAATAAAAACTAATATGGTAATATATAAGACACGTTGGTGCACATAAAATACACACACACACACACACACACATATATATATATATATTAAAGGTATGATACATAATATCAAAAAAATAAAAATAAAATGTCAACTATATAAAGTAAATATACATGATCAATAACAATAGATAATCAAAATAAAATATATGATACATATGATCATAAATGCAACACATAAAAAATTGTAGTATATTATGAAGCAAACTTTTTTATTATGTTTAAAAAATAATATAATAACATAAATCATAATAACATAATAATATTTTTAACTTTTTATCCAGTTCAAAGAAAAATATAATATGATAAAATCAAATATATAATTATTTTTTATTTAATTTAAAATTGTATGTATCATATATTTTGATTGGATTGTTTATTGTTGTTGTTCTAGTATATTTTACTTTGCATAATTGACATGTTTATATTTTTTGATATTATGTTTCGTGGCTTTGATATATATATATATATATATATACTATGCTTATCAACGTGTGCTATATGTTGCTATATTAGTTTTCATTTTCTTTTTTCTAATTTTACAAATAAATATATACGTGTATATGCATATATGTATATATTTGTTTTACTTCTATAGTTTTAAACGTTACTATATAATTTTAGTATTGTATCCATTAATTTTAAATACTTCTGTCTACATTTATAAATATTATGTATTAATGAAATATAATATTCTGTTATTATTTTATTATGTTCAGGTTTTATTTAAAATATATGGTTAATAGTATATAAGTTAATGTAGATTATGTTCATTTAAAAATTTAACATATATATGTATTTATATAACGTACATGGTATCATAATTAAAAAAAAAGTAATAAGTCCTCATTGGGGACGCATTGCTCTGCTGGAGGCAATGTGTCTCCACTAGGGACATATTATTTTTTTAAAAGTAGCAATACGTCTCCCGAAGGGATGTATATGTCCCACCAGGAGTAATGCGTCCTCTTTGGGGACGTATGGCCTCCGAAACGTGCCATTTTGAGAATTAAGTTTGGAATTGTGTCATTTGGTAATTAAAATACCCAAACATGCCATTTTTTTAGCCTAGTTTCTTACCTGTCTGTCTGCTGAATTGTCTGAATCACGGTGGGGCAAATATCACACGTGTCGTTTTAATTAGTTTCTTAACTGTTTGCTGAATTGTCTGAATCACGGTGGGGCAAATATCATTGGTGTCGTTTTATTTAGTTTCTTAACTGTTTGTTGAATTGTCTGAATCACGGTGGGGCAAATATCACACGTGTCATTTTAGTTAGTTTCTTAACTGTTTGCTGAATTGTCTGAATCATGGTGGGGCAAACAACACTTTGTCATTTCAGTTAGTTTCTTAACTGTTTGTCTAATGAATGACTTCCAAACCCCCATGAGACCAACAATGGTGCACTGGTTATATAATAGAGTTTTTTCCCAGAACCCCCCTCTGTTTTCACATAATTCTAGAAAACCCCCTCTAGTTTCAGTAATTCCAACCAACCCCCTCTATCTTTGTCCAAATTCCCATTTACCTCCTCTTCTATTCACTCTGTTAACTGTTGTGACAGAATAGCAGATGTTCTTTTTTTTCATTTCATTCTTTTACCTCCGAATAGCAGTTGTTCTTTTTTTTCATTTCATTCTTTCACCTCCTATTAAATGATATCAATGATGGAATAAAAATATTTTAACGATGTTTTGGTGTGTGCTTTAATTTTGGATTTTGTCGGATTAAGTAAATTTTAGTCATAAAATATCAGTCTAGTCATAAAACTAGACCAGAGACATCAAGTACATTCCCGAACCGTTTTAAGATTGATATGTTCCATTTCATAAATTTTGGAAGTGCAGTCTTCGGTTCGTTCTGATCTAAAATCACTTAGAATGTGAGCCAGATTGATATCCAATGTAGATATACAATACTAAGTAACGATTATTTATAGATTACAAATATTAACACCAATAGCGTAAAAATTTAATATCTTTTTTATATTAGTGTTACAACTAATTAAGGTGATTTAATTTTTACTTTTAAATAAGTTAAAAAATAGAAAGTCTGGTTGCGGTCCCAAAGATGGAGTCCATTTCTAGTTTATTTTTAAAACGGTCTTGTCACACCTTAAACCGATATAATCTATGATCTATAATTTTTTTTACTAATTCGATCATTGGTCGGTTCGTTCCAATTTTAGACATATGCTCACCGAGCTCGTACAAATATCATTTTAGCCATAAAACCAGACCAGAGACGTCAGGTCCATTCCTGAACTATTTCAAGATTGATTTGTCCCATTCTATAAATTTTGGAAGTGCATTCAGTTTGATCTGGTCCAAAATCAATAAGAATGTGAGTTGGATCAATATCCGATGTAAATATAGAATACTAATTAATGAATACAACTATTAACACATAACATAAAAAATTATTATCTTTTTTATATTAGTTTTATAACTAATTAAAATGATTTAATTTTCACTTTTAACTAAGGTAAAAAAAATAAAAAATATGGTTACTGTCCCAATAGTCCAGTCCAGTTCTAGTCTATTTTCAAAAGTCGGTCTTGTCCCACCTTAAACTAGTACAACCTACCATCTATAATTTTTTTTACTAATTCGATCATTGTTCCGGTTCATTTCGATTTTAGACATATGCTCACTCCAAACTGAATTAGACAAAATGTGGACACGAAGCAGACCGACCGAACCCAACCGGAACTGGTCTAAAATTTATTTATCCCGGCGAAATCTAAAATCAAAGCACGCACCAAAACATCGCTACAATATTTTTCCCTGATATCATTTAATAAAAGGTAAAAGAATAAAATGTAAAAGCAAAAAAAAAAACAACGAACAGGTGCTATTCCGTCACGGCAGGTGACGGAATGAGTAGGAGAGAGCGTAAATGAGAATTTGGGTAAAGAGAGAGGGGGTTGGCAGGAATTATTGAAACTAGAGGAGGTTTTCTGGAATTATGTGAAAGCAGAGGGGGGTTTTGGGAAAAAAAACTTTATATAATACTTCTATTGATAGTTACAACGTGTTTCTTTGTTGGATGGCACATCGATGCATTATCATTTTACCTGCAATTTTCTATTCTATCATGTTTCTTTTGCTTGCAGCAACCGCGCATATGAAATTATATAACATAGAAACTTGTGACATGTCGAAATATACAGTTACTGGAACAAGGGACAGTGAAGAGGCAAGGTTTTTCCGACCCTAGAAACAGTCTTAGTAAATATGCAGCAGCATCCCTAGCCGTTCTTCTTCTGTTAAAACTCCAGCTCTTTACCTTGGAGGATGCAGCCATCAGCTGTTTCACATTGACCAGGGTGGGAAGAAATGCATGATAGTAGCCTGCTACTACTAAACTGCTCTTCAAGCTTAGGCGTTTCTCCAATTTCCTAGTAACATGATTGCTCTTCTTAGCTTAATCTGCAGCAGCATCACCTTCCTGTCCCTCAGTGGTCTTCTGTTTGGCTTTACTCTTGCTACCAATATCCACACCGTGCTTCAAGGGCGCAGCATCAACCTGAACAATGGCACTCTTGACAAGGGTTTTGGTTGTAGACCACATCATGGTGGATACCGGCTTTACGAGTGACGGCCTCATACACTACCCCAGGAATATGTAGGATTCCGACCGGAGAGCCCTCATCTTCAGATTACTACCGCCCCTTACACGGACTCTTAGTCTTGTTGCTGGACAACATTGTGATTGCTGCCTGTCTTCCGAGCTCCTACTTTCCCTTCTCTTCCAAACCTTCCTTTTTCTTTCCTCCAGTTGTCCTCCTCTTGTGCATGGAATCACAGGAGATATCCATATTCGCCGGAGGGATGGAGACGGTGGCTGGCTTTAACTCATCATCTCCATTCTAGTTACTTGTTTTAATTTAGCATAGAAATTTACTTGACATCCATATAAATAATAGTATTAAATACCTACTAACTGCCGCGTTTTGCTTGTTTTCTAGTTACTTGTTTTAATTTAGCATAAAAATTTACTTTGACATCCATATAAATCTAATACGAGCCTCACGGACAATGCCTCAAAAAGTCGTTGCAGATTTCATGTTATATAATTGACATTATTTCTAGAAATCGTTATTTACAATATTCTAAGTGACCGTTTTCCTACTAAAGGCAACATTTTGCTTGTTTTCAAGTTACTTGTTTAATTTAGTATAAAAATTTACTTGACGTCCATATAAATAATAATACTAAATACTTATTAACGGCCGTGTTTTGCTTGTTATTCTAGTTACGTGTTTTAATTTAGCATAGAAATTTACTTGAAGTCCATATAAATCTGATACTAGTCTCACGGCCTTAAAAAGTCATTGCAGATTTGATGTTATATAGTTATCAATATTTTCAGAAATTGTAATTTACAATATTCTAAGTTATCGTTATCCTATTAAATGCAGTGTTTTGCTTGTTTTTCTAGTTAATAATTTTAATTTAGCATAGAAATTTACTTGACATCCATATAAATCTAATACGAGTCTCACATACTCCTGCCACAAAAAGTCATTGCAGATTTCATATTATATAATTAACATTATTTCTAGAAATTGTAATTTACATTATTTTAATTTTGCTTGTTTTTCTAGTTACTTGTTTTAATTTAGCATAAAAATTTACTTGACATCCATGAAAATCTGATACGAGTCTCACGGACTCTGCCTCAAAAATCGTTGCAGATTTGATGTTATATAGTTAACAATATTTTTAGAAATTGTAATTTACAATAATCTAAGTTACCATTTTCCTTTGGCTGCGTTTTGTTTGTTTTTCTAGTTACTTATTTTAATTTAGCATAGAAATTTCCTTGACGTCCATATAAATCTAATACAAGTCTCACGGACTCTGCCTGAAAAGTCATTGCAGATTATATGTTATAGTTAACAATATATTAAAAAATTATAATTTATAATATTCTAAGTTATCGTTTTCCTATTAAAGGCCGTGTTTTGCTTGTATTTCTGGTTACTTGTTTCAATTTATGAGTCTCACAGACTTTGCCTCAAAAAGTCGTTGCAGATTTGATGTTATATAATTAACAATATTTGTAGAAATTGTAATTTATAATATTCTAAGTTATAGTTTTCCACTACAAAAAAATTGGCCTTTGTTGAAGAACATTTGTGAGGAACCAAAAATCGTGAATAATGATGTCTATTTGTGAGGGCTCATCCTTTGAAAATGGGACAAAATCCCTCAACCATGTTTTTAACATAGTTAGACCTTTTATGTGAACATTGGTCCCTCACGAATACATTACTCACTCATCACCCCGTGAAAAATGCATTAGGTGTAGTTTAAACCACTTCTATTTATAAAATACAAATGTGTAAGACGAAAAATGTACTCAAACCTATTAGACACAAACTTGAACCCCCCTCTCTCAATCCCAAAATGAAAATATTTCATTGGCGCTTCTCCCACGCGTACCCATTCCTCCGCCAATTCCACTTCCCAATTCAACCTCCAACCGTGCTTCTCTACCCCTCCCCAATTTCACACTCTCCTCCCAGCCATGGTGTCTCCTTGAATCCCTATGTCACTCCATCCTGCCATCATCGCCCAAAGGCACCACACATTGCCATGTTTTCCACTCGACGCATGCAGCAGCCCGTAACTTGAGGGATCTGGCCGTCCTAAGCACCTCTGCACAGCAGCTGGAGGGTTGCATCGACGCTCTTCTTCTCTACCTCAACCAAGCAACCTTATAGCCTCGTCCTCCTCTCAATCAGGTAACTAACTGCTTCCTCCTACGATTCATTCAACCGTCGCGTGAAGCCTCCTCCTCGAGTGCGAGGATGCGTATGGGAACTCGCTTCTTCGTGTCGGGTACGGCGGCTAGCTCCTCTATAAATTGGAAATTGATCTTTTACTTGTTCTTCATGAAATTAATTGTATTTTCTCATTTCATTTCTACCAGAGAAAATATCGAAATGGGACCTCAAGTATTCCTGCAGATTCTTCTTTTGAAATTCCTGAGAGATTAGGCAAACGACATTGCTCTGGTTCTCAATTAAACTATAACTGTTCAAATCAACCAAAATGAAGGTCAGGACGATTTCTCGGAATGCTTAAACTTGGAGACAATTACCTTCCTAGGAAACGAGTTCCTGTTGGCCCATTCTTTCAAGCTGATGTGCCTGAATGGACTGGACCACCAGAAAGGAAGTGAGCATCTGACAACGATAAATATGTTGCTAATTCAAAGTGGCTAGGAACCATGCTTTGGCCACTGCAAGGTAGTGAAAAAGGATCACTTCTAGAGACCGTGGGTGAAGGAAAGGACAGAATGGGAGCAGCGGATGTATGCATGTGTAACAACCCTAGGTCACTCCAGTGTAATCGTCATCACATATGAATGAGAAGGTTTAGGCTGAGATCCGAATTAGGTCAAGCTTTTCTCAGCATGGGATTTGATACCATGGGTGAAGATGTATCTAGTTCTTGGAGCAGGGAAGAGCAGTTGCGATTTGATACACTTGTCAAGTCAAACCCGATATCAGAGGGGCAACTTTTTGGTATGATGCTTTGAACAGTTTCCCTCGGAGAAACTGGCGAGACATAGCAAGCTACTATTTTAATGTTTATGTATTGAAGCGCATGAGTTTCCAGACCAGATTGGCATGTAAAACTATTGACAGTGATGATGATGAATGGAATGCACAGCCAAACGGAAACTCTTCTGGATCATTAAGAAGGTAGGTTCATTTTTAAATTTGTTAAATCTCACAGGAAAATTCAATCAAATAATTATGACAGTATTTATCTTTCAAGCCTCTACTAATTGCAGATTATGACATACTTTGAAGTGACATGGAATCTGTTGGCTAAATGGACATTTGTAAATCCCTTTGTTTTGATAATGACAAACATTTCATTCTTGTTAATCTAATGTGCTACTTGAGTGTTGCAGGAATAAGGTGGATGACAAAGCAATTAGGGAAATCCATATGCTTACATATTTATATTTTCATGAAATGTAATCGCTTTGTAAAAACTTGTACAAATATATAATGTACAAGTACTTAGATTTCATGTAAATCAAGCGTTAGATTCTCCCTAGCTAAACATCACATTCAGATAGGTCATCCCCTTCAAATAAGTTCACATATGCACACTCATACACACACTTAGTACTTTAATTAAAAAAATTGAAATAGGGTCACTCTCGGTCGACTAACTCCTCGACCGAGACACTCTCGGTCGACCATCTTCTCGACCGAGAAAGACCCAAGTAGCCGTTAGACACATCTGACAAGGTAGTTGGCAGTTGGAGATAAACATTACAAAACACTTGATTCAGAGAGCCTGTCGGTCGACAAAAGTTTGACCGAGTAGGTGTCTCGGTCGACCATTTCTCGACCGAGATGGACTCTGACAGCAACTGCAGAATTAATTAATTAGTTGTTGCTAAAGCAACAAACTTGTACCTAACGACTAGTTAAGCACTTAGAAACCCCTAGAAGGTGTCTAGAACGTCCTTAAGCACTTGTAGGACATTCCTATAAATAGGACATGCCTTAGGACACCTAAACTCACTTGTTACACTTGAGAAATCTTTGAGCATACTTTGAGCAACCTGTTTGTGAGCAAATTGAGCATAGTGACAATTGGCTACTTCTTCTCTTAGCTCAAAACTCGTGTCCTATAGGCTAGCATCTCCTATGCACTGCAATTACATTTCCATACACTTTGGTTAGGAGATCTACACGCTTGATCTAGGCAAATAAAGCCTTGTGCTACAAAAGGATAAGTTGTAATTTCTGTTTCCTTTCTTGTTCTCTATTGTTGTTTGTACTCTCCTTGCTACTCCTAGGTTGGAGGCTGCGTATTGGAGAGGTTGAAGATCTTCTTGGTGAAGAAGGGGACCTTGAGCTACTTCAAGAAGGCTGGTGCAACGGGAGGTTACTTCTAGAGAGGAAGGCTACTTCAAGGGGGAGCTTGGAGTTACTTCAAGAAGGCTACCTCAAGTTGGTGCATCTACTTCTAGTGAAGGCTGTTCAAGGGGTGTAAAGAAAGTATTGTATTTTGTGTAAATCCTTGTGAAGGTAATAAAATTAATACTTTCAAAATCCCGGTTGGGTAAGCAACCGGGTAGTGGACTGACAACTTTAGTATTTGCTAAAGTTGGAACCACTCTAAACACATGTCTCCTTCTTCCATTTTCATTTGTGGTTGTTTGAGTTAAATAATTGCTAAAATATTTAAAAACTCTATTCACCCCCCTCTAGTGTTTTTAAATTGGTATCAGAGCAGGCTTCAAGGAACCTTAACAAGGTCTTGAAGAATGGGTGACGGGGTGCTTAACAACCTTAACCTTGAAGGAACACTTGTTGCTAGACCTCCGGCATTTGATGGAACAAACTACACATATTGGAAGAGAAGGATGCAGTTCTACTTCCAAGGCATCAATTGGGACTTATGGAGGATGGTGTGAACCCCATATGAGCTTCCTCAAACACAATATGCAGAGTGGGATGCAAACACGGTAAAGTTGGCTCAAATGAATGCCAAAGTTGTAAGCATTTTATATTGTTCAATTTCTGTAGGAGAATTTAATAGGATATCAAACTGTGACACAACCTATGACATCTGGCATAGACTGTCCATAACTTATGAAGGTACAGTTCAAGTCAAGAATTCTAAGATTAGCATGCTGAAACAAAAGTTTGAACACTTCCGTATGGATCCAAATGAATCTATTAGTGAAATGTTTGCAAAATTCTCTTCTATTGTTAATGGTTTAAATGCCCTAGGAAAAACTGTTCTTGAAGAAGATCAGGTATCGAAAATCCTTCGATCACTTCCTCCTAAATACAAGCCAAAGGTGACAGCCATTGAAGAAGCTAATGACCTCACTCGACTGAAAATGGAGCAACTCATTGGCAATCTAGAGGCTCATGAAGCAACCCTAGAAGAGGAAGAAAGAAGAGAACGTGAACTTCAGCAAGGAAAGAAGAAGGATGTGGCTCTAAAAGCTTCAAAGATAATCACACCAGAAAGTGAGGAGTCAATTGAAGAAGAAGGAGAAGAAGCATTGATTGTCAATGGTAAGAAATATAGAAGATTTAAATCTAACAAAATTTCTAGTTCTTCTTCTTCTCCTCCTAGGTGCTTTAAGTGTGGAAAGAAAGGACATTTCAAAAATGAATGTCCTAAAGCAAAGAAAGGAAAGAAAAGCTCACACAAGAAGAGGGGAGAAAAAGCCTATAAAGCTGCATGGGACGAGTCAAGTGAGAGTGAAATCGGAGAAAAAAAGGTGGAATGTCTAATGGCAAGAGAAGATGATGAAGACTCTCAAGAGGTAAGCCTACTTGATCTTCCTAAAGAAGAGTTAATTACTAGTTTACAAGAAACTCATGATAAGTATGTTGATGTCAAGAAGAAACTAAAGAAGGTTATCAAAACAAATGATGAGCTATATGCTAAATTAAATGATCTCTCTTCTGAAAAGAACAACATTGATCTTGAGAATTTGTCTTTAAAAACATCTTTAAATGATTGCACTAACAAGCTACTCACTCGAGAAACAAATGTTGATCTTCTCTCTCAAGAAAAGACTGAATTGTTAGCTAAACTAAAAGATTTTCAGACTCAACCAATTCTGTATAACCATCTAGACTATGCAAATATTGTAATAGAAAGAGACTCCCTATCAATTGATTTAGATCAAGCTAGAAAAGATTTACACAAGAAGATAGATGGCATTGCGAAGCTACAAAGAAACCTACATGAGTTAAGAAGAAAAGATATCCTTGACAACATCCTAAAAGCCTCCTCTAGTTTCAATGGAAGAAAAGGTTTGGGATATGATCCAAAGAAAAATCAACCCAAAAGAACTCGGACTATGTTTGTACCTAAGAACACAATTCCTAGAAAGAGAAATGAAGTTGACTTTATTACTTGTCATTTTTGTCTACGTCTTGGACATTATTCATTTTCATGCCCGTATAAGACCAAGGATTCCTACTTAGTTTGGGTCCCAAAATCCCAAACTTAGTAGAGTAGAATGCAATTCAGTTGAGATATGATCAAATGCTTAATTTTGCAATTCATATTGTACTATCTCAACTTAATAAAAGGTTTTATGCATTATAATAATTTGCTGAACTGTTGTACTGAAACAGAAACTTAGTCGGTCAAAGTATTGTCGACCGAAAATATAATCGGTCGAACTTTTGTCGACCGACCATATGCCTGTGACAAATCAAAATCAAACAACAACTATATCGGTCGAAAATTGGTCAACCGGTTGAATTTCTGTCTTTAATTTGCAATACAGCAACCTTCTCGATCGACGATTAGTCGACCGAGAAAGATGTCGGTCGAACAATTGTCGACCGAATGAAGTTCTGAATCAGAATTTTTATACAGTCTCTACTTAAATGCTTCTAACCATATCGGACCATCACATGGGTACCAAAACCTACATTCTAATGCAGGATTGGGTGGTTGACAGTGGATGTTCCAAACACATGACAGGAAACAAGGATGCATTTCAAACTTTTGAAGAAAAGAAGAGTGGAACAGTCACTTTTGGAGATAACGGTAAAGGTACAATTGTTGGAATAGGTAACATTGGTACAAACCTCAAAATAAAGAATGTTCTACTTGTTGATGGTTTGCACCATAACTTAATAAGTGTGAGTCAATTATGTGATAGTGGCTTTGATGTTTTATTTAACAAAACCTGCTGCAAATTATTAATAGAAAACACTACAAATGTCGTCTATGAAGGAAAAAGAGTTGGAAATCTTTATATTCTTAGACCTAACTCTATGAAATCTGTAGTAGGAAAATGCTTGCTTGCAAATGAAAATACTTTACAATTATGGCATAAAAAGCTAGGACATGGTAGTTCACATGTTATCAAAAAGTTAGTGAAATATGATCTTGTTCGTGGTTTGCCTACTTTATCCTTTGATCAAGTTGAAAATTGTGAACCATGTACATTGGAAAAGCAAACAAAAACCTCTTTTAAACCTAAACATGAACTTAGCACCAGTAGATCTTTAGAATTAATTCACATGGATTTATTTGGACCTATGAGGACACAATCTATTGGTGGCAAAAGATATTGTTTTGTTATTGTTGATGATTATAGTAGATATACATGGGTACATTTTATTGCAACCAAAGATGATACTATTCATGCTTTTATAAAATTTTGCTCTATGATTGAAAATCTATTACAAAGCAAAATATGTACCATTAGAAGTGATCATGGTGGAGAATTTGAAAATTATGTATTTGAAGAATTTTGCACATCTCAAGGGTACACTCACAATTTTTCTGCTCCACGCACTCCACAACAAAATGGCATAGTTGAAAGGAAAAATCGATCACTACAAGAAATGGCTAGAACTATGATGCTCGAACATAACACCCCCAAAACCTTTTGGGCTGAAGCTGTAAACACCGCATGCTATGTGTTAAATAGAGTAGCTGTTCACTCTCATTTGAAGAAAACTCCGTATGAAATAATACATTCTAAGAAACCTAGAGTTGACTATTTTCATACCTTTGGATCTACATGTTATATCTTAAATACCAAAGATGATAGAGATAAGTTTGATTCTAAATCACACAAAGCATTCTTTTTGGGATATTCTACCTTTAGCAAAGCATTTAGAGTCTACAACACTATCTCTAGAAAAGTTGAGGAATCTATTCATGTCTCTTTTCATGAAGAGTCCAAATCAGAAAATCTAGAAATAATTGATCTTACTAATCAATTCGAAAACTTAAACATACCAAATGACAGTGAGAAAGATACTACAAACAATAACCAAGCTGAAACACAACCTATACCTAGACTTATTAAGGATCATCCTCAAGAATTAATTATTGGAAATCCAAATGATAAAGTAAAAACTCAGTCTTCCTTTAAGGATGTTGCAAACATGGCTTTTGTTTCTATCATTGAACCTAAGAAGATATCTGAAGCTCTTAAAGATGATTATTGGATAATAGCAATGCAAGAAGAACTAAACCAATTCACTAAAAATGATGTATGGGATTTAGTTCCTAAACCACAAGATAAAACCATCATTGGAACTAAATGGGTTTTTAGGAATAAACTAAATGAGGCAGGAGAAGTAATAAGGAATAAAGCTCGGTTAGTAGCACAAGGATATAATCAACAAGAAGGAATAGATTTTGATGAAACATATGCACCAGTAGCTAGACTTGAAGCTATAAGAATGTTACTAGCTATTGCTGCACATAAAAACATCAAACTCTACCAAATGGATGTAAAAAGTGCATTTCTAAACAGAATCATTCAAGAAGAAGTATATGTTGCCCAACCACCCGGTTTTGAAATACCAGAAAAAGGTGACTATGTTTATAAACTTAAGAAAGCACTTTATGGTTTAAAACAAGCACCTAGGAACTGGTATGAAAGGCTCAAGACATATCTTTTTGATAATGGTTTTTCTATTGGAAATTCCGATTCTACTTTATTTTTCAAAACATATACATCTCATTTCCTAGTTGTGCAAATATATGTTGATGACATTATTTTTGGAGCTTCTAATGAATCGTTGTGCACACAATTCAGTGACATTATGCAAAAAGAATTTGAAATGAGCCTCATGGGTGAACTAACTTTCTTTCTTGGTTTCCAAATTAAACAAACGCCTGCCGGAATTTTTATAAGCCAAGAAAAATATACTAAAGAACTCTTAAAACGTTTTGGGATGGATCAGTGCAAACATGCTACTACTCCTATGGCCACTTCTATAAAAATTGATAAGGATGAAAATGGGGAACAAATTGATGATTCCTTATATAGAGCCATGATTGGTAGTTTGCTTTACTTAACTGCTTCTCGATCGGACATCATGTTTTCTGTTGGTCTTTGTGCTCGATTTCAATCACAACCTATGCACTCTCATTTTCAAGCAGTTAAACGAATTCTTCGATACTTAGCCGACACTACATGTTTTGGTTTATGGTATCCAAAAGGACAATCCTTGGATTTTAAAGCTTATATTGATGCTGATTATGCTGGTTGTCGACTTGATCGCAAGAGCACTAGTGGTGGCTGTTTCTTGTTAGGGAGAGCTTTAGTATCTTGGTTTAGCAAGAAACAAAACACGGTTGCCCTTTCTACCACTGAAGCTGAATATATGGCAGCCGGATCTTGTTGTGCTCAAGTGCTTTATATGCAACAAGTGTTAAATGATTATGGTTTTACTCTTTCATCTACGCCTATCTTTTGTGACAACACAAGCGCTATAAACTTAGCACATAATCCTATTTTACACAGCCGAGCTAAACATATTGAAATCCGTCATCACTTTTTAAGGGATCATATCTCCAAGAATCATGTTTCCCTTCATCATGTTGATACGGAAGATCAATTGGCTGATATTCTTACAAAACCTCTTCCACTAGACCAATTTAACAAAATTAGGAAGCAACTGCTTATCACTCCTTTGGAAGATGTTTTCTTTGATATTTGTGCTTCTTAAAAATAACTTTTAATTACATCATTTTGGCTTTTAATGGACATTTATTTTTTTCTTTCATTAGTATTTGTTGGGAAACCTAATTAAAGGGGAGTTTTATTCTTAAACGGATATCTTTTTGAAATGACAAAGGGGGAGAAATAAATATAAAACTTAGTATTTGTGCAAAACTCAATCAATGAGTTTCATAAACTCTTGGCTTTACATTGAAAGTTGATATATTCCCTAAAGGATTGGATTTCAAGTTCCATAATTCATGGGAATAATAAGCACACATTTTATAAACACGAGAAGAAATTTACAAAGATAATTTTCAGGTATGAAACTCACATGTTTTTATACTTTCGTATTTTATATTTAGGAAATGTTTGTCATCTTCAAAAAGGGGAAGATTGTTGGCTAAATGGACATCTGTAAATCCCTTTGTTTTGATAATGACAAACATTTCATTCTTGTTAATCTAACGTGCTACTTGAGTGTTGCAGGAATAAGGTGGATGACAAAGCAATTAGGGAAATCCATATGCTTACATATTTATATTTTCATGAAATGTAATCGCTTTGTAAAAACATGTACAAATATATAATGTACAAGTACTTAGATTTCATGTAAATCAAGCGTTAGATTCTCCCTAGCTAAACATCACATTCAGATAGGTCATCCCCTTCAAATAAGTTCACATATGCACACTCATACACACACTTAGTACTTTAATTAAAAAAATTGAAACAGGGTCACTCTCGGTCGACTAACTCCTCAACCGAGACACTCTCGGTCGACCATCTTCTCAACCGAGAAAGACCCAAGTAGCCGTTAGACACATCTGACAAGGTAGTTGGCAGTTGGAGATAAACGTTGCAAAACACTTGATTCAGAGAGCCTGTCGGTCGACAAAAGTTTGACCGAGTAGGTGTCTCGGTCGACCATTTCTCGACCGAGATGGACTCTGACAGCAACTGCATAATTAATTAATTAGCCGTTGCTAAAGCAACAAACTTGTACCTAACGGCTAGTTAAGCACTTAGAAACCCCTAGAAGGTGTCTAGAACGTCCTTAAGCACTTGTAGTACATTCCTATAAATAGGACATGCCTTAGGACACCTAAACTCACTTGTTACACTTGAGAAATCTTTGAGCATACTTTGAGCAACCTGTTTGTGAGCAAATTGAGCATAGTGACAATTGGCTACTTCTTCTCTTCGCTCAAAACTCGTGTCCTATAGGCTAGCATCTCCTATCCACTGCAATTACATTTCCATACACTTTGGTTAGGAGATCTACACGCTTGATCTAGGCAAATCAAGCCTTGTGCTACAAAAGGATAAGTTGTAATTTTTGTTTCCTTTCTTGTTCTCTATTGTTGTTTGTACTCTCCTTGCTACTCCTAGGTTGGAGGCTGCGGATTGGAGAGGTTGAAAATCTTCTTGGTGAAGAAGGGGACCTTGAGCTACTTCAAGAAGGCTGATGCAATGGGAGGTTACTTCTAGAGAGGAAGGCTACTTCAAGGGGGAGCTTGGAGTTACTTCAAGAAGGCTACCTCAAGTTGGTGCATCTACTTCTAGTGAAGGTTGTTCAAGGGGTGTAAAGAAAGTATTGTATTTTGTGTAAATCCTTGTGAAGGTAATAAAATTAATACTTTCAAAATCCCAGTTGGGTAAGCAACCGGGTAGTGGACTGACAACTTTAGTATTTGCTAAAGTTGGAACCACTCTAAACACCTGTCTCCTTCTTCCATTTTCATTTGTGGTTGTTTGAGTTAAATAATTGCTAAAATATTTAAAAACTCTATTCACCCCCCCTCTAGTGTTTTTCACAATCACTTTGCATCCTGGATTTTATGAAGGTAAATGTTTATGGATTTTGACTATTGCAATCTATAGTTGTAGCTTTGGATCAATAGATTCTTGACATTGCATCTGTTTTCTTTCTTGTTAAAGAATTAAAAGCCAAAACTTTCTCTTATGCTAATTTTCGGACTGCAATTTTGGACTGTCTCAAAACAGGACTACATATTACTTTTGAAGGTTTATTTTTACTGGTCACGCTCCTTGTGCATCAAGACTGTAGGAGAATATAGACACTATAACAAATCCACAATATTTGAAGCATTTTCTAGGGCTTGGTGTTGATTAGTTTAATTCACCGTGCCTTCAATTAAAAATCATAAACGGACTTTAAGACGGATACATGGTCGTCTGTAGCTATCTATCCCGGGTTAGAAATAATAATGAACTAGATAGAAGCAAGATTGTATGATGCGCTTCAGCGATTACCATTGTTTTAAAATGCGCTCTAGGTGGCTGCTTAAGTGTCCAAGGCCGGAGGTGCCTAGTTTGGGCCTTGGGCGCTTGGTTAGTCGGTTGCCATTAACCACTTTTTCTCGCCTAGCCGCATAATTGGCCACTTGTGGTCACGTTTGGGGGATCATCCTTGGACTTATAGGTATGGTTCTTTTACTTGCCAATTGGTTTTGCATTTAGCTTGCAGTGGGTATCAGCTAAAATGCAAACTACGTTT
The DNA here is from genome assembly GCA_963693085.1 of Alisma plantago-aquatica. NCBI lineage: Eukaryota > Viridiplantae > Streptophyta > Magnoliopsida > Alismatales > Alismataceae > Alisma > Alisma plantago-aquatica. Next base: position 463,427,183 of record OY856410.1, on the reverse strand, counting down.
GCTTTTGGCACCCTTATTTAATTAAGGCTTGCTAGATTTTAATTTACTTATACTATAAATTGGTTTCTATTTTTCAGTTCCGTTTACAACTTTGAAACGTAACTGTATTGCTCAGTATATGTTTGACGGGTACAATTGGACTTAGACAAATCTTATCTTGGTAATAAACCAACTATTCTTGGTATTTAAGAGGAGAGATGATATGATATCATATAGTGTGATAACTCCCTGTGTATGTGCTTGTGTGTCCGTGATGCTCCTTCATACTTACATCACCCACAAAACCCCAATGACATAGAACTGGTGAACAGGAGACTGGAATGAAAACATAAGCTAATTGTAAATGTCTAATATTCTACCTAACAATTGAGTGAAACCATAGTGCAAGGTTTTGGAAAATGGAAAGCAAAGTGAACTACAAAATCCCTCTGTAGGCTTATCGCCCAAATCAATAATCAGACTTGATGCCACAGTAACACTATGCAAGCATTATAATGAATGAAATCTCTGATGCTAATTAGCATATTCTGAAGCATTTTCTTCTAAGACTAAAATAGTGTTATATGATTTTTAAAAACGTCTAAACAAGCAAAATTTTTATATACAAGTGAAAACATTGCTCTATACAACAGGTGAAATAGAGACCAAAGGTGCTGTTATCTATCAATTGATATGAATCATGGAAACGTTGTCTTGAAATTTGATTTTCTGGAATCAGACGCATACCAGTCTACAAATAATGGAATTTTCTGAAGTTTGATCTATTTTGAAAAATTTCAGTTATTGCTATACCATTTGGTGGGGACATTCTTGCGATGTCTGGGGAGAGACAACAACAATGGTGGTGGATCGAAGAGGTTGCAACAGTTATGTAAATTCAATGGTGGTGACCTTTTCTTTGCTCCCTCTTGCCCTGCCTACTCCTTTCCCCTCTTCCACCCTATTCTCCTTGCTGCACTGCTCATTCTATCGTATTATGGCACAGCTTCAGCAGGAGCTTCAGGCGGGACAAAAGATGGGCGGAGGAAGGAGATGGAAAATGGAAAGGAGGTTCATCGTGGGGTATGGTGATCTACTGCAAGCTGTTGTGCACATGTTTTGATCAAGAATGGAAATAGCACCAGTAGGATTATGTGGGAAGTAGGTTTGCAATTGATATTTGTCCTTACAAAAACTAAAAAATCTTCTACAAAACTAGTGTAAATTTTTTTTCTCCAGAAGTTTCTTGTGTCAATCTACAAGTTACAGATAAATATGAGTATCAGGTCTGATTCAAGGACTTGTTTGAGATTAGTGAAGGGTGGGTAGAGATTTCAAGCTTGGGCCGATTTGTAGTTCTTTTACCTATAAAAACAGACTGCATGTTTTTACAGTTTAATTTCATTTCTTCATGAAGAACCAGTAAAAGATCAATTTACAGTTTGACAATTACACTTAATCAAAACTAGAATAAGTCTGTCCAGTCACTGATCTTTTCTAGTTAACTGACTAGATTGGCCAATCGACGGACATGGCACATCTTGTCCCATCTAGATTGACCAATTGACGGACAGGGCACATCTTGTCCCATCTAGACTTTTCAGTGTAAAGTCTGCTCACGAAAACTAGTTGGGGATTGTCCAATACAGTCTGACAATTACACTGAATCAAAACTTTCTAGAATAAGTCTGTCAAATCACTGATCTTTTCTAGTTAACTGACTAGATTGTCTAGTCTACTGATTGGGCTGATCTTAGCACAATCGACCAACTAGACTTTCCGGATGATGAATGGCAAGTCCAATCAGTAAATTGGAATTTTCAATCGACCAAGTAGGTTTCCACTCAATCAATCAATCATCTAGTTGATTACCTAAACCTTTTAGTAATGAATTAACATTGTGTGCATGATTATATTCCTCCTCTATATGCATCATGTGTGTGTTACCCTATAGGCTACATATTTCCCATGTAGTCATGTCTATAATGATACTACTAGTTAAAAGATAATTATTGACATCTATGAAGACTTCATTTCCACCCAAGTAATTACTTTTCTGGACATAACATGAGCAAAATTACATTTTATCTCTATTCCAAGGTCATTAAACTCTACAACCATTTTTTATTAAGAATCCACCCAAAGTCTAGGTAGACAGGCTATATGCAAATGCAGAGATACTGACTCTCTGTTATACAAAACCAATAATGGGACCACAATGGAAAAGATAGGAAAATGAAGGGAGATACCATCTAATTGCATGCCTTTCATAAGAACATGATGGTGTGGCTTCTTGGCATGTGGCTGTAAGAAAATTTACATATGCTCCTCTTCTATCTGCTGCATTTATCTTTCTGGCGTGCTTCAGATGTAAGCATAGCAGCTGTTGGTGGTTTTACCACATCTAGTGTAGGTCAGGTAATGAGAGAACTTGTCAAGGTTAACATTGGATACATGTTATCAGCTTCAAGAAAAATCTATGTGATTGTCATATCAACTGCTACCCCTTTGTTAAAGAATTATTCTACTGGTCCAAGGCAATGCAATAACACAAACTGGAATATGTTATTAGATCAGGAGCAATGCAATAATACAAACTGGAGTCCTCTTATCAGCCTTCTATTTTATATTTTACAACATTCACAGGTCACACCTATATATATATGGAGTTGGGCGGTGGCCAATAACCCAATTACATAGTGTGGGACTAATCCCATATATACAAAGGAATAGAATAACAGAATAATGAATAATAAATACTTACCATTCTAACAATGCCCAAGCGGTATTGTTTGACAAATCGATAAGAAGAATACTGAATTGTGTCTTTGCAACTTTGCTTGCAGTAGTGAGACCTCTTGCATCAGTATAACACATTGCATGTTTCTTAGTCAATATTTTGATCTTGATTGATGAGCCTAATGATATGAAATCTTGATTTTATCAGTGATATTATCTGAATCTGTTGTGATTTTCGGAATGAGGCCACATTGGGGACAGGGTTGAAACCTTTGTCCATATTTGTACAAACTAGTGTATTGTAAGATGGTTGCTGACAATGCAGGTTTGCCGATTTCCTTTTTTTAAGTCACGAGTATCAAAAAAACTGACTGGAGTAAATTTGCAGCTAGAACCACTGTTTGCATGCTTGAGAGTTTGATTCGGCTCGCCCAAGGTATGTGGTATCTGTTGCCACCTTGTTGCTGCAGTTTTCCTATTACAGATCGATGTCAAAACTTTATAAGTTATACTGAAAGTTTATCGGTTTGTGATTCCTGATCATATTTCATCCAGCACATGCTAGGCTCATGTTCAGAAATGAAGTTACTAGGCTAGACGCAATCACATCTATACTTTGTATTGAATCTTCAATGATGACATTTGCTATAGTGGACAGTGTCGGAAATGCTCTACATTCCAACTTCACAGATAATCCAGACAAGGAATGTATCCTTGTTAACATGGAAGTGTGTTTGAATAGACACTCGATCGGTCGAGTTTTGTGAAGTGGCAACTCGACCGATCAAGTGTCTATTGGGAATTTTAGCAAATTGGATTTGGCTGGTTAAACCATGTATTTTTGTGCCCCAAACATTTTTCTAAGCTTAATTACAAGTCATACATTCATTACAAGTGATTACAAAATTTGTTATACGTCATTTGGGCCTTGAGTCAACAATATTACATATTCTACTTCACACTCACTCTGATTCCTTTTTGTATTTATATTGATAGGGTAGAAATGCTTTTAATGATGGATTTCGATCGACAATGCACTTTGGAGTAGAACAGAACCAAAATATAAGGGTAAGTTGTTTGTTGTACTATGATTTATGTATATACTTTAAATTCTATTAATATAATGATTTTTCATTTTTAGGAGAAGAATACTCAAGTACCCAACCGTATGAGGCCTGACATTGATGAAGAGCACCACACCATTTGAAGGAATATGGAGACATTACAGATCTTAAGAGTTTCTAGCATGATATGTTGATTGTCATCAATCTCAAAATTTAGAATCATTTGTATTCATTATTTATATCAACGTTGAGCACGCAATGTATGGATAATATTTTTCTTCATTAATAGAAATTTGTTTGAGTTCATTTAACATTTTTATGTGTCATTTTGGTATTGAAATTTCTTATGATGTCATGTGACTCTTATAAAAATATTGCTTGAGGTTATGTATACAAAGTTTTCATTTAAAATTTGATATTCACTATAGTAACAATTAATTATCATTTAATAAATCATTCAATAATCAATAACCAAATCATTTAGAGTAGTCCCTCATAAATATATTGATGAAGGTCCAGATTGACCATCAAAATTGCATTGATGACGACCACATAGCCCCTCAAAAATAATATTAATGAAAGCATTATCCCTTCAAAAATATATTCCCCAGGACCATCCAAGTCCCTCAAAAATGTATTTATGAGAACTAAATAGTCCCTCAAAAATGTATTTATGAAGGCTAAATAGTCCCTCAAAAATGTATTCATGAAGGCTAAATAGTCCCTCAAAAATGTATTTATGAAGGATAAATAGTCCCTCAATATAACGTTCTTGAGGGTCAGTTGGTCCGTGACAATTATATTCGTGAGGGCCACTGGTATTTGTCACGTGAGTTCTCTTCACGAACCATTTGTGAGGGCCAAACCCACAACCGTCCCCATTTGTGAGGGCCTGTAGAGAGGGGTTTGTGACAGGACTCACTCGTGAATAATGACCCAATTTTTACTAGTGTTCCTATAAAAGACAGCGTTTTGCTTGTTTTTCTAGTTACTTATTTTAATTTAGCATAATATAAATCTGATACGAGTCTCACGGACTTTGCCTCAAAACGTCATTGCTGATTTGATGTTATATAGTTAACAATATTTTTAGAAATTGCAATTTACAATAAGAAAAAGTTACCGTTCTCCCATTAGAGGTTGCGTTTTGCTTGTTTTTCTAGTTGTTTTGATTTAGCATAGAAATTTACTTGACATCCATATAAATCTAATACGAGTCTCATAAACTCTGCCTCAGAAAGTCATTGCCGATTTGATGTTATATAATTAACGATATTTTAGAAATTGTAATTTACAATATTCTAAGTTACTGTCTTCCTACTAAAGACAACGTTTTGCTTGTTTTTCTAGTTACTTGTTTTAATTTAGCGTAGAAATTTCCTTGAAATCCATATAAATCTATGCAAGTCTCACAGATTATGCCTCCAAAAGTCGTTACAAATTTGATGTTATATAATTAAAATTATTTGTAGATTTTGTAATTTACAATATTCAAAGCTACCATTTTCCTACTAAAGGTCGCGTTTGGCTTGTTTTTCTAGTTACTTATTTTAATTTAGCACCTGAAAGTTACTTGACATCCATATAAATCTAAAACGAGTCTCACGGACACTGTCTCACAATGTCATTGCAGATTTGATGTTATATAATTAACAAGTATTTTTAGAAATTATAATTTACAATATTTTAAGTAACTATTTTACATTAGTATTAAGTGCAACATAATTCCTAGAAATAATACCAAATTTTAGCTAGTGGAATTTTATTTGAATAGCACTAAATACCTACTAAGGGCCGCGTTTTGTTGTTTTTATAGTTGTTATAACTTAGCATAGAAATTTACTTGACATTCATATAAATAATAGCACTAAACACCTAGTAAATGACACGTTTTGCTTGTTTTTCTAGTTGCTTTTTTTAAATTTAGCATAGATATTTACTTGACACACACACACACATACACACACACACACCCACACACACACACACACACACACACACACATATATATATATATATATACATATCATGGTTCAGGAAAGCGGTATGCGGTGTACGGGCGGAGAGGGTACTGCATAGAGTATATGCGGTATGCGGGAGTCTATACAGGAGTATATGCGGTTTTGGATTTTTTTTTATTTTAATAAACTAATTATATATAAAATAATATAGCGAGATCATAAATTAAAACATATAGAGTAGGCATGTACATCTATTTATTTATAAACATATTAATATGCATGTATGATGTATGATATGCTTATATATATGTATATATGTCTATATATAGAATGTGTTTGTAATATATGTACAAATACTAAAATGTAGGTAAATCGATGTACAAATATATGTATAGTGTGTATAAATGTGAATAAATCAAAATGTATATATACATGCACAAATATGTGATTGTATATTTAGGTATATTGTATATGTATCTATAGATGCTAATATATCAAATGGTATTTGAATAAATGTACAAATGCGTGTGGAAATTTTTTATATGTATTACAATGTATACATATAATTCAATGACTATATCTCAATTTATATATATAATGAAATGTGTGTATATATATGCATGTATGTACAAAATGCATGAACATTAGTTGTGGGCTTTTCGAAAAGTAGAGTTCAATCGGTCGCTTAATCGGCCAAGCGGGAGTATATGCGGGACATGACCGCTTAGTAGACCGATTAGTAATATGCGGTGCGGTAGGGTGACTGAATAGGTATATGCAGGAGTATATGCGGCCGTGCGGACCGATTTCCCAAACAGTGATACATACATATATATATATACATATATATATATATATATATATATATATATATATATATATATATATATATATAATTCAAGTCTTACAGACTCGGCCTCAAAATACATCGCAGATTTTATGTTATACAATTAACAATATTTCTAGAAATTATAATTTTCAATATTCTAAGTTATGGTTTTATATTATTTTTAAGGGCAACATGATTCCTAGGAATAATACCAAATTCCCACTAGTGGAATTTTATTTGAATAGCACTAAACACCTACTAAAGGTTGCATTTTTCTTATTTTTCTAGTTACTTTTTTTAATTTAACATACAAATTTACTTGACAACCCACATAAATCTAATACGTATCTCATGAACTCTGCCTCAAAAAGTCGTTGCAGATTTGATATTATATAATTAACAATATTTCTAGAAATCACAATTTACAACATTGTAAGTTACCATTTTATATTATTTTTAAGTACAACTTAATTCCTAGAAATAATAACAAATTTCCACTAGTAGAATTTTATTGAATGGCACTAAATACCTACTAAAGGTCGTGTTTTGTTTATTTTTTTAGTTACTTATTTTAATTTAGCGTCGAATTTCACTTGACATCCATATAAATCTAATATGTGTCTCACAGACTCTGCCTCAAAAAGTCATTGCAGATTTGATGTTTTATAATAACAATATTTATAGAAATTATAATTTACTATACTCTTAAGTTACCATTTTAGATTATTTTTATGTGCAACATATAATTCCTAGAAATAATACCAAATTCCCACAAGTGGAATTTTATTTGAATAGCACTAGACACCTATTAAAGGTCACACTTTACTTAAAATTTTTAGTTACTTGTTTAAATTTAGCATAGAAATTTACTTGACATCGATACAAATCTAATATGTGTCTCACAGTCTCTGCCTCAAAAAGTCATTGCAGATTTGATGTTATATAATTAACAATATTCCTTGAAATGATAATTTCTAATATTCTAAATTACCATTTACATTATTTTTAAGTGAAACATAATTCCTAGAAATAATACCAAATTCCTACTATTAGAATATAATTTGAATACCATTAAATACCTACTAAACATGACATTTTGGTTTTTTGTTACTTGTTTTAATTTAACATGTAATTTACTTGATAACCCATACAAATCTAACACGTGTCTCATAATTCTGCCTTAAAAAGTTGTTGTAGATTTGATGTTATATAATTAAAAATATTTCTAGAAATAAGATTTACAATATTCTAAGTTACCGTTTTACATTATTTTTTAGTTCAACATAATGCCTAGAAATATACCAAATTCTCACTAGTGGAATTTTATTTGAATAGCACTAAACACCTACTAAAGGCTGCGTTTTGCTTATTTTTCTAGTTACTTGTTTTAATTTCGCATAGAAATTCACTTGAAATCCATATAAATCTAATACGTGTCTCACGGACTCTGCCTCAAAAAGTTGTTGCAGATTTGATGTAATATAATTAACAATATTTCTAGAAATTATAATTTCCAATATTCTAAGCAACCATTTTACATTATTTTTAAGTGTAACATAATTCCTATAAATAATTACAAATTCCCACTAGTGGAATTTTATTTGAATATAACTAAACACCTACTAAAGGTCGAGTTTTGTTTATTTTTCTAGTTACTTATTTTAATTTAACATAGAAATTTACTTGATAGCCCATATAAATCTAATACATGTCTCACTGACTCTGCCTCAAAAAGTCGTTGCAAATTTGATGTTATATAACAAAATAATATTTCTAGAAATTATAATTTTCCAATATTCTAAGTTATCATTTTACATTATTTTTAAGTGCAACATAAATCCTTGAAATAATATTAAATTTTCTCTAGTGGAATTTTATTTGAAATAAAACTAAACACCTACAAAAGGCCTCCTTTTTGCTTATTTTTCTAGTTACTTGTTTTAATTTAACTTAAAAATTACTTGACAACCCATATAAATCCAATACATGTCTCACAAACTCTGCCTCACAAAGTTGTTGCAGATTTGATGTTATATACTTAACTATATTTCTAGAAATTATCATTTATGATATTCTAAGTTACCATTTTGCATTACCTAGAAATAATACCAAATTCTCACTACTAGAATTTTATTTGAATAGACTAACCACCTAATAAATGTGACACCCTGCGCCACAAAACGTGAGATTACTCAAAAAAACACAACTAACCACTAACCATATGATCACAGGAAAATACTAAAAATTAAAATCATTTTCATAAAACCGCCAAACAACAAAATCCTTTACATACAAGTCCGCTCATGTCACAAGCATTCGCAGTGTGTGCTATTAGCATGTTATAAGAAAACCTGTTCTGGAACATATGTACATATATCAACCATAGTTGTGCACAAAAGAGGCACATAAGCCAACTATATATCAAAAGAATGTCTACAAAACATCCCCAAGACCCTTCTTGTGCACATCCACCTAAAAAGTATTTACAAAACCTACGGGGTGAGACTTCAAATCACAATGGGAGATATCACTGTCCACCAACTCCATTATTAACACAAATAAGATGATTAAAGCAAGTAGTAAATTTACAACCAAGATAAGTAGATAATCATTATTAACAAAATTAGCAATTACTATTGAATTATGAAACATCTTAACATTATAAAAGGAGTATGAAAAACATGTATATTCACTATCTACTAAAATGTATAAAAGTAAGTAAGACCTCATCCAATGTTTTCGTATTTGATCCTACCACTACAGCAAAATTGCCCATTAGCGGTATTTATTCTAGTGGCATTTATTAAAAAAAGCCACTATCTTTCTAATATACAAGCATTTTTAATTAAAATGCCTCTAAACCTCCTATTATAGAGTTTCTAAAAAGGACTTAACATTAAAGGCATTTGTATTTTTAATTAGCGGCAATCCTAAATTTCCATACCCAAATTTGCTAAGGCAATATTGACTTTCCTGCTCCAAATTTCATGAATCGTGCTCCAAATAGCTACTCTCTCCCTAATTCAGCCCGACATCTGCCGCTCTCTCGCAAGCTTGTGACTTCCTCCCTCTCCAGTCTATCCTTGCGACGAGCCCTAGCTTTGTGGATGGCATCGGCTCCAGAGAAGCTGTCGACCGCTGAGTTGCCGACACCGACAGTGAGTCCCAACCTGGAACCGGCATTTGCGAGTGAAGGAGAGTTTCCGGCCGTGCCCGTCAATCGGGAACCGGGAACCTTCATCCGCCACCTATTTTGACCTAGCCAACCTAAAGCACCGCCTCAGGCGCCGGCGAGCTCGAGTGAGGGACTCCAATCATCCAAAGCTTTGCAACTTTCTAAAGAGGTATGTTGGCGCTCCCCCTCTCCTCCCCGCAATAACTCAATGAGCTCGTCAGGTTTCTCTCCTTTTCCCTTGTTCACTCCGCTAGCCCCCTGCACCCACACAAATCCCACCCATGGCCAAACTCTGTTTGTCACACCCTATTCTCACCTCTTCTCTGCCTCCCAATTTGGTGACACTCTCACCATCTTCTCCGCCTCCCACCCCCATCTCGTCCCCTCTAGGAGAAGCCAACCTCCAGTCCAGATCACCAAAGAGGAGGCATTGGAAGGACGAGTTGTGAGTAATATAAAAGGAGGAGAGAGCTCGGTGAAGAACATACGATATTTCCCTGCTTTTTGGTTCTTGCTTATTTCTCAGGCTCGATTGAGTTCATCTTTATCCTTCTAGAGCTTCATGGTTATTGTTAACAATTGTGTGGGACATTGTACTCGTTGTTGTGTATTGATATGTACACCCATGTCCTGTGTTTGGGAGAGGAGGAAATTACAAGGAATCAGACAGAACCCTGATGGCCACAAAAAACAAGCCCATGCACGATTTACTGATTGGGCACAAAATATTTTCCTAAGGCAAATTATACATGATTTCAATAGAGATTTTAACTTAAGATTTACTGATTTTCCCACGCTTAGCTTTAGTTGTGTTTTTTTATATGGATTGGATTGATATGATTTTTTCCATGGATATGAACCACCACTTTGTTTCATGCCACATTTTCCTCAATTTGGGTCATATTATTCAGGCCAGACGACATTTTGTATGCTTAGTTCATTTTTAGCTAATTTGTCTGCCAAATTCTGGCCATTAGTAGGATTTAGACCTACCTTTAATAGGGTTTGGTTTCCATTTGAGCCAATGTAGTTGAACATGGCTCTTTTTCATGTGTAAAACAAGTTGCATGACATACTTTGCAGTCATTGATACATGTGTTAGGAGTCTGCAACTGGTCTGTAAATCATGATGAGGCTTTACTATGGTTGTTAATGTGTGTTGACCTTGGCTTAACCTATTTTTTAAACAAGTAGATGTCAATGATAATTTAGTTAACCAATTCCTATGATTGATCCTAATTCAATTCAGTATTGTTTTGCATTCATACACGATCGTGCTAAAATTTGTAGTGTGCATTTCCAGCTTTAGGTTTGACTTTTTTGATGTTACAACTTTATTGTGTGGGGCATGACATTTTCAGTACATCCAATGCAATTAGTTCAGGGAAGACCACAATTTGTATGCCTACTTTAGGTTTAGCCAAACAATTTGCCAAATAGTGCTTGTGAGTCAGATTTAGACCTTATTACTAACAGGGTTTGCTTTCCACTTGGGCCAATACAACTGAACATGTCTCTCTTTCATGTGCCAAGAAAGCTGCATGATAGACTTTGCAGTCATTGATACGTGCAATCATTGATACTTTCTGGTTGTATATGTTCTAAAGGTTTGTAGAAGGTGAGCTTTTAGAAGATGAGGTTGTAGGTTTGGAAACCATGTTGGTGGTTTTGAGGTTTACAAATTCTCCTTTGATACTGGCAGATAGGACCCAGGCTCCTGTTCATTTTCTGATTCACTTCAAAATGATTAGAATGTGCCTGGGTCCTTATTATAAGTATGTTCTTTTATCCTTTTAAAAAGTATTTCAAACATAGTGTCATGTACTCATACAACTAAAGTGGCAGGAATCTATCCCATTTACATATAGGTCAGAGAATAATAACCTCACATAACTCATTTAGAAAATTTACAATTTTTAGATGAATCCTTCTTGTCATAAAATTTGTGGTACTATCAAAATAATAAGATGATAAGATATCTTGTAGTAGTGTTTTGATAAACACAGAAGTACAATACTATAGTAAAATGTGCAAAGACACCACTAACCTCTTTAAATAGGTCTCACACCTGCTATAGTAGTGCATGGATACTCCAAATTAAATAGGTCTCACACCTATACAAAATAAGCCAGACATCATTAACCTCTTTGATAATCTAAAATATGAGTATTGATTAAACAAATAGATAATAAGTGTCACCTCATTTTATGAAATACCAAGATACATCAAATTCTATCAAGCCTAAATCCTATGATTCTTGGCTCTGGAAAAAATTGCTTAGACACAGGGATACTTTGCTTCTTCATGCTCATTTTAAACTAGGCAATGGTTCCCGTTTTTTCCTTTGGAAGGATCTGTGGTGTGGTAATGGTACCTTCCTGTCTAATCATGTTGATGTGCACTTCAGGCACATATTGGGAAAAGGTGATGATTGTTGGGTGGATGCATGATTGCGTAATGGTAATTGGGTAATCCTTGGTAATATTCGTGGAGGAGATGATGTTCTCCGGATCCTTCAAAATCTGGTTGTTCCCAATGCAAATACTGAAGATTGTATTCTTGTTAATGGTAAGGTGTCCTTGTCGCTGAAAGAGTGTTGGGACTTATGCAGGTCCAAGGCTCAAGTTCTGAACTGGACTGTTGATGTGTGGGCGTCCTTGATTCCTAGGAATATCTCTGTTTTCTTATGAAAATGTTACCTTCAGCACTTACCTTCTCAGGACACTTTAAAGAATTTTAACTTCCATCTCCCTTCTGTTTGCTATCTATGTTGGAAGCATGAAGAAGATGGACAACACCTCTTCTTTGACTGTTTCTATTGCACTGAGCTTTGGTCCTTCTTCAAGCTTAAGTACGGTCGTGCTCCTTCATGTCTGACAGAGATTTTATCACTCAATCAGAGAGCCAAATGCGCAGCTTTCTTCCTCATCTCTAGTATTTGGAAGGAGAGGAATAGAAGAATCTTTTCTCAAAAAGTCTGTGATCCCAAAGGGGTTTGGACCCTGTGTATACGTGATGTCAATAACATAAATAGATAGTTATAGTTTTCCTTTCTGTACAGTTGTTAGCTTCTTAGCTTGTAAAGAGTTAAACTCTATTTTGGTGTTGTTTTTAATAAAGGAGGAGGCACGCATGGTTCAGCAAAAAAAAACAGATACATCAAATTATAGAAAATACTAGTTACTTCCTTGAAATTCTCAAAGAAGGATTAGTGAACATTGGACCGATTGCAAATATATAGGACATGATATCCTCTATTAGATTTCTTTATAAGCTATCATGTCTACCACAATAAAGTTGGTTATGACAAGCAATAAAAGGTTAACTGATGTTAAACAACTTTTTCTGAAAATATATAACATCGTTATATGTACTTACACTTTGTTAATACTAATATTATGCAGTCTCTGTCCACCCACAACAGTCACTATGAACTGGGCCTCTATGGCAATGTTAACGTTCCCTATTGAAGAACAATTGGACATCATCCTAGATGATCGTTCCTTAAACCAATTGGTCATACCCAAACATTGGCGTTTTTTAAAAGGAAGACACTACATGCCTGGTGAAGTGACCCTAACTTTTGGCAATTATTCACATGTTATCGAGGTTGAGTATGATTTGGCGGGAAATCTTGTATCAAAATCTGGTTGGCGTGATTGGATTGGAAAGATGCATGTGGGCCGTAGCGAAAAGCTCTTTCTCTGTCGAGTTGGCCATAATACCATCAATGTTTGGGTAACCAACATCAACTGCGAGACCCCCGATCATCTACTGTGGTATGAGCGCACGTCGGAGGATATCAGCTCGGACGAATCTGATTATGAGGCCCCTGTCAGTTCAGATTCATCTAAATACAGTGAGGAGCTCCGTGACACAACACGATCATCAAAAAGGCCACGGTAAGTCCAATTAACAAATATAATTGTCAAGACAAAAAATTTGTGTTTACACTTTTTGTCTAAAAGCAATCAATACTCATAGTTGCTTTCTTTTCTGAACTTCAGGAGAAGATCGCCACAATGATAAGTCCTCAAAGTTACTGATGCGAGACCATGTTGGTGTAGTATTTAGTTGTCTATCTATCTAGACTTGTTTGTATTAATAGTTTTTTTAATTATGCACATGTTTAGGGGTACACCAACCCCTTTGTTTAGTTACTGTTTAGGGGTACACCCCTGTGTGTGGATGTAAAAAGAGATTAATGAATTGAACTGAAAGTTGCTACATGAATGCTTATAACTGAAGTGTGTGTTCCCATGAATGTTCCAAATTCACAAATCCATCCTATCTAACGACACATTTGAAACCAAACAACAAAAAGAAATATGCATATCCTATTATGTTACAAATTACTGATAAATTTCATTATAAATGTTCTTTTATCCTTATTATAACTATGTTCTTTTATCCTTATTATAAATATTTCAAAAAATGCTTGGGCATCCGCATAGTCGGATATGCTCACGTGAACTTCTTTTGATGAAAGTGTATCTCAAAGTGATGATGATGACTGTTTTGAATGAGAAGATTACAAAATAGCAGCCAATGTTTCTTTTTGTTTGTCATTAATATTTGACTTAAATAAGCCTTTTTTGGCTCAATGTATCTCTTTAATTTTCTGTCTCAAATTGTGCTCTAGCTAGGTGTATCAATTTTGCATGTCTGACATTATTCTTATTCATATTTATCCCTGTCTCTACTGTTGTTTATAATTATATTCGCTTAAATATCTGAGTTTCATATTCAAATATTATTAATAAAATTGTTATTATGTAGTTCAATGTTTTTATAAATGTGACCATTTTTATGTGACTTGATATACTCAAGATGAGAGAACTGTACAGTGACAACTGCCATAACATGACAGCCGCAAGCAATGATAAGAACAACAACAATGACTCATGTACGACGACTCATTTGCCTAGCATTACTCGACATGCTTGTTGGCAATCTTTGAACATGTCAACCTCAAATCGCTCCAAAAAAATTTTAGCTTCCCTTCCAACTGAAATTCGTAATGATAGAGCAAACAAATTCAATAAAACTGCTGCTAGCTCTGCAAAAAATGCCCAATCAGCCACGTCTCCCCAAGACTATAATATAGTTGGTGGTTCGAAATCCTCTCAAACATGCACAACTGAAAAGGAGATGGGAACAAGGTTCTAAAATTAGCAAAATTAAGAAAGTGGCGATAAAGTTACAAGATCAAGAATTTCACAGCTACCCCATGTGCCTAATGTCAATGCTTCCGTGTATATTCATTCAAGAATTGTAGAGAATAGAGCTGCCAGTAACCAAAATAGCAATGTATTTCCTTATAACATGGACCAAAATAACATCTCTGATCACCATGTTGAGTCATTGAATGTTACAACAACACCTTCTGATGGGCTAGGTAATCATTTCATTCATATCATTGTATTTATAGTGCTGCATTTAATCATATATAATTATGCATATATATTTTATCCTTTATGAATGAATGCTTAGGTCAAAAACATCGAGCAAACAAATTCAATAAAACTGCTGCTAGCTCTGCCAAAAATGCCCAATCAGCCACGTCTACCCAAGACTCTAATATTGTTGGTGGTTCGAAATCCTCTCAAACATGCACAACTGAAAAGGAGATGGGAACAATGTTCTAAAATCAACAAAATAAAGAAAGTGGTGATAAAGTTACAAGATCAAGAATTTCACAGCTACCCCGTGTGCCTAATGTCAATGCTTCTGTGTCTATTCATTCAAGAATTGTAGAGAATAGAGCTGCCAGTAACGAAAATAGCAATATATTTCCTGATAACATGAACCAAAATAACATCTTTGATCACCATGTTGAGTCAGTGAATGTTACAACAACACCTTCTGATGGGCTAAGTAATCATTTCATTCATATCATTGTATTTATAGTGCTGCATTTAATCATATATAATTATGCATATATATATTTTATCCTTTATGAATGAATGCTTAGGTCAAAAACATCAAGCACATGGCCGAACACAATGTTTGAAAGTTTGGAAAAGAAAGCCCGACGATCCAATTCCCATTGAGAAAAATCAATTTGGACAACCAGTAGGTGAAAACCAAAGTCACTTATCAAGTTTTCTGACAACCATTGCAAGAGATCCCAATCTTTGTCCACTAAACTATGAGGACTGGAGACAATTTCCAGCAAATAAAAAAGATTCTATATGGAATTTTGTGAAGGTATATTATTAAATTTTATTTTTAAATGGTTAAATGAAGCATCTAATTGATATCCTTTATGTCGGTAGAGTAAATTCACAATGGATTCAGATCTGAAGGAGTGGACAATGATGAGACTAGGAAAGAAATGGAAGGACCACAAGTGCGAGTTAAGGAGACTATACTTCGTAGAAGATAGTCCATACGAACAACAACTAGAACAAGTTGTTCCCCGCGTGGACAAGTTGCATTGGAAATTTCTTGTCGATTATTGGAGGAGTAATAAAGGAAAGGTAATATTATTTTTTCTATTCGTTGATACTTACAGTACCGCACAGATAATTACTTTTCACAATACTACAATGTTTTCCACAGAGGAAGTCTATAACTAACAAGACAAGCAGAAAATTTCAAAAGGTTAGCCACACAACAGGAATCAAGTCATTTGCATGTCTGAAATATGATGTAAGTTAGTAATTTTTGTGATCCATTTAGATAATTTGATGGCATCCGTTAATTTTATGTTTACAATAACCTTGTTTGAATGATAAAGATGGAGAAGGAAATAGGCGGAGAAGTGGATCCCATAATGTTTTTGAGAAAACTCATCGTAAAAAAAATGGGAGCATAGTTGATGTTGAATCCGCCAAAATTTTGGTACAGCACATAATATCCTATAGTATTATGTTATATTTACTAATTTCATAGAGATATATATTTGGTATAAATTGCATCTCGTATGATTTGTTGTATGTAGGAAAAATTTTCTGAGGTAGGAGAAGAGCTGCGAAGAAAACAACCTGATGTTACTTCAGATGAAATTTATAGGCATGTTATGGGAGAAGAGAGACCAGGATATGTTCGTGGTTATGGACTTGGACCATCACCTTCTGATATCTGGGGCAAGAACTGTAAATCCCGAGAAGCTGAAGAAGCACAAAGGAAGCATTTCCAGGATAAGCTTGAAGAACAACGGTTGGAATTTGATGCAAAAATTCAACAAAAAAAGGATGAATTCAACCAAAAATTAGAGGAGTTACTTTCCTTAACTAGAGCAGGAAACAGTCAAGCACAACATGTTGACACTGGCCAAGTATGAATATATTTTATACAAGATGTGTGGTATCATTTATTTTCCATGTTGACTTTTATGGACTTATGACAAAAATAAAATAATTGTGCAGACAAACTTATCAATGCGAACTCCACTCCATATAAGACATTCATCATTTAAGAAGGGACAAGTATGTTTGTATTACTGTGAATTGCACTTCATTTTATGTTTATATAAATTTGTTATGTCAACTGTATTTTTTTTAGGATGTGTATCTGCTGAGTTTTACAGATCCAGATTCTAGAATTGCATTCGGTCGAGTCTCTAAGGTTGACCCCATGAAAAGGGTGGGAGGTGCAATTTAAGGCTCATCATTTGTTGCTATTTTTGTAGAGGTTGCTTTGTTGGGAAACGATCCTCTAGTTAGACCTTACGATCAATATCAGTCTGTTGATAATGCTGTTGGCAACATCATAGCATGGCCGAAAACACATACGTTTCCAAGGTGAGCATAAAGTATTGCTTATACTGTTACATAATTGAAAACAAAAGTATTACATGTTGAATGAGAAGAAGAAGAGAGCTAGGAAACATAGCTTACCAAGGTAGAAGATGAAAAATGACCAAGGAACACCACAATCTTGGAACTCATCCTCTAAGCTCCATGAGAACCTCTCTAGCTCCTAAAGCTTTTTAAGGTCGTCCACCAAGAAGGAGAGAAAACAAGAATGGCCAAAAGGATTCTCTTGCATGGAGAGAAATAAGACTATATACTTAGGGGGATGATAGAGAGGTCATTGAACGGCCTAAATCGTGCATCCAAAAGGGGTGGATTTGGAGTAGTCAGACTTTTAAATTACCCGACTCTTAGGCCCCCGCAACGATGACGGGGTCCGAAGTAGCAATCGGGGTCGAACCACAGGGACAAGGGTGGTAGTGTTAAGAATTCAGAATCAACACATTACACTATGGTAAAATCAAGGTTAGGATTAAGTTCCCGAAGGGAATTACAGGCCAAGATCGATAAAATAAAAGAGAACTATCTCCAACTAGAGTTACAAGGAGAAATTAAGGTTTTAAGCGTTTATCAGTTTTTAGGGTTTTAGTGCAACAGAAACAAAGGGGATAACACTATTGCTTTAGTAAGGAACAAAGGAAGAAAACTTCGATAAAACAAGTGACAGCAGGAACATGCGGTACCCCTTCTCTCAAAGGGGGCACCTCTAACTAAGCACCAACACCTCTCTCAAGATTGCTGGACTTGGGTTAGAGTGGACAGATTACTGAAGCAACTCTGATCCTGGGTACTCTCGTACTCCCTGATCAGACCAAACACTAGAGCTACAACTCCTCTCTCATGGTAGTTGCAGCGGGAAACACGATTCGATAGCTAGTCAAAACATGATCCAAGCATACAAGGTAGAGTTCAGATGCTAAACAAAGCAATCATCCAACAAAAAGGAATCAAACATAAAGCAACAGATATTTAAAACTGCCCTAGTTCCATTAGCATAAGCATTATATAAAAGGGTCTGGTTACATTGCATAAGTAAAGAAAGTAAATGATTGAAAAAGAAAGATAAGTATCGCCTCCTTGATGTAGAAGAGCGGCATGCAGCAACGGATCCCTAAGGGCCCTCTAGCCCGATACCGGTTTGGGGCTCTGCCTGATACGCCTATGTCGAGCGGCACTCCCTATCGGGCGATAGGCCATGACGGGCAAATGTACCAACTAAAGTGCCCTCACCCGATACAGTCGTGACGGGACACCACCCTCTCGGGCGACACACCGTGACGAGGGATTCGTATCGGGCTTGGTATTGTCTCGGTCTAGAGAGCACTTAGGGTATCAGGGTACTCATATCGGGTAACCTTGTTGGTTGATATCGAGCTATTGCGGTGACCGGGGCGGATTCTAAGTGAACCATTCCCGCCCTCTCTGGTCGGAGAAGTGCTCACCTAGTATCGCCCGATGCACCTCTGGGACGCGACACGCCAGCTCCAGGTGCTTTCCCAAGTTAGCTTTCGCGAGATTCCGACCCGTCCCATCAGTGTCCTGTAGCTGCTATTTATAGGCAGCGGTTGGGAGAAGTTGTGGTTCTCCGGGCGCCACGTGTCCTCCATCAGCTCTATCATTGTGGATTCAAGGATGCCTGATATGCATGTCGCCTGACACAGAGGGTGTCGGGCTGTAAGCTTGTCGGGTGTCGTGACGAGTGGGTGCCTGCCGATTGGTGGCTTGTATCGCGCGACACGCTTCAGTAGTCGTGGCGAGTACAGCTCCTTGCCGGGTAAGTGACGCATCGCCCATCAGATCCTCCTTGCGCGGCACCCCCGTGTCACGCGGTAGTTGTATCGTGCTGCCATATGTCAGGCAGTGAGTGTGTCGGCCGACTGGTAGGAGGGTCGTTGCAGGTAGAACACGTTCATGGGTTGGGACGAGCCTTTTTGCTGATAAATGAGTCGAAAAAAAGGAAAACTCTGCAAAAGATGATGAAATTGAGTTAAGAGCGTGGCCCGGCCTGTTTATTCAAAAACATGACAAAAAGGAGAGGAAAACAGTTTAAAAGGGCAGATTTGACAGGGAAACAATGGTCAAAAACATCACAAAATTTGGTGTTATCAACTCCCCCAAACTTAGCATTTTGATTGTCCTCAATCAATCTTTTAAGACTTTGTTTTGTGATACTTCTTCTTAACCGGTACAGTTTTCAGACCATGAGTTTGAGCGGGTATTGAGATGTCTTTAAAGAGAATACTGCCCGACCATGAACAACAAACTTTGCATTTTCTACCTTATTTAAGCAAAAAATTTCTCCACAGCTTCGGCGAGACTTGGGTGCATGATTTCGAAGTTAGCTTTCACACCAAGTAGCTTTTGTAAACAGAAAGTTGTGTGTTTGGGTATGCTTAAGGCTTTTTGGGTTTTTCTTGTTTCCCGTCAGTCCATCTAGGTACGGGTCCGTTAGCAGGCAAGTGGTCCCTACAGTCCAAGCCAGTTGGCTTTAGAGCAGTGATTTTACATCCTACGTACCATTGCCCCAGATCTTCCATGCCTAAAGATGGGTACTTTTGGAAAACAAGTGTGTACTTTTTTTTTTCATTTGGCACAACTCTCATGCTTTTATTCACTCTCATAAGGCTATTCTCTCTTTTTGGGATTTTTGTTGGGTAAGGGAAAACAAGAGAATTTTTTTTTGCTGTTTGGGCAGCTTTTTCCTTCTGCATACACGTCTCTTAGCTGTCGCGAGATTATTTTTCGAAATTTTTGGCGTGGAAAGTCGTAGTCTTTTGTTGTTTGAGGCTGTATTTTCAAAAAGACATAACAAAACATGTACCTCATTGGACACATTGAAAACAAACTGGCAAGAAGTCGTATCATGTTTTTACTATACAGTGTCTTTGTACATATGTATGGAGACAAAATAAGCAAAAATTTTAGCAAAATTTTTATATGAGGCATGTATATGTATATGTACACATGTTAAAGAAAAAGAACAAAAAGAGAAAAAGAGGTGAAGTTTGAAGTGCTTTTAGTACCTCCCTCACTGGTACATAGTACCCCCCCAAACTTACTCCACACTCTATCCCAGAGTTGTGAAGTAGATAAGGTAGGGTAATGTTAACTCAATGAGGGTTAGCTGGTGAGTGCGCCTTTTCCAGATAGAAGCTCCCACACATATTCTCCTCGTTTGCTGTGGTAGTCGATGTGGTGGAGTTGGTCAGGCGTCTCTTCATTTGATATCCATTCCAGCACGAAGATGCTGCAGTCGTTAGATAAAGGAATTTGTTGTGGACTGCGGTGGCAGAACTGGAGCTCGTGCCATTTGCTCACTGCCATCTCTAGGAATGGTTGTATCAGTGCCGCCACGTCACCATAGTATTTTCATACTAAGCGCTCGAGGGAGGTCAATGTCGTCGATGTACACTGCATTGGATGATCTTTGTTGATGTCTAAGCTGTTGTAGAAGATTCTTTCTTGTTGGCGAGTGTACATCGTCAGGAGCGTCCACTGGTTGTAGTGTAGGATGGGTAGGAAGATTGTGGGTGGAACCCTGTGCTGCAACTTTGCCAGAAAGGATTGCTTCGCTCCTGATTCATCGTCAAGGCAGATGTCGCTGAACAACATTGGATGAGCTATGCATGCATGTTCAAACTTCTTCTGTAGTGTCTGGATGTAGGCGGCCGCCACAGATATCACCAAACATCCTCCCTCTTTTACCATGTCCCTCAAGTCGTCAACCGGGACTATGACATTGCCTGACTCGTAGATGACATCTGTCGGGGTGGACTCAGCTAACTTCAGAAGAACTTCATTGACCTGCTCCTGCGTGAGTGTAGAGCATGAGAAACATTCGAAGTTGTTGATCATTTCTTCTGATGTTTCAGGCAAAGCGGGGTCTTTGATTCCGTGTACTTCCCGTAGGATTTCTAACCGCTCGCCTGCCCCGTAGATGTCTGCTTCTATCTCAGCTTCTTTCTCTGGAGTGTTGCTGGGTTGCGAAAATTCGTCTGCTTGATCACTGTCCAGCAACCTCTCTGGTACCCCTGTGTCTTGGGAGTAGCGCATGTCTTTGATCAGCAATAGTGCATATATGCTTCTGAGCTGGTAGAAGTTTTGGCCCTAGAGATGCGTTATGTATCCGAATATGTTGAGCAGCTCCATGGCGCGCAAGATGATAAAGGCGATGTTTCCGCTTCCCTCTTCTGCTTGGAAGGGGAAGTCTCTGATAGAGAAGAAGTTCCAAATGCCGCTATGACGTTGGACTCCTTTCTTGATGGCTCGGAGATGACACAGCGGTAGAAGCCTGAGATGTTTGTCCTCCGGGCGACTGAAAATAAGTCCTGAGCGTGGCACCTCCTTGTTGCAGCAGCTGAGGAGCTGGACGTCATGGTTCCGGAGGTCTGCCACACACAGGAACCATATGTTGCAGTGCTTGTACGGGGCCAACATGATGTTCGTGTTGTGCTCTTCGATGTGTCTCAACATGTTGGCCACCGCGATGGAGTCTGGTACTCCCATCATCAATCTTCTTGCCAAGGTCGGGGTGGCATTGTATATTGTTTCCGACCTGTCCCGGTGCTGATATTCTCTATTATTGCACCTTCTAGGACCTTGAACAACTTCTTCCCGATGACGACTGGCGAGTGGAATATGCTTCTGAGTGCTCCCCGTCGTACAGAGAAGTAGCCGTCGCTCCAGATGACGTCGTCTTCATCAGCCTACGACCTCAGGACCTTGTTCAGTAGTTTCTGGTCTCTGATCGAGAGGTTTCTGATGACCCTTCTGTCGAAGTCAGCCATCTCGAAGGAATGTATCTCCGACGGCGTAGAGAATTCATCTGCCGTCGAGCTTCTT
This sequence comes from Alisma plantago-aquatica, assembly GCA_963693085.1. NCBI lineage: Eukaryota > Viridiplantae > Streptophyta > Magnoliopsida > Alismatales > Alismataceae > Alisma > Alisma plantago-aquatica. The sequence continues at coordinate 463,404,834 of OY856410.1, read as the reverse complement.
CCTCTGGGGGGGTGTCTTTCATTGGCAGCACAGATGTCCCCCCCTCTCCCTCAGATTCGTCAGAAGAGTCCTCCCCGACACTGATTTCTTCGTTTTCATCCTCAGCCTTGTCCAGGGGGACTGATGGAGCTACTTCATCCAAACTACGGGAGCTCGCCTGTCCTGTTGGAGCTCCGTTGGCTGACCTTTGTGGCATCCCTTCATCGAGCGTTGGGGATGGCCTGCTGGAGGAGGAAGTGGATGACGATCTTGACGAGGATGCTGATGAGGAGGGTTGAGAACCTGAGTCGAGAGGTGACGGAGATCTCATCGGCTGCCTCGGACGTGGGTGATCATCCCTCCTGTTCATCCTCCCCTCGATCACGTCGAGGCATTGGAGGGCCTGCTGCAGCATGGCGTTGAGTGCCTCTAGTTGGCCGTGGAGGCCACCCAGAGTTAGCAGTTGCCACTCCTGGCTATTCAGCCTCTGCTGGAAAATAAAAAACTTGTGGGTTAGTGAAGTAAATGTAGTCGAGTGGCTTTCTGTTACCTCCCGCAAGTGATCGAGTTTGTGCCCTAGCATCTTCCTGAGCAATGGAGGGGCTCCTGCAGATCTCCCTCGCGTCCTCGCGACACTCCTCCCGCGTGAAGATCTACCCGACGAGTGTGCTGCCTCACTCGCGGTAGTGTCGATCTGCACTGTTCGTGAGGTGGATTCTTCGGGGCGAGGCGTCAGCACTTTTGCGGCTGTCTCTGCCTCGCCCTCTTGTTGTGGTGGAGAATTCACATTGTGGGTGGATGCTGCTCCACTTTTCTATTGTCAGCGACCTCCTCTGTAGCTGCTATGGGAGACACCGGCGGCGGTGTCGGCGTAAGGTGTGCAGCTCTGAGCTCCATCTTGAGGATCTCGGCAAACACCCCATTACTGGCGTCCAGCTGTGCTTCTTCTTCTGCCACTAAGGGCACCACAGAAGATTCTGGAGCTGCGGCTGTCTCTTCTGCGGCAGCTTCCCTCGGGGCTTGTATGGTTGTCTCTGCCCCTGTTGTCTCGACGACCTTGACGATCGTCGGTACCTTTTCAGCCATGGCAGATATTGTCGTGATTGTGGCTGGGATGGTAGGAGTGACGAGAGCTCTATCAGTAGTTGTCGTCAGTGGCTCTGGAGCGGTGGGTGGCTCGGTAGGAGTTGTAGAAGATTTGTCCTGCCATGCGTCGAGAGGATTTGTTTCTCCTCTCACAGCCGCCCTCTCTTGTATACTGGTGGTGGTGGCGGAAGCGGCTTTGACTCCCACCGCTTCAATCTCTGTGCTGGTGAAGACCAGCTTTTCTGCGTCGTAGTTGGCGCAGCCAGGAAGTAGAAGGAGGGTGCTTGTTCTCGCAAATTTGTAGAAGTAGCTTTGCCCCTCCTTCTTAATGATGTTGGCTCTAATAAGGAACTTGAGGTTCATCTTCTCATCGCCCCTTGTCCATGAGAGACTGCGCGGCTCCCGTAGGTACCCTAACCCGACCGTAATAAGATTGACGATGCCACCCATGCAGTACTCCTTAGTGGCATCCTTTATTGGGTGTAGCCTATTCAGCAAGAAATGTCCCAGGTTGATCACATTTCCCTCCATCACATGCCACATGAGATGGAGTTCTTCGGTGTAGATTTTGCTTGATTCGTTTTTGCTGAAGAGCAGGCACGCCACAAGCTTGTGGACTATTCCCCAGAAGCAGGAGTGCACCGCCGCCACCTTGCTTCCTGGCTTGAACGATGACTCGCTTGTCAGGTTCCTCTAGAGCTCCACGAGGTTGAACCCATCTCCTTCAGTGATCCTTGCACCGTTGTTAAGCTATTCCTTCTCCTCCTCACTGGAAGAGAAGATCTTGTTGAGCAGCTTTTTGGAGATGACGTGCTCGGAGTTGTATAGCCGCCCCTGCAGTCTGTTTGCTCCACCATATTCTTTGATTTCTCTGGGTCTATTCTGCACCCGGCGGAGAGATGACATGAACTCCCTAGTGAGTTTAGTGTAGGAGGCGGAGTGGCTGAAGCAGATCTTCCGCAGCCCTGCTGCAGCTAGGACATTTTCGAGTCTGTCAAATATGCCTAGCTGAAGGAAGGACGACTGGTGGCAGAACCTGCTCGGCCTGTAGAGTTTTGTAGCCAATTCTGAGTAGCGACGCCTGTGCTCGTTATCTTTGGGCACGAACCTGCCTGGTGTGTGATCCAGAGGTTCTTCCGCTGTGGTTGAAACTGTTGTTGGAGTCATTACTTCTTCCGTCCTTGGTCTCTTTTCGGCCGTGGATGGCCCAGCTACCTCGGGATTTGGGCATTTCTTCCCGACTTCCGTAGCTTCAGTTGCGGCCTCGATGTCGATCCTCCGACCGTGTTCGTCTACTTAAACGACAGTTTGCTTTGTACAGGCCATTTCTATTATCATAAGACAAGTTCATTAAGCATCTAAATGTTTCGATATTAGGTAGGTAAAAACTTAAAGTTGATCACGGAATACCAGGAGGGGAAGGATGTTATAGGTGAATCAATTTATATTGGGGGATGCGTTAAGATAATTTATCCTTCATGTTACGACCCCACCTCCCGATAACCCCCAATTAAGGGAGACCGAGAGGTCGAAGCCACACCCATGACTTCCGGATCAAAGGATCGGCAATTAACCAAGAATAATTATCAAATTTTAACATACTAAACTGAAAAGCTGTAAGAAAATAAACTTTGCATACCTTTTGAATTTTTGGATTTCTAACTTCTATCCACTTAATGATTCTATGCTAACTAATCCTCCTTGTATTTTTCCTCATGTATATCACAATGTGACAATTTACTGTTTGTCCTTTTGGCTTGTACCTAAAACGCCGACAAACAAAACGTCGGTCAGCCGAAGCTGGTATGTGGGGGAAATAATAAACTTGCAACTATGATAACCATGTAATCATTCAATTAATCATTAATCAATCAAGATTACATTTTAAATATAACTCTGCGACCCAAGAGTACCCTATCCTCTATGTTGTCCCCATTAAACCCCTCATGATCCACCTATAAGTGAACCAATTTCTAGGGTTGAGTCACATGGCACTACTCATAAGTAGCCCACTCCTTAACTCATGGCAGGCTAATGAGTCTCATGGCACTAGACGTAGGTAGCCCAGTTTCTAACTCTCGGTAACCTAGACCTTGCTCTAGGATTACCCCTTTTTTTTAGCCTTTTCAAAGCAATAGAGGTGGACCCAGATCTAGCCAGTTATATATACTCATTTATAGTGATAATCATAGTCACTTTATAGTTGCATGAAATAAATAGACATCCAACAGTTAATTCATGCATTGAGGGAAATGTCGATAAAATCCATGGGAAACTATTCGGTATAGTCATAAGCGTAACCACATACCTAGTCCAGAGCCACTTGATGTCCAAGCATTAATATTCAATACGATCAAACAAGCAATCAACAATATCCTAAAAATAATGCATAACATCCAAGTGTCATTATTTTATTTGAAACATTCTCAGGATCACCTTGGATTCCACTTTATGATTTCTAATCCGACTTTAGGGTTTTATTAGGGTTTTAGCCTTCATTATGCATTTACCACTTTTAATACCATGTTAATCCACAAACCCTACTTTCAACATCATAGGCACAATTGAAAGTCAATTAAGTCTAATATATCGCTTTTATACTAAAACTACCATCTTTGCCCTTTTAAGTCATTTTAAGATCATTAAGGCCAATTATCATATTCAGGTTTCTTTGAATAGACAACTCACAAAGAATTATAGTTTGATTCTCAAAGGAACCCTAATTACTATATTTCTCATCTTTATGTCAGCAAACCCCAATTATCCTTAATTCCACTTTATATACTAGGAAAGCCAAATTATCCACATTAATGATCTAAACTAGGTTTATAACAACATAATTTTGTCTTATACATGGGTTTGTACAATTAAAACCATTAAGAGACGTATTCTCCTAAATTAGGGTCTCTAAGCCTATTAATGCAAACTTACATATATGAACCCTTAAATTAAGACAATTATGTACAAAGATCATTCTTTTAGATCTAAATCATCCTTTTTATTGTCACCAAATTAATATCTACTTTAATCATCCATTAAACCCTACTAAATACTTTAATCATCACAAATTAGGGTTTTTCATTGATTAAACCATTAAAGATAGTATCTTTACATACATTTTGAATAGAAAGCATAATCAGGCTTCAAATATAATTTCTTTGTGTTCCTCTCGTTCTGAGGATCAATTTTCATATAAAAAATGTTGTCATCTGAGTTAGCAATTAATTTCTATAATTAAAACATGATTAATCCTTTTATAACTAATCAGATGCTGACAACTCAGCAACCACACCAATTTTATTAGAGAGCGGCTAAGTTAAAGGATCAGGAAAATTACTATCTCACCCCTACATTCTAGGCAGGAGTCTCGGGGCATACACATCCTTCTGCCCTAGGTCGTCCCCTTCCTCGCGATCGCGAGGAAGTCCGACTCCCGCCGCGAGCGTGTCCCAGGCAAGCATCGGCCCACGTCTTCCCACGGCTCCAGTGACCACGATCGGCCTGAGGACTCGACGGCCCTGGCTGGCCTTACCCCAACCAACCAGCAATGCCATGGTGCACGGCGGTGGCACCCAGCTTCTACCTACTACAGGTGCATGATAACAGCAAGGAGGAGAGCTGTACCTTAGGATCGTTATTCCGATCTAGAGTCTGTCTCCCCGCGAACGCGAGCCTGCGCTCCGTGCTGCGGCGTCACGGCACTGCCCGCCGGCCCTGCTCAAGGTCGAACCTTCGCCTACATTAGCCGCTTGCTGATGTCGTAGAGCGCCCAGCCTCCACGGAAGAGATGTGAGTGGGAAGAATGCTTCCATGGTCCGTCAACCAGCGCTCCGAGGCATGAACGAACTCGCACAAGCCGATGGGGTTTGAGAAGAGAGTCATGTATTCTCAGGAGGCATGTTGCGTCAACCCCGGCTCAACCCAGTCTGCCCTCTTCGACCACACGTTTCCGCCGATCGTCGAGCCCAGACGGAGAGAGGTCGCCACATGCAACTGCAGGCAGGTGCCCCACAGGAACCGCAACCTTGGTGTGTTGTTCGTGCTAGAACCGAGGGTTCTTGGGTAAACTTAGGGTTATGGAGAGAACGACAGAGGAAGAAGATGGAGGGAGACGAGATTTGTGAGTCTCGCACCAGGGGGTCACCCTATATATATACATATACAGATTTCCCCCAGCAATCTGGTTTTCCTCTTTCATCGTAGTGAATCTTGATCCAACAAGGAAAAGCATCGTTACTTTTCCAATCATATCTCCGCGCTCCCCTCTTTCCTTTGATAGTAAAAGACGGTCCTTTATCCAAACCAACTAAGGAAAGAGATATTCCCTTCTTACTCCATTATTATAGGTGCATGTAGCCAATATATCACTTGATATTTAATCAATTTATCATCTTTTATGCACACCCAACCGTGTAAGGGTGGTAGGTATGTGTATGGCAATATGCTTATTTCTCTATTCCTTTCTTTTTCTATTTCCATTTATTTTGACTTCTCTCTCCATTAGTGAACGAAATTTAAACAAATGTGGCCATAAATGCCAGTTCTAGATATTTCCAAATATATAAATATTTTGCTTAATGTCCATTATCTTCATTATTTGGATCTTTCTTCTCTTATTCTCTTTTATATTCATAATTGAATTAATCTAATAATAGGAATCCCGAAATTCCTATCAAAAAGATAATTGCAAATAAATCCATCCTTTGAATCTAAGCATATAACCTTTTCAATTAAGTACTTATTCATAAAATCATTACATTGCAATTATGAAAACACATGCTAAATTGGGGTTGTAACATCCTTCCCCTCTTATAGGAATTTTGTCCTCAAAATTCTATCAAGCAAACAAACAATTTAGGATAAGACTTTTTCATGTCTATCATTGGCCCCTATGTGGCTTTACCGTACTCATGGCGCTTCCAAAGAACCTTTATCATCACATATTCTTTCCTTTGAGTTCTTTCACCCTGGCGTCTATAAACTGCACAGGTGGACTCAGGCCATTTCAGTCTGTCTTGGGGCTCATTAGGTTCATTTCTCAGCACATGGTCGGGGTACCTCACATAGTGCTCTAAATTGGACACATGGAACTCATCACACATTACTTTATCCTGAGAGGTAAGGTCAAACTTAACCTTCTCCACCAAACCATGTCAAAAGAATCCATGCATCGGGGACTCAGATCTCGTAGCTATAACTTAGAGGGGTCAGATTTTTATGTCGCATAGTCTCCCACAGTGAACTGCATGTTTGCCTACTTTGCATCTGTCACGACTTTTGTCGTCTCTAGGCTCCTTTCAGCCATTGCACGATCAAAGTGACTTCATCTACACACACTGTGGTCCTTTCACCAACATCACCTTACTGAAGTGGTGATCCACACAACCTCCCTTACAGAGCTTCTTTCAACCCCGATACTGGCTATGGTGGTCATCATTACATCTTTCCTAGGACAAGAACTGTCTCTTGATATCACCCTAAACGAGCACATATGCTCTCATCAGACCCCTTTAGTCTGGATCATACTAACCATTAGTTAAGGGTGATAAACTATACTAACATCAAGTTCTTCATGTACCTATTTCCACCCTTAGGAAAGGGAACCTTTAGGTCAAACTCAAGAACCTTTGCACTCACATTATGGTGTAGTTGAACCATCTCTCTCATAGGTAGTTCAACCAGATCTATCCTTGATAGAACTCTTCCTTCCTCATGTCATCTAGGTAAGGCGATCTACCATAACCCATATTGCATCTTGACCTTCCTTGGTCTAGGGGAGACTTACCACAACATCCCTAGTGATGAATTCCCATTACCTCTCAGGGACTCTTTTATCCTCTATATCAAAACACTGGGTTACTGGTGTTCGTTCTTCACCCTCGGCTTGCATGGCCATATACTACATGCAACTTTATCTTAGGCATCTAAAGTACTACTGTCACTTATTATCTTGGTAGTACCACGGTGTAAGGTGATCTTCAATCATGATCTCCTGTATTGTCATGATTCCTTAAGATCGATTCCTCAGAAACCCTAAACTACTCCCGTTAGGGTTTCATCATCTTTCTATCCAAAGGGTGCATTTGAGGTTCTACAACCCTCCTTTCATTGCATCAAGGCCGAGATTGGCTAATCCAAGCAACCATCAACTTGTCCAATAGATCTCATTACATCTGAGTATTAGCCAAACATATCTTCTTTTCCCAACTTAGGGTTAGCCAAACAACCTCTTCAAACAAGTCAGCTTTGAATGGTCGGGCCCACCTCTAAAATGTTTGGACTACCCAATTCAACCTTTAAGTACAAACAATCTCTGATACCAAATGTTACGACCCCACCTCCCGATAACCCCCAATTAAGGGAGACCGAGAGGTCGAAGCCGCACCCATGACTTCCGGATCAAGGTTCGGCAATTAACCAAGAATAATTATCAAATTTTAACATACGAAACTGAAAAGCTGTAAGAAAATAAACTTTGCATACCTTTTGAAATTTTGGATTTCTAACTTCTATCCACTTAAGGATTCTACGCTAACTAATCCTCCATGTATTTTTCTTCATGTAATTCACAATGTGACGATTTACTGTTTGTCCTTTTGGCTTGTTCCTAAAACGCCGACAAACGAAACTTCTGTCAGCCGAAGCTAGTATGTGGGGGAAACAATAAATGTGCAACTATGATAACGACGTAATCATTCAATTAATCATTTAACAACCAAGATTACATTTTAAATATAACTCCGCGATCCATGAGTACCCTATCCTCTATGCTATCCCTGCAGTGGACCTGGATACTACCTTCCTTATGGTAGATCCCCATTAAACCCCTCATGGTCCCACCTATAGGTGAACCAGTTTCTAGGGTTGAGTCACATGGCACTACTCGTAAGTAGCCCACTCCTTAACTCATGGCAGGCTAATGCGTCTCATGGCACTACACGTAGGTAGCCCAGTTTCTAACTCTCGGTAACCTAGACCTTACTCTAGGATTACCCCATTTTTAACCTTTTCAAAGCAACAGAGGTGGACCCGGATCTAGCCAGTTATATATGCACATCTATAGTGATAATCATAGTCACTTTATAGTTGCATGAAATAAATAGACATTCAACAGTTATTTTCAAGCATCGAGGGAAACGTCGATAAAAATCTCGGAAAACTATTCGGTATAGCCATAAGCGTAACCACATACCTGGTCTGATGATCCCACAAGTATTAAGCAAATCCAACCAAGCATGCAATCCAAGCAATTTAACAATCACATAATTCCTGAAAAGAATATGTGCTCTATTTATTACACACTTTATCAAGAACCTACTTTATTGGCTTGGATTCACTTTCTAGGGTTTCTGTATCCATTTTAGGATTTCATTTTTCAAGTAGGGTTTCCCTTGATCTTTTACCATATTAAACCCTAATTTTATGCCATTACTCTTAAACCTTAATTATCTCATCTATTCTTCAACATTAAGGTTATCTTAACAACATATAACCCTATTCTTGGATTTGAAGGCACCATTAATCTCATTAATCTTCTTTTACATTGAAGCTACTAATTCATCCTTTTAATCCATAACAAGATCATTATCTGCATTTATCATTAATTACAAGTTCATTATAGTCCAATCTCATATAAACTTGATATATCATTAAATCCATCCTTTTATTCAAGAGAAAACCCTAATTACTACATTTAGGGTTTTTACCCATAATTAAGAACTTTTATACTCTAAATAGCTTAGATTCAGCATGTTTCAACTTTACTTATGAAATTAATCAATTAAAGCCATTAACGGTCTCATTCACTAATATTAGGGTTTCAAGGCCCATTTAAGTACGTTAACATATCCAAACCCCAAATTAACCCATTTTAGCCCATGAATTAACTTCTTAGACATCCAAAGCATCTCTTCCTTAACACGAGTTAATATCCACATTAAACATCTCTATTCCAGAGAATCATCGAGTTAGGGCTTTTCTCATACTAAAGCATTTAAAGTTAGCAACTTTATCCCCTTTTCGAATTAGGATCAGATTCAGGCTATAATAATATTTTTAATGGGTTCCTTGCATTTTTCTGATCAAAATACATACATTATTTGTATTTATCTGACCTACGGTTTAAGAGATATGATTTTTGCAATAAAACACTTACTTTGGCCAACCAGAAGCCGCCACGTGTTCTTTCCATGCATCACGTTGTTTTTATAAAAACATAACTGAATGTCCGCTCTACCCTTGCACAAGTGGCTGGCGATGCATAGCGTGGAGGGGTAAAAACGTCAAAACGGGCTGATCTTCTTCAACCTCTGACTTAGGGCGTGGCCGCCGGCTGCAGCCAAAACGCAAGCGTGCCCCCCCTCCTTTCTCGGGTCTGTCGACTCCCAGGGAGCACTCCTTCCCCTCCGAAGCTCCCCCACACACCTGGGGTCGCTTTGAACCTGCGGCGAAAGCAGCTAGGTTGTGTTGGCCGGGCCTGCACCTCATGGCGGCCCTACAACCATGCTGCTGTGCCCACGCGCGATCCCGGGCACGAAACTGATGGAAAACCTCCCCCTGAGGTCGTGGGAGTAAGCCGCATCAAACAAGGTCGTCCCTTGGTCCCTCATTACTCCGTAGATGCGTTGTTATTCACGGTTAGGGTTTCATACGTAAAGAAGCAATGAGGAAGAGAGGAAGATGGGGGTTTTCTCTCTGGATCTCGAGGCAGGGGTTCTACCCCTCTTATAGGGGTGGGTACTCGCACCTCAAGATGTTTCCTGGTGGAAACAAGTCCCCCCTCTCAAAAGGGAACATATTCCTTTGATGAGAAGAAATCTTCTCACTCTCTTAACTTATTCTTTTAATATTCCTTTTTCAATAAATTCTAGGATTTCGAAAATTATCCCACTTATTCTCTTTGTTTCTTGTTTTTCAATCTTTAGGCACGGAATCCTATTCTCCTTTATAGAAAATATCATCCTTTTAAACAAAGCCCCATAATTCATTAATAAAGCAACACATTATCCTCTTATTTTGCCTTTTTAGTATTTTCTCTTTCTTTCCTATTTATTGGGACTCGTTGGATCCCGAGATACTCCATTATTTCGAAACTCTCTTTATTGGATACTTATTATCCTTCTAGATGCACCTAAATGCATTATTCTTCCTTATTCCTCATTATCTTGTTTATTTCTCATTAAAACATCTCTTTTTGAGGATTTCCTTTTATTTCTCTTTTATTTTCCTTATTGGCATTCCTTTTAATATTAGCAACCTCATGGATACGAAATTTCCCCAAGAAATCTCATTTATACTTCCTTCCACTCATTTTCCACATTTTATCGTTATTTTCCAATTTCTTTCTTCATAAAGAAATACTTAATTAATCTTTTCTTTTCTTATTGATTTCTTTTTGCAACCTCAGACTCCTTGGTACCCAAGGAACCCAAGAGGCACGAAATCCTCTTTGGATTTGTCTTCTAGAGGTTTCTACATATTTCTTTTCTTAAAAATTCAATTATCCATTTAGTAATTGAATTTCCTTGTTATTGGGCCCAATAGCCAATAAAGCCCACAAAGCAACCAGTCAAGGCTATTGTGAAGAGAATCCATTGATTCAAAACAAATCATATCATTAATTTTTCAATTATCTTTAATATGAGAAATTACATTTCTCACTCCAAAAATTGGGGTTATAACATCCTTCCCCTCTTATAGGAATTTTGTCCTCAAAATTCTATCAAGCAAACAAACGATTTAGGATAAGACCTTTCCCTGTCCATCATTGGCCCCTATGTGGCTTTACCGTACTCATGGCACATCCAAAGAACCTTTATCATCACATATTCTTTTCTCTGAGTTCTTTCATCCTGGCGTCTATAAACTACACAGGTGACTCAGGCGATGTCAGCCTCCCTTGGGGCTCACTAGGTTCATTGCTCAGCACATGGTCGGGGTACCTCACATAGTGCTCTAAATTGGACACATGGAAAACATCCCACATTACTTTATCCTGAGGGTAGGGTCAAAACCTAACCATCTCCACCCATCCATCTCTAATGGACCCATGTATCGGGGACTCATCTCTCTTAGCTATAACTTAGAGGTGTCAGATTTTCATGTTACATATTCTCCCACAGTGAACTGCATGTCAGTCTACTTTGCATCTGCTCATGACTCTTGTCGTCTCTAGGCTCCTTTCAGCCATTGCACGATCAAAGCGACTTCATCTACACACATTGTAGTCCTTTTCTAACCATCATGTGGTCCTTTCACCAACATCACCTTACTGAAGTGGTGACCGACACAACCTCTATTACAGAGCTTCATTAAATCCTGATACTGGCCATGGTGGTCATCATCACATCTTTCATAGAACAGTAACTGTCTCTAGCTATCACCCTGAATGAGAACATATGCTCTCATCAGACCCTTTAGTCTGGATCGTGCTAACCATTAGTTAGGGGTGACAAACTGCACTAACATCGAGTCCTTCATGCACCTACTTCCATCTTTTGGAAGGGAACTTTAGGTCAAACTCAAGAACCCTTGAACTCACTTCATAGTTGAACCATCTCTCTCTCATGGGTAGTTCAACCAGATCTGTCCCTTGACAGAATTCTTTCTTTCTCATGTCAACTAGGTAAGGCGAACTACCATAACCCATATTGCATCTCGACTTTCCTTGATCCAGGGGAGACTTACAACACCCATTGTGATGAAATACCTTTCTCTTTCGGGGACTTTTATCCTTTATAACAATGCACTGGGGTACTGGTGTTCGTCCTTTACCTTTGGCTTGCATAGCCATATACTACATGCAACTTTATCTTAGGTATTTAAAGACCACTATCACTTATTATCTTGGTAGTACCACGGTATATGGTGATCTTAAATCATAATCTCCTGTATTGTCATGATTCCTTAAGATAGATTCCTCAGAAACCCTAATTAAACCGCTCTAGTTGGGGTTTCATCACCTTCTTTTCCAAAGAAATGCACTTGAGGTTCTACCACCATCCTTTCCTCGTACGAAGGACTAGACTGGCTAACCAAACAACCCTTAACTTTTTAACGTATCTTGTTACATCTGAGTGTTATCCAAACACCTCTCCTTTCCAAACTTAGGGTTAGCCAAACAACCTCTTCTAGCTTCTAGTCAAACAAGTCAGATGTATCTCGACGAGAGCATCCATTACCACTTCACATCCGTAGGTATTAGGTAACATTGAAGACATACGCTTCCATGTATTTCACTTATCATATTACCTCAAACTCTATGTTTATCTTCATTAAGAACACTCTCTGATTTCATCATCATGGTGATCAAACTCATCCTGGTATAACTTGTAAGTTCCATTTAGCTCGGGATAAAAACATCCTCATAAGGTGACTACCTCATTCCTCTTAGTGTTTGAAAACCATGTATCATTCTCTTTACCAGGGTAGGTTATCTTCTCTATTCCCATTTCTCGTGGCAACGTTCCAACCTACTTCATCTCTTATCCTTGGTGCATGGCATGCGTAATGTCCTATCTCTCACCCCCATAACAAGAGGAAATAAGCATTTGGCTGCAGTCCAAATACAGAGTTCTTCCTGTTCCAAGAGTAGAGATGGTACATACCACCTTGTTAATACACCTTTACATCTAAGTTGCAACATGCCACATATGTCTCTACATCACAGACATCATGATATCAAACTAGTCTTGAATCTACTGAGGTTTATATCCTTGGTCATCTCCTCTAGGTCTATAGGGTACCAACTCTTTTGGGGTCATTCCTCTTCCCTCATGCATCAAGAGAGTGCCCTACTCATCCTCCCTTTGGGTCCCATGAGTTCATGAAGGTGATCAATCTCCTAACGCATGGCCCTCAGAAAATGATAGCTATTACCTCTCGACCCTATGGTCATGTGCAACTGGGGAATTAGGCAACTCCTACTTTCATCGGTCTTATCCCTACCTGACCCTAGGATAGACTTAGGATAGTACATGTTCACTTAGAACCTTACCCAAGTCTTCCTCATCTCTCTTTCTGCATTCATGGGCTGGCTTTCATCCTTTCGTGGGGATCATGGCAACCTGCCTACCTTGGTCAAGCCCCATACCGGTTACCTCCATGGTAACACATTCATATGCAATTAGAGATGGATATCTATGGGTCTACAGGTTCATCCTCATACCATGTACTTTTCACTTAGCTTCTCAAGATCCTATAAGACCTCTTTAGGTTACCTTAAACCAACAAAACTGATATACACCCTAGCAAAGGGGTCTGTCTCCCAGGATGGGAGGAAAACTGTCTCTTGATAACAAGGTCACAAACACCCTTAGGTCTAGGGTTTACATCCATATGCTTAACCCTAGTAAGCTATTAAGGCACAAGCAGACCACTAAACCAGGCTAGGTCATATGGGTTCTCATTCTTCAACCTTAGATCAAGTTCATACCTTCCCGTGTCATCAACTGATCCGTGAGGGGTTCCTCAAGCATACCTTTAATCTTAAGGGACTTCCCTTTTCCTCTATACATGAGGGGTACCATACTCGAACTATAGCAACTTAATTCTCATCATGAGCATTAGGTATACCACTTCCCCTCTTAGGTCAGGAACCCTAGGTTCACCTTGGGTGTCCAACTGCATGCTCTATCTCTTAACCATGAATTTAGCATGCAAAAGGCATAACGTGCACTTCCTGTCATCCTTCAACTTGAGCAATACTTAGAGTTGGATCCTCCTCAAGGACAAGCTATAAGGTACACGGCCTCACCTATAGGTGAACATCATCTTCTTCCTTTCTCAGAAGGTAAACACTTATACCATAGGCACATAGGTGCCAGAAACCTCATCCTTCCTCTAGATTTTGGTCCCTCCCATGGAAACCAAGACATCATCAACCTCTAGGGATTCAAGCATGTGGTGACCACCATCATCCACTTAGGTCGCATCATCCTCAACTCTCGACTTCTCCTCATATCTCGGAGTCTAGGATTCCAACCTTCTAGCTGGGTTCCCTGCTCTCTCTCTAGAGCTAACCCTATAACTAACCTCACCATTAGAGGTCCTATCTTCGTGTAGGGTCAACCTCATAAGCATGCCCATACCTGGAAGAAGCCTAGGTTCAACTCATGTTCCCGCAAGGTCATCCATAGCCCCTTAGGCTTATTACATGAGCTATCCATCAAACTCTCCCAGTCAGGATTCAACCTATTGCTCGTGCCACTGATGCTTACAGGATGCCTATTATGCCATGCTCATATCAGCTCATGGGGTTCCATAGGTTCTTCTCTAACCTCAACAATGAAGGATCTATCCTTCACTCTAACATGCACGACCCTTCCCAGGGTTGGGTTGCCAGAGGTGTTAGGTCATCCAACCTCTCATGGCCCATATGTCATCTAAAGAATGTCCATCCAAACACCTGGTTTACTCATCATGCCATTTCTCTCTCTAACCTTCACTTAGGGTTAGGGTTAACATCATCCTCAAGGATGTGCCAGGTCTCTACTTGCAATGGAGATCTCTATCTCCAAAACTGACTTATCCTCCTGACAAGAAGGTTTAGCCTCAGGTCTCTTCTGAGGACATGACAACTTATGTCATACGTCCTAAGCATGTATCTATTCTTTAGTTTGCGCTTAATCTATTAAGCTTTTGTCCATGACATCTTATTTACATGCTTTTCATTAATTTGATGGAGGATTCCTTACCTTATTAACCTTACCCATACCTCAAGAGGGTGAGGAGAAGAAAGGAAACCCTAATCCTTTAGGTCCTTATCAGAATTTTGTGATGAGAAGGGATGAATAAGGTGAGAAGTCCTAAAGGTATCTTATTTTGATTCATACCCTAAGACTTTGGCCAGGCAGTCACACAGATCCGGGAGTCCTCGTATTCCGACTAGCGGTGCGGAGGAAAATATTGTCAGCCCCCGGTCGTGATCCTTTTCTAGACACCTCCATCTTTCGGATAATCCTCTAATAACTCCCTTGGGTTCTATGGAATTTGTAAAATTTAATAATTATTAATGGTTAAATGAGGAATTAAAACATTTGAAGATGTAATGGGGTCGTAACATTTGGTATCATATGGGGTCGTAACATTTGGCGCACGGCTCAAGACTATGATAACCATCGGCGGGGGTAGCAGCCCCTATCCGATGGCCTTCGAGGTCGAGAGAGGCGGGGAAGAGTTGCGCCAAGTCTGCATAATGGCAGCTAGGGCGGCGGCTTCTGATCGCTCAAGGTTGAAGAAAAGGGAAAGCGGTGTTGGACGCTTTTGCCCTTGGCGGGCTAAAGGAATGATCAACTTAACCAGGGGCACAGATGACTTTTCAAAATGTTTTCCATTGCGTGAGCTTTGCATGGAAACAGATGACGTGGCGCTTCCCTATTGGCCGGAAAGGTAATTTCTTCATAAAATCATAACTCCTGATTGGTAGCTCCGATCAACACAAATTATATATGAATTTTGATCCTCAGAATGAGTGGAATCCATTAAAAATATAATTGGAGCCTGTTTATGTTTGAAATTCGAAAACTAATAGAGGTTATTAACTTTAATGTAATGATAATTAAGAAACCCTATTTTGAAATAGATAAAGTGTTTAATAGGGTTTAATGGATCATTAGAGTTGATATTAACCTGTTAGATGTAAAACGATACATTACGTTCAAAAAGGAAGAAATTTGCACATGATTAGTTCAATTTAGAGTTGATATGCATAAATATACTTGAAATGTGAAAAGTACATTAAGTTATCATCTTTAATGAGTTAATTAGGGAAAAACCCTTAGATTTGATAATAAATGGACTTAATGACGTTATTTGGATAATTCAAGCCAATGGTTAATAAAAGTGAAAATAGGATCTAAAAAGATGTTCTTTTTATATAGTTGGCGTAATTTAGGGTTTCGTGCATGTTTATGCATTAATGAACTTAAAAACCCTAATTTAGGAGAATATGTCTTCTAATTGTTTTAATTGTTCAAATCCATGAATAAACAAAGATATGATGAACCTAAGTCAATTTGGGCATAAAAGACTATTAAAATGGATAGTTGAGCAATTAAGGTTCATATAAATGGAAAAGAGTATTTTAGGGTTTGTTGATCTAAAAGGGATAAAGTTCAAGAAATTGATTTAAGAACGCTAATGGAACCTTAATGCGGATTAGAAACCCTAGAAAGAGAGTCCAAGTCAATAACGTAAATTCTTGATGAAGTGTGTAATAAATAGAATACATATTCTTTTCAGGAATTATGTGATGATTGGATTACTTGCTTGGATCTGTTGATTGACTTGATTGTATATACATGAAGTATATGTTGAATAATCTGCATGTCTCTTCAAATCAGGTATGTGGTTACGCTTATGACTATACCGAATAGTTTCTCGAGGATTTTATTGACGTTTCCTTCAATGCATGAATTAACTGTTGGGTGTCTATTTATTTCATGCAATTATAAAGTGACTATGATTATCACTATAAATGAGTATATATAACTGGCTAGATCCGGGTCCACCTCTGTTACTTTGAAAAGGCTAAAAGGGGGTAATCCTAGAGCAAGGTCTAGGTTACCGAGAATTAGAAATTGGGCTACCTATGTGTAGTGCCATGCGACTCGTTAGCCTGCCATGAGTTATGGAGTGGGCTACTTACGAGTAGTGCCATCTGACTCAACCCTAGAAACTGGTTCACCTATAGGGGGAACCATGAGGGGTTTAATGGGGATCTATCATAAGGAAGGTAGGATCCAGGTCCACTACAGGGATAGTACAGAGGATAGGGTACTCGTGGATCGTGGACGTTATATTTAAAATGTAATCTTGATTGATTAATGATTAATTGAATGATTACATGGTTATCACAGTTACAAGATTATTGTTTCCCCCACATACCAGCTTCGGCTGACCGACGTTTTGTTTGTCGGCGTTTTAGGTACAAGCCAAAAGGACAAACAGTAAATCGTCACATTGTGAAATACATGAAGAAAAATACAAGGAGGATTAGTTAGCATAGAATCATTATGTGGATAGAAGTTAGAAATCCAAAATTTCAAAAGGTATGCAAAGTTTATTTTCTTACAGTTTTTCAGTTTAGTATGTTAAAATTTGATAATTATTCTTGGTTAATTTTCGAACCTTTGATCCGGAAGTCATGTGTACGGCTTCGACCTCTCGGTCTCCCTTAATTGGGGGTTATCGGGAGGTGGGGTCGTAACATTTGATTCACCTATAACATCCTCTCGGATATCAATTAATTAATACATGACGAAAGATACAAGGAGGATGAGTTAGTCTTGGAGATTGAAATCTCCCAAATTTTGGGTTCAAGTGGTGAGAAATATAATTTCTCATATTAAAGATGTTTGAACAAATAATCATATATTTGGTTGAGAATAATTGGATTTCATTAAAATATCCTTGTTGTATGATTTGTGGGCTTTATTGGCTATTGGGCCCAATAAAAGGAAAAATAACAAAGGAAATTCAATTAGTAAATGGATAATTGAATCTTAAGAAAAGAAATATGTGGAAACCTCTAGAAGGCAAATCCAAAGAGGATTTCGTGCCTCTTGGGTTCCTTGGGTACCAAGGAGTCCAAGGTTGCAAAAAGATAGCAATAGGAAAAGAAAAGATTAATCAAGTATTTCTTTATGAAGAAAGAAATTGGAAAATAATGAGAAAATGTGGAAATTGAGTGGAAAGAGGAATAAATGAGATTTCTTTGGGAAATTTCGTATCCATGAGATTTCTAATGATAAAATGAATGCCAATGAGGAAAATAAAAGAGGAATAAAGAGAAATCCTCAAAAAGAAATATCTTATTTAGAAATAAACATGATAATGCATATATGTGCATTAAGAAGGATAATGAGTATTCCAATAAAATAAATTTCGAAATAAAGAGTGCCTTGGGATTCAAGGAGTTCCAATAAAAAGGAAAGAAAGAGAAAATAATGTGTTGGTTTATTAATGGATTATATAATTTTGATAAAAGGGAGTATTTTCCTAAAGAGGTATATACATATATGTATATTTTCATGGTTAATGGATTAATAGGGCAAGAATAATGATAATAAAAGAAGTGATTTTCATTTTTATGATTATCCAAGAGATAAGGAATATCTAAGAGATAATTAGGAGAGAGAGAAACATGCTTCTTAGGGAAGAAACCAATTTCTTATTGGAAAAAGATGGGTTTGCTTTGTGGGTAAGCATTCAGAGGGTTCCTATCTACCCCTATAAAAGGAACAAGCCCTTTAGCCTCGAGTTGCCTTGTATTCCTCTCAACTCCAACCGTGCACCCACCCAAAAACCCTAACTAAGAGAGATGATGAGAATATGTTTTCATGAGGCGGCTAAAAGAAGTTGAGACGTTAGCTCGACGGTCCGTGATACCAGGGAGGGTCTTCGTGCTCGTAGCCGTGCGCTATCTTGGGCGCAGCAGTGGTCGTACGCTGCAACTCCGGCCAGGGGTCGCAGGTCTGCGCGGGCCCAAAACGGTCGTTCTGGGCATAGTTTGAGCGGCGCCCCACGTGCGTGAAGGCACGACGGAGGTAGAGCAGGAGTTTCGGTGGAGTTCGCGACCTGAGGAGGGAGATCGAGCCCCTGCAAGGCTGCAGCTAGCGGCCGCTAGGGTTGGCTAGAGGTGGAAGACGACCCCTGGGTCGTTGGATGATAATACCCCTCTGGGGTGTGAAGGAACGTCAACTTACGCGAGGGCACCGGAGTAATTTTGTTATGTTTTCAAGCTAGCCGCGTGCATGGGGACTTGGCGACGTGGCAATCCCGGATTGGCCAAGAGGTACTTTTCCTTGCAAAAATCGTAGTTAAATATTCGTATCTCGGATGGCAAAAGTTTATATATGAAAATTGATCCTCAGAATGAGAGGAATCCATTACAAATATAATTGGAGCCTAATTATGTTTGCAATTCGAAAAGTAATAGAGGTTATTAACTTTAGTGTAATGATAATTAAGAAACCCTATTTTGAAATGAATAAAATGTTTAATGGGGTTTAATGGATCAAAAGAGTTGATTTTAACATGTTTAATGTAAAAATGTACATTAAGATCGAAAAGGATGATCTTTGTACGTAATTAGTTTAATTTGATGATTATGTACATAAATATGATTAAAAGTACATAAAGCTATCATCTTTAATGATTTCAATAATGAAAAACCCTTAGATTTGATGATAAATGGTTTTAATGTTGTTTAATGGATAATTTAAGCCAATATGAACCTGTTGTTGATAAATGAGGAAATAGGATCTAAAAAGATGATCTTTTTATATAAATGGCTTAAGTTAGGGTTTTGTGCATGATTATGCATTAATGAGCTTGAAAACCCTAATTTAGGGGAATATGACTTTTAAATGTTTTAATTGTTCAAATCCATAAACAAGTAGGGATATGATGATCCTAAGTCAATCTAAGTATAAAAGACTATTACATGAATAGTTTGAGCAATTAGGGTTTATATAAAAGGAAAAGAGTATTTTAGGGTTTGTTAATCTAAAGGAGATAAAGTTCGAGAAATTGATCTAAGAAACCCTAATGAGTATTAATGGAACCTTAATGCGGATTAGAAACCCTAGAAAGAGAATCCAAGTCAATAAAGTAGATTCTTGATGAAATGTGTAATAAATAGAGTACATATTCTTTTCAGGAATTATGTGATGATTTAATTACTTGCTTGGATCTGTTGATTGGCTTGATTGCATATACATGAAGTAAATGATGAATAATCTGCATGACTCATCAAATCAGGTATGTGGTTACGCTTATGACTATACCGAATAGTTTTCCGGGGATTTTATCGACGTTTCCCTCAATGATTGAAATAACTGTTGGATGTTTCAATTCAAGCAACTATAAAGTGACTATGACTATCACTATAGGAATACATGTATAACTAGCTAGATCCAGATCCACCCTTATGGCTATGCAAAGGCTAAGGATAACCTAGAGAAAGGTCTAGGGTATCAGGAGTTAGAAACTGGGCTACCCATGTGTAGTGCCATGAGACTCTTAGTATACCATGAGTTAAGGAGTGGGCTACCTACGGGTAGTGCCATGTGACTCTGCCCTAGAAATTGACTCACTTGATAGGTGAGGTTATGAGGGGTAAAAGGGAAATGGGACACATGGATCGCGTAGTTATACTTAAAGTGAAAAATTGATTGTTAAATGATAATTGAATGCAATACAATATTTGCATGTTCATTGTTTCCCCCGCATACCAGCTTCGGCTGACCGACGTTTTGTTTGTCGGCGTTTTAGGTACAAGCCAAAATGACAAACAGTAAATCGTCACATTGTGAAATACATGAAGAAAATTTGAAGGAGGATTAGTTAGCGTAGAATCATTAAGTGGATAGAAGTTAGAAATCCAAAATTTCAAAAGGTATGCAAAGTTTATTTTCTTACAACTTTTCAGTTTAGTATGTTAAAATTTGATAATTATTCTTGGTTAATTGTCGAACCTTTGATCCGGAAGTCATGGGTACGGCTTCGACCTCTCGGTCTCCCTTAATTGGGGGTTATCAGGAGGTGGGGTCGTAACATTTGGTATCAGAGCTTGGGTTCCTCAATTAACCATTAATAATTATTAAATTTTACAAACTCCATAGAACCCAAGGGAGTTATTAGAGGATTATCCGAAAGACAGAGGTGTCTAGAAAAGGATCACGACCGGGGGTTGGCAATATTTTCCTCCGCACCGCTAGTCGGAATACGAGGACTCCCGGATCTGTGTGACTGCCTGGCCAAAGTCTTAGGGTATGAATCGAAATAAGATACCTTTAGGACTTCTCATCTTATTCATCCCTTCTCATCACAAAATTCTGTTAAGGACTTGAAGGATTAGGGTTTTCTTTCCTCTCCTCACCCTCTTGAGGTATGGGTAAGGTTAATAAGGTTTAAGGAATCCTCCATCAAATTAATGAAAAGCATGTAAATAAGATGTCATGGACATAAGCTTAATAGATTAAGAACAAATTAAAGAATAGATACATGCTTAGGTCGTATGACGTAAGTTGTCATGTCCTCAGAATAGACCTAAGAGTAGACCTTCTTGTCAGGAGGATAAGTTAGTATTGGATATAGAGATCTCCATTGCAAGTAGAGACCTGGCACATCCCCTGAGGATGATGCTAACCCTAACCCTAAGTGAAGGTTAGAGAGAGATGAGTTGGACCAGGTGTTTGAAAGGACATGCCTTTGGGATGCCATATGATCCATGGGTGACCTAACACCTTTGGCAACCCAACCCTAGGAAGGGTCGTGCATGTTAGGGTAAAGGATAGCTCCTTAGATGGTGAGGTTAGTGAAGGACCTTAGAAACCCTATGGGCTTGTGCAAGTAGGGTATAGCTGGCACCTAGGGCACGCCATAGTGCTGACAGTAGGGTGAAACCCTGGATAAGGAATTATGATGGAGCATAAAGGGTTATGGATGATCTTGAGCAAACATAAGTTCGAACCTAGGCTTCACCTATGTAGGGCATGCTTTTGAGGTTGATCCTTCATGAAGAGAGGACCTCTAATGGTGAGGTTGGATGTAGGGTTAGCCCTAGAGAGAGCAGGAAACCTAGCAAGAAGGTTGGAAGCCTAAAACCCGGAACAATGGATGATAATGGTTGCCTCATGATCGGTCCCTGAAAATTGATGATACCTTTGTTGTCTTGAGGGGGACCAACCCCTGAGAGAAGATGAAGCTTCTAGCACCTACATTCCCATGGTAGGGATGTTTACCTTCTGGGGTAGGAAGAAGAGTTCCTTAGACCTAGAAAGGTTTAGTAGGAGGTTATGAGGCCTTGTACCTTGTTGGTTGTCCTGGAGGAGGACCCAACCCTAGGTGTTACTCGAGTTAAAGGATGACAAGAAGTGCATGTCATGCCTTTTGCATGCTTGGTTCGTGGTTAAGAGATGGGGCATGCAGTTGGACACCTACAAGTGAACCTAGGGTTCCTAGGTCTATGAAGGGAAGTGGTGTACCTAGTGCTCATAATGAGAAGTTGAGTTCCTATAGAAGCGAGCATGGTGCTCCTTATATATAGAGGAAAGGGAAGCCCCTTAAGTTTAAGGTGCGTTTGAACCCCTCACAGCTAGGTTGTTGGTAAAGAAAGGTATGATCTTGATACAACATTGAGGAAAGAGGACAAGTATGACCTAGCATGGTTCAGTAAGTGATCTGTTTGTGACTTAATAGCTTGCTAGGGTTAAGTAGACTCATGTGGAGGTAAACCCTAGACTTAAGAGCTTTTGTTGGTTTAAGGTAACCTAAAGAGGTATAATAGGATCTTGCGAAGCTAAGTGAAAAGTACATGATATGAGGATGAACATGTAGACCCATAGATATTCATCTCTAATTGCATATGGATGTGTTACCTTGGAGGTAACCGGTATAGGGCTTGACTAAGGTAGGCAGGTTGCCATGATCTTGATGAAAGGATAAAAGTCAGCCCATGAATGCAGAGAGAGAGATGATAAAGACTTGGGTAAGGTTCTAAGTGAACATGTACTATGATGAAGAATCCTAAGTCTATCCTAGGGTCAGGTAGGGATAAGACCGGTGGGAGTAGGAGTTACCTAATTCCTCAGTTGCACATGACCATAGGGTCGGGAGGTAACAACTATCATTGTCTAAGGGCTATGGGTTAGGAGATTGATCACCTTCATGAACTCGTGGGACCCGAAGGGCAGATGAGTAGGGCACTCTCTTGATGCATGAGGGAAGAGGGATGACCCCAGAAGAGCCGGTACCCTATAGACCTAGAGGAGATGACCAAGGATATAAACATTAGTAGATTCAAGACTTGTTTGATATCATGATGTCTGTGATGTAGAGACATATGTGACACATTGCAACTTAGATGTAAAGGTGTATTGGCAAGGTGGGACGTACCATCTCTACTTTTGGAATAGGAAGAACTATGTATTTGGACTACAGCCAAATGCTTATTTCCTCTTGTTATGGGAGTGAGAGATAGGACATTACGCATGCCATACACCAAGGATAAGAGATGATGTAGGTTGGAACGTTGCCACAAGGAATGAGGATAGAGAAGATAACCTACCCTAGTAAAGTGAGTAATACATGGATGGATTGCAAACACTAAGAGGAATGGGGTAGTTCCCTTATGAGGATGTTTTTATCATGAGCTATGTGGAACTTACAAGTTATACTAGGTTGAGTTTGATCACCATGATGATGGAATCAGAGAGTGTTCTTAGGAAGATAAACATATAGTTTGAGGTGACATGATAAGTGAAATGCATGAAAGTGTAATGTTACCTAATACCTAAGGATGAGAAGTGGTAATGGGTGTTCTGGTTGAGATACATATGACTTGTTTGATTAGAAGTTAGAAGAGGTTGTTTGACTAACCCTAAGTTTGAAAAGGAGAGGTGTTTGGATAACGCTCAGATGTAAGGGTTGCCAGTCTAGTCCTTGAGGTAATTAAAGGATGGTGGTAGAACCTCAGATGAACTTCTTTGGAAGAGAAGGTGACGAAACCCCGACTAGAGTGGTTTAGGGTTTCAGAGGATTTGATCTTGAAAGAATCATGACATACAGAAAATCATGGTTGAAGATCATCATACACTGTGGAAAATGGAAATAGCACTTTGGATGTCGAAGATGAGGTTGCATGTGGCCATGCAAGCCAAGAGGTAAAGGACGAACCCCAGTAACCCAGTGTATCGATATAGAGGACAAAAGAATCCTTGAGAGGGAATGAGAGCTCAACACTATGGATGTTGTGATAAGTCTTCCCTGGATCGAGGAAGGTTGAGATACAAGGTGGGTTATGGTAGGTTGCCTTACCTAGATAATATAAGAAAGGAAGAGTTCGATTAAGGGACAGAACCAGTTGAACTGCCCATGAGAAAGATGGTTCAATTACACCATGAAGCAAGTTCAAAGGTTCTTGAGTTGGAACTAAAAGTTCCCTTCCAAAAGGTGGAAGTAGGTTCATGAAGAACTCAAGGTTAGTATAGTTTATCACCCCTAACTATGGTTAGTATGATCCAGACTAAAGGGTCTGATGAGGGCATGTGTGCTCGTTCAGGGTGATATCTAGAGAAAGTTCTTGTCCTATGAAAGATGTGACAATGACCACCGTAGCCAGTATCGGGTTTTATATGAAGCTCTGTAAGGGAGGTTGTGTCGGTCACCACTTCAGTAAGATGATGTTGGTTAAAGGACCACATGATGGTTAGAAAAGTACCACATGATGGTTAGAAAAAGGGACCCTAGTGTGTGTAGATGAAGTCACTTTGAATGTGCAAGGGCTGAAAGGAGCCTAGAGACGATGAGAGTCATGAACAGATGCAAAGTAGACTGACATACCAGTTACTGTGGGAGAAAATGTGACATGAAAATCCGACCCCTCTAAGTTATAACTAAGAGAGCTGAGTCCCCGATACATGGGTCCATTAGAGATGGATGGGTGGAGAAGGTTAGGTTTGACCTTACCCCTCAGGATAAAGTAGTGTGTGATGAGTTCCATGTGTCCGATTTAGAGCACTATGTGAGGTACCTCGACCATGTGCTAAGCAATGAACCTAGTGAGCCCCAAGGGAGGCTGAAATGGCATGAGTCACCTGTGTAGTTTATAGACGTCGGGATGAAAGGACACAGAGAAAAGAATATGTGATAATAAAGGTTCTTTGGAAATGCCATGGGTATGGCAAAGCCACATAGGGGCCAATGATGGACATGGAAAAGTCTTATCCTGAGTTGTTTGTTTGCTTGTTTGAATTTTGAGGACAAAATTCCTATAAGAGGGGAAGGATGTTATAACCCCAAATTTTGGGTTCAAGTGGTGAGAAATATAATTTCTCATATTAAAGATGTTTGAACAAATAATCATATATTTGGTTGAGAATAATTGGATTTCGTTAAAATAGCCTTGTTGTATGATTTGTGGGCTTTATTGGCTATTGGGCCCAATAAAAGGAAATATAACAAAGGAAATTCAATTAGTAAATGGATAATTGAATCTTAAGAAAAGAAATATGTGGAAACCTCTAGAAGGAAAATCCAAAGAGGATTTCGTGCCTCTTGGGTTCCTTGGGTACCAAGGAGTCCAAGGTTGCAAAAAGAAAGCAATAGGAAAAGAAAAGATTAATCAAGTATTTCTTTATGAAGAAAGAAATTGGAAAATAATGAGAAAATGTGGAAATTGAGTGGAAAGAGGCATAAATGAGATTTCTTTGGGAAATTTCGTATCCATGAGATTTCTAATGATAAAATGAATGCCAATGAGGAAAATAAAAGAGGAATAAAGAGAAATCCTCAAAAAGAAATATCTTATTTAGAAATAAACATGATAATGCAAAATAATGCATATATGTGCATTAAGAAGGATAATGAGTATTCCAATAAAATAAATTTAGAAATAAAGAGTGCCTTGGGATTCAAGGAGTTCCAATAAAAAGGAAAGAAAGAGAAAATAATGTGTTGCTTTATTAATGGATTATATAATTTTTATAAAAGGGAGTATTTTCCTAAAGAGGTATATACATATATGTATATTTTCATGGTTAATGGATTAATAGGGCAATAATAATGATAATAAAAGAAGTGATTTTCGTTTTTATGATTATCCAAGAGATAAGGAATATCTAAGAGATAATTAGGAGAGAGAGAAACATGCTTCTTAGGGAAGAAACCAATTTCCTATTGGAAAAAGATGGGTTTGCTTCGTGGGTAAGCATTCAGAGGGTTCCTATCTACCCCTATAAAAGGAACAAGCCCTTTAGCCTCGAGTTGCCTTGTATTCCTCTCAACTCCAACCGTGCACCCGCCCAAAAACCCTAACTAAGAGAGATGATGAGAATATGTTTTCATGAGGCGGCTAAAAGAAGTTGCGACGTTAGCTCGACGGTCCGTGATACCAGGGAGGGTCTTCGTGCTCGTAGCCGTGCGCTATCTTGGGCGCAGCAGTGGCCGTACGCTGCAACTCCGGCCAGGGGTCGCAGGTCTGCGTGGGCCCAAAACGATCATTCTGGGCATAGTTTGAGCAGTGCCCCACGTGCGTGAAGGCACGACGGAGGTAGAGCAGGAGTTTCAGTGGAGTTCGCGACCTGAGGAGGGAGATCGAGCCCCTGCAAGGCTGCAGCTAGCAGCCGCTAGGGTTGGCTAGAGGTGAAAGACGACCCCAGGGTCGTTGGACGATAATACCCCTCTAGGGTGTGAAGGAACGTCAACTTATGCGAGGGCACCGGAGTAATTTCGTTATGTTTTCAAGCTAGCCGCATGCATGGGGACTTGGCGACGTGGCAATCCCGGATTGGCCAAGAGGTACTTTTCCTTGCAAAAATCGTAGTTAAATATTCGTAGCTCGGATGACAAAAGTTTATATATGAAAATTGATCCTCAGAACGAGAGGAATCCATTAAAAATATAATTGGAGCCTAATTATGTTTGCAATTCGAAAAGTAATAGAGGTTATTAACTTTAGTGTAATGATAATTAAGAAACCCTATTCTGAAATGAATAAAATGTTTAATGGGGTTTAATTGATCAAAAGAGTTGATTTTAACATGTTTAATGTAAAAATGTACATTAAGATCGAAAAGGATGATCTTTGTACGTAATTAGTTTAATTTGATGATTATGTACATAAATATGATTAAAAGTACATAAAGCTATCATCTTTAATGATTTAAATAATGAAAAACCCTTAGATTTGATGATAGATGGGTTTAATGTTGTTTAATGGATAATTTAAGCCAATATTAACCTGTTGTTGATAAACGAGGAAATAGGATCTAAAAAGATGATCTTTTTATATAAATGGCTTAAGTTAGGGTTTTGTGCATGATTATGCATTAATGAGCTTGAAAACCCTAATTTAGGGGAATATGACTTTTAAATGTTTTAATTGTTCAAATCCATAAACAAGTAGGGATATGATGATCCTAAGTCAGTCTAAGTATAAAAGACTATTAAAT
The DNA here is from genome assembly GCA_963693085.1 of Alisma plantago-aquatica. Taxonomy (NCBI): domain Eukaryota; kingdom Viridiplantae; phylum Streptophyta; class Magnoliopsida; order Alismatales; family Alismataceae; genus Alisma; species Alisma plantago-aquatica. The sequence goes on along the minus strand of OY856410.1, from coordinate 463,377,814 downwards.
GAATAGTTTGAGCAATTAGGGTTTATATAAAAGGAAAAGAGTATTTTAGGGTTTGTTAATCTAAAGGAGATAAAGTTCGAGAAATTGATCTAAGAAACCCTAATGAGTATTAATGGAACCTTAATGCAGATTAGAAACCCTAGAAAGAGAATCCAAGTCAATAAAGTAGATTCTTGATGAAATGTGTAATAAATAGAGTACATATTCTTTTCAGGAATTATGTGATGATTTAATTACTTGCTTGGATCTGTTGATTGGCTTGATTGCATATACATGAAGTAAATGATGAATAATCTGCATGACTCATCAAATCAGGTATGTGGTTACGCTTATGACTATACCGAATAGTTTTCCAGGGATTTTATCGACGTTTCCCTCAATGATTGAAATAACTGTTGGATGTTTCAATTCAAGCAACTATAAAGTGACTATGACTATCACTATAGGAATACATGTATAACTAGCTAGATCCAGATCCACCCTTATGACTATGCAAAGGCTAAGGATAACCTAGAGAAAGGTCTAGGGTATCAGGAGTTAGAAACTGGGCTACCCATGTGTAGTGCCATGAGACTCTTAGTATACCATGAGTTAAGGAGTGGGCTACCTACGGGTAGTGCCATGTGACTCTGCCCTAGAAATTGACTCACTTGATAGGTGAGGTTATGAGGGGTAAAAGGGAAATGGGACACATGGATCGCGTAGTTATACTTAAAGTGAAAAATTGATTGTTAAATGATAATTGAATGCAATACAATATTTGCATGTTCATTGTTTCCCCCGCATACCAGCTTCGGCTGACCGACGTTTTGTTTGTCGGCGTTTTAGGTACAAGCCAAAATGACAAACAGTAAATCGTCACATTGTGAAATACATGAAGAAAATTTCAAGGAGGATTAGTTAGCGTAGAATCATTAAGTGGATAGAAGTTAGAAATCCAAAATTTCAAAAGGTATGCAAAGTTTATTTTCTTACAGCTTTTCAGTTTAGTATGTTAAAATTTGATAATTATTCTTGGTTAATTGTCGAACCTTTGATCCGAAAGTCATGGGTACGTCTTCGACCTCTCGGTCTCCCTTAATTGGGGGTTATTGGGAGGTGGGGTCGTAACAGCCGTAGCTTCAGTTGCGGCCTCGATGTCAATCCTCCGACCGTGTTCGTCTACTTGAACGACAATTTGCTTTGTACGGGCCATTTCTATTATCATAAGACAAGTTCATTAAACATCTAAATGTTTCGATATTAGGTAGGTAAAAACTTAAAGTGGATATCGGTGTTATAAAAGAAAACTGATTGCACGTTAAGGAAAATTCGGCCCGATACAAAAGCTACTCGACACCTCAGTATCGGGCTTCAAAACTGAGTGATATCATGCTTGCCCGATACGCCTGTGTCGGGCGATACGAAGCTTGGTTCAAAAATCGCCGTAGGCTGATGCCCGATACGACCGTCTTTAAGAAGGTGTCACCTGTCGTTGGGCGATACAAGACTGGGCGACATGGGAAAAATCCAAACAACATAGCCAGTGCCCAATACGCTTCACGTTCAAGGCGTGTCGGGCGACACGACCACATGAAGAGAAGTGCCCGATAGGGTCGTCCCGATGGAAATCGTGTCGCCCGAAAATAGAAACAAATGAAGCGATGCAGGGATGGGCGACGCGGGCATTGCCTGATATAGGGTATCAGGCAAGTGTGCGTTAAAGATGTGTCGCGCGACACATGTGTCGGGCGATACAAGGGAATCAACTAAAGTCGTAAGTCTAATACGATGGTGCGCGACATGAGGGTCGTGTCGGGCAAGCAAAATGATATGGCTTTCGGGCTATACCTTTGATGTCTTAAGTTATCTTGCGCGATATGAGAGCAGAAGCTAGGTTGTGCGACACGAGAGAAACGAGAGAAATTACAACACGATACGGGAGTAGGTGAAAAGTAAATGCAGTAGCCAGACACAGTTAAACCTCTGTACTATATATAGCAATCCAGATCGGGGGTAAAACGGGTAAAATAGGGCTACGTGTCAGGCAAAAAGACAAATCATTCCCGAGACGAGCAGTCCCATCCGTCAAATCAAGGGTTATTACTCCTGCTGCCGATACGGTTGCTTGCTGCTCGGTGGTGTCGTCCGACATGGCTCATGGCTGAGGTGCGATGCCCAATACACCTAGTCGATAAGGGCATGTCTTGCGCGCCGCCTGAGCCTTTTTGCCTGATACGGTCAGGGAACAAGGTATCCTTGCCCGATACAAGGCTTTTCGAACCTGATTTTTGATGAAAAACCAAAAATTAAGTGAAGGAGAAAGCAATTGATGGGTAAAACATCATGGGCCTAGGGTGAAGTTCCCAACCTCAGATAGCATTACTCATCAATTCTCATAAAATAGAGCGGTGGCCCATAAAATAGAAGAGTCATGGCATGTGACGCATGCACTAACTCGAGCCTTATTACAATCATAATGTTCATAATGTTTTTCTTGCAGGAAAGGAAATAACGTCCTATTCTAAGAAAAGTAAAACTTGTGCTGCCTCCCGAGGAGAGTTGTAGTTAGCGTCATCAGCTCGATAGCTCTAGATCCTTCACTTTTCGCCTTCAGCTGTTTCCACATCTTGCAAATTGATCTGTGTCCTTCTCACGAAAACTTCATCTTCATATAACCTTTTTACTCTGTGCCCATTTACTGGGAAAACTTTGGATGGATCTTCTTTATCATACAGCTCCATCATCCCTGATGGGTATATCTTTGCTATGGTGAAGGGTCCGGACCACCTTGTTTGCAGCTTACTTGGAAAAAGACGAATGGAGGATTTAAATAATAAAACTTTATCACCTTCACTTACATCCTTCTTCCTCAGGTGGGCGTCATGCCACACCTTGGTCCTTTGCTTATAGATCCTTGCATTCTCATAGGCATGCATTCTCAATTCTTTGAGTTCCTGTAACTGTAGATATCTTTTCTCCCCAGCCTTTTCCAGATCCATATTCAGGAACTTAATTGCCCAAAGAGCCTTGTGTTCAAGCTCTAAGGGTAGATGACAGGATTTCTCATAAATCAATTTGTAAGGGGTAGTTCCAATGGGTGCTTTATATGTAGTTCTGTAGGCCCAAAGGGCGTCATCAAGCTTCATCGACCAATCATTCCTCGTACGGTTGACAGTATTCTCTAAAATCTTCTTAATCTGTCTATTCGAAACCTCCACCTGCCTAGAAGTTTGTGGGTGGTAGGGCGTAGCGACCTTGTGTTTAACTCCATACTTTCGCTGGAGTGCTTGAAACTATTTTTCTCTGAAATGCGACCCACCGTCGCTTATCACAGTATGAGGTACTATGAAGTGAGGGAAGATAGTCTTTTCAAACAACTTGATCACTGATTTGGAGTCGCAAGTCTGGGTGGCAACAACTTCCACCCATTTAGACACATAATCCACTACGACTAGAATGTATTGATACCCTTTTGATGGGGGAAATGGAACCATGTAGTCAATTCCCCATACATCAAAGATCTCAAATTCGACCCAATTGGCCATAGGCATCTCATTTCTTCTTCCAATGTTTCCTGTCGATTGGCATTCTTTACAAACCTTTACATAATTTGCAGCGTCATTGAACAAGGAGGGCCAGTAAAATCCCAATTGCAACACCTTGGTGGCGGTCCTTTCGCTCCCCAGGTGTCCTCCATACGAAGAGGCATGGCATTCTTTCAAGATGTTTGGGACTTCTTCTTTGGGGATACATCTTCTGTACAGGTTATCTACGCATCTTCTAAAGAGGAGAGGATCATCCCAATAGTAGTTCTTTACATCCGCAAAGAGCTTTTTCTTTTTATTGTAGGTTACATCAGGAGGCAACTCGCCGCATGCAAGATAATTACAAATATCTGCAAACCAAGGTAAATTCTCATCTTTGGTTTCAACCATCAGCAAGGCTTCGTCAGCATAGTTGTCATTAATAGGTGGTTCCTTCTGCCTTTCCACCATGATCCTTGATAAGTGGTCGGCGACCACATTCTCCGCACCCTTCTTATCAACGATCTTGTGGTCGAACTCTTGTAGTAACATAGCCCACCTTAACATCCTGGGCTTGGTATCCTTCTTCTGCATGAGATATCTTATTGCCCCATGGTCTGTGTAGACCTTCACCTTTGCTCCGATAAGATAGGATCTGAACTCGTCGAAAGCGAAGACTATCGCAAGCATCTCCTTTTCTGTAGTCGTATAATTCACCTGAGCTTCATCTAGAGTACGACTGGCGTAGCAAATGACGTGGTGCTTTTTGTCCTTTTTCTATCCCAGGACTGCTCCTACAACATAGTCACTGGCGTCACACATAAGCTCGAAAGGTAGCTCCCAGTATGGAGCTTGAAGGATAGGCAGTGAGAAAAGGGCGTCTTTTAAGGCCTGAAAAGCATTTAAACAATCGTCAGAGAAATTGAATTCAACATCCTTTACCAGACGGTTGGACAACGGTTTTGAGACCTTTGTGAAGTCTTTTATAAATCTTTGGTAGTAGTCGGCGTGCCCGAGGAAACTCCTCACTCCCGTTACAGACTTCAGTGGAGGAAGTTTAGATATGGCTTCAACTTTGCTAACGTCTACCTCGATGTCACGCCTCGAAACTTTATGCCCTAGTATGATGCCTTCTCGTACCATAAAGTGGCACTTTTCCCAGTTCAAGACCAAACTCTTTTCCTCGCAGCATTGCAAGACCAGAGACATGTTTTTCAGGCAGGCATCGAAGTCCTTTCCATAGATAGAAAAGTAATCCATGAAAACTTCCATGTTGTCCTCCAGAAAATCTGTAAACATCGATATCATGCTACGCTGAAATGTTGCGGGAGCATTGCACAGGACGAAAGGCATTCTTCGGAAGGCGTAAGTCCCATAGAGATAGGTAAAAGTAGTTTTCTCCTGGTCATCTGGCAAGATGGGAACTTGATAAAACCCTGAAAAACCATCCAAGAAACATAAATGGTCATGATGTGCTAATCTTTCAAGAACTTGATCAATGAAAGGAAGCAGATAATGATCTTTTTTCGTGGCTTGGTTCAATTTTCGGTAGTCAATACACATCCTCCATACCATGATGGTCCAAACCGCCACTTCATCGCCTTTATCTCCTTTAACTACTGTATACCTCCTTTCTTCGGTACCATGTGGATCGGGCTCACCCAGTTACTGTCACTAATCGGGTAAATGATCCCTGCATCCCTTAGTTTGATTACTTCTTTCTTCACAACTTCTTTCAGCATCTGGTTCAATTTTCTCTGGGGTTGAGCCAGAGGTTAATCAGATTCTTCCAAATTAATGTGATGCATTCATAACGCAGGGCTAAGGCCTTTGAGATCCTCTACCGAGTATCCTATAGAATGCCTGTGGAGTCTCAACTCCCCAAGAAGTTTGTCCAACTGATGTTTTGTAAGATGGGCATTAACGATGATAGGATTTCTCTCCTCTTGATCTAGAAATTCATACCTTAACCCTTCAGGTAGCTGCTTCAACTCAGGTTTAGCCTTGGGTTCCTTTTCTTCTGGTGCCTCTTCTATAGAGGCAAACTTAACTGTTTCTATTACCTCTTCCTCGTCGCTCAGATCTTCATCAAACTGATTATGATAGTTGAGAAACTCGACAACTTCTGGATTTTCAAAATCAGAGTCTTGATTGCTTATCGCTCTTACAAGAGGGTCTACCATTAGGATATCTTCTTCCACCTCTTCACAAAACTGGTTGTAGCTTTTTGCAAAGTAAGCGAACTCTAACAGGGATGACCCTTTCATCGCGTCCTTTACTTTGAAGTCTAAGTGATCCTTTCCGACCCTTAGAGTTATTATTCCCTCAACAACATCAATCAACGCCCTTCCTGTAGACAAGAAAGGGTATCCAAAGATGACAGGACAGACAGGTTCCTCCACAATATCACTGACCACAATGTCGCAAGGAATGAAGAAACTTCCCACTCGGATCAGTACATCCTCAACAACACCTACAAGTCTTTTGAAGGTATGGTCCGCCAATTCAATCCTCATGTTGGTCTTGACCATATCAGTCAAACCTAAACGCTGTGCGAGGCTTAGGGGCATAAGGCTGATGCTAGCCCCTAAATCAGCAAGACCTTTTCACTCGACATTATCTCCAATGACAAAAGGAATGGTGAAAGCCCCTGGATCCTTTTTCTTGTTGGGTAAATCTACCTTGACAAAAGCAGAAGACATACTATCTAGATGCACAGTCTCGATTCTTCCTCCTCTTTTCTTCTTGGTGATCAAATCTTTAAAAAACTTAGCGTAGGTCGGCATTTCCTCTAAAGCGTCCAGAAAAGGTACTTCGAGGTGAAGCTTCTTTACTAATTCCATAAACTTCTCGTAACTATTTTTAAGCTGTGCCTTTATCAGTTTGTATGGGAAAGGCAACTTGGGAGAGTAAGGACTTCTCTTACCAAATAGTTCCTCAAAGGATCTTGGTTCTGGTTCCCTGACATGAGCTTGTTGATTGTCTTCTTCTACGGGATTATCAGCCGCAGTCCTCGATTCAGGTTCCTTGGGTCTGGCTTCTTCAGGGCGTTCTACTGTCTTCCCTGATCTCAGTACTGCCATTTTAGCGGATTCCGTGTTGGAGGGTATCTTACCCGAGGGATTCTTTATCATCTCGGCCATCTGGGCCAACTGCTGATCGATTTGGCGTTGGTGAGCCTGCATGTCCGCCATCTGAACCTGCATCGTGTTCAGAACTCCTGAATTTGACAGTGCGCTTTGCGCCAGCTGGTTGTTGATAGTATCTTGTCTTTTGACAAAATAAAAAAATTGACTTACCAAATCTGGTTGGTTTGAGCTCTTGTCTTGACTTTGCTCCTTAGCTTGACCCTGGTTGTGACTAGGGCTAGACGCTTGGCAACTTTGGTATTTTCCTTGTCCTTGGAAGTTTTCCTTGTTCGATTGGAAAGTGGTAGTTCTTTTGAACTGACCTTGTCCCCCTCTTTTCTCAAAACCTTGGGGTTGCTTGGTGGGGTTATTTAGTTGATGCGAGTTTTCGACAACATCCTTGTTGCCATAGTTAAAACCAGGGTGATCCGGTCTCTTGAAGTTGACAAAAGAGACATTCTCGGCTTCCTCTACCTCAGATTCACTTTCAGTTGACTCTTCAGGTCAGGTGTAAACACAATTATCAACCCCGTGTCCACCTTCTCCGCAGGTGACACATTTCATGACTTTCTCCACTTGTTTCTTCCCTTTTCCACCTGATTCTTTCAATTGTCTGACGTCTATGGCTATCTTCTGGATCTGAGTGGTGATAGCCTCCAGAGATTTGGATTCGACAGAGGGCCCTTTTCTAGCGGCCTTCTTAGCATGTCCTCTATCAGATCTGTCATAGTCGGTGCCGACTTGTAGTTCGGCCATGTTCTCGATGATCTTTTTGGATCTGCTAGGCTTCTTCCCCAGGAAGTCACTGCCTGCAACTGCATTCAGTGAAACCCTTTCCTCATGGGTCAGACCATTGTAGAAGGTGGTTATCAAGAAACCCTTCTTGTAGTTGTGATGAGGGCAGTCCCTCTGATAATCTTGATATCTTTCCCAAGCTTCGTGTAGATTCTCATTCAGCTTTTGCATGAACGACGTGATTCTCTGTCTATTCCTAACAATTTTCTCCGTAGGGTAAAATTAGTTCACAAAAGCGTCCGCCAGCGCATTCCATCCATTTAGAACTTGATGCGGTAGCCCGAGGTACCAGGATAGGGCCTTATCTTCTAAAGAAAAGATGAAACCCTTGCAATAAATCACCTCTTATGGGACTCCCTGCATTTTAATGGTATCACAGATGTTTTTAAAAGCATCTAGATGATGGTAAGGGTTATCATTCTTTGAATTCCCTCTGAAGCTCTTGTTCTGGATCATAGAGATGACAGACGGTTTTAGCTCAAAGTTGGTTGTGTTGAACCTTGGGATGACAACAACACATCTTGAATTATTTGCCTTTGTGGCAGCTATCTCCGTGAGGGTCTTTTCTTCTTCGTTAGAATCTTCACTGTCACTGTCTCCCTGGTTCTGTTCCTGGTTACTTTGATTTCTTCTGCGTTTTCAGTGATGACGACGTCTCTCATGGTGATGGTCATCCTCGAATTGTTCTGTTTCAGGATCTTCATGTTGATGGTTGCCGTTATAACGGTCATTATCTTCATGCGGAGGCAAGTGAGGTCTAACTCTCACATGTTGTTCACCCTCTGAAAGAGGCGGTTCGACACGAGGTGGCATGTCTAGTGATGTCGGTGTTCAAATGAGAAGAATTCTTCCTTCTCGAGTACATGAATAGCATGTATAATCAAGTTAGAAAACTTGTATTAATAAGACGAACTACTCTATTCTCATTTCAGGTTAGAAGATCAAAAGGTAGTTCTGTCAAACTCATTACTAAGCTTGAGGCACGGGAGTGTAGTTAGTGGATTCAGGTTCATTAACAGTACCATTTCGCCTTGTCCCCAGCAACGGTGCAAAAAAGTTGACCGGCCTAAATCGCGCGTCCAAAAGGGGCGGATTTGGAGTAGTCGGACTTTTAAATTACCTGACTCTTAGGCCCCCGCAACGATGACGGGATCCGAAGTAGCAATCGGGGTCGAACCACAGGGACAAGGGTGGTAGTGTTAAGAACTCGGAATCAACACATTATACTCCGGTAAAAGCAAGGTGAGGATAAAGTTCCCGAAGGGAATTACAGGCCAAGATCGATAAAATAAAAGAGAACTATCTCCAACTGGAGTTATAAGGAGAAATTAAGGTTTTAAGCATTTATCAGTTTTTAGGGTTTTAGTGCAATAGAAACATAGGAGATAACACTATTGCTTTAGTAAGGAATGAAGGAGGAAAACTTCGGTAAAACAAGTGACAGCAGGAACATCCGGTACCCTAGAATGTGAATAATTTCAAGATGAACAAGATAGCATTCAAACTATGCATGTAGATAAGGAAGACTTATGTCTTTCTTTTTCTCCTTTTTAATTCTTTTATCAAGGATTGATATAGGTCCTTCTTCATAAGATATATCATCATTTAATTCTACCTCCATAGGTTGTAGAACTGATTTTCTATCAGGATGACATTTCCTAAGAATGGAAATGTGACACAGGGTGTAACTTCTGTAATTCTGGTGGTAACTCTAGCATATAGGCTACTCTTCCAATCCGTTCAATGATTGGATAAGGCCCCATAAATCTAGGAGCTAACTTCCCTTTCCTTCCAAATCTCAGAACTCCTTTCCAAGGTGAGACTTTGAGATACACTCTATCTCCAACCTGGAATTCTAAAGGTCTACGACGTTTATCAGCGTAAGATTTCTGCCTATCCTGTGCAGTTTTTATTTTTTGTTGTATTATTTTAATCTTTTCTGTGGTCTGCTGCACAAGATCAGGACCTAACAGTTGGTATTCACCAGTTTCATACCAACATAGGGGTGATCTACAACGTCTACCATACAAATCTTCATAAGGTGCCATGTCAATGCTATGTTGATAGTTGTTGTTGTAGGCAAATTCTATCAAGCTTAGGTGCAGATCCCAACTCCCTATAAACTGAAGAACACATGCTCTAAGCAAGTCTTCCAAGGTCTGTATAGTCCTTTCTGACTGTCCATCAGTCTGAGGATGAAAGGTTGTACTAAACCTTAATTGTGTGCCTAAGGCTTTATGAAGTCTCTCCCAAAAACGACTCATAAACTGGGGACCTCTATCAGAAATGATGGTAACTGGGACTCCATGCAGTTGTACTATCTCTTCAACATACAACTATGCTAGTTTCTCAGTGGAATAGGTCATTTTGACAGGCAAGAAATGTGTTGTCTTTGTCAACCTATCAACTATTACCCAAATGGAATCATGCCCCTTGCTTGTCCTGGGTAGGCCAACAACAAAGTCCATGGTTATATGATCCCACTTCCACTGTGGTATGGGTAAAGGTTGGATTGTTCCTGCAGGCTTCTGGTGTTCAGCTTTAACTTGCTGACACATAGGACACCGCATAACAAACTCAGCAACATCCTTCTTCATTCCAGGCCACCAATACATATCTTTCAAGTTTCGATACATCTTGGTGCTTCCTGGATGCATAGCATACATCGAAGAATGAGCTTCTTCCAGAACTAACTTTCTCAAGTTATCCATATCAGGAACTATCATTCTACCATGATAACAGGCTACTTGGTCATCTGAGTCATGGAAACCATCTCGTTTCTCATTACCATACTCCGATCTGATCTGTTGAACTGCAGCATCAACTTGCTATGCCTCCTTGATCTGCTCTCTCAGAGTAGGTTTTATATGCATCTCAGCTAACAACCCAGCTAACAATGATACTTTCAAATGTACATTGTCTTGTCTTAAGGAGATAAGCATATCTCTCCTAGAGCATACCAAAAAGTTCAGTTGTGCTCTATCTAAGGCTGGTGTTGCTGATTTCCTACTCAATGCATCTGCAACCACATTGGCCTTCCCTGGGTGGTAATCAATTGTACAATCGTAATCTTTGATTAACTCCATCCAGCGGCGTTGTCTCATGTTAAGCTCATGCTGAGAAAAGATGTACTTAAGGTTCTTATGATCGGTGAAAATCTGGAATGTCTCTCCATAGAGATAATGTCTCCAGATTTTCAAGGCATGAACCACAGCAGCTAGATCTAGGTCGTGTGTCGGATAATTCTCCTCGTGTTTCTTAAGTTGTCATGAAGCAAAAGAAATCACTTATTTATCCTGCATCAACACACATCCAAGTCCATTCTTGGAGGCATCACAGAAAACTATATATCCTTTCCCTTGCTCAGGTAACACAAGCACTGGTGCACTTGTCAACCTCTCCTTCAACAACTGAAAAGATTGTTGACACTTATCACTCCAAACAAAAGGAACATCCTTCCTGGTCAACTTAGTCTAGGGTAAGGATATGGAATTAAAGTTTTTAATGAATCTTGGGTAATAGCCTGCCAACCCTAAGAAACTACGGATCTCTGTCGGTGTCTTCGGTTGTTCCCATTATAGAACAGATTCTACCTTTTTAGGGTCAACACAAATACCCGAAGCAGATATCACGTGTCCAAGGAAAGATACTTCCGGTAACCAAAACTCACACTTGCTAAACTTAGCATAAATCTTGTTTTTCCTTAGCAAAGTTAGGGTCTACCAAAGATGCTGTTCGTGCTGTTGAGCATCTCTACTATAGATCAGAATGTCATCTATAAAGACAACAACACAATGATCGAGAAAAGGTCGGAAGATTCTATTCATAAGTTCCATGAATGTGGATGGTGCATTAGTTAGTCCAAACGACATAACTGTGAACTCATAGTGACCATACCTCGTCCAAAAGGCAGACTTGGGTATGTCACTATCCTTAATACGAAGTTGGTGATATCCTGATCGCAAATCAATCTTTGAGAAGACGGTTTCACCACGCAACTGGTCAAAAAGATCATCAATCCTCAGCAAAGGATACTTATTCTTTATTGTTACTTTATTTAACTGTTTGTAATCAATGCATAACCGCATTGATCCATCTTTCTTTTTAACAAAGAGCACTGGAGCACCCCAAGGTGAAGTACTCGGTCAGATGAAACCCTTCTCAAGCAACTCTTGCAACTATTTCTTGAGTTCTGCCATCTTAGCAGGTGACATCCTATATGGTGTTTGTGCTATAGGTTGTGTGTCGGGGATTAAATTGATTTCAAAATCAATTTCTTGAGGCGGTAGCACACCTGGAGTTCTTCAGGAAATACATCTTCAAATTCTCTGACTACAAGAACTTCAGCAGGGTTAGGACTGTCCATGGTATATCTACCACATGGGCCAAGAATGCATAACATCCTTGCCTCATCAACTTATCAGCAACCATAGCTGACACGAGATAGGTGGGTAGAATCTTTCTCTCTCCTTGAAAGATCCATGTGTCACTATCATTAGCGAACACAGCTTGCTTGGACTCACAATCCAAGACAACCTTATACCTGTCTAAGGTATCCATCCCAAGGATTATATCAAATCCATGCATCTCAAGTGGTATAAGATCCACTTGAATGTGATGTTCAGAAAAGAAGAGAATGCAGGGAGAACATACCTCCTGCAACATAGCAGACCCCATCAACGGAGTTTCTAGCAACAAACTATCTACTCTATGACTTGTAGTCAAGTTGCAGTCACAAATCACTCTTCGAGTGATAAAGGAGTGTGTAGCACCCGGATCAATCAAAATAGATACAATGCAAAACGTAGACATATCATAATATAACAATTCCATCTGACCTGCTACAACCCGAGGGTTGATAACTGCATCAGGTGGATTCATCACGTAGAATCTCACTGTCGCATGTGGTTGATTCGGTGCTTGATGACTAGATGCCGATGATCCAGCTTGGGACGCTTGTTCACGTCCTCTAGCGTTACCTAGAAACTGTCGTCTTTGAGATCCTTGTTGGTTCTGCCTCTGAGGATGAGTCACACTCACTTCTCTGACTCTGCAATCCTTCATCAGATGTCCCATCTTTCCACATATGTAACAACTTCTGTTCAGTTGTTGTGGTTTGGGTGGTCATGTAACCGACATAGATGCTGAACTGCGAGCTCCTCCTAGTGGTAGGCTTCGTCCTCTACCCCTATTTGACGTCCACTGTGTCTGGGTATTGGATCTACGTGGTGGCATACGTGCAGAAAACCTAGGTTTCTTAATACCTTTGGATGAAGATCCTTGAAACTGGGGATACATCCTCTTGTTCTGGGTCTATCTCTTCTCTGCTACATACCTCTCTACCCTTCATACTGACTCAATGAAGGTAGCAAACCTTTCTCTGTTCTCTAGGGCAGACACAGGAGTAGTCAACTCAGCGTTTAACCCTTTTTCAAAATGCCTTATCCTTTCTTCATTTGTGGTCGCCATGTGCGGACAAAATTGCAACAGCTCCATGAACTTAGCCTCATATTCACTAATGTTCATTGGACCTTGTCTTATCCTCTCGAACTGAGAGATTTTCTCATCCAGAAACGTCTTAGGGAAATATATGTTGACAAATTCCCGTCTGAAAACTTCCCATGCAACCTCCACACCAGGCCTCTTCTGTTCTTCCATGGTCCACCAATGACCAACACTCCCCTTGAGAAGGTACAAAGCATGTCTAACCTTCTCAGCTTCTGGGATGTTTAGGATTCTAAAGGCCTTCTCTAGTTTGGTTAACCACAAGTCGGTATCTGCGAGATCAGATGTTCCCAAATACTCTGTGGCTCCAACTCGGCGAAGTCATTCAAACGTCTTGTCGATTCCTTGTCCTTTAGGTTGGGCAGGTGCCCTAGGTGCAGGCATAGGTATCCTATCAGTTATGTGTGTCATGGCAGTCATAAACTGCCCAAACATGGTCCAGACGACTGGGTTCCCCATGTCAGTTGGATCGAACTGGAGTGGTTCAGGCACAGGTTGCTCTATCTGATAACGTGAAGTGAGAAGCTCTATGGAGCACAATGGAGTTTATGTGATTTTTAAATAGGTGGATATTGATGATGAAGAAAAATGTGACAGCCACTTCCTTTTCTATCCTGGTCAATGGCATCCCTTATGGCCCAGTCAAGGCGAGAAATGACTTGAGACAAGGGGATCCCTGTCCCTACTTCTCTTTACTATTTTTATGGAATCACTAATCAACTTTATGGAGATGAAGGTCAATGAAAAGAGGATTTGCACCTTCAAACAAGGGGGCACCAAGGTCATGTCACATCTAATCTTTGTTGATGATGTTCTATTTTTCCTAGCAAGAAATGTCATGACCCTAAAGAACTTTAGGATGATGATGAAATTTTTTCAGAATCTAACATGAGTCTTCCTGAGTGAAATAAAATCAAGATTCTACTTGTCGGGGTCCTATGACTCTTTAAAGTTAGGCTTGTCTCAGTAGTGGGTATTGAAGAAAGTTCTCTCCCAACTTGTTGTTTGGTCATACCCATATGAAGAGTCAAATCTAAAGGAAGGGATTTCAGCTCCTGTCTGGACAACTTGAGGGAGAATCTAGTGATATGGTAAGGCCTGAGGATGTTATTGCTGGTAGATTGGTCCTAGAGAGGGTAGCTCTAGATGGCAAAGTCAAATTTTGGTGTCTTCAAGCAAAGATACTTCTTAATATTCTTGAGAAGTTTCACAACATCATTTCCTCATTCATATGGGGGGGGTAAGTTCCATGCGGTGTCTTGGAACTCACTGCCAAGAAGAAATGAAGAAGGTGGCCTCAACATACCAAACCCTGCTAATCAAGCGGCTGTTGCTACCTATAAAAGAATCAACAACTTCCTCAAGAACGAAGCATCATGTTGGGTATCCTATATGAGATGGGGGTATAGTGAGATGCTTGAGGGGACGAGCGAGGTGCTTAGTTCTAGATCTTGGCAAACTATCTGTAGAAGATGGGAAGATGTTGTGGGTGAGTACATGAAGAAAGGGGGAAAATGTTGGGTTTTAGGGGAGACAGAGAAGGCAGCGGAAACAAAAAATTTCTCCCCCAACCCATACCGAGGAAACGCGTCAACGTTTATATAATAGGAAATGATGGTTTGCGGAATCATACCTTGTCCCGAGGCTTGCTCGGTGACAATACCTCGCGCAATGCGCGGTCTTCAACTCCGGTTTTGGACGGTGTCTGTGCAGCTCCTGGTCGCACCGGGACTGACAACTCCTCCTCCTACCGGACTGTCGGATGACAGTTGTTCTCCTGAGCGGCAGAAACCTCCCGCCTCTGAAGTAGTCCACACGGACCACCTAGAACTCCACTCTCCCTCTCCCACAAGGAAGTGGAAGGAGTCGCACCCTCCTGTTGACGTACTAGTCACCAACACACTCTCCTGCTACCAGTTGCAACTGCAGTTGTCCTTCCCTTTCTGCACCTCCCTTTTGCGGGAAGCACTTGCTCGGGATCTCTCACGGTTACCAAAACCAGAGAGAACGACAACTTCGCAAAGCAACCGGCTTGCATTGAGTTGTCCTTTGAGAAGCCCCCAATACCCCTATATATAGGCGGGTCATGGGACAGGGTTCTCTGTGCCCTGCAATACGGGACTAAAGCAAGAGTAGAAGGGTTCGAGAATTTTCCACAAAAAGCAACCGGTTCGCAACTTGAAATGATCGGTTCACAACTGAACCGATCGGTTCGGCCATTGAGCCGATCGGTTGGACCTGAGCCGATCGTTTGGGGCACTCCAACCGATCGGTTGGTGCCCTGAACCGATCGGTTCATGGTCTTAATCCGGCTCAAAAAGACTTTCCTTGTTTCTTTCCCAATTGGTATCGAATACCAATATTATTCCCAATCGAATTGGGCAATTTGAAACCAAAGGAAAATTCTTGCCGACATGACTTTCCCAACTGGTCGGTTGCACCAGTTGAGCCGATCGGTTCAACCCTTGAACCGGTCATTTCAACCTGGGCATGAGCCGATCGGCCTGGACACTCCAGCCGACCGGTTCAGCACCTCATCCGACCGGTTCATCACATGAGCCGATCGGTTGGGAGCAAAGGTTGGGCAAAATCAGTCAATTGCAATTTCAATCAATCTGATACTCCAATCAATGCGTCCAACACCTTGAACCATATGATATTGAGCTATCGACTAATTGAGTGTTTAATTGAACTACTAAACTCCTTTAGTAATCAATCTAAACATTGCTTTGTGGACAAAACTCCTCTTCCAGGTTAAATCCTATGTGTGTGACCCTGCAGGTCCATTTCACGTTGGCAGTGAAAGTCCATAACACTTATGACTTCACAAGCAAAGAGCGGTGCCTAGTCACACATCAGTGCTACCCATGTGAAAGTAGAAAGTTGGAGAACAACTTTCATCCTACAATCCGTGAATGGTGTTACAGTGAATGTATAATTCCTTTGTCACTGATATCCCGAATGAACTCAAGGCATGGAACAGTCATCCTGTCAACGTTCATTCACTTTCTTGATCTCAGAGAAGATTGAACGAGATATGTATGACATCAATATCACATACTGATTCACACATGCGTGCGCACGCCTATCTCAATCCTACTCATCAAGTGGCCTTGGATATCAAACTCCCTTAGGAGGGACAAATCCCATATCTATCACTCACCCCTCAAAAGCCCCATGTGTTAAAGCCACCCAATCATCACCTTTATAACAACCCATGTTTCAGGACTGCGTTTGATGATGTCAAAGTGTGCCCAACGACATGTGTTGAGTGCAGTGATTTCAGGTCTAAGAATCACACTCACCACCATCACTGTGAGTACTGACTGTGACTACCATCTCATGGTTCCATGTGTCAAACTCACGGTGGGTCTGTCCGGTACCTTGTTCTCTAACAAATACCTATGTGTTTGGTTTGATATCTCTATATCATGACTAATGAGATTCTGTCATCAACCAACACCACAATCCAGTCTTGTGTGTCATTGCTGTCTATCTACCTTCCACAATGACATCCGACTAGGGACATATCAAGAATGTACAAACTCTTAGCATCTGTATGATCTCATCGTTCAGGTCCTTAACCTGAAAGCATACGTCATTGAGTACTGTCATTCTCTAGACATTCAATCTGTTCTATCACTATCTCATATGACTGAACCAGAATGAATTGGAAGCTTGCCTTTGATGTTTATCAAATCAATCTTAATGTATCCCACCAATCATCCCATGATTGTCTCTCAGGGCATACATACCAACAGACTCCCACTTGCACTGCGAGCCAATCACCCTTGAATCATATTCATAGTGATATTGAAACATGTCCCACATGTTACTGTGCTCTAGTGCCAACATAGTGAGTAATGGCAACACCTTGCCAAAGTCAGTATAAATTGCATGTCTCTCATCTCTTCGTTGTACGTCGCACGTATGAGATGGAGTTGTCGTAATATGCGATCTAGTATTCCTTTGCTAACCTTT
The DNA here is from genome assembly GCA_963693085.1 of Alisma plantago-aquatica. Taxonomy (NCBI): domain Eukaryota; kingdom Viridiplantae; phylum Streptophyta; class Magnoliopsida; order Alismatales; family Alismataceae; genus Alisma; species Alisma plantago-aquatica. The sequence continues at coordinate 463,360,899 of OY856410.1, read as the reverse complement.
AGCCACATTGCATGATCAAGGATTCCAGACTTGTCATCAATGAGTGGAATATATATAAGTTCATCTCATGAACTTCTAGATCCATATAGTATCCACTGATGTTCTCTAACACACGGATACTCGGCATTTCCTTTTAAATGGTTTTATTGGAACATTTCCAATTATCAACCAACTTTCACTTTTATACATCCTATGTATATTTTGCGATTAATTTTCTGTCCTTTCGGAAGTTTGCATCAATGTAACTCTTTACATCGAACTCTTCCTTATCTCCATAGAACTAGTACTTCTCAAGTACTTATCAAGTCCTCATGGTATTCCAGTAACCCTTACTGGAAGTAGACAGACATCCACTCGTCATGTCCCACATACGAGTTATCAGGATGAGCACATCATATTGCTATGTCCCACATACAAGATGATGAATGCATTTTATTCTTGCCATGTCATACATGCAAGACAATGGGATGATTACATACATGATAGATCCAGATCTATTCTTAGTGTTCCAATTCTTCATAAGAATTGGACACTTGGCCTTGGGATACTAATATCCATATAACATGGACAAGTTTTCTCCCACTGAATCTGTGCATACTGAACACTTCAGTACAGATTGCCAATGTATGCTCTCTCTTTCCAGGTCAAGAGATTTTTCGAGAACTATCTCTATAGATCTCTATTCCTATCACATAGGAAACATCTCTATCTTCCTTAAAGATAATTTCCACATTTGGATTTCCAATCTAGAACATTTCCATTTCACATCAATATGTGGAATGTGAACACGCTCCTACTAAATCACAGATCCCTTCTTTATATTTGACATATCAGTCAAACCCTTTGACTATATCATCAAAGTAAAGATCCAATTTTGAGTTGCTTGTACTCAATCAATCACATTGATTAGTCCATTGTAACTTATATACTTCATTTGCATTAATGGATTCATAAACCTTATAGGCTGTGTCACGTACACATCCTGATTTTATTCCTCAAAGGAATGCGGTTTTAGTATCCATATGCCAAATGTCTTAGTCATTAAGTTGCAATCAACAAGCATCATCCTTCTCAAAATGTTATCCATGTGTCTTAACACTTAAGACTCATTTGCATTTATGGATATGATCCAATGAGTGCTACCATCAAGGTCATACCTTATGGTTCACATGGAAGTCATTTAGGATGTAATGGTTCTATACCATAACTCAAAATCTGATTCCTCATATTCATCTAGATAGTTGACTCATCACATGAACAACGCATCACATAGATAATTGAGGTGTATCTGTTAAGGATATAAGAACTCACAACCCTTGTGATTCTTAATTTCCTTTATTAGTGTGGGGTATTCTTTTATTAAGAAGAATTCAGTTATTCGATAATCATTCTCTAACTCCTTAGAGTATGATTCCTTCTTGATTTAGACATCACCATGCCTTAATCATGAGTTCACTATGATACACTATCATAATCACTCATAAGGATCTCAAACATTTGGTCCAAGTATTTCATTCATTTATCTCATCAAGAATTAACACTTTACCAAATTTGTACTTCATCTATGATAATCTTGAACACTTCAAGATATTCATATTGGTATTTCTCTAAACACCATTTGAAGTATTAGCATTTGTTCCAATAGGTATGTAAATACATCACATGTATTATACCTAATAGGATAATCATTCTCCCACTATCATTAGTGAAGATTGATTAATCATGTACAAGAGATTCATGTCTCTTACTGGTTCTCTAACCAAAAGAGTCTAGATTTATCCATCATATGGAAACTAGAAATGAATTTCTCATGATTGATGCTAATTTGATTGTTTGAGTTATCAATAACTTTAGGTATCATCTTATCTTATACATACCATGTATTACAAGATAAACAAGGCATTTCCACAAAGATCATATCTTTAAGATTGAAACATCAACTTTATTAATTGCCATCATTGTCATACAATATGCAAAAATAAAGTGTTTCTATCTATTAGCAATATATGAAATAGCAGTTCTCAACTCTATTTCATGCCCTTTAGGCTGAAATAAACTGAAAGATACTCCTATCTATGGCAGCAACACTTTCTCCAATGATGGGTATTTCTTTCTTGGTCCTTTCGCAAAGGCCATCACTTCTTTGTGGATATTGCATATCATATATGACATATCCATATCTTGGTATCATATACCTCAGATAAAGAAGCGGTTCATTTCCTGATACCTTAGGTGGAGATCTCCATCCCCTCCTTCATCTTCTTTTGTTCTTCCAGATATAGAGGGCAATCCCTCTACACCCTTTCCCCATGTGCCTTGAAGCTGAAGACGGCTTGGATTGCTGGCTAGCATTAGAACACTTCTTTGCTTTGCCCTTGTCCTTGCCCTTAAAACTTACCTTTTCTTTAATCACATCAAAGATTATGGTTTGTCTTTCTTCATCTTTGCCTCTACTATCCTCAACATGTCTAACAACTTTGTCAACGCTTGTCAAAGTTGTTCATGTTGTAGCTTATCATGAGTTGTATGATTCTCGCAACATTTGCAGTATCATACCAATAGCCAACCCTTGGCTCAGAGGGAATCCTTCTCAGTCAGGTTTTCCACATACCCAATCACATTGAGTGTGTGAATCCCTTACTGGATCTCCTTCTGTCATGACATACTAGGACAGTGTCTTAGAGACATCATATGTCTCATGTTGTCTCTGCAACTCACAGTTCAGAGAACACAACATCAAGCACTCCTCATCAATGTCATCCTCAGTATGCTTCCATAAGCATACTTTCAGCCATTGATGTGGTGGGATCGCGTTCATCTGGTTCTGGTATAACTAGGACTTGGAGCTTTCACTCTTTGAGATTGAGAACACTTCTCATCATCATCCTAACCAGTCGTGGAATTATTCCCATTTAATTTGTTGGTCTCAAAGACCGATCGCAAATTAAGTGATTTGTTGATTAACCATTTATTTTAACAAAAAGGAAATATATGCAATTTTAGTCCAAAAACTCATTTTTTGACTTGTTTGATTGATTTGAAAAGTTGACGATAAAATTAGGCCTTTAATTAATTATCGCTCCCACTATTTTACTTCAAATTGATAGCCCTCACCATCAATTCAGAAGATTGCAGCGTACAACCTTCTAGTGGGCAAGATCCTGAAATCCTCTAAGCCATGGACCAGCTAGGGCTGTCACCCACAACATAGATCTCTCAGGTAGGCAACTTTTGCCAATTGCATCATATGCAACTCTTGATAAGATGTCATATACAACTCTTTGCAATGATCATCTCCATGCCTCAAGGCGCTATATCCTATCTAGGTCATCTTGTTAAGTCTGACCCAAAGCAAACACGATGAATATGCACCCTGCTTGGGCAGACCCACACATTCATCCTTCACGCTTCCATGAGGTAGACGGTGCACCACGCTAGGGCGTGCCCACACTTGGTCGAACAAGCTTTTCACGTGTGTCGCATTTGGAAGGCATCTAAAACTTAATATTTTAATGAGGGATTTGGTTTTATATACATATACATATCCAATCACCACAATACATAGTACATATCATATACATGCTATATCCCACAGAAAATATGCACAAACGATAAAAAGCGATGATTATGGCCATCCTAATGTGATTCCTCGAGCCAAGAGGAATCACGGTCATCTAGGTCTACATCACATGCAACCTTTACAAGATGAACTCTGTGCCTTGCCATCCGAGTAGATCAACTCATCACATGAATGATTTGTACTCTCCATCCGGTCGTCTGGGTGCCACCAGCCGATCGTTTAGCTCCTCCAACCGATCAGTTCGCCTGGTCGTCGTGCATCTCGTCATGTCCGCCACCCGCTCGTCTCGCTCCTCGAACCGGTCATCAACCGATCGGTTCACTCCTTGAACCGACCGTCTGGAAGGTCAAGCGATCGGTTCACTCCTTGAACCGATTGTCTGAGCAGTCATCTTGATGTCCGCCAGTCTTTGATATAACAGGAAATAAAATCTATCCTATTTATTACATTGCTTTTAAAAAGGGAAACCCCGAGTTACATTCGGGGGGGAGCAAAGGTAGGAAAGAATCTCGAATTATTTCAAGTTACATTAGGAATAAGAGAGGGAAGATCGGTGCGCAGACCGAGATGCAAGAAACCACAAACAACCACACACAGATAGGGGTTTATAGGCCATAATCACGCTACACACATCCACCACAAAACTCGTTTAAGGGCGACGCGTATCGAGTGCATTAATAATACATATCATATATGTAATTAGGGATTTGTGGATTTAGGATTGGATATGCATAAAGCCGATATTATTCGCATCGTATGCAATAAATAAAGGCGACAAACCAAAATCGATCATATCGATATTCCTAAAATATAGAGCAGTTGACGTGGCTCTGATACCACTGTTGGGTTTTAGGGGAGACAGAGAAGGCAGCGGAAACAAAAAATTTCTCCCCCAACCCATACCGAGGAAACGCGTCAACGTCTATATAATAGGAAAGGATGGTTTGCGGAATCATACCTTGTCCCGAGGCTTGCTCGGCAACAATACCTCGCGCAATGCGCGGTGTTCAACTCCGGTCTTGGACGGTGTCTGTGCAGCTCCTGGTCGCACCGGGACTGATGACTCCTCCTCCTACCGGACTGTCGGATGACAGTTGTCCTCCTGAGCAGCAGAAACCTCCCGCCTCTGAAGTAGTCCACACGGACCACCTGGAACTCCACTTTCCTTGTCCCACAAGGAAGTGGAAGGAGTCGCACCCTCCTGTTGACGTACTAGTCGCCAACACACTCTCCTACTACCAGTTGCAACTGCAGTTGTCCTTCCCTTGCTGCACCTCCCTTTTACGCGAAGCACTTGCTCGGGATCTCTCACGGTTACCAAAACCAGAGAGAACGACAACTTCGCAAAGCAACCGGCTTGCATTGAGTTGTCCTTTGAGAATCCCCCAATACCCCTATATATATAGGCGGGTCATGGGACAGGGTTCTCTGTGCCCGGCAATACGGAACTAAAGCAGGAGTAGAAGGGTTCGAGAATTTTCCACAAAAAGCAACCGGTTCACAACTTGAAATGATCGGTTCACAACTGAACCGATCGGTTCGGCCATTGAGCCGATCAGTTGGACCTGAGCCGATCGTTTGGGGCACTCCAACCGATCGGTTGGTGCCCTGAACCGATTGGTTCATGGTCCTAATCCGGCTCAAAAAGACTTTCCTTGTTTCTTTCCCAATTGGTATCGAATACCAATATTATTCCCAATCGAATTGGGCAATTTGAAACCAAAGGAAAATTCTTGCCGACATGACTTTCCCAACTGGTCGGTTGCACCAGTTGAGCCGATCGGTTCAACCCTTGAACCAGTCATTTCAACCTGGGCATGAGCCGATTGGCCTGGACACTCCAGCCGACCGGTTCAGCACCTCAGCCGACCGGTTCATCACATGAGCCGATCGGTTGGGAGCACAGGTTGGGCAAAATCAGTCAATTGCGATTTCAATCAATCCGATACTCCAATCAATGCGTCCAACACTTTGAACCATATGATATTGAGCTATCGACTGATTGAGTGTTTAATTGAACTACTAAACTCCTTTAGTAATCAATGTAAACATTGATTTGTGGACAAAACTCCTCTTCCAGGTTAAATCCTATGTGTGTGACCCTGTAGGTCCATTTCACGTTGGCAGTGAAAGTCCATAACACTTATGACTTCACAAGCAAAGAGCGGTGCCTAGTCACACATCAGTGCTACCCAAGTGAAAGTAGAAAGTTGGAGAACAACTTTCATCCTACAATCCGTGAATGGTGTTACAGTGAACGTATAATTCCTTTGTCACTGATATCCCGAATGAACTCAAGGCATGGAACAGTCATCCTGTCAACGTTCATTCACTTTCTTGATCTCAGAGCAGATTGAATGAGATATGTATGACATCAATATCACATACTGATTCACACATGCGTGTGCACGCCTATCTCAATCCTATTCATCAAGTGGCCTTGGATATCAAACTCCCTTAGGAGGGACAAATCCCATATCTATCACTCACCCCTCAAAAGCCCCATGTGTCAAAGCCACCCAATCATCACCTTTATAACAACCCATGTTTCAGGACTGCGTTTGATGATGTCAAAGTGTGCCCAACGACATGTGTTGAGTGCAGTGATTTCAGGTCTAAGAATCACACTCACCACCATCACTGTGAGTACTGACTGTGACTACCATCTCATGGTTCCATGTGTCAAACTCACGGTGGGTCTGTCCGGTACCTTGTTCTCTAACAAGTACCTATGTGTTTGGTTTGATATCTCTATATCATGACTAATGAGATTTTGTCATCAACCAACACCACAATCTAGTCTTGTGTGTCATTGCTGTCTATCTACCTTCCACAATGACATCCGACTAGGGACATATCAAGAATGTACAAACTCTTAGCATCCGTATGATCTCATTGTTCAGGTCCTTAACCTGAAAGCATACGTCATTGAGTATTGTCATTCTCTAGACATTCAATCTGTTCTATCACTATCTCATATGACTGAACCAGAATGAATTGGAAGCTTGCCTTTGATGTTTATCAAATCAATCTTAATGTATCCCACCAATCATCCCATGATTGGCTCTCAGGGCATACATACCAACAAAAAATGGGTTTTACACAACTCCAATCTTCATCCATGAAGACTTACACACTATTGTACCCCACAAATAGCAGGTTCCAAGTCCTTTGCAATAAATCACATATTCGAAAATGGATTTTTGCACTTATAGGTGTATTGTACGCAAATGACCTACTATGGGTCGTATTAGAAGGTGAGGTCTGAATAATAACTCTTTGTGTGTGATTTGTAGAAATGAAGATGAAATACATGAGCACCTATTTTTTGGATGTAACGTTTTTTTGAGAGCTTTTTGGCTGTAACGATACTAAATACATGTCGTGTAGGTTATGCCTAAAAATGGGATGGGGTGATAACCAGCCTAACGAGCTCTATGATGCATTTTTTTAGTTGAGGGAAAGAATTAACCATAACAAAGGTCTCTCTAGCTTGGAAGGGGTCATTGTGATTGGTATGTGCTATCACATACGGAAAGAATAAAATGGAAGAATTCATGGGAAATGGGACACTGATGTCCTAAAACTTTTTGACATTTTGTTAAATAATGTATGTAAGTTTTTTTAAGCCAAACCTGAGGTGGGGAAGAATGTGGATACTTGATCCTCATGCAATGGGATTTTTAGTGTAAACCCAACTATATAGTATATGAGGGCTTCTACCCTCTATATTTCCCCCCTTTTTAATGAATCAGTAATATTTTACCTTCTCCACAAAAAAAGTCCAACACATAACAAAACTAGTAACGTACAAAGAATTATGCGTATATTTGTGTCAAATAAATGAAACGACAATAGAAGCGATTATAATTAAAACTATTTTATCACATTTATGTTGATTGATTTGATATTCAATAATCCATGTTTCTAGCAATAAAAGAAAGAATTAATTATGATAATATTAGAAGAAAAGGTAATGGGTGGAAAATTTGGAATTGATTCTAGTAATACTAGAATAAAGGGTATTGGATAAAAAAATGGTTGTGCTTAAATCTGCAAAGAAAAGAGATGAAGGGTATTTGAGATGATCGAATCACGAAAACGAGATCAACGAATGCAGAAGTGATTAGCAGCGGAATTAACAAAAATCACTAAAAATTAAAACTTTTGTAAAGAGATCACCAAACAATAAAACTATTTCATAAAGAAACATGATAAGTTGTTTACAACATGAGTCATCATTACATCTCTGTATCAAAAGCATCTCGAGAATTACAACATCAACTACCTTGTTAACTGTACAAGGTAAGATACAAAATCTCAAGGCATCATGCTAAAATATAAGATATACTGACTCCTAGGACCTAAGAGTACAGAGACGACACAGGACCTACTATCTACACCACATGACAGACAGTGTCTCCACCTGAGGATCACTGATGTCCCTGAGATTGCTACTACTGCTGCTCACCCACTGATGGGTTCCTTCATCCTCGACGTCTACCTAAAAAGTCGAATCCCACGGGGGTGAGACAATTGAATAATTGTCCCAATGAGAGTTATAACTCTCCGCCAGAAACTTTGTTATTGCATTAAAGGAATAACAAAATGCGGTAGAAATATAAATATTCAACAGCAGGTAACATTGTATAAACTATGTGAAGCAGCATCCTTATAAGTAATCATTTCAATAATGAATTAATTGAACGACAAGATATATAACAATAAGGAATATGAAGAACATGTATATTAGTTACTTAACTAGAGCACTATAAACAATGTATCATCAATCATTGTTTCTCGTAATTCAACCTAAGCAAATATGCTATGTGGCTGGTTACATTTTACAAACATATTTATGCCCTGAGGAGATGAGTTACACCTCTCATACTCCAACCGACCATCACTAGATCGCAATCGATACCATACATAGGTCATTAGGAGAGCCGAATTCCTATGACCTCATCACTCCTCAGTCAGTATGAGGATCAACATGCAGGACATCTCATGTCTCTGCTATAATAGCTTTCTAGGGTATTCTGGCAACTTCGCTATTTAGAGTTACAGTGCCGTTCTGTACTCTTTTTGCCATCAAGGAATTTCTTGCTTATCTCTCATCGATGTGGAATTAACAACATCATCAGGAGATTAGTGATACATCATCCCGGCATAAACATATAATGAAGGATTGAGATATTAATGATACATCTTCTATCAAATCCAACACTAGGACGTAAGGTTATTCGCGTCCATAACCCCCACATACTCAAAAGTATGTGCTCTAGGAGTTTCGTTAGGAAAACCTATTTCACCATCATTGGCACTGATGGATCTATGGTCAGGGCTCTACATGATATCGTTATACTTGATTAGTTAAGTACATTACTGCATTCTTTAGCATCAAGCATGTTTTCAAACATAAACCAATAAAACAAATGCTATAAAGAAGGAGTACTATTTGTATCAAGTTCACATCACATACTTTAAACATTGGGATATCAATCCCTAACCATCCCATCATTGTGATTCGGGACTGTGGGTATTCAAACACTTGAATCATTATAACACTTGTTACCAATAACATCTTATCATCCAGTCATTTCATCAGTATGACCTTTGATTATTGCAATGCACATATTACTCATGGCTCATTCAGCCTATCAGGCTCATATGTTATCACTCACCAGATAACATAGAATATCATTATACTTGAAGCATGTAAAGTGTTTTCAATGCATATGACATCATAATCCTTACATGGATATGATCACCTCTTTATGAAGACCTGCATGGTTAACATTTACTAATAACATGCACATTGTAACTATATCAGCACAATACAAGTTCTTTTCAAATTATATATAGGATACCACAGCCGTGCTATCTTGCATGGTCGTGTAAGAGTAAGTCACCACGGTCGTGCTTCATTACACGATCGTGCAACAAAGGTTTCACCACGACCGTGTCATATTACCACGGCTGATTTCTAGGGTTAGGATTATCATTCAATCTAATTAGAGTTACTCAACCCCTTAGTTTGATTAGGAATAGTGATTTCTTATCTCATGCTTTAATCATGGAGTTTCATGCTTAAAAGCATAACTCCGAATTAGGGTTTACTTGTTCATATCATCACTTCACCCTATATTAGGGTTTACTATTCACATTACATCACATTACCCTAGATTAGGGTTTACTATTCATATCATCATCATGTATGAAGATTACTTCCATTAATGCCCTCAAATTAGATTGAGATTCATTAATCATCATAATTAGGGTTTCCATGATCTCACTATGAAGGATCATACCCTAATTAGGTGTATTCATATATGTTGGAAGTATATTACTTGATTCTCAAACATATAGGGAGTCTTCTCTCTCCTCTTACTAATAGATGATGTTTACATCACTCTTGATCAGATTAAGACAAACCAACCTAGATAACATAGGTCAAGTCATCACTACTATGGTCATTAGGGTTTTCTTGATCAAGGGGTATTGACTACTTAAACTCATCAAGGTTACTTTGGTAATGTCCACCATAGACCATAACATGCATCAACCAACTAATCACTTGTTCCCTTAATCACTTTAGGTATCTTTAGGGTTTAGGTTAATCAACCATTAAACCATCTAAGCCTTTAAAGCATTAAACATTCTTGACCTTAAGGGACCCAAAACGGTTTTGCACTTTCAACCTCCAAACGGTTTTGAAACCGCATGGAGTTTTTGACCGTTTGGACCCTTTGACTTTCAAGACCGCATGGCTAAGTACCACTCAAGACCGTTTGCCCTAGGTGATGTGAAGACCGTTTGGTCACGTTGACCGTTTGGCCAACTTTGACTTTTGAAACTGCATGGATAAATCAATCTTGAAACCGCATGGCCACCAAACGGTTTGGGATCATTTGGTCCCAAATGGTCTTAAGACCGTTTGGTCCAAACACCCTCAAAACTGCATGGACCAAAAAGTGTGTCAATACTTCAATATGAGTTAGGGTTTTCAATGTTGAACCCCTCAATTGTTCATGCCATGGTTAACCACTTATCAATTGAGTCAATTAGGTCAACACTCTACTGATTTGACACTCAATTGACCCTCAATTGATCACCAATTAGGGCTTGGATCAATTGGATTAGGGTTTGGAATCGATCACCCTTCAACATGTATCAACATGAGTCTAATTGATGTTGAGACTATTGAACCGTCATTCAATTGGGTCGTGACCTACCCCCAAACGGTCTTGGGATCATTTTTATGTTCACCAAATGGTCTTAGGACCGTTTTCCCATCATATCATCAAAATCCAAGTCAACCACTTAAGGTTTGGATCGTTGGATTGATCACCAAATCAGCAATTGATTACACTTTAACTTAGTAACATTGGATTATCACTTGCTTAACCATACTCACCCCTAGACCTCCAAACGGTCTTTGGTGACCTCCAAACGGTCTGGAGACCATTTGGATGAGCTCAAAATGGTATTGAGACCGTTTGGCTCATCCAATCCTTGGATTCTAGTGAAAAATCATTAGGGTTTGAGCTATTGAGTTGATCATCAAATCAACACTTAATTGCATAGTAATTTGGTACCTTTAGACCTTCAATTGGTCAACCATGCTTAACCCTAGACCTCCAAACGGTCTTGGGTGATCCCCAAACAGTTTTGAGACCGTTTGGGTGATTCCCAAACAGTTTTGAAACCGTTTGGGCTAATCAACCCAAAACATCAACTCATTCCAATGCAAAATCAGCACTTAGCCGATTAGGGTTAACACCATATCTTTTGTCCTTCAATCACTTAAACATATCCAACCCTAGACCTCCAAACGGTCTTGGGTGACCCCCAAACGGTTTTGAGACCGTTTGGGAATCCCCAAATGGTTTTGAAACCGTTTGGGCTAATTAACCCAAAAAGTCAAATCAGCCAAGTTGAAAATCAGCACTTAATCCAATTAGGGTTTACCTAATTGATTAGCCTTCAATTCATGATTCCTTTGGAACTAATCCATAAATTTTGGTGAGTTATTAACCAACATCATTAGGAGCAGGAATCGCAAACGGTAAACCCTTGGTCAACCCTCTCAAATGGCTTTGAAACCGTTTGCCCAATAAGGCAAATTAATCAAGCTGAAAAATCAGCACTTAATCCAATTAGGTTTGCCTAATTGATTAGCCTTCAACTCACGATTCCTTGGGAGTTAACCCATCAAATTTGGTGGGTTATCAACCAACATAATTAGGAACAGGATTCTCAAACAGTCAACCCTTGTTCAACACATCCAAACGGTCGTGGGACTGTTTACTCCCAAATGTTCTTATGAAACCATTTGCTCTTCAAACGGTTTTGAAACTGTTTGCTTCCAAAATTGTTTTGCAAACCGTTTGGGCAAGAGGTGGAGGACCATTTGCTAAAGTAAGATTAGGATGAAAATTGGAATTAATGCCACCTTCTTCTACCTCAAGAACCTGGTCTATTTTTCACGGTTTTTGGTTGTAAGAACACTTAGAAGTATGGAAGAAAGGAAAGCAAGCAACGTTTTCATAGGAAGAAGATGTATAAGCAGAGCTTTAAGGTTTAGAGTTATAAAACCCGCCTTAGGATCTGATCTAGAGCTCCAAGCTCCATATATTTAATGGTGGCTTGAGCTCTAGGGGTCATCCAAGGTCCTTTCTTGAATAATTGGATGGAGAAGATGGCTAGAAATAAGAGTTGTGTAAGGAAAACTAGCAAACCAACCTTGTAATGGGATTTCCTCCATGAATCCGAGCTAGAAGATGACCAAAACTTACCTAGATGAACTTGGTCGTCCTCCTCTGATCCGAGCTCCTCCTAAGTAGGTCAAAAGCAAGAACATGAGAAGAGGAAATGAAGGAAACGATCCCTTGCCTTGTAAAAGGGATGTGCTTATATATTTTGGGCATATTTTCAAGATAATGATAATTACTTCCTTATTTCTCATATGGGTCCTCCATTTCTTTTCCACATTTCTCTCCCTCCTTATCACATGAAACACTCTTCCTTATCCACGTTTTATAGTAAAAGAAACCCAACTTTCTACTAAGTTGCACATATAAAAAGGTCATTTTGCAAACTTCTTGATTATTTACTTATAAAGGTTTTTGATCACTCAAATGAGGCACCCCCATCATTTTCTTTACTCTAGTTGATGCTAAAAAGAATGAGAGATACTCTAGAAGGTATATTTTACATGTTGCACCCTATGTTTTGGGTAAATTTCACTTTACACCAAAACTAGGGTTTAAAGCACAAGGATTGCTCTACAAGCTACATCTTGGTGCCCAAGCTTGGAGAATCCATATCACTACATCATATTCATTCTTATGATGTCTCAACATCATAGGAACATCTTAACATGTGCGATCTGCAAGTTAACCCCTTAGATTGGGTAATTTGCACATAGGTCCACTTTTTTTTTAGTAGAAGTCGGGAGGCTATCTAAAAACCATTATACATAGGTCCACTTTTAACACAACAATATTACAACATTGTTCAAAAAGGATAGAAATGGAAATATAAGTTCCTCAGGAGCTTTAATTACATATCAAAAGATAATCACAAGCATCTAATCACATGTCTTAAGCAAAACGCCTAGGGTTAGTTCATAACCCAGGTCAGGGATGTTACAAATTATCCACCCCTTACAAGGATTTCATCCCCGAAATCAACAAAACATATTAACAAGACATATTAAGAGAAAAGAGTAGGGTATTTCCTTCTCATCTCTTCCTCTAGTTCCCATGTGGCTTCTTCAACACCACGATGACTCCAGAGAACTTTCACAAGACTTATGTCTTTCTTTTTCTCCTTTTTAATTCTTTTATCAAGGATTGATATAGGTCCTTCTTCATAAGATATATCATCATTTAATTCTACCTCCATAGGTTGCAGAACTGATTTTGTATCAGGATGACATTTCCTAAGCATGGAAATGTGAAACACAGGGTGTAAATTCTGTAATTCTGGTGGTAACTCTAGCATATAGGCTACTCTTCCAATCCGTTCAATGATTGGATAAGGCCCCATAAATCTAGGAGCTAACTTCCCTTTCCTTCCAAATCTCAGAACTCCTTTCCAAGGTGAGACTTTGAGATACACTCTGTTTCCAACCTGGAATTCTAAAGGTCTACGACGTTTATCAGTGTAAGATTTCTGCCTATCCTGTGTAGTTTTTATTTGTTGTTGTATTATTTTAATCTTTTCTGTGGTCTGCTGCACAAGATCAGGACCTAACAGTTGGTATTCACCAGTTTCATACCAACATAGGGGTGATCTACAATGTCTACCATACTAAGCTTCATAAGGTGCCATGTTAATGCTATGTTGATAGCTGTTGTTGTAGGCAAACTCTATCAAGATTAGGTGCAGATCCCAACTCCCTATCAACTGAAGAACACATGCTCTAAGCAAATCTTCCAAGGTCTGTATAGTCCTTTCTGACTGTCCATCAGTCTGAGGATGAAAGGTTGTACTAAACCTTAACTATGTGCCTAAGGCTTCTTATTTGATCACTCAAATGAGGCACCCCCTCATTTTCTTTACTCTACTTGATGCTAAAAAGCATGAGAGATACTCTAGAAGGTATATTTTACATGTTGCACCCTATGTTTTGGGTAAATTGCACTTTACACCAAAACTAGGGTTTAAAGCACAAGGATTACTCTACAAGCTACATCTTGGTGCCCAAGCTTGGAGAATCCATATCACTACATCAGATTCATTCTTATGATGTCTCAACATCAGAGGAACATCTTAACATGTGCAATCTGCAAGTTAACCCCTTAGATTGGGTAATTTGCACATAGGTCCACTTTTAACAAAATAATATTACAACATTGTTCAAAAAGGACAGAAATGGAAATATAAGTTCCTCAGGAGCTTTAATTACATATCAAAAGATAATCATAAGCATCTACTCATATGTCTTAAGCAAAACTCCTAGGGTTAGTTCATAACGCAAGTCAGGGATGTTACAATATTAGAGCTAATACTAGATGTTTCGGGAGGAATCTAATGTTCAAATCTTTTCTTATACTTGCAGACTTGTTCTTGGGATTCTTATCCTTGAAACTATTATTGAACCCTCCGTGTTGTCTCCCAAATCAAAGGAACAAGCCTGTACACTCTAGAACTAGTATCGTTGACATGAAGATTATAAAATAAACATGATGACTGAGTATACAAAAGAAACCGTTGAGGATTTGTTTTGTATTTTCTTAACATTTACAAATTCTATTAAAATATAATATTTTGACAAAAATGTTAGAAAATTTGTGAACTCATCAAGTATATGTAAATATTTTGTTTTAAAATTTAAATCATTTTCAATAAAATTTGGTATTATTTATCTGGTTTAAATCTCTACTATTTAAATTTGGTTAGTTAGCATTTTTAATGTAGCCAAAATTGATCTCCCAGCTATTTTTGGCATGTAGAAACTTATTGTGACATTAGTCTTATATTTTAGGAATATTTCGGGAAATTTTATAAGGTGTTATATGTAACTACTACTTGTTATCATTATCCTTATATATAATTAACACGTAACCAATATCAATAATTTGTAGGATTTAATCTTGTTTTATAATACCACATTGCGAGATATGTTTTTTGAATTACTTGACACGAAATATGATCATTCAACAATTATAGTCTCTCCTTTTAACCAAATATAATTCACATAAAGGCAACTAGGGTTTTCTAAATCATGTGATATGTTTGATATTTGTCTGTTTGAAGCCTATTCCAACTTATATTGACTAAATAGGCATGATCATGCCTATCCATGTATTATTTACTCTATGAAAGTCAAAAGTATATAATAATTAATCATATGACCTATATTATATGCTATATGAACTCAATTATGCATATAAGGTCGTCTAAGAGTACTATGATCATCTAGGCATGTACTTGATGCAGTTAAGGCCTTCTAACACCTAGGCTCATCATCATTTTTTAACACTACACCTTATTGTGTAAGGGCTAGTCACTAAGTGTTAGGCTTTAAGTCTAACTTAGCACAACTAATCACTTAGATTCTGTCGATTGTCCTTTTTAACTAGGATTGGATTTACCGATCCAAAAACATATTTAGTTCATGGTTTATTGATCCAAGACATGTTCATGATGACATGTATCTAAATGTACGGTCAATATCTAAGTACTCATAATATATTTATATTGAGTTTATTAATGTTTATTGATCCAAGACATGTTCATGATCACATGTATCTAAATGTAGGGTCAATATCTAAGTACTCATAATATATTTATATTGGGTTTATTAATGTGTAATGAGGTGTATACAATATTCTTTTTACATTATAGGTGGTTTCTTTAAAAACTAAGCCTATTCGACTCTAATTCCTAGAATTACGATTTCTATAACTAGAATAGAGAATTTTGGTATGTTACAACACAATACTTGTTAAAGAAGATTTCACCCAAGAAATATGTCTACCCTTTCAAGTAATCTCCATTCCTCAAAGTGTTCACCCTAATCATTAAACAGTAGTGACACATGTCCTCTGGAACATACTTAATCAAAGCTCATTAATGATCGTATAATGGTCAACAATATTTAGACTTTTATGTGTACTTTTCTAATGTTTTGTGTAATTCCTTATAAGTTGTGTATTTTCTTTATGAACTATGCACTTTGATAAATATACAAAAGTCTACCTTCATGAGCTAACACCTCAGTTGCAACACAACAATCATCTTTAAGGGACCAAACTTCTTATGTACTTGTAATATTTTGTGCAATTTTCACAGCAATTGTGTATTTTTGTTTACTTTAAGTAACAATAAAATTAAATCATTATAAGAGAACAACTGAATTACAAGATATTAACGGTCTTTGAACATTCTTCTTTTACTTTTGGGAATATTTTGTATACTTTTCTAATTTTTGTACTTAAAAAATAATTAAATTCAATTATTATGAGCTAACGACTCAATTTGACCTCAACAACGGTTTTGGTGATAAATATATTTTGCATACTTGAATGGATATTATTGGTAGTATATATTCTCGTAACTAAATTCTAATGAAAATCACGTTACTAGCAATAAAAGAAGCATTTGGTTGTGAAGGAAAACCCGCAAACTTAGAGTTCAGATGTGTTGCTTCCAGTATAAACACATATATACTACATCATTATCTATATTTAGGGGCATAGTCAGGGGGCTTCCAGGGCTCTAGCACCCCCTCCCGTTCTAAATAATATATACAAATTGTAAATACATTTATTTAGAGAACGCAATATATATTATATATAATCTGTTTCAAAATACATACAAAAAATATGTAGTTGGGATGGTATGTCCCTCTTAGCTCCTGACAGTGGTGTGGGTTTGATTCCTGGTGTTGTCAATTTTTATCACATTAGTTCACGGAGCATTAGGTATAATCATTATTTCGTAATAAATTCACATGTTGGGTACTAATGTATCAGGTTTATCCATATTGACCCATTGTGCATCTTTTTTATTAAACAAAATATAGTGTCTAGCTTTTATCATTATTTAATATTTTATGTTTCTAAGTAAGAAATACATAGAAAATGAAACGAAGACATTCATAATATTTTTTTATTCCCCCTGTTGTCAATTTGTACCCCATTAGTTCGTGCATCATTATGTATAATTCATTATTGCATCATAAATTCACATGGTGGGTTACTAGTGTAACTTGTTTATCGTTAGTGACCCATATCTTCGGCTTGATTTCAACTCCCTATAAGTTCATATTTCTTATTAAACAAATATAGTGTCTATCTTTGATCATTATTTAATATTTTCTGTTACTAAGTATTAAGAAAGACAAAATGAAAGCAAGTCATTCTTAATATTTTTTCAATCCTCCTGTTGTCAATTTTTATCCCGTCAGTCCATGGAGCATTAGGTATAACCGTTATTGTATCATAAGTTCACATGTTGGGTAGTAGTGTATCTAGTTATCCATATTGGTCCATATCTTTCGGCTTGATTTCAAATCCCTATAAGTGCATTTTTTCTATTAATAAATAAAGTGTCTATCTTTGATCGTTATTTAATCTTTTCTACTACCAAGTAAGTAAGAAAGAAAAAATAAAAAGAAGACATTCTTAATTTTTTTTGATTCCCCCTGTTATCAATTTTTATCCCATTAGTTTGTTGAGAATTAGGTATAATTGTTATTGCATCATAAATTCTAGGGTTGTCAATGGGGAGGGTATGGGGAGGGTAAGGTCTTATCCTTACCCTTACCCACCAAGTCTGGAGGGTAAGGGTATGGGTAATTCTCCACTCCACCAATATCCTTACCCTCCCCTTACCCTTACCCTCTTACCTACAGGGTAAATGGGGAGGGTAAGGGTTAAGTGGGGAATTTATATGTCATCTTCAAATTTGTGGTAATATTAACAATAATGGTCTAGCTAGTACATTCATTTATTTGAGTGAAATATCAAGATGTTCCATAATGGATTTTAAATATTCAAAATGTTTCTAAGTAATATTCTACAATTGTTTTATTGAATGCATCTACAAATGGTAGTACCCTAACATTGGTGTGTGAAAAAATAAATTATTCCTAGTAGATTAAGACTTCTACGTTAAAATGATATTAAAGCACAATATGTCAAAGAGAGTTATTCTTAGAAACATGCATATCGTATACCCTCTAAAATGTTGTAGCATCCAAAAAAATAAAGCACAAATAAAATAGATAACACTACCTCACATATGTATTAAATGATACATTAAAAATTAAATCTTGTTATTATATACATGTTTGCCTTACACCACAAATAATTTAATGGAACATAGACTACATATAAACATGTGTCTTGCACCTCCAAAATTGTATTGCATACACAACGAAGTTAACTATATAAGAAGTAGAAAAGAATATCATGTATTATTTCAAATGATGACCCAATAAAATTAAATATTACATAGATTCAAACAACATATGACCATACATTCAATATATTATACATAAATATTAGTGGGTAGCGGGTTAGAGGGTATGGGTAATGGCTTACCCTTACCCTTACCCTTACCCACTAAGGTAGCGGGTAGGCAAGTAAAGGGTAAGAAAATCCTTTACCCTTACCCTTCCCCTACAGGGTATGGGCAAAGGGTAAACGGGTTTATCCTTACCCATTGACAACCCTAATAAATGCACATGTTGGGTACTAATGTATCTGGTTTATCCATATAGACCCAAATCTTTCGGCTTGATTTCAACTCCCTATAAGAGCATCTTTTTTATTAAACAAAATATAGTGTCTAGATTTGATCATTATTTAATCTTTTTAGTTACTAAGTAAGAAAGAAAGAGAAAATGAAAGGAATAAATTCTTAATATTTTTTCAATTTACCATGTTGCCAACTTTTATCCCATCAGTTCACGGAGCATTAGGTATAATCATTTTTTGCATCATAAATTCACATGTTGGGTACTAGTGTATCTGGTTTATCCATATTGACCCATATCTTTTGGCTTGATTTCAACTCCATATAAGAACATCTTTTTTATTAAATAATATAATTTCTTAGTTTGATCATTATTTAATATTATTTGTTACTAAGTAAGAAAGAAAGAGAAAATTAAAGGAAGATATTTTTAATATTTTTTTTGACTCCCCCTGTTGTCAATGTTTATGTCATCAGTTCGTGAAGCATTAGTTATAATCATTATTGCTTCATAAATTCACATGTTGGGTACTAGTGTATCTAGTTTATCCATATTGTCTCATATATTTCGGCTTGATTTCAACTCCATATAAGTGCATTTTTTATTAAATAAAATAGTGTCTAGCTTTGATGATTATCGAATATTTTTAAAGAAAAATAAAATGATAGGAAGACATTCTTAATATTTTTTCGATTCCACATGTTGTCAATTTCTATCCCATCAGTTTTAGGAGCATTAGATATAATCGTTGTTTTATCATAAATTCACATGTTGGGTATTAGTGTATCTGGTTTATCTATATTGACCCATATCTTTCGACTTGATTTCAACTCCATAGAAGTGCATTTTTTTATTAAATAAAATAGTGTCTAGCTTTGATCATTATTCAATATTTTCTGTTACTAGTAAGAAAGTGAAAGAAAATTAAAGGAATGCATTCTTAATATTTTTTTGACTCCCCTTGTTGTCAATTTTTATCCAATCAGTTCACGGAGCTTAGGTATAATCATTATTGTATCATAAATTTACATGTTGGGTACTAGGGTGTCTGCTTTATCCATATTGTCACATATCTTTCTGCTTGATTTTAACTCCATATAAGTAGGGCTGTCAATGGGGAGGGTATGGGGAGGGTAAGGTCTTACCCTTACCCTTACCCTCTTTGGGTAGCGGGTAAGGGTAAGGGTAATTATCCTTCTCAACAATTCCCTTACCCTCCCCTTACCCTTACCCTCTTCTCCACAGGGTAAACGGGGAGGGTAAAGGGTAAGCGGGTAATTTTGATAAAAAAGAATTTTATACACATTGTGTGTTGATTTTTAATAATTTTATAACTAATTTATTGATAAAAACATATAAAATATTATATCTAATTCAAAATCATATGTTTCTCCATGTAAAGTTAAGTCAATTCACACAATAACAATTTTTTATGCATAAATTATTTTTTTTCCTTTGCATAATATGCATAACAAATAAGTATTTCACCGACACCTCATTTTCCGCAACATATATATGTTTTTCTCTCAACAAGAAAGTATTACAAGCACAACACCAAGTCATTTTCCAATGATAGAATAAAGTATTAGGGTTAAACATTTACATACAAACCCCTTTAGAATATTTATATTTGTGTAACATTTATATCATGTGCGGGTTAAAGGGTAAAAGGGTATGGATAATGTCTATACCTTACCCTCCCCTTATAGTATAGCGGAGAAACGGGGAACTGGTAAACGGATAAAGGGTAATAAAAATCTTTACCCTTACCCTTACCCTCCAGGGTATGGGTAAGGGTAAACGGATAATACCCTCCCCATTGACAGCCCTACATATAAGTGTATCTTTTTTATCAAATAAATTAGTGTATTGGTTTGATCATTATTTAATATTTTCTGTTACTAAGTAAGAAAGAAAGAGAAAATGAAAGAAGGACATTCTTAATATTTGTTCAATTCCTCCTATTAATTTTTATCCCATCAGTTCGCCGAGCATTATGTATACTTTGTTTTTGCATCATAAATTCACATGTTGGATACTAGTGTATCTAGTTCATCCATATTGACCCATATCTATCGGCTTGATTTCAACTCCCTATAAGTGCATCTTTCTTTAAAAAAAAACAGTGTCTAGTTTTGGTCATTATTTAATATATTATGTTACTAAGTAAGAAAGAAAGAGAAAATAAAAGGAAGACAATGTTTATTTTGTTGTGTTTGTTTATTTATTTTTTAGTGTAAAGGTTTCTAGAGAGAAATTGTTAATGTGGTGTGCGAAGAGCTCTTGCTATCTTGGTTTTTCTTTTCTTTCTTTACGTATTACTTAATCAAGTTTTGATTTACATTTATGAGAAGAACATATGTAATATTTTTGTATGTAGTTGCGTTTTATTGATTGATCCTCGGTTTTTATTCAAAAAAAGAAAAATATGTGAGAGCATCTAATTTAGTCATGAATCATTTAAACTTTTCTGTGAATAGGTAAAGATAGAAGGAAAAATGAATGAAATCCAGTTTTCATTTTTCTCTGACGCTATGTTTGGTACGTCGTGATAAAATTAATGGTGATGATGATAGGGACGGTGATGGTGATAGGAAAATTATTAAAATGTGTTGTTTGGTAACATGTGCATGGTGATAGGGATGGTGATGGTGAAAAACTTAAAAATTGTTGTTTGTTACATGGTTATAGTGATAGGGAGGGGTTTTTTTTATAAAAAATATCCCACACAAGTAAGAATCATATTTATTAGAACATTTTTTCACATTTGTAAGTAGTGGAGTCCTGAAAGAAAACTTCTCACCATGATTCATCACAATTCACCATGCTTTTTCATGGGGACAAAAATAGATCAAAATTCACCACGGATTCACCATGATTCACTATCATCATGGCAAACAAACAACATTTTTGTTTCACCATCATTCCCTATCACCATGTAACAAATGACAACCTCTTTCATGACTCATCTAACTTAGTCCTCTTATTGTGATTTTCTAGATCTGCCACTGTCTATATTTAGACATGTACAAATATAATTAAATCTGTTGGTTCCGATTAAATGGTCATGACAGGAAGTCTTAATCATTTAGGCGGTATGGGCTACTCCGGATAGGTCTAAATATGCTGTAAGAGACGTTATTACTGTTGTTGTTCCCGGCACATCTGGATTATGCATTCATCTAACAAGGGCCAAGATATTCCAACTACATCAACAGGATCAACGCTAGTCATAGCAAATTAATTCTCTTATTTGTTCACACTGCACTAACAAATCCTAAAGCGTAAACCTAACACAGTCCCTACTCGGGTCCATTGTGCGTCTCAACCTCTATATCCATTGTCTGTCTCTACTCGGGTCCATTGTGCGTCTCAACCTCTATATCATTGTCTGTCTCAACCTCTGTCCCACAACATCATATCCGTATACTTGTGGGCTCCGGAACAAAGTGCGGGCATGAACACGTTCCCATTCAACCGGCGGACCAATCGACGACTTTTCACGGCAGAGGGTAGGGCTGGATGTTGGCGGAGTTCATCTGCCACACCTCGACGTGCGCGGCAGTGACGCTGGCGGCAGTGGCATTGTTGAAAGGAAGACACGAGCATCCCCTTTGATGGCTTTCGTAGGGTACGATCGCGTCGTTATTCAGGTCCTTCCTCCCTGCGCAAACGTCTCAACAATGGAGTGATCGACAAGGACCCTCAGTGACAGCTTCTCGCCGTCTAGCACGGGTACCGTGCTGCCGTAGACCTTCTCAACGTCGTTCGCCAGAGACGACCTGCAGAGTACCGGTGATGGGGGATTGCTATATTGATCACCTATCGACGAATTAGGAATGTGTTGCAGTACCTGAGGCTATCGTTGCAGACAAAAACGCGTCGCTCCCCTTGGGCAGATGGCGGTCTGCTCAACTCGATCCTCGTCGGCGAGTACCAGTAGCCCAAACGGGCCCAGAGCACCCCTGCGCGCTGCTCCACCGCTGGGGGAGATGTCGAAGCCAACTTCATCAGCTTCGAGGGTCGACAGCACCACGCCGTCGTCCGGGAGCTCGAATACTACGGTGATGTCCATCTGCCAATCAAAGCGACAAGATGTTACTTCCTTGAGAAAACGGGATAGTTTCTATGTACTATTCACCTGCGATCCGTCGCCGCCCACGTCCAGCGCCACGAATTGTCCGGCGCGCGGCGATCCTAATGTTGGCGAGCTGCATACTGGTCGTCCTCAAGGTCTCCACCTCCTCTACCGGCCACTGCACCAGGTTCGCACCGTTAGTCTTCTCATCCAGCCTCTCACGGTCCTCGGCACGGCCTGTTGCCCACACCACCCTTTGGCCAGGTCAGCTGCCTTGCTGTCTGCCTCGGGGATCCACAACCAGAGCACCGGCCGGCGCCCTTCTCCTGGTCATAGAACGACTTCGCCGCATAAGCCTTTGCATAGTCATAACGGAGTCCCACTCCGACGTCCATAACCGGATCGTCCGGTGTCCATTTCCCCGTCTCCGGTTCGTACGTCCCGATGACATAGTATTCGACAGAGTAGTCAAAGAGACCTGTCTTCAGGATGTGTTTCACCAAAGGCCCGTTCTTCGCCGGTACGATGTCGTCTACTCCGTCGGCGCAACCATTGGCTAAGACGGGGTAGAACTCCACGCACTCCCACATCCCCTTCTCAGGCAGTTTGTGTAACGAGTCTGGAATCATGTCGTAGGAGATGAAATCATTGGTGCGGAAGACCAGAGTGTGTCCTGAATGGTGGCCGTCCATGGCACCGACGGCGACGAGCCAGGAGGAGTTCGCAGGGTCGTACCAACCGGTGGTCGGGTCACGGAAATACGTACTTTGGGTCAAATCCCGGCGGGGCGAGCAGGACGGGGTTTGAGGGGGATTTGACCCAGTGGATCAGGAGTGGGTCGGAGGGGTCGGCGGGGTGGGGGATGGCCTGGACCTGGTCCTCCGCCTCGGTGAGGCTGGTGTAGACGATCACCGGGCTGCCATCGGGCAGGAATGTGGCGGTGCCAGTGAAGACACCTCCAGCGTCGTACCACCACGGCCAAAGGGAGGTGGAGCCAGTGGATCAGGTCACGGGACACAGCGTGTCCCCATGACATGTTGCCCCATGTGGCGGACTCCGGGTTGTACTGGTAGAAAAAGTGATACCACCCCTTGTAGAACATCGGCGCGTTTGGATCTACAGTAGCAGATGAAAATTGATGGTCGCCGTCGGCGGACACCGCCGTCGACGATTCAGGCAGGGCAGCAGGAAACATAACGCCGCCAAACTTCAAAGCAAAACGAAAATGGACGGCCGTAAACGACGGAAAAATAGGCGCGCGGAGCCGCTCATACCGTTCATCCAGTTCTTCTCCGGCTGGAAATAATAGGCGGTGCGCTGCCACTCAACCGCCTCCTTGCTCCACGTTTCGGCGTATTCTGACGCCATTTCCAAGGCCGTCGAGCTCCCGGACTGCTACTCCGTCGCGGAGGTAGCAACTTCGACCGCCGATCTGGCTCTATTCGCAGGTTGCCATGAACAGACAGACTGATGCTCGCGCAGGTCCTGGACGTTAGAATGAAGAGATCGATCGGAACTGTGCTGTGTGTATATATGCTCCTCTAGTTGACAACTCAATGGGGGAGAGAACTATTCACCTGAGTAACAAGTCAAATTTAAATATAAATCAAGGTTTATTAGCAAACGCCTACACTAGTTTGCCATAACTCGGTCAGACGTAGTGCTTGAAGAACTTGAAAAGCGCAAGGTCCGAATACCCGTTTACCGATGGTAATTGTCGGGGCGATCTGAAAAGGGATCCAAAAGCCGACGTTTGTGGCCGGCGGCGGATACCGTGGAAAAGGAAGAACACGAAGCAACCCACATGGATACATGATAGGAGATTCCGGTAGATCAACGCCGGTTGGAGTCAGATCCATAGTGGGGAAAGGAGAAATCATTTTGAGACTTGCTGTTGGAATCCATGGGACTATCAGCAGGCTCATTAGAAGGTCAGGAACTGAAAATATCTCTTGATGATATCATACTCACAATTCTGGTAGTATCTCAAAGTTCTCATTATCGTCTAGAACAAAGGATATTCTAACCAAGCTTTGCCTGTTAGAGAGGAAGATATCATATATGGTTCTAACAATAATTTTCGATCTGGTTGTTTTGGATGAAGGATTTTATGTTGTGCAACGATCAAATGAAGTGGATTATGATACAATACTGACAAAGGGCCCAAAGATTATCTTTGGGGCTTATCTAACAATGAAGCCATGAAGAACGGGGTTTGATCCACTTGACAAGGCTCATAAATCTGCTGTAGTGTGGCTGAGAATCCCTAATCTCCTGTAGGAACTCTATGAGGAAATTGTTGTAATTAAGAAGGATTAAAGACACTCTTGGAAGAACGACGAGAGTTTATTTAAATACCAGAGAGCAACAAAAGGGAAAATTTGTGAGACTGACAGTGAAAATGAATCTAAACAATCCTCTTCAGGCCAAAATATGTTTCAAAGGTAAGGAATACACATTGATGTATGAATACTTGCCTCGAATCTGTTTACTATGTGACCGGATTAGTCATGAATTAATTGATTGCGCTTTGAAAAACAGAGATGGAACATATGGTATGGATAGCATAAGGCCATCGATGAAAGAAGACCCATCCAGAATTGGAAGTGGATGAAAACTACTAGAGGGGGGGTGAATAGAGTTTTATAGATAATTTAACAATTATTGAATTTAAACAACCACAATGAAGATATTGGACAAAGAGACACAGGGTTTAGAGTGGTTCCAACTATAGCAAATACTATAGCCGTCAGTCCACTACCCGGTTGCTTACCCAACCGGGATTTGAAAAGAAATTTATTTTATTACCTCTTCAAGAAATTTACATAAAATACAATCTCTTTTCCTAAACTCTTCAAGCAACCTTCACCTAGAAGTAATCGCCAACCTTGAAGCAGCCTTCCCTTGAAGTAGATGCACCAACTCCCGTTGCACCAGCCTTCTGAAGTAGCTTCCTCTTGCGATATCCTTCTTGAAGTAGCTTGAAGTCCCCTTCTCCACCTGAGAAGTCAATCCTCTCCAATCCGCAGCCTCCAACCCTAGGAGTAGCAAGGAGAGTACAAAAGATAAACATGAACAAGAAAGGAAAAGGAAATTACAACTTATCTTTTAAACCCGAGGCTTGATTTGCCTAGATCAAGCGTAAGATCTCCTAGCCAAGTATGTGAACTTGTGATTGCTGATGGTAGGAGAATCTAGCCTATAGGACACGAGATTGAGCTAAGGAGAATGTAGGCCAATGATCACAGTGCTCAAATTTCTTGCAAAAGATTGCTCAAGTATGCTCAAGTGTATTCTCAAGTGTAACAAGTGAATTCTAGTGTCCTATGGCTTGTCCTATTTATAGGAATGGCCTAAGTATGCTTAAGGACGTTCTAGACAACTTCTAGGGGTTTCTAAGTACTTAACTAGCCGTTAGGTACAAAGTTGTTGCTTTAACAACAGCTAATTACTTTATTCTGCAGTTGCTGTCAGAGACCATCTCGGTCGACAAATGGTCGACGAGACACCTACTCGGTCGAACTTTTGTCGACCGACAGGCTCTCTGGAACAAGTGATTTGCAACGTCTTTCTTCAACTGCCAACTAACTTGTCTGTTGTGTCTAACGGCTACTTTGGATCTTTTTCGGTCGAGAAGATTGTCGACCGAGAGTGTCTCGGTCGAGGAGTTTGTCGACCGAGAATGATCCTGTTTCAAGGTTTCAATTTAAGCACTAATTATATGTGTGAGTGTGCAAAGGTGATTCTATTAAAATGGGATGACATGTCTAACTATGGTGTTTGGCTAGGGAAAATCTAACGCTTGATTTACATGCAATTCTAAGTACTTGTACATTATATATTTGTACAAGTTTTACAACATTGATTACATTGCATGAAAATATAACTAAGTAAGCTCTTGGATTTTCCCTTGCTACTTTGTCATCCTGCACACTCAAGTAGCTCGTTAGATTAATAAGAATGAAATGTTTGTCATAATCAAAACAAAGGGATTTATCATAATATCCAATTTATCCAACAATCTCCCCATTTTTGAAGATGACAAACATTTCCTAAATATGAAATAAGGAAATATAAAGCGTGTGAGTTTCATACCTGAAAATTACCTTTTGTAGCCATTTATGTTTTGCAAGTGAGTGCTGGCCAAGATGTTATGAAACTCATTTATATTTTTTATTTTTATATTCTTTCTCCCCCTTTGTCATTTCAAAAAGATATCCAAGTTGAATATTTTATTTTTCTTCTCCCCCTTAATATTATGCTCCCCCTTAAATAAATATCCTATTAGAAACATGGATTTTTGTCTAATTTATCCACAATTTGTTTCTCAATCATTTGCAAAGGATGTTAAGCCTTGAAATGATATGAGATTCCCTTAAGCGTATGATGAATGTATATTTATTTCTTATTTATCAAAGGATGTTAAGCCCTAAATTAAATGAGAATCCTCTAATCTTAGAGTACATAAAAATGTCTCCATCCAAATGCAAGGGATGTTAAGCCCTGTTTTGGGTAGAGAGTTCCTTCAAGTACAAGATACCATTTTCAATAAATTCATAAATTTCTTTATAATCAATGAAAATTTCCAGCTACACATGGTGGTTACAATGTTTTTGTAAGCTTCTTCAATCAAATGGTCAAAGTTGTTTTTATGATCTCCCCCTTAGATATCCCAAATAAAGACTTAAATGCTTTGCAATATGTTTGAAGAGTGTTCATATGCATAAAAGAATATTCTGTTTCACAAATGATGTTCAACATGCATCCTTGGTTTAAAATTATGTGATGAGCAATCATTTGCAGTAGAATTATTTCAAACTTGACAACAGAGATCTGCTCGGTCGACGATTTCTCGACCGACATAGGTGCTGTAAATTTTTGATTTGTTAAAGACATCCAGTCGGTCGACAATACTTCGACCGACACAGAGCTCGGTCGACAATACTTCGACCGACAAAGTTTATGTTTCAGTACAGCAATGCAGAGAGAATAATAACAATAAGCATGGCACCTTTTGTTGAGATAAGACGAAATAAATAGCAAAATTAAGCATTTGGTCATATCTCAACTACATTCCATTCTTCTAAGTTTGGGGTTTTGGGATCCAAACTAAGTCGGACTCCTTAGTCTTGTAGGGGCATGAAAAACAATAATGTCCAAGACGTAAGCAGAAATGGCAAGTAATAGAGTCAATTTCATTTCTCTTTCTAGCCATTGTGTTCTTGGGTACAAACATAGTTTGGGTCTTTTTGGGTTGGTTTTTCTTTGGAACATATCCCAAACCTTTTCTTCCATTGAAGACAGTACCAACTCTCAATATGTTATCAAGAATATCTTTTCTTCTTAACTTATAAAGTTCTCTTTGCAACGTAGCAATGTCATTCATCTTCTTATGTATATCTTTTCTTGCTTGGTCTAAATCAGAAAACAATGAATCCTTTTCTTTTACAATATTATCATAGTCCGAATGGTTGCACAAGATAGGTTGAGTTTGATAATCTTGTAGTTTAGCTAGCAAATCAGTCTTTTCTTTTGATAGAAGATCAACATTGGTTTCCAAATTGAGTAGCTTTCTAGTGCAATCATCTAAAGATGTTTTTAAAGATACATTTTCAAGATCAATGTTGTTCTTTTCATAAGAAAGTTCATCTAATTTAGCAATGAGCTCATTATTTGATTTTATAGCCTTCTTTAGTTTCTTCTTGGCATCAACATACTTATCATGAGTTTCTTGTAAACTAGTAACTAACTCTTCTTTAGGAAGATCAACAAGGCTTACCTCTTGAGAGTCTTCATTTTCTTCTCTTGCCATTAGACATTCCACCTCTTCTCCGCTTTCACTATCACTTGACTCATCCCAGGCAGCTTTATAGGCTTTTTCTCCTTTCTTCTTATGTGAGCTTTTCTTTCCTTTCTTTGTTTTGGGACATTCATTTTTGAAATGCCCTTTCTTCCCACATTCAAAGCACCTGGGAGTAGACGAACTAGAAATTTTGTTAGATTTAAACCTTTTGTACTTTTTACCGTTTACGATTAAGGCTTCTTCTTCTTCTTCACTTGACTCCTCACTTTCTTGTGTGACGACTTTTGAGGCTTTGAGAGCCACATCTTTCTTCTTCCCACTTTGGTGTTCACGTTCTCTTCTTTCTTCTTCTTCTAGATCTGCTTCATGAGCTTCTAAGTTACCGATGAGTTGTTCCATTTTGAGGCGAGTGAGGTCGTTTGCCTCTGCAATGGCTGTCACCTTTGGCTTGTATTTTGGAGGAAGTGATCGAAGAATTTTTGATACTTGATCTTCCTCAAGAACAGGTTTTCCTAATGCACTCAAACCATTAACAATAGTAGAGAATTTTGAATACATTTCACTAATAGTTTCATTAGGATCCATACGAAAATGTTCAAGCTTTGTTTTAAGCAGGCTAATTTTGGAATTTTTAACTTGGGCTGTACCCTCATAAGTGATAGACAATCTATGCCAAATATCATACGCTGTATCACAATTTGAAATTCTATTAAATTCTCCTACAGAAATAGAACAATATAAAATGCTTACGGCTTTTGCGTTCATTTGGGCCTGTTTTACCGTGTTTGCATCCCATTCCGCAAATTCATTTTGAGGGAATTCATAAGGAGTAGATACCATTCTCCATAGATCCCAGTTGACGCCTTGGAAGTAAAACTGCATCCTTCTCTTCCAGTATTGGTAGTTTGTTCCATCGAACGCCGGTGGCCTAGCAACAAGAGTCCCTTCAATGTTGAGGTTGTTGAGCATTCCATCACCCATTTCTTCAAGACCTTGTTAGGGTTCCTTGAAGCCTCGCTCTGATACCAATTGAAAACTACTAGAGGGGGGGTGAATAGAGTTTTATAGATAATTTAACAATTATTGAATTTAAACAACCACAATGAAGATATTGGACAAAGAGACACAGGGCTTAGAGTGGTTCCAACTATAGCAAATACTATAGCCGTCAGTCCACTACCCGGTTGCTTACCCAACCGGGATTTGAAAAGAAATTTATTTTATTACCTCTTCAAGGAATTTACATAAAATACAATCTCTTTTCCTAAACCCTTCAAGCAGCCTTCACCTAGAAGTAATCGCCAACCTTGAAGCAGCCTTCCCTTGAAGTAGATGCACCAACTCCCGTTGCACCAACCTTCTGAAGTAGCTTCCTCTTGCGATATCCTTCTTGAAGTAGCTTGAAGTCCCCTTCTCCACCTGAGAAGCCAATCCTCTCCAATCCGCAGCCTCCAACCCTAGGAGTAGCAAGGAGAGTACAAAAGATAAACAGGAACAAGAAAGGAAAAGGAAATTACAACTTATCCTTTAAGCCCGAGGCTTGATTTGCCTAGATCAAGCGTAAGATCTCCTAGCCAAGTATGTGAACTTGTGATTGCTGATGGTAGGAGAATCTAGCCTATAGGACACGAGATTGAGCTAAGGAGAATGTAGGCCAATGATCATAGTGCTCAAATTGCTTGCAAAAGATTGCTCAAGTATGCTCAAGTGTATTCTCAAGTGTAACAAGTGAATTCTAGTGTCCTATGGCTTGTCCTATTTATAGGAATGGCCTAAGTATGCTTAAGGACGTTCTAGACAACTTCTAGGGGTTTCTAAGTGCTTAACTAGCCGTTAGGTACAAAGTTGTTGCTTTAACAACGACTAATTACTTTATTCTGCAGTTGCTGTCAGAGACCATCTCGGTCGACAAATGGTCGACCGAGACACCTACTCGGTCGAACTTTTGTCGACCGACAGGCTCTCTGGAACAAGTGATTTGCAACGTCTTTCTTCAACTACCAACTAACTTGTCTGTTGTGTCTAACGGCTACTTTGGATCTTTCTCGGTCGAGAAGATTGTCGACCGAGAGTGTCTCGGTCGAGGAGTTTGTCGACCGAGAATGATCATGTTTCAAGGTTTCAATTTAAGAACTAATTATATGTGTGAGTGTGCAAAGGTGATTCTATTAAAATGGGATGACATGTCTAACTATGGTGTTTGGCTAGGGAAAATCTAACGCTTGATTTACATGCAATTCTAAGTACTTGTACATTATATATTTGTACAAGTTTTACAACATTGATTACATTGCATGAAAATATAACTAAGTAAGCTCTTGGATTTTCCCTTGCTACTTTGTCATCCTGCACACTCAAGTAGCTCGTTAGATTAATAAGAATGAAATGTTTGTCATAATCAAAACAAAGGGATTTATCATAATATCCAATTTATCCAACAGTGGAACCAAAAAAGGATAAACACCACAATAATGATAAGGTACAATATGGTAATTGGATGTTAGTACCTCCAAAAAGACCGTGAGGAGACAATCATAATCAAAAGAGTTGGAAAACAACTCTATTTAATGACAAGAATCCCTTTTGAGATTTTACAAGATGAAGGGGAGGAACAAGAGTATGAGTAAGAGTCTGATCTCAATAGGGAACAACAACAAGCATCAAAAGTATGGACTAAAAGCAAGAATCAAAGTGGAAGATATAGTGGGAACTAGAGAATATTGTTTAAAGATAGGGGTAATAATCAACTGAGAACAAGAGGTAACAATACAGCAGGTTGTGGAAAAGATAGCAAAACATGGAACAACACTCAGTGGTGCAAATTGTTGGTGATCAAGTGATATTTAATGATAAATATTTTGAAGAAGAATGGATAAGTAATTACAACAAGCATATAGGGATCCAAGCACAAAATGTGACGTGGGAACCATGGACAGATATACCAAGGAATTTCTCCTTTTTGACTAGTGACCGCAAATCATTTTCTTTTTCATTAGGTGATATAAGAGGAGATTCACATGATTACAGACACAATCTGAAGAGAAGACAAGTTCAAGGTATGGAGAACTTATTAGGAAGAAAAAAACAAAGGATGGTGGACGGAGGAGAGGAATTGTACGTGGAAGGTCTTGATGATGAGAATAAGGAATTCATCCCAACCGAATCACCTCAGTGTTAATGGAAGCAAACATTCTCGTTTATAATTTTCAAGGAATTGGTGACAGCAGTAGAAGAAGAATTCTGCATGATTTGGTGACGAGTAACAAACCTTTGCTTGTTGGTCTCGTTGAGCCACAAATTAATTGTAGCAATGCAGACAACATTATCAAGAACCTCGAGTTTTCTTGAAGCCACAGATGTGAGGTTTTTGGAAAGTCAGGAGGTATATGGCTCCAATGGAACTCAAATGACTACCAAGTGAAGGTTCTTATGAGTCACATACAATGTATTCATATTGAATTAGAGTTTTGATTGGTCGAAATGGTTGGTTACTGTGTGTATGGTATCTTGAACCTTATGATGAGAAACTTATTATGGAATAGGTTGAAGAGGCTTGTGGAGATTACCAATAAGTGTAGGTCATTGGGAAACTTTCACTTTGTTGTCAGTCACAATGGTAGGAAGGGATGTTCCAACTGTTGGATCTAGGGCTCTAGAGGAGGGTGAATAGAGCTCCAAAAAATCTCACAAGATAGATTAGACCTTAAAATTATATCAATCAAAACCAATTTCTTAAGTGCAATTTGAAATCCTAACTAGCAAGCATAGAAAGGAAGAGAGAAAATGGAACAAACACTTGACAAGGTCGTTTAGAGTGGTTCCACTCTCCAAACTAGGAGAGAGCTAGTTTATCTACTACTTAGAGAGGTCAACCTCTAGAACTTTGCAAGTAATTTCCTCTATATATTCACCAAAAAGAGTTACTACACAATACCACCAAAGGACTTACCTATCCAATACAAAGAGTCTTCAACCTTACCAAGGACTTACCCACTTTGTAAGAGTCTTATGCCCTCTTTCAAGGACTTACCTACTCTTGCACAAGTCTTCAACCTTCAAGGGATTACCCACTCTTCTTGGATCTTTAGCCTTCCCTTCTCCTTCACTTGAAGAAGATCTTCACCTCTTCTTCAACCTTGAAGAAGAACAACAACAACTCCACCTTCACCCGGAGTAGCTTGCTTTACCTTTGCTTCTTTGAGGAAAGGGATGGGGAAGATAGAATTGAATGAGAACTTTACAAGAACAATGAAGTAGCTCTGTTATAAATGGCCTAACTCACTCATAATCATGAAATGATTTGTAAACTAGAGAGAAAGGGGCTCAAGGAGTTGCAACACAATCAACTATAGAAAGGACTTAGAATAGCATAAATTAGAAAACTTGGAATGAACTCCAAGGGGTCCTATTTATAGCTGGGGTGTTCCTTGAGTCTGGGATCACTTAAGGACAAAATATAGTAGTTTCCAAGTTGCAACAGATCTATTGTCATTCAAAACAACTCACCAACAGTTATAATCACTTTTTATGCATTTTATGCAGTGCATTCAGTCAAGTTTTAATAAAGGTAACTCGACCGATCCACTAAATGACAAAGGTAATTTTTAAACTATCAAACGAGTTTATTTTGGGAAACTCAATCGATGAGATAAAATCAATTTTGCTCAGTGAGTTAGTCGGTCGAGTTATGTTAGTGTGCAACTCGACTGATTGGTCTCTCCAAAAAATCCATCACTGGATCAGTCCAGTTTCCAAATCGACCGATAAACAACTTGTGACAAATTTTCTAAATTGACATTTGAGTGATTAAACCTTGGAATTAAGTGTCCCTATTTTTTCTCATCTTAGTTACAAGTCATATCATCAATACACATGATTATAAAAATCATCTAAGGTCATTTGGAGTGATTTCTCAAAATGCACACTTGCATTGCTTTTGACTTGAACTGGAACAAGCTAGGGTTTGTGTAATTTGACCTTTTTCATGTACCTAAAGCTTGAAACCAATCTTGAACAAACATATTAGATACATAGGAATGGAATGGTTAAGTCATTATAAAAATATGGGCAATGTGTAACTCTCAAGTCAACATTCTCCCCCTTTTTGAAAATGACAAACCATTCCTCAATCATATTGAAAAGGATATGTATAGTAATACCTTTGC
Organism: Alisma plantago-aquatica; assembly: GCA_963693085.1. NCBI lineage: Eukaryota > Viridiplantae > Streptophyta > Magnoliopsida > Alismatales > Alismataceae > Alisma > Alisma plantago-aquatica. Next base: position 463,327,059 of record OY856410.1, on the reverse strand, counting down.
CTTCTAAATTGCAAGGGGATTCAAGATTTGAACAATATGAACTACTACCCCTCAATATATGCTTACTTTAACCTACATAGTTAGTCTATCTACACAAAGCAACATTATATATATATATATATACATATATATATATAATATATGTTCCTTTAGCAAGTCACATGATTAAGCATATAATGAACAAGAAAAAGATCACATAGGCAATAAAATAAATATGGTTGAGATTCAAAACATTGAACTTCTCTCCCCCTTTTAGCATTATCAAAAAGAAAGGGGGGTAGAAGAGCACTAAAATGGGTCTTCTCCCAGCACAACCAAAACATACATCCATAACATGCAATCTCAAAGCATACACCAAATAGAGACGAGAGAAACAAACAAGCTAAGTCATAATCAAAATATGGTAATACATGGCACCAACTCAAGAGATATTGTAAATCAAAGAGTAAGTGTACAAAAGATTAAGATTACAACCCACAAAGCATGTTCTCAGAAAACAACCACAAGCCAAAATGATGAAAACTAGATGATAAAATAGTACAACTCAGAACATGTGTCCAGATGTTTGTAATAAAAAATAGCCTAGAAAGATATATGTGATCAGCATCTAGACTAAAAACTAGAACAACTAAACATCTAAGCTATCTATGTCCACAACATCATCATCCTCAGAATCAGAGGCATCAGGATCATAGTCATTATCTCTGTCTGAAGGTGCAGTAGAGAGAACAACATTGCCTTCATCACCGGAGGCACTAGAAAAACTAACAGAGCCATCAACAAAAGCATCACCATCATCCTCATCAGCATCAACCTCCTCATCAGCTTGGTCTGACATCTCTTCATCAGCAAGAGAACTAAAATCTCGACCGGGCTAACGAGCATTTTGCTCATCCCAAGACATACCATGAGCATGGAGCTCATTATCCTGTGGTAAGGAAGGAGCAGAACTACCAAGACTAGTAAGAAGAGTGGCCAAGGGGCCAGCTGTCAGAGGCAGCACACCAGGGGTAGATCTACCAAGAGCAAAGGGTGTAACAACAGAAGATGCAGGTGGAGGGACAGGGTAATAGTGATCATATGTAAAGGATGCATAGTCACCTCCTGGTAGGGCTGGTAGGTAGGGTAGGGGTATGCACATGACATATTCATGTTAGACATGATGGAACAGAGGTCCTAATGCAGGTGCTCCTAAACTTGAAGGTTGTATGCCTATTGATGCATCATGTAGCCCATAAGGGTTTCATTGGATACATGGAATGAGGCACGGGCAGGTCAAGTAGGCTGAGGTGGTGGAGGTTCTTGGGTAGAGCAAGAGGTAGAGGCACCAAGGGTGGTAGAGGATAGGATAGACACATACTTCTGAAGAGTGGTCTCACTGATGCAAACTCCTTTCCGGGTAGGTTTGTAGTGTAGGGCATGGAAAACAAATTTGGTAGTGGCAAGCTAGAATAGACAAAAAATCAGGGTTGGGGAGGGTGGGTGGGTGCCACGGGTATTCTTTCGTGAGTCAAAGGAGGTCATATGATGGAGAACATATCTCGCCCACTTGACTCCTATGTTCTTCAAGAGACAGTACATAATTACTGCAATGTTTTCTGCAATTTTAGTCTATTTTTTTAGATGAATATTGTAGTTAACGACTAAGGAAAGTATGCATCTCTTGAGATCTAAGGCAGAGGAGGGAAGGGTGCACTTTTTACTATATGGGAATTGAGTCTTCTTCAAGATCTTATGAATATCAGGGAGAGTAAGATCATACTGTATAAGGAGGAGGGATCACCCCCTTACAAATTGTTTTTGAAGAATTGACATCCATTCCAAACACTCTCAGAGGTATGATGGAATGGGCATAAATTTTCCAAATTTATTAAACATTGGTATAAAAAAGACCATTAGAAAGAAGCGGAATAAAAAAAGTAACTGATTATATTCAATTTCATAAAAGGTTTACAAAAATACATCAAATTCTCCCATTAGGGTTTACATCAAGACACACAATCATGATCTAGATACAAGGAAGTCTGGACTACTACAATCTTGTCTCCAAGCAACATCTCCATCAACTGAGTCCAAGACAAAAGCTAAGATCTTCCTTGTCTTGTCCATCACCTTGCTCAGCACCTGGGTGGTTGGGAAGGCACCCAGCAAAAAGGGAAAGGGAATAAAATTATGTGTCACAAAACTAGTCTAGGATATCAAGATAAGTAAAGCAAATAAAACCAGGCTAGGGTTTATCATATGATGAAGATAACAAGAGTATGAGTCTATATATCAAAGAAGCTTGCCATTAAAAAATATAATAAAAAGGATTTGCATGTGAGATAATTATGCCTACCTAACTAAGTAGGGTTGAGGCACCTACCAAACCTCTAACCTTAGGTGCGGGGAAAATAAGACATTCCCAGTCACCTACAATATTGTGGCATCCAACTCTCAAAAACATAATTAACTATTGCGTAAGCGTTCACTAAGCAGCGGATTACCAAAAATCACTAAAAATTAAAACCTTTTTATCAAGAGATCCATCAAAGGAAAACTTTCTCACATAGAACCAAAGTAACATAATTACATTCTTGTTCACATGTACATATTCTGTATCATCTCCTTCTGAGAATTACAAGCATTAACTGTCCTGTCAAGCTAAACACAGGCAGTATAAAATCTCGAGGCACTGAGCCAAAATCTCGAAAGCACTAACTACTACTCCAAGGACCTAAGAGTACAGAGACGACACATAGGACTCTATCTATATCTACACAAGGCATAACAACTAGTGTCTCCACCTGAGACTTCACTGTTGTCCCTGCTGTTGTTGTTGCTGCCCTTCACCTACTGAAGGATTCTTACCTATTCATCCACGTCCACCTAAAATGTGATTCCCACGGGGGTGAGACAATTGTAAATTGCCCCAGTGAGAGATATAACTCTCCGCCATAAACATTATTATTGCAGCTTATGAAGATAAATATACACAAAGGAATTATATTTGTTTGGTAACCGTTAATTCAATGTCTAACAGATTAGAACATCATTCTTATCAAAAGCAATACATCTATAATTTGATAGAACAACATGTCACTTATCCTTTAAGGAATATGAAGAACATGTATAACATTTATTCACTATAGAATCATTACTACAGCATTAACTCTCTTTAGGCTTAGATCATATATCTAATGCCTGGCATTGTCATTGGGGAGTCATGGCATGTAGCCATACTCTTTTCACAAAGTGTTGGGATCTTAGTCCCTCAACTCATCAAGTACAATTCTACTTTTTAATAAGTTCATTATCATGATTATAGAATCTGGGTATTTGAACCCATAACTCACCATAGGACACTTATTTCCACTTATTAGGTAACTTCATACTTTCATATCATCTGACCCAGGGAGAAAATAATTCTTGCTACACAAAGCATTGCACATAGTTCACAAGCTCATAAACAATATAAGATAATTAGCACATCATGTGGCACACAAGACTTATTAAGTATAGGTTACCTCTCACTAAGCAACAAAGCATATGAAGGCTTATAAGGCCTATAGAACATTTTCAGTATACAGAACATCATAGCTCATACCTGGCTATGCTCATCATCTCAACATATCTGCATGATTAGTAATCATGATACCATTACATATCAGTACTATGCAATACAAGGGTTATCTTATTACATTCATAACCCATTAGTCTGTATTTGAGCTTCACATAGGATTAATCTGTCTTAGAACTTCACATAGCATCACTTTCTATTAGGGTTTCACCTAGTATAATGTGAAATTAAGATTTCACAATACATCACCCAATGCTAGGTCTTCACATAGGATTAGTGGCACTACCCTATATTAGGGTTTCATGCACCTTACCCCATTTTAGGGATTAAGGTTTTCTATTCACATCCAAGTAAGGTTTCTCTTACCTCATACTCAAATTAGGGTTAGGATATATAATTCCCATTAAATTAGGGTTTCCTTCATTGTTACACTCAGTTAGGGTTACATCATCACCCTGGATTTATGACAACACTCAACTTTGCCCTAGATTAAGGTTTCACACATAGCTTTGTTCTAATTAGGGTTTCACACATAGCATTGCTCTAATTAGGGTTTCACACATAGCATTGCTTTAGGGTTTCACACATAGCTTTGCTCTAATTAGGGTTTCACACATAGCATTGCTCTAATTAGGGTTTCACACATAACATTTCTCTAATTAGGGTTTCACACATAGCATTGCTCTAATTAGGGTTTCACACATAACATTGCTCTAATTAGGGTTTCTCACATAGCATTTCTCTAATTATGGTTTCACACATATCATTGCTCTAATTAGGTTTATGGCTCATTGATTAGGGTTTCATGATCTCATTATTATGGATCAACCCTTATCACATAGTTTACTCATAATGAGAGAATTAGGGCTTAATTATATAAGCATTCATCTCTCTCATTCTTTCTCTCATCCTCTTTAGGATGTTAACTACTCCAAGATTAATCTAGGTCAACTCTTCACTTGAGTACACATAGCTAGGGTTAACCTTCGTAATCATCATGGGTCTACATCTTTAATAATCACATAGCTGACTAGCCTTTGATCATATTATATGTCCAAATGGTCTAATGAATTAAACCATCAATTATATAAGGAATTCAAAAGAATTGACCAATTAAACTTTCAATTCCACAAAGTGATCAATTGGGTTAACCATTGAAATCTTCAATTGCATTAAGTATGTGAATAGGTCCACCATATTGGACCTTCAATTACATGAGATGTTCAAATGGATTAACCATGTTAATTTTCACAAAGTTAATTACTTATACCCTCAATGATTTTGGTTCTCATACATCAATTGGTTGCAAACCATTTGAACAAGTTATACTTGAAACCAATTGGACAAAATAGGTATTGAAGCCGTTTGCACTTTGGGTCTCCAAACGGTTTGAGATCGTTTGGTCCCAAATGGTCTTGAGACCGTTTGGTCCCATATGGTCTTGAGACTATTTGGACCCAAATGGTATTGAGACCGTTTGGTCCAAACCTTCTCAAAACCGCATGGACCAAAAAGGCACTTCAACACTCAATTGACTCAATGTTTCAATCCATGGACCAATTATAAATTGAACCACTAAAGCATTCATCAATTGGACCACTGAATCACCATTCAATTAGACCTTCAATTTATGGTTTTGAACCCAATTTAACTAGGTTTGATAATCAAGAAACCATCACTTAGGGTTTGAAATCGAGGATCCATCAATGGTTGACATTGTGGAATCAAATCAATTGAAATCAATGAACTATCCTCATCACATGATATGACCTGACCTCAAACGGTCTTGAATGACCACCAAATGGTATTGAGACCGTTTGGTTGATCTACAAATGGTCTTGAGACCATTTTCCCATTTCATCATCAAAAACCATGACATCCAATTAGGGTTGGATTGATTATCAAATCAACACTTAGTTGCAATTCAATTGGTACCTTTGGACCTTCGAACACTTAGCCATACTTAACCCTAGACCTCCAAACGGTCTTGGGTGACCCCCAAATGGTCTTGAGACCGTTTGGGTGATCCCCAAATGGTTTTGAAATAGTTTGGGTCAATCAACCCAAAACATCATCTCAATCAATTGGAAATTCAGCACTTAGTCGATTAGGGTTTGCAATTAAGGAATTAGTCACAATTGAAACCTTCAAGATCAAACTAATTGAAACCATTGGATCAAAATCCAAACACCACAGCATATATCTTCAAATGGTCAACCATCTCAAATGTTCAACCATTCCAAATGGTTTGGAACTCAAACCACCAAACGGTTTGGTGAAACCGTTTGGACTCAACATTGAAACCGTTTGCCCTAGATATTTGGGGGGGGGTGTGCTTCTGATGATGTCATCATCATCAAGCTCCAAACTCACGAAATATACTATGATTTCCATGGATATTGCATTAATCAACCAAACTTAATTTTGGAAATGTAGAAATGATCACCAATTGATAAGGAATTGATTGCAATAATAAAATTAAGGGTTCAAGTTATAAAACCCGCCTCCAATTGAGCTCCAAAGCTCCAAGATCATGGCAACAATGATGGATTCAACTCCTTTCACTATTCTAAGGGTCATCCTTAAGCTTTGAGTGAAAAGAATTGGTTAGAAATGAAGAGGGGATCGAGATATGAAGAATTTATGCATTGATTTTTGATTTTCACCATGGATTCAAGGTGAAAGGAGGTCAAGAACCTGACCAACAGGTTGGGGGTCGTCCTCCTAATCCTACACAGATCCTTGGTCATTTTACAAGCAAGGGGAAAGAAAGAAATCTGAAAAAGCCTTTTTTGGCTTGGAAAGGGTACTTTTATAAGAAAATTGATGAGAGAGAAAATTCTTTATAAAAGTCTTTTAATTCCAAAATTGTTTCCACCACTTCCCCTTGGTTTCTTGCATGCAAGGGCATCTCTATCCCCACCGAGTTCCCTTCCATTATCCATGAATTAAGGGAAAAGAAATTAAGCACCTTAACCCTTATAATAAGAATATCCATATTTGAGTGGAAATTCCTTTTCTTATAATAATGGTGAGTGGAATTTCACCTCCTTAGGATATGCTCGTGCCTTTGCAAGGCTTTAAGCTCATCCACACACATCTGAATTCAACCATTTTAATTTTAGTTGAAAGCCCTTTAATTAATACATTCATTTTTGCCCTAAATTGAATTAGGGTTTCACTTAGGATTAAATCTTGATTATTTTAATATCAAGATTCTCTCTCCTCCAACTTAATTCAAATGAGGCGCCCCTTTCATTTTATTTACTCCACATGTTGCCAAGAAGCATTAAGGACCTTATTGAAGTGGTAATTTGCATATTGAACCCTAGGTTTTGGGTAAATTGCACATTACACCAAAACTAGGTTTTAATGCACAAGGATTGCTTTACAAGCTTAATATTGGTGCCCAAGCTTGTGAAAACCATACCACTACATCATATTCATTCTTATGATGTATCAACATCAAAGGAACATCTTATCATGCAACATTTGCAATTTAACCCCTCAACTAGGGTAATTTGCACTTTAGTCCAAAATAGGCAAACATTGCTTCAACATTGTTCAAACATGACCAGAATTGAAACATAAGTTTCTCATGAGCCTTAATTACTTTTACCAAGATAAGATTGAGTATTTAATCAACCTTATTAGGCAAAACATCTAGGGTTAACACATAACCCATGTCAGGGATGTTACAAATTATCCACCCCTTACAAGGATTTCGTCCCCGAAATCCCAGGAAAAAGGAGGAACAGATTTATTCATTTTTCATACTCTCAAGTCTCCACATAATATCTTAATATCATGGATGTATCATGGATATATAATCCACACAAGGTTCCTTTCATTAGTTCAACCTTATCAATGTTTATGTTCATGCAAAGCATAAACCCCTAACATATGATGTCCATATTATTGAAAGGAAAAAGCATAAAACAACATACTTCTATCATCACCCAAGAATATTTATCAAAAGGAAAAACATATATATTTAACAGAGATAATTCACTCAGTAATCCTTTATTCATAAAGTTCACTTAGCAAACTCTATGTAATTGGGAATGTTCACTTAGCTTTTCCTTTTTGTTGGGAATGTTCACATAGGTTTTTGTTTTTGTTGAGAATGTTCACATAGCTCTTCTTTTTAGTTGGGAATGTTCATATAGATTTTCCTTTTTGTTGAGAATGGTCACATAGCTCTTCTTTTTAGTTGGGAATGTTCACATAGCTTTTCCTTTTTGTTGAGAATGTTCACATAGCTCTTCTTTTTAGTTAGGAATGTTCACATAGCTTTTCCTTTTAGTTGAGAATGTTCACATAGCTCTTCTTTTTAGTTGGGAATGTTCACATAGCTTTTCCTTTTTGTTGAGAATGTTCACATAGCTCTTCTTTTTAGTTGGGAATGTTCACATAGCTTTTCCTTTTTGTTGAGAATGTTCACATAGCTCTTCTTTTTAGTTGGGAATGTTCACATAGCTTTTCCTTTTTGTTGAGAATGTTCACATAGCTCTTCTTTTTAGTTGGGAATGTTCACGTAGCTTTTCCTTTTTGTTGAGGATGTTCACATAGCTCTTCTTTTTTAATTACATTATACTCTCTAGATTGTTTCAGAATGACTACTTGATCAGAGTAATAAAAAAGATAACAATCTAAGAGTTTCATACTTGCCTTATCTTCAATAATCATATACCTGGCCAGGGTATATAAGTATTGAGATTAGGTAGTATGCACTTTATTTGCTATCATATTCCTCACTTTTCATATCATTATACACACATGATTTTCCATTTCCTAGATTTTCTCCAGGCATCACTTCTATTTCTCATCTTGTATCACAATGATAAGAGAGATTATAAAGCATTTTAAGAAATACTGAATAAGATGTAGATTCTCATCTTCCTTGTGTCCTTATAGGACTAGTCAAAGGAAGTTCAAAAATAACTACTTTTATATCTTTATAACATAGAATTTGGAAATGTAATATCAGAATGAGTTTATTTCATCTGACCTATCTGGGACGTCTGTCCACGCCCTCTATTGTTACTAGAAAACTACCTCCTTTGTGATCCTTGCTGACTCTGCCCCTGAGGTTGAGTCATCATTGAGTTCCCGCCTGGACAATCCTTTACTAGATGTCCCGGTTGTCTACATTGATAACAGATCCTAGGTGCAAAATAGGGTCTGTGAGGCCCAGTTACCGATTTCGATGCTATGTTGGAGGCTCTATTTGGAACATTACTACGATCCCTATCCCTACATGACATCCATTGTGTCTGGGTATGGAATCTTGATGATGCTGCCGATGCAGAAAATCTCAGCTTTTTAAAACTTTCGGACCTTTGTTTTTTAGTCTGGGTGGACACCTTCTTGCCACTAGTCTGTCGTTTCTCGATTTCAGACCTCTCTATCTTCCTTACTGAATCCACAAAGGTAGCAAACCTCTCCCTATTCTCTAAAGAAGACACATGAGTGGTTAGTTCAACGTTCAACCCCTTCTCAAAATGCTGAATTCTTTCCTCATCACTAACTGCCATTTGCAGACAAAACCGCAACAACTCCATGAACTTAGCTTCATATTTTCTAACGTTCATCTGTCCTTGTTTGATCCTCTCAAATTGAGAGATCTTCTCATCTATATACATATTAGGGAAGTATCTACTAACAAATTCTCGTCAGAAACCCTCCCATCCAATTTCTTCACCTGGTCTCTTATCTTCTTCTATCATCCACCAATGACCAACACTCCCTTTTAGGAGGTACACAACATGTCTTACCTTTTTAGCTTCAGGGATATCAAGGATCCTAAATCCTTTTCCAATTCTGTCAGCCAAAAATCAACATCTGTTGGATCAGATGAACCAGCATAATTTATGCCTCCAACCCAGCGGAGTCTCTCAAAAGTCTTGCCGGCTCCATAGCCCTCATGGTGAGCTGATGCCCTAGGTGCAAGTATTTGCAACCTATCTATCATGTGAGTCATGGCAGCCATAAACTGCCCAAACATGGCTTGGAGGGTTGGGTTCCCCATGTCAGCTTGATTGAACTGGGGCTGTTCAGGTATGGGATCCTCTCTATCATGGTCTCCTGCACCTCTTCCTGGTGCAGTAATGCTTCCCTCAGCAACATGTACTTCATGTGGTCCAGACATCTTCAAGTTCTTCTTCTCCTATGTGAGCAGAAGATTCTATCAGATAAGCTGGAAGACACTTAGAACATACTCTACAACCTTAGTCCTATGTCTTTGTAGACTTAGCGAACCTAGAGCTCTGATACCACTTAATTGTGGCATCCAACTCTCAAAAACATAATTAACTAATGTGGAAGCGTTCACTAAGCAGCGGATTACCAAAAATCACTAAAAATAAAAACCTTTTTATCAAGAGATCCATCAAAGGAAAACTTTCTCACATAGAACCAAAGTAACATAATTACATTCTTGTTCACAGGTACATATTTTGTATCATCTCCTTCTAAGAATTACAAGCATTAACTGTCATGTCAAGCTAAACACAAGCAGTATAAAATCTCGAGGCACTGAGCCAAAATCTCGAAAGCACTAACTACTACTCCGAGGACCTAAGAGTACAGAGACGACACATAGGACTCTATATATATCTACACAAGGCATAACAGCCAGTGTCTCCACCTGAGATTTCACTGCTGTCCCTGTTGCTGTTGTTGCTGCCCTTCACCTACTGAAGGATTCCTTCCTCCTCGTCTGCGTCCACCTAAAATGTGATTCCCACGGGGGTGAGACAATTGTAAATTTCCCCAGCGAGAGATATAACTCTCCACCAGAAACATTATTATTGTAGCTTAAGAAGATAAATATATACAAAGGAATTATATTTGTTTGGTAACAGTTAATTCAATGTCTAACAGATTAGAACATCATTCTTATCAAAAGCAATACATCTATAATTTGATAGAACAACATGTCACTTATCCTTTAAGGAATATGAAGAACATGTATAAAATTTATTCACTATAGAATCATTACTACAACATTAACTCTCTTCAGGCTTAGATCATATATCAAATGCCTGGCATTGTCATTGGGGAGTCATGGCATGTAGCCATACTCTTTTCACAAAGTGTTGGGATCTTAGTCCCTCAACTCATCAAGTACAATTCTAATTTTTAAAATTTCATTATCATGATTATAGAATCTGGGTATTTGAACCCATAACTCACCATAGGACACTTATTTCCACTTATTAGGTAACTTCATACTTTCATATCATCTGACCCAGGGACATAATAATTCTTGCTACACAAAGCATTGCACATAGTTCCCAAGCTCATAAACAATCTAAGATCATTAGCACATCATGTGGCACACATGACTTATTAATTGTAGGTTACCTCTCACTAAGCAACAAAGCATATGAAGGCTTATAAGGCCTATAGAACATTTTTAGTATACAGAACATCATAGCTCATGCATGGCTATGCTCATCATCTCAACATATTTGCATGATTAGTAATCATGATACCATTACATATTAGTACTATGCAATACAAGGGTTATATTATTACATTCATAACCCATTAGTCTGTATTTGAGCTTCACATAGGATTACTCTGTGTTAGAACTTCACATAGCATAACTTTGTATTAGGGTTTCACCTAGTATCATGTGAAATTAAGATTTCACAATACATCACCCAGTGCTAGGTCTTCACATAGGATTAGTGGCACTACCCTATATTAGGGTTTCATGCACCTTACACCATTTTAGGGATTAAGGTTTTCTATTCACATCCAAGTAAGGTTTCTCTTACCTCATACCCAAATTAGGGTTAGGATGTACAATTCCCATTAAATTAGGGTTTTCTTCATTATTACACTCAGTTAGGGTTACATCATCACCCTGGATTTATGACAAAACTCAGCTTTGCCCTAGATTAGGGTTTAACACATAGCTTTGTTCTAATTAGGGTTTCACACATAGAATTGCTCTAATTAGGGTTTCACACATAGCATTGCTCTAATTAGGGTTTCACACATAGCTTTGCACTAATTAGGGTTTCACACATAGCATTGCTCTAATTAGGGTTTTACACATAGCATTGCTCTAATTAGGGTTTCACACATAGCATTGCTCTAATTAGGGTTTCACACATAGCATTGCTCTAATTAGGGTTTCACACATAGCATTGCTCTAATTAGGATTTCTCACATAGAATTGCTCTAATTAGGGTTTCACACATAGCATTGCTCTAATTAGGGTTATGGCTCATTGATTAGGGTTTCATGATCTCATTATTATGGATCAACCCTTATCACATAGTTTACTCATAATGAGAGAATTAGGGCTTAATTATATAAGCATTCATCTCTCTCATTCTCTCTCTCATCCTCATTAGGATGTTAACTACTCCAAGATTAATCTAGGTCAACTCTTCACTTGAGTACACATAGCTAGGGTTAACCTTCACAATCATCATGGGTCTACATCTTTAATAATCACATAGCTGATTGACCTTTGATCATATTAGATGTCCAAATGGTCTAATCAATTAAACCATCAATTATATAAGGAATTCAAAAGAATTGACCAATTAAACTTTCAATTCCACAAAGTGATCAATTGGGTTAACCATTGAAATCTTCAATTGCATTAAGTATCTAAATAGGTCCACCATATTGGACCTTCAATTACATGAGATGTTCAAATGGATTAACCATGTTGATTTTCACAAAGTTAATTACTTAGACCCTCAATGATCTTGGTTCTCATACATCAATTGGTTGCAAACCATTTGAACAAGTTATACTTGAAACCAATTGGACAAAATAAGTATTGAAACCGTTTGCACTTTGGGTCTCCAAACAGTTTGAGATCGTTTGGTCCCAAATGGTCTTGAGACCGTTTGGATTCAAATGGTCTTGATACCATTTGGTCCAAACCTTCTCAAAACAACATGGACCAAAAAGGCACTTCAACACTCAATCGACTCAATGTTTCAATCCATGGACCAATTATAAATTGAACCACTAAAGCATTCATCAATTGGACCACTGAATCACCATTCAATTAGACCTTCAATTTAGGGTTTTGAACCCAATTTAGCTAGGTTTGATAATCAAGAAACCATCACTTAGGATTTGAAATCAAGGATCCATCAATGGTTAACATTGTGGAATCAAATCATTTGAAATCAATGAACTATCATCATCACATGATATGACCTGACCTCAAACGGTCTTGAATGACCACCAAACGGTTTTGAGACCGTTTGGTTGATCTCCAAATGGTCTTGAGACCATTTTCCCATTCCATCATCAAAAACCATGACATCCAATTAGGGTTTTGGACCATTGGATTGATTATCAAATCAGCACTTAGTTGCAATTCAATTTGGTACCTTTGGACCTTCAAACACTTAGCCATACTTAACCCTAGACCTCCAAACGGTCTTGGGTGACCCCCAAACGGTCTTGAGACCGTTTGGGTGATCCCCAAACGGTTTTGAAACTGTTTGGGTCAATCAACCCAAAACATCATCTCAATCAATTGGAAATTCAGCACTTAGTCGATTAGGGTTTGCAATTAAGGAATCATTCACAATTGAAACCTTCAAGATCAAACCAATTGAAACCATTGGATTAAAATCCAAGCACCACAGAATATATCTTCAAACGGTCAACCATCTCAAAAGGTCAATCATTCCAAACGGTTTGGAACTCAAACCACCAAACGGTTTGGTGAAACCGTTTGAACTCAACATTGAAACCGTTTGCCCTAGATATTCGGGGAGGCGTGTGCTTATGATGATGTCATCATCATCAAGATCCAAACTCACGAAATCTACTATGATTTCCAGGGAGATTGCATCAATCAACCAAACTTAATTTCGGAAATGTAGAAATGATCACCAATTGATAAGGAATTGATTGCAATAATAAAATTAAGGGTTCAAGTTATAAAACCCGCCTCCAATTGAGCTCCAAAGCTCCAAGATCACGGCAACAATGGTGGATGCAACTCCTTTCACTATTACAAGGGTCGTCCTCAAGCTTTGAGTGAAAAGAATTGGTTAGAAATGAAGAGGGGATCGAGATATGAAGAATTTATGCATTGATTTTCGATTTTCACCATGGATTTAAAGTGAAAGGAGGCCAACAACCTTACCAACAGGTTGGGGGTCGTCCTCCTGATCCTCCACAGATCTTTGGTCGTTTTCCAAGCAAGGGGAAAGAAAGAAATTCGAAAAAGCCTTTGTTTTGGCTTGGAAAGGGTACTTTTATAAGAAAATTGATGAGAGAGAAAATTCTTTATAAAAGTCTTTTAATTCCAATATTGTTGCCACCACTTCCCCCTTGGTTTCTTGCATGAAAGGGCATCTCTATCCCCACCGAGTTCCCTTCCATTATCCATGAATTAAGTGAAAAGAAATTAAGCACCTTAACCCTTATAATAAGAATATCCATATTTGAGTGGAAATTCTTTTTCTTATAATAATGGTGAGTGGAGTTTCACCTACTTAGGATATGCTAGTGCCTTTGCAAGGCTTTAAGATCATCCAAACACATCTGAATTCAACCATTTTAATTTTTGTTGAAAGCCCTTTAAGTAATGCATTCATTTTTGCCCTAAATTGAATTAGGGTTTCACTTAGGATTCAATCTTGATTATTTTAATATCAAGATTCTCTCTCCTCCAACTTAGTTCAAATGAGGTGCCCCTCTCTATTTATTTACTCCACATGTTGCCAAGAATCATTAGGGACCTTATTGAAGTGGTAATTTTCATATTGAACCCTAGGTTTTGGGTAAATTGTACATTACACCAAAACTAGGTTTTAATGCACAAGGATTGCTTTACAAGCTTAATCTTGGTGCCCAAGCTTGTGAAAACCATACCACTACATCATATTCATTATTATGATGTATAAACATCAAAGGAACATATTATCATGCAACATTTGCAATTTAACCCCTCAACTAGGGTTATTTTCACTTTAGTCCAAAATAGGCAAACATTGCTTCAACATTGTTCAAACAGGACCAAAATTGAAACATAAGTTTCTCATGAGCCCTAATTACTTTTCCCAAGAGAAGATTAAGTGTTTACTCAACCTTATTAGGCAAAACATCTAGGGTTAACACATAACCCAGGTCAGGGATGTTACAAATATTATGGGGAGAATAAGACATTTCCCAAGGCGATTATTTACATGCCCTCTATGGGTGGTTGAACATAAGTACCGCTACTTTATTTTAAATAGAACATAAATTCACATGCTAGGAAAAGTAGTCATGGAAAGAATAATCATATGAATCAATAAGCATGGAAGTTGGGTACCAAGACCCAAGAATAATGTTCCAAAACTTATTTATGAGGCAAGTATAGCAAAAGATTCAAGAGTATATGAAAAAGGGTTTAATAAAGCCTCATTATAGAAAATAGGTTAAGGCACAATTATTTCCAACTTAAGGTGTAAATGCACATACCTCTCTTGCTGATATCAATTACTAACTTTCACCACTTTAATTGAGTCCAAGTTCCACTTTTCCTATTTTCAATGTATTTACATGTATTAGAGTACATAGTGCACATTAATGTATAGAAACCCTAATTTTAGACCTTTTTAGAAAAACTAGGAGTTAGAATCTTAAAACATCACCAATAAACTTATTAAGTGCTCCTGACCAGGAAAACATATTTTTATGTTAATTTTGGAGTTATGATGATTACGATGTAATTATTTTATGGATTTTATTTATTAAATTCATTTTACGAAAATCACCCTTCCTAAAACCATAAAACCAGACCTTGAAAATATTTTTATTATATGGATATTAATTTTCCAATTCCAAAACATATTTATTTGTTAAATTTGGATAAGCGGTTTAGAAGATATGAATTTTTCAATACTAACCAATAGGAAATTGCCACATCATTAAACTGATCGAGATAATTGAAGAGAGAGGGAGAGGGAGAAAACACCATTTGACCCCAGATAAGGTTTGAAGTTGCATAGGTAACCAAACTAGAGCTTCTAGATAAGGTAAAATAGCAAGAAATCAAAACCCTAGAAGAACGTGGTAAAAATAGATGGAAATCATCGATTTTCAACATAGAAGCATGAGTTTTAAGCATGTACTAAGCAATATATGAGAAGGGGGTTAACCAAACTTACCTATATAAAGGTAATAAGGTACAAACAGAAAGTATCCCAAGATTATAAGATCTGGTTTCTCAAAGCCAAGCTCCTTTCTTGAGAAAAGATCACCTTCTCCACTTTAGAGGTGCAAACCCTAGCAAAAGAGCATGGAGATGAGATGTTTTAAGGTTCTAGGTGGAGTTTTACCATGGAAGGTCATGGTTACGACCTGAAAGAATGTGAGAGGAATACTAACAGCATGAAAACAGGGAAGGAAAGGAGGATTCTTACTAGTTTTGGTCAAAATCACCAAGGAGGAGCTCAAGAAATCCTATGTAGAGAAATTTGGAACCCAAGGAGCCTTATTCACAAAGGTAGGCACCCTCTTTTACCTTGGGGATAGAAATTTCGTGGACAAACATATAACGGATGATGATATAAGATGTGGTAAAGAGAAGGAGAGTATTTCTTCTTGGATTGGGAGGTGGGAAGGGGTAGGCATGGATTTATAAAGAAGGGGGCAAACATGAGGTGTCTATGTGACTTTCCATGTGTCCTTAGGCAAAGGCTTCATGGCCATGCAAGATGACAACTCATAGACTCTTCTTGTATACCAAAGGTCAGTCCTAAGAGCCCATAGAGACTTCTAGGCCATCAACACCATCCTTCAAATAAAGAAATAACCCCATTGGTTGATACTTTTAAAGATAAGCACATTTATAAAGAGGGTAATCCCTATAATGCCCTTGGAAAGTAACACCTTCAAGCCAAGGTGCAACTAGGCGCCCCATGATTAAAAATCTTGTGAATGGTAATTTAATATCTAAGGATTAAAATTCAGGTGATAATTTGCAAAGAAAACCTCCCAATTGGGTAAATTGCATAAAAGTCCAGAATATTCATATAATTGCATAACCTGCACAAACAACATCCAAATTGGATCAAAATTCATCCAAAAGTTATCCTTGATGTGTAGAATATTAATTTACCATTATTTCTATATTTTAAAGTTATATAATCACATTATTCATTACTTATGCCTTTACTCATTTTCTCTCTCCTAAACTTATCCTAATATTTCAAGGTTGTCCAGATTAGATGAAATTTGACATGTAGGCTAATTTTGATATATAGATTTCGAGAAGTTTATTTCCCTCTTTTGAGACTTCTTTTTATGAGATATTTCATATGGCCCATTATCTAAATTGTTCATCCAGTTAAGTTTCTTATCTTCATATTACCACTAAAATGAGTTATGTGGCATATTTTATGTTTTCAAATCACATCAAAAGTTAGATTAAGGTTTAGAGCACTTAATTATGGTAATTACACTTTCACTGAGGTATTTGTGCATAAACCCTTCCATTGGTATAATTAGTGAATAAATGTTCACTAAACCACTATAAATTCTACTAATTAAATAGAAAGGCCAATAAGAATAGAAATGAAAGGAAAATATGGGAAAGAGGGTCAAAAGACAAAATTTTAGAATTTGGTATGTTACAACACTCCACCCCTTAAAGAGGATTTCATCCCCAAAATCACAAGCAAGAAGGGAAGGGTGAGTAAGCAACATCTCATCACAAAACTTTAGGTTATTTCTCCAACCTTAACTTCCACCAAAGAATTCATTAACATATACTCCACAAGCATCTCAGCATAGGTCAGGTTCTCAAGGATCACCTAGGTTCCAGTGTTTAGATATTCTTTTTAGGAGATTTGATGTTTTTGGCTCATTGACATTATATTCATTATGATATCACAATTATTTTAATTATGTCATGTCATAATCACATTATTTCCAAGGAAGTTATATTTCATTATCATCCATGAAACATTGTATGTATATATTTATATATTTCTCATTTATCTTACTAAGAATTTTAGCAAAATTATGGGTTACTCAATTCCCTCAATATACTTGATCATTATCCTTAATGTTTTGAACTTCGACTTCATTATCCTTATACTATCACCACATTAAGTTATAACAAATTATTTTACATGAAATATTCAATTTGTCATTAAGTCTTCATTCAATCCAAATTATGTCACATCAATTACATATATTTATATGTAACATTATCTCATTACCACATTATCTTTATTGCTCACATTGATGTCATCATTAATCATTTTCTCATATTTATTTATATTATTGATTTGTACATTTATGTGAATAAAATCACTTCATACTCATATTGAAGCCATTCCATGTATTTTAATGATCAAGGTGATGCATGTTACGAATTGATTCACATTAAGTGACTAATCGTGTGTGTATTAGATAACAAGGTAACATACCATGCATTTCACATTGATGACTTGATTAATATGTGATTAGATGATTATATATATCATTTATGTGTATCAAAGTATGTTAAATGATTATGGCACCTAATGTCATTAATGTATCATGAAAGGCATTAAGGATGTATATGTTAAGGTTAGATGATTACAACTTAGGGTTCAGGTTAATATGATTAATATATTTTACTTAGAATGTATTAAGTCCAAGATTAGGTTACAATTATCTTACTTGTCATTTCATTAGAGTTTATTGGTTTATGACATGGGAAACACCATGCATACCCATTAGGATTAATATGTGAGTTACTCATATTATGTGCATTAGGTATTCATTAGGGTTTGAACATATAAATTATTCCTCAGATGATCATTATATTTTCATTAATATATAAACAAGAATGTTAGGCTATAACTATAACTTGTTTGGACCTCACTAAGGTTTCAAGAACAACAATCTCCTAAGTATGGGGTTAGGGTTTATAAAGATAGTTTAGATAGATTTCAAGATGTCATAGGGCTCCACCCCCCTAAAGATGATTTTGTCCTCAAAATCTAACCACCCAACATCATCAAACTAACTATACTCCACCCCTTAAAGAGTTCAACCTATCAAGCCAAACTACACTAGGGGTCAAAGGATGAGTCTAACTAAACCATGTACAAGTTCCATCACACTTCCACTGTGCACTCTGATAGCTCACTTAACCCCAAACTTCAAAGTCTAGGTTCTAGGGATAAACTATCCAAGCATGTGGCACCAAGGGACATAAGGAGACTATCTTGGTATCCATCCTCAAACAAGTAATCATACACCTAAAACTTAGGGTTCCCAAAGATATACAACATAGATGTCTAAGGTCACTATTTCCTAAAAGCAAACTATTTTAACAATCCATTTTGGCTTAGGCCAGGCCGATATCATATGGATATGGGAGTCCTTGTAAAGCAAGCAAGTGGTGCGGAGGAAAATATTGCCATCCCCCAGAACCTCATCCTTTCTAGACACCTTTGCTTCAACTTCATGCCCTAATAGTTTCCTAAAGGCAAACCTAAACAACATTAAGTAATGCATATTTTAGTTATGAGTATTTTAGGGTTTTATTCATCATGATACTAATGTAGGATTATAGGGTCCTAAATCAACCTTTCATCATTTATAGATCAACTATAGGGCAACCATGTCACTAAAAGAACTATGTAAGGTAGGGATTCTAATTAGGGAGACAAAACTGAAATAGTCAGATTCCGACTACCATGAGCTGTGATACCATGCTGTAAGGAGGCAGGATCACCCCTTACTAAAAAAAATTGAAGAATTGACATCCATTCCACACACTCTCAGAGGTATGATGGAATGGGCATAAATTTTCCAAATTTATTAAACATTGGTATACAAAAGACCATTAGAAAGCAACAGAATAAAAAAAGTAACTGACTAAATTCAATTTCATAAAAGGTTTACAAAAATACATCAAATTCTCCCACTAGGGTTTACATCAAGACACACAATTATGATCTAGATAGAGGGAAGTCTAGACTACTACAATCTTGTCTCCAAGAAACATCTCCATCAACTGATTCCAAGCTAAAAGCTAAGATCTTCCTTATCTTATCCATCACCTTGCTCAGCACCTAGGTGGTTGGGAAGGCACCCAACAAAAAGGGAAAGGGAAGAAAAGTATGTGTCACAAAACTAGTCTAGGATATTAGGATAAGTAAAGCAAATAAAACCAGACTAGGGTTTATCATATGATGAAGATAACAAGAGTATGAGGCCATATATCAAAGAAGCTTGCCATTAACAAATATAATAAAAAGGATTTGCATGTGAGATAATTATGTCTACCTAACTAAGTAGGGTTGAGGCACCTACTGAACCTCTAACCTTAGGTGAGGGGATAATAAGATATTCCCAATCACCTACAATATTATGGGGAGAATAAGACATTCCCCAGGACGATTATTTACATGCCCTCTGTGGGTGGCTGTACATAAGTACTGCTACTTTATTTTAAATAGAACATAAATCCACATGCTAGAAAAAATAGTCATGGAAAGAATAATCATATGAATCAATAAGCATGGCAGTGGGGTACCAAGACCCAAGAATAATGTTCCAAAATTGATTTATGAGGCAAGTATATAAAAAGATTCAAGAGTATATGAAATAGGGTTTAATAAAGCCTCATTATAGAAAATAGGTTAAGGAACAATTATTCCCAACTTAAGGTGTAAATGCACATACCTCTCTTATTGATATCAATTACTAACTTTCACCACTTTAATTGAGTCCAAGTTCCACTTTGCCTATTTTCAATGTATTTACATGTATTAGAGTACATAGTGCACATTAATGTATAGAAACCCTAATTTTAGACCTTTTTAGAAAAACTAGGATTTAGACTCTTAAAACATCACCAATAAACTTATTAAGTTCTCATGATGAAGAAAACATATTTTTATGTTAATTTTGGAGTTATGGTGATTAAGATGTAATTTTATGGATTTTATGCATTAAATTCATTTTACAAAAATCAAACTTTGTCAAACCATAAAATCAGACCTTGAAAATATTTTTATTAGATGGAGATTAATTTTCCAATTCTAAAACATATTTATTTGTCAAATTTGGATAAGCGGTTTAGAAGATATGAATTTTTCAATACTAACCAATAGGAAATTGCCACATCATCAAACCGATCGAGATAATTGAAGAGAGAGGGAGAGGGATAAAACACCATTTTACCCAAAATCAGTTTTGAAGTTGCATAGGTAACCAAACTAGAGCTTCTAGATAAGGTAAAACAGCAAGAAACCAAAACCCTAGAAGAACATGGTAAAAGAAGATGGAAATCATCAATTTTCAACTTAGAAGCATGAGTTTTAAGCATGTACTAAGAAATATATGAGAAGGGGGTTAACCAAACTTGCCTCTAGAAAGGTAAGAAGGTAAAAACAGAAAGTATCCCAAGACAATAAGGTCTGGTTTCTCCAAGCCAAGCTCCTTTCTTGAGAAAAGATCACCTTCTCCACTTTAGAGGTGCAAACCCTAGCAAAAGAGCATTGAGATGAGATGTTTTAGGGTTCTAGGTGGAGTTTTACCATGTAAGGTCATGGTTTCGACCAGGTATAAGGTGGTAGGAACACTAACATCATGAAAACAGTGAAGTAAAGGAGGATTCTTACTAGTTTTGGTCAAAATCACCAAGGAGGAGCTTAAGAAATCCTATGTAGAGAAATTTGGAACCCTAGGAGCCTTATTCACCAAGGTAGGCACCCTCTTTTACCTTGGGACAGAAATTTTAGATGATGATATAATCTGTGGGAAAGAGAAGGAGAGGATTGCTTCTTGGATTGGGTGGTGGGAAGGGCTAGGCATGGCTTTATAAAGAAGGGGGCAAGCATGAGGTGTCTATGTGACTTTCTATGTGTCCTTAGGCTAAGGCTTCATGACCATGCAAGAGGACATCTCATAGAATCTTCTTGTATACCAAAATTAGGTCCTAAGAGCCCCTACAGCCTTCTTGGACATCTCCACCATCCTTCAAACAAATAAATAACCCCATTGGTTGATAGCTTTTAAAGATAAGCACATTTATAAAGAGGGTAATCCCTATAATGCCCTTGAAAAGTAACACCTTCAAACCAAGGTGCAACTAGGTGCCCCATGATTCAAAATCTAGTTAATGGTAAGGTAATATCTAAGTATTAAAATTCAGGTGATAATTTGCAAAGAAACCTCCCAATTGGGTAAATTGCATAAAAGTCGAGAATGCACATATAATTGCATAACCTGCACAAACAACATCCAAATTGGATCAAACTTCATCCACAAGTTATCTTTGATGTGTAGAATATGAATTTGCCATTATTTCCATATTTTAAAGTTATATAATCACATTATTCATTACTTATGCCTTTTACTCATTTTCTCTCTCCTAAACGTATCCTAATATTTCAAGGTTGTCCAAATTAGATGAAATTTGACATGTAGGCTAATTTTGGTATGTAGATTTCGAATTTGAAGTTTGTTTCCTCTTTTGAGACTTTTTTTATGAGATATGTCATATGGCCCATTAACGACCCATTATTTAAATTGTTCATCCAATTAAGTTTCTTATCTTCATATTACCACTAAAAAGAGTTATGTGGCATATTTTATGTTTTCAAATCACATCAAAAGTTAGATTAAGGTTTGGAACAATTAATTATGGTAATTAAGCTTTCACTGAGGTATTTGTGCATAAACCCTTCCATTCGTATAATTAGTGAACAAATGTTCACTAAACCACTATAAATTCTACGAATTAAATAGAAAGGACAATAAGGATAGAAATGAAAGGAAAAGATGGGAAAGAGGGTAAAAAGACAAAATTTCAGATTTCGGTATGTTACATACTACTTGTAGAAGGCCTCAGGGTCAACTAGGTCAAAATACTCTGGATAGTACTTATGCCAGGTGTCAGTCACTTCAGTACGCAAAAAGAAAATATTCAGGGTATCCTCAGAGACTTGGAATTTCTTCCCGGCTATCATGGATGTGAGGACTACTTGAGTATTAGGCGGGGGTATAAGGGTGCCATAATTCCAATGCAAATTTATGTAGAATTCATGAACGACTTTGGTTCTTGTGATTGAATTGTTATAGCACGCGCGTTCAATACCCAAGGCTGAGAGATGGTGGTCATATAGCAACTCCGCTACCTAATCTATGACCTCTTGTCTTCATGGGTGTGGCTCAAATAGCACAAAAAGGAAAAGAGTTCCTAGGAAGGAGAACCTTGTACCTATTTAGATCCTCATTTGAGACGAAGAAAGTGTCATCAAAAGGAATCAAGCAAGAGTTAGACGAAGATGAAGGTGCATTTGCTGGGGCAACCCTCTTCCTTCTATTGGATGCCATGGGGACGAAAAGAATAGGAAGGAGAGAGAAAAAGCTAAAGAATCACCACCAAAACTCATCCACATACCTATTTTATATAGGGGGAGGTCAAAGGAGGACGATCTAGGTCAAACTAGAGCTAGGGAGAGGAAGGTCGATGCTAGGGTTGAGAGCTTGAGGGAGCTAGAGGTTGGATCATATGACTTTTTTTCTAGTTGAGTAGGAGAAAATTCGGCCAAACCTACCTTAAGTTTGCTCGATCCTGACCATCAGTTGAGTTCTGTGAGTTGGAAACTCAACCAACATGCTCTTTAAAAAAGCTCTCAACCTTTGATCGGTCGAGTTGGCAACTCGACAGATGGTCAACCTAACCTAAACTTAGAAATCCTAAATTCTAGACATTAGAGTGCTAATTAAATTTATTTTTAAAGTCCATTATGCATTTTTAACATACTTAGGCACATATCACTCATCATTGGGTACTATTTTGCGATAAAATAAGCATTTCTGAAAAATACCCAAAAACAAGAGAACAGCAAGGCAAAAGAGCATGAACAACTGATTTTTAGCATATTAGCAAGGAATGGTGATCAAAACATAAGTAGAGCATAGAGGATAGATGAAAACTAGCTAGAAGGCATATCATATTCATTCAAAGTGGTTATGAGAAGTTTAGATCTAATAAAGTTGAATTGCTCTCCAGCTAGAGGTTTAGTTAAAATGTCCGCCAATTGATTTTTCGTGTCCACATGCGTGATATAGATATCCTTTTTGGCGATGTGATCATGAATAAAATGATGGAGAACATCTATGTTCTTAGATCTACTATGAAAGATATGATTATATGATAAGTTAATCATACTAGTATTATCACAATAGATTAGTAGAAGCATCAAAATGAATGTTAAAGTCTTGGAGCATTTTCTTCATCCATTGGACCTGGGCACAACAACCCCCAGCTGTAATGTATTCAGCCTCAGTGGTTGATAATGCCACTATGCTCTATTTTTTGGAGAACTAAGATATCAAGCATGGTCCTAGGAAAAATCAAGTGCCACTTGTGCACTTTGTATCCATCAAGCACCCTGCATAATATTTATCACTATAAGTAGTAAGAGTAAAGTCCCTTGACTTGGGATACCATAGTCTAAAATTTTGGGTTTTGGTTAAGTACCTTAAAATATTCTTAACAACTATAAGATATGATTTCTTAGGGTTTGATTGAAAGTGAGCACACAAGCCAACCATACACATAATATCAAGTCTAGAGGCATTTAAGTAAAGTAAACTTCCTGTCATGACCCAACATCAAATCAAGCCATCACCAGTAACTAATTGCAGAATAACCATAAGCAGCGGATTAACAAAATCATTAAAAATTAAAACCATTTTGCAAAGAGATCCTCTTCCAGGAAACTCTTATTGAATGAACCAAAACTTATATATATCATGGTTCACATTGTACATACACTGCATCATCTCATCTCGAGGACAACATATAACAGTTGCTTTGCCAAAACCTATAAAACCTTGAGGCATACAAGCCAAAATCTCAGATTATGCATAAAATTATTAAGTTATGACTCCAAGGACCTGAGAGTACAAAGATGATACATAAGACTTCTATCTACAAGACATGACAGATAGAACACTCAACCTGAGTTGTTACTACTACCTTGGTTGTTGTTGTTCTCCCTCTGCAGAATGGTGTCTACCTCCTTGTGCACATCCACCTAAAAATTATGGATCCCATAGGGTGAGACAATTGTCCCAGTGAGAGATATAACTCTTCACCAACAATATTATTATCATAAGTAAATAGTAGAAAACTAAGCAGAGGTTCTTTTATAATTAACAAGAATGATTAATCATTGTTTATAAGTAGAACAGA
Source organism: Alisma plantago-aquatica (assembly GCA_963693085.1). Classification (NCBI taxonomy): domain Eukaryota; kingdom Viridiplantae; phylum Streptophyta; class Magnoliopsida; order Alismatales; family Alismataceae; genus Alisma; species Alisma plantago-aquatica. Next base: position 463,302,301 of record OY856410.1, on the reverse strand, counting down.
GCAATCTCTTCTCTTAAAGTAATGCAACTATCTATGATAGAGCAATAAATCATCTATTCACTTTACAACAAATATAAAGAAACACATATAACATCTATCCAATTAAGATGTATAAAAGAAGTGTACATCAACCAATGTCTTTCGTATAAGATCCTTAAACAAATACGCTACACGACTGATTATATATTACAATCACACTTATGCCCAGAGGAGATGAGGTATGCCGCTCATGCTCCAACCAACCACTACTAAGTCAAAATCGGTACCATACAAGGTCAGTGGTAGAGATGGGTGTCAAGACCTCACCTGTCTCAATCAATACGAGATAACTGGCATGACATCTTTTGTCTACTACAATTATCTTACCAGGGTATACTGGTATCTTTTCTATAGAGTTACAGCCGCATCATGTACTCTCTTCGGGAGAAGACCACTGAGCTTTTCTAGATTATTTTTCATCATGTAGACCACTGAGCTTTTCCGGATTATTTTTCATCAGGAAGACCACTGAATGATCCTGGTTTAGTTTCATCAGGAAGTCCACTGAGCAACCTAGTGTACTTGGAGAGTCCACTGAACAACCTGGTGTACTTGGAGAGTCCACTGAGCAACCCCTGGTGTAGTTGGGGAGTCCACTGAGCAACCCCGGTGTAATTTACATATTTGGTAATATGTATACCGAGTTAAACTCATTTCACCATTCAGAAAATCCTAACACTGAATGGATCTATGGTCTGGGCAACTACGTGATAACATTTCACTTGATTAACTAAGTATATTACAATACCTTTTAGCATCAATCAAGTTGCAAACAAGGATTATATCAGATGCTAGGTGTAATACGTATATCAAGTACTTTCATGATTCTTTGGGACACATATATCATGCTTGGGTATTCAAACCCTTAGTTCATCACTGAGTATTGTTACCAGTTATCAGGTAACCTTTACCTCTAGGTCATCAGACCAAGGTATATATTATACTTGTTGCACAAATAATTCACATAGCTCACAAAGCCCTTTAAACATCTTGTCACCTTTCACTAGGCAGCAACTATCTTTTAAGACATCAAATTATATAAACATTATACTTGTTGTACAAATATTTCACATAGCTCACAAATCCCTTTAAATAACTTATCACCTCTCACTAGGCAACAACTATTATCATGGCTCACAAGGCCCATTAAACATCTTGTCACCTTTCACTAGGCAACAAATATCTTTTTAGGTCATCATACCACATAAACATTATACTTGTTATACAAGTATTTAACATGTCTCATAAGGCTTTATGCAATAAGAGAAATACAACCTTCCCATTATTAGGGTTAGGGTTTCCCTTTATAGCCGAATAGGGTTTCAAGTTCATATTATCAATCCAAACCCTAATTCATTACTCCACACATCTAGGAGCATACATTGATATCATAAGTATTCAATCATACTTATTTATTCTCATCATTTATCATTAAATGTTTATCAATACAAAGTATGATTTTCTCTCTCATCCTCACTAGGATATTGATTACATCATACTTTTTTTATCTTTTCTTAACCCCTTTCTCAAGGCATGCTAGCCTACACTTATCAAAGTGCATTAAACCCATTACATCTTAATGTAACAATTGACATTACACACTTCATGTGTTACTAATACAAGTATATTGGATTTGAGGTACAATAAGGTGTATCCACCTTGAAGTGCTGGATGTGATATTTATCATGCGTGGTGTATCACTTTACTCATCACTTTTAACTTACTTAAGTTCATCAACTTATCTTGTATTAGGGTATTTCCCATCCTAATACTTTATGCACTAACTTATCACATTTATCCTATAGTGTATTGGCCATAAGTCACATAGTTGAATTACTCAACTATCATCAAGTGATATGGACTCTTCTCAGGTTAAGGCATTGTTGATATAGGGTTGACCATTATCAACCACTTTAGGTGTTTCATCTATCAAGGTATTAGCCACACCATTACTTGGTGTTATACTCATCACTCCTAAGAGTGTTTTACTCTCACCTTTACAAGGTGTATTAGGTTGAATCATATATGTCAAGTTGAACACATGTATTGGGTTAGGTGTATATCAAGCTAGGCATCATCATATTTGTTATGACCGCATCTGAGCTTAATTGGTAAACTAGGGTTTACATGGATGATTGTATGCTAAATTAAGTTGATCATTTTTTTAAAGATTGATTAGTGATGGTTGTTAAGTTTTGATGTTTTAAATATATTGAGAATATTTAATCATACTTTGATTCTCATAATTAGGATTTAAGATTTGGAAACCCTAATCGACCCAAATTAGGGTTTTGATGACATATGAATACATAATTTGATAAGTATAGTGTCTCACTAAATGATTTTTAGTATTTTATGTGTAACTGTTCTTGAATTTAAATTTGGATATGATATGTATCACTCAATCTTGCATTTTAGTGAAAAATTTTAGAATATTTGGATGTTCTTTGAAAGTCATTCTCGATCGAGATATACTTCAACTGACCATGCTGACAGAATGTTGTTTAGCAGTATATTGTTTGATTTTTATTTATTTTTTGGTAACTCCGCATGATATGAATTTTTTACTGGAGCTATGAAACTCAATCATAAACAACATATACAATTTTCATAATTTTTGGAGGATATGTTAGCTATTCAGTAGATGAATTACAGCTACAGTTTTATAACAGAAAATTCAACTGAAATAAGAGAAAGTATAGTGAGGGGTCAATGTGCAATTGACCCAAGCGGCTCAATTTCTCTATATGGTCAACCTAACACACAAGGAGTTATCATAATTCATTATTCAATCTAGAGAAACGAAATGCTAGGGAGAGAGGGAGAGTTAGGATTTGAGAGGAGAAAATCATGGAGATGCCGATCTAAGGTTTTGCGGTCCGAGGAATGATGATTATGGAAGTTTAGCTTCTTTGCATATACTTTAATGGTGAATCTTCTCTCATATGTCAATATTTCATCTCTCCTCTGATTTGATCCAAAATGGTATCGAAACTTTCCCTTTTCTCACTCTTTCTTCATAATCCCTCATTTCTAGGGTTTCCTAGTTGAAACAAAGAAGAAACAGGTGAATTGCTAGGGATTTGATATGAGATCGAGATTTTCAGATATGGGATACATTTTTAAGGTATTTTCACACCTTAGGGTGAGTGGGAACTTCCTTTAAACAGTATATTGCACAAAAATTGGTTAAATCATCCATAATCTTTAATTGCTTAGTATGCGACTACAAATCCTGAATTGTCTGTTTGATCTAAGTTGTTGCAAAATGATATGATATGGATTCTTCCTCTGTTTGGATGAATTTCAGAAGATAAAATCATATTAGAAATATATACAATACATCCTAATAAGAATTCCCTAAGTATTCTCAGAGCTTATAAGAGTAAACTAAAATATAGGGAATTTGTCTATGACTGAAATTGTTGTATAATTAAAAAGAGAAATTTGTTTACCTGGATACCCTTAGTTATGAATGTTTGTTTATCTGAATTCATAGTACACATATGTCAGATACTATCTTGGATTTCATTTCAGGTGAATAGTGTTTGTTTGATATCTCAGTAAAGAGGGTGAAACCCTAGATGCGAGGAAAGTTGGATATTTACAAATAGATATTGTGAAATCCATTTGAAGGGATTTTCTTGACATGATAGACTTTATTTATTCAATTTTATTCTTAGTGCATGATATCTCAGTGAATGGCATGGAAACCGAAATTCATCTCAGTTCCAAGGTTTCATACATATATTGATTGTATATGATTTAAACAGTCTTTATTCAGTGAATGTTTATGTCGTATGAAATCCTTATGAGAGCCATGTGATAAGTGAATGAGGTAAATGAAACCCTAAGGATAGGGTGTTCAATGAATCAAGTATTGTGATATCAATGATCTTAGTATGAGATGTGGTGATGCTTAACAGTTCAATTGCATGATTCTAGTGTATAAAGTGCCAAGTTGACATGTATTCTGTTTACTTAAGAATTTTAGTTTGTCTGTATGTATAGTATGTGATTACTCAGAATATTACAGTGTTTTGAATATACTATTCTTCCAAGTTTAGAATGATATACATGTTGTATTACAAACTTTAAATAAATAGACGTGGTACCATAGAGATACCAGAGTCAAGTATAAGTAAGGAAAAGATACAATATAGTAAGAGCTTTATAAGAATAATAAAATAATAGACACAGGGGCCATGAACACCGCAGAACCCCTATGAGAGGTTTGTGCCTTAGGGGTGAAACGACCTAACCCTGGCAGTGTCCAATATACGAGGGTCGAAATGTACTAACAGGTAGTACGGGGGACGAAGCCCTAGTGGAAGTCTCCTAAAAATATAGAATGTAGTGTCCAACATCAACTAGAGATCCTGGTGGTACTAGAGTATAGAAAAACCAATAGGTGGCTTGACTCTCCGCCTATGTGCTCAGTTTAGAGGAGGAGTCCAGTTTTACGGCATAATAGGTGTGCCGAGGCCAGAGAGCCATTTTTCCTATTGTAGACCAGAGAGTAGTTTGACTTCTCTATCCCGAGATGTTAGCTAAGTCTTGTATGGTGAGATCGTAGTTCGCTACGAGTCTTGATATGTAGAGTACATTGCATATGATCATGACATAAGCTAAAATATGATCATATAGGTTTAAAGAGTTTCTTATAAGTAAAAAGAGTTAAGAAAGATTTGAGTACAATTTCGTAGTAGTTGTTCTTTAAATGTAGTATTTACATTCCCTATTATTTTAACTGTATTGTTTTAGATCTTCTCAATGTAGTAATTATTGTATTTTATTCAAATTTAATAAATTATCTAGAGTATCCTGCCATATTTATGTTGTCAATGATTAGAATCTTTAAATATATTGTTGTTATAATTGATATCAGTTGCTTAAAGGTAAATATGTAATTATATTAGTGCTTTAGACTGTTTCTTTGAAGTACTCATTCACTGAGCGAGTAGGCTCACCCCTCTACTCAATTTTTTTAGGAAAACCACGTGGACTTGAAGAAGGTCAAAGCATCATAGTAGATCTACCACATGAGTTAAGTATGAGATTAGTTAAGTTCAGTCGGTCCCTGTCACTCTAGGTCCTTGTATAGATGTGAGAGAGTTGTAAATGATGTTTGTATGTTTGTTTCATTAATAAGAGACAATGCAAATGATTGTCATGTCGTATGTACATGGAAGTGTGAGAAACGTAATGAATGTATGGATGTGTATCATTAATGTTAAGATCATATTAGAGCAATAAAATTTTAATTCTCTTGTAAAGTTTGTTAATGTGATTGAATGCGAGAAAATAAAGAGTTTGAAATAAATAGGAAAAGTCAAGAGTGAACTTTGTATTATTTGTAATCCTCATAGTCATGCCCTGGTCTCATGATTAGTGGTAATTATGACATTGGGGTGTGACAATTTGGTATCAGAGCTTAGGCTGAGTTGCCAAGGACCATTAAGTTAGTAAGTTAGAGTTACAAGTGTGGCAGATAGGAGATGTTATGATGTTAGCTCTGGGGATTTGAGTATTTGGATATCCTAGCGCGGTATCTGAGTACTTGGATCAACCAATATCATGCTACTTTGTCTATTCTTTTATGTATACCCTGGCCAGGTTTATAGTGGAAGGACAGGCTAGAGAGGAACCCAAGAAATATTAGGGTTAGAAACAAGATAAGTAACATGAATTAAGAGCATAAATATAAAATGAGATAGAAATTTCATTTCATATTGTTGTTTTATTGGAGATGAATAGAAATGCTCTTATATGTTTGAATTTAGATATTCAGTATTTTGAAATATATATGTGTCTTTAAGATTTGTGGTACACTATGCAGTTGTAGCATTTATTGATTACATTATTTGTATCAAGTAGACTAGAAATGATCTTTGAATGAGCTTTCCTAAGTGGATATTTTCTTTCTACATGTTTGAGAATAATAGGAGTTAGTTAATCTTGAGTAGCTCTTGGCTTCAGGACTACAGGTTCAGCCTGGTCTGGCTGGCAGGATGCATTACTGGGATCTAATGGCTGCTATTAACAATATAATAAGAGTAGACTATGGACAAATTAGACACACATCATAGTGAGAACGTACATATACTAAGATGTTGAAACATATGGGAAAGATTAGAATAGCTAAGAATCAGTTGGAACTGATATCTGAGATCCAACTTTGGGGCCTCATATGAGAAACCCTTAATTGGGAATAAAGGAACACGACATAAGGTTCAGATTAAGTTTAATGTTTAGTATTATATGAACTATAGATATGAAATATGGGAATATATATATATATATATATATATATATATATATACATATATATATATATATATATATATATATATATATATATATATATATGAGAAAAGTATGTAAGGGCCAAGATAGTAAGAATCAATCATGAGGAATGGACTATATAATCGAGTACATAGAAGTGAAGAATTTTCAGAAAAATTGAGGTAAAGAGAACTAAATAAATGTGTGAATTATAAAAATAGGATAAGAAACTTAGTTGGAACAAAGAGAAATGTAGGAAATAATGAGCTTGATTAAGGAATGAGGGTTATGATATAATTGGTAGCATGGAATGTATACCTTTATTAATAAGTTTAATACATTCATCCTTACTTCCTTTGGATTCTAAGTCTCTATAGAACAACAAACTAGTTTTTAAAAGAAGAACAAAAGTATAGCTAAATAAATGAATAAGTCATACAAAGGTAGACTATATTCAGAAAGGAAAAACTTGATTGAAAGAGAAACTATGTGTCACCCATGCATGAGTCGTTTGATTTAAAATTGAAGGATATGTAATATATTAAACATGAGGTGAAACTAGTGGAGAGATTATTGATTTAGAATTTCAACTTCACATTAGTAGAAGTATAAAAAGAAATATATGCAACATGGTATACATGATCATACACATAAAAGAAGCAACATGATCATAAGAGAAAACTAGAAGTTAAAGATGACATGTGTAATAGTAGTATATGGTAAGGGGATTATGGAAAGTATGGAAGGGTTTGAAACATAATGGAGTAATATAGATTATAAAAGAAAGACATTGTGAGATTCAAGAAAGTGCTAATTAGTCAAGTATCCTTGTTGATAATTAATTAAACCTACATATGAGAAATGTATTAATGAATGTTTGAAGATAAGAATTCTAAGTCTCAAAATCATCTTCTCTTTCATATCTTCCTTAATGAGAGCAATGTGGGAATGAAGTGATAAGAAAATGAATCATATATGATGCATAACCACCGTGGTAGAGACATCTAGTGAATGTAATAATGACACATAATATGAATATGAAACCCTAGTAGGGTAAATTGAGAATGTAATCTATCTGAATGGCCAAGTAAGAGAAAGGAAATTCAATTGATAAGATAAGGAAGACTTTAGTAAAACTTGTGAGATCGAAAGTTTGAATTTCAAATTAAGGGAGCAAAGTCACATCACAATAACGTCATTCTACTGATAAGGACCAAACCCTAGAATGTTTAGAGTTGTAGTAGTTCAAGGGATTTCACTAGTGATTTGACCTTGAATACTAGCATCTCTATAAAACAAGATCATGAGATTTCCACTATGAGAAGTAAACTAGCACTGATATTAATCCAGGGTTTAAAGGTAGCTAATATGAAAGGTAGATAAACAATATGGAAATGATTTAGAGTAAAGGATAAGAAATATATTTCAAATATAAGAGGTTGTTGGTATGTATGCCCTGAGATCCAATCATGGGATGAGGGATGATTGGTGGGATACATTAAGATTGATTTCATAAACATCAAAGGCAAGCTTCCAATTCTTTCTGGTTTAGTCATACGAGATAATAAAAGAACAGATTGAATGTCTAGAGAATGACAGTACTCAATGACATATGCTTTCAGGTTGAGGACCTAAATGGTGAGATCATACAGATAATGATAGAACATATTGAATGTCTAGAGAATGACAGTACTCAATGATGTATGCTTTCAGGTTGAGGACCTGAACGGTGAGATCATATAGATGCTAAGTGTTTGTACATTCTTATTATGTCCCTAGTCAGATGTCATTGTGGAAGGTATATAGACAACAATGACACACAAGACTAGATTGTGGTGTTGGTTGATGACCGAATCTCATTAGTCATGATATGGAGATATCAAACCAAACACATAGGTACTTGTTAGAGAACAAGCGTACCAGATAGACCCACCGTGAGTTTGACACATGGAACCATGACATGGTAGTCACAGTCAGTTCTCACAGTGATGGTGGTGAGTGTGATTCTTTGACCTGAAATCACTACACTCAACACATGTCCTTGGGTACACTTTAACATCATCAAACACAATCCTGAAACATGGGTTGTTATAAAGGTGATGATTGGGTGGCTTTGACACATGGGGCTTTTGAGGGGTGAGTGATAGATATGGGATTTGTCCCTCCTGAGGGAGTTTGATATCCATGGCCACTTGATGAGTAGGATTGAGATAGGCGTGCATGCATGTGTGAATCAATATGTGATATTGATGTCATACATATCTCCTCCAATCTACTCTGAGATCAAGAAAGTGAATGAACATTGACAGGATGACTATTCCATGCCTCGAGTTCATTTGGGATATCAGTGATAAAGGAATTATACATTCACTACAACACCATTCACAGATTGTAGGATTGAAAGTTGTTCTCCAACTTTCCTTTTCACTTGGGTAGCACTGATGTGTGACTAGGCACCGCTCTTTGCTTGTGAAGTCATAAGTGTTATGGACTTTCACTGCCAATGTGAAATGGACCTACAGGGTCACACACATAGGATTTCACTTGGAAGAGGAGTTTATCCACAAATGATGTTTAGATTGATTACTAAAGGAGTTTGGTAGTTCAATTAAACACTCAATCAATTGATAGCTGAGTATCATAGTGTTCAAGGTGTTGGCCCGATTGATTAGAGTATCAGATTGATTGAAACTGCAATTGACTGATTTGCATAGTCTGCTGTCCCAACCGATCGGCTCATAGGGATGGACCAATTGGCTCAGGTTGTTGAACTAGTAGGATCAAGTCGTGAGTCGATCGGCTCATGTGTCATGAAACGATCGTCTCAATTGTTGAACCAATTGATTCGTGGACCAACCAAGATCGTTTGGAAAGTCAGAAGACTATTTTGCAAATACAATTTGTTTCACTTGTAAAAATTTTATTTGGACAAGGATTAATATTTGATTAGTTGGAAACAAATATGAAAATCAATTTGAGTTGGACCAGGAACACGAACCAATCAGCTCAGAAGTGAATTGATCGGCTCAGGTGTCCCAACCGACTGGTCCAGGTGTGAACTGATCGGCTCAGGTCCCCAACCGACCGTTTCATTCTTGAAACGATCGGTTCAGGTGGCACAGTTGCTTGTTTTGTGGAAAATCTCAAACCCTTCTACTCCTGCTTTAATCCCGCATTGCCCGGGTTAGAGAACCCTGTCCCATGACCCTCCTATATATAGGGGTAGTGGGGGCTTCTTAGGAACAACAACTCAGAACACCAGTTGCTCTGTAAAGTTGTCGTTCTCTCTGGTTGTGGTAACCGAGAGAACCTGAGCAAGTGCTACCCGATAAGGGAGGAACAACAAGGGAAAGACAACTGTAGAAAGGAAACTGGTTGCAGGAGAGTGTATCAGTGACTAGTACGCCGACAGGAGGGTGCGACTCCTTCTGATTCCTTGTAGGACAAGGATATTGGAGTTCCAGGTGGTCCGTGTGGACTACTTCAGAGGTGGGAGACTTCTGCCGCTCAGACGAAAACCATCAATCCTGGCAGTCCCAGTGAGACCAGGAGCTGCACAGACACCGTCCAAGACCGGAGGTGAAGATCGTGCAATCTGCAAGGTAACCTCATCGAGCAAGCCTCGGGACAAGGTATGTCTCCACAAACCATCCTTCCTACTATATAGACGTTGACGTGATTCCTTTATACTGGGTTGGGGAGAATAAATTTTTGTTTCCGCTGCCTTCTCTGTCTCCCCTAAAACCTAATAGTGGTATCAGAGTCACGTCAACTGCTCTATACTTTAGGATTATCGATGTGATCGATTTTAGTTTGTCTCCTTTATTTATTGCATACGATGTGAATAAAATTGGCTTTGTGCATGTCCAATCCTAAATCCACAAATCCCAATATACATATATGATATGTAATATAAATGCAATCGATATGCATCACCCTTAAATGAGTTTTTTGGTGGATGTATAGTGTGGTTATGGCCAATAAACCCTATGTATGTGTGCTTGGTTGAATGTGGTTGCTTATATCTCGATCTGCGCACCGATTCCCTATTCCTGATGTAACTCGAGATAACTCGAGATTTCTCTCCTACCTTTTCTCACCCTGAATGTAACTTGGGGTTTCCCTTTTCAAATGTAAAATAGGATAGATCTTTTATTTCTTGTTATGTCAAAGAATGGCAGACAACCTGATGACGACTAAGATGATCAGTTCAAGGAGTGAACTGATTAGTTGGTGATCTAGACGACCAGTTCGAGGAGCGAGACGATCGGGTGGTGGGCATGAGGAGATGCATGACGATCAGGCGAACCGATCGGTTGGAGGAGCCAACTGATTGGCTGGTGGCACCTAGACGACCGGCCAGGGCGAGCAAGTCATTCATGTGATGAGTTGATTAACTTGGATGGCTATACCACTTCATCATGGATAGGTTGCATGTGATGTAGACCTAGATGACTGTGATTCCTCTTAGCTCGAAGAATCACATTAGGATGGCCATAATCATTGCTTTTATCGTTTCACATGTTTTCTGTGGGATATAGCATGTGTATGATACATACTATTTATTGTGGTGATTAGATATGTATATGTACCTATAAAAACCAAATCCCTCATTAAATATTAAAGTTTAGATGCCTTCCAAATGTGACACACGTTAAAAGCTTGATCGGCCAAGTGTGGGCGACCCTAGCGTGGTGCACCGTCTATCTCGTGGAAGCGTGAAGGATGGATATGTGGGTCTGCCCTAGTAGGGTGCATATTCATCATGTTGGATTTGGGCCGGACTTAACAAGGTGACCTAGATAGGATCTATCACCTTGAGGCATGGATATGATCATGGCAAGGAGTTGCATATGACATCTTTCAAGAGTTGCATATGATTCAATTGGCAAAAGTTGCCTACTTGGAAGATCTAAGTTGTGGGTGATAGCCCTAGCTGGTCCATGACTCAGAGAATTTCAGGATCTTGACCCACTAGAAGATTGTACGCTAAAATCTTCCGAATTGATGGTGAGGGCTGTCAATTTGAACAAAAAACAGTGGGAGCGATAATTAATTAAAGTCCTAATTATATCATCAACCTTTCAAATCAATCAAATAAGTCAAAATTGAGTTTTGGACTAAACTGCATATATTTCCTTTTGTAGTACAAATGACAACAAACAACAATCACTTTTCATTGTGATCGGTCCTTGAAAAGGACAAGCTGAATGGGACTAACTTCCACGACTGGTTTAGGAAATTGAGAATTGTTCTCACTCAAGAGCGAAAGCTATATGTCCTGGATACTCCAATTCCCGAGGAACCTACCCCTACCACACCAAAGGCAGAAAGGGATGCTTATAAGAAGCATTCTGATGATGCCATTGATGCAAAGTGCTTGATGTTGTGCTCAATGAACCATGAGTTGTAGAGACAACATGAGAACATGGGTGTCATTGAGAGGATTCAGCATCTCAAGAACATGTATGAAGATCAAGCACGGTAAGAGAGATACGATGTCTCCAGGGCGCTATTCAAGTGTGTCATGATAGAAGGAGATCCAGTAGGTCCTCACACGCTCAAAATGATTGGGTATGTGGAGAACCTGACAAGACTGGGATTTCCCTTGAGCCAAGAGTTGGCTAATGACATGATACTGCAATCGTTGTCAGAATCCTACAGTCATTTTGTGATGAACTACAACATGAACAACTTTGACAAGCCATTGACAGAGTTGTTGTGCATGTTGAGGATAGCCGAGGCACAGATGAAGAAGGACAAGCCTAAGTCTGTGATGTTGATCAGCAACAAAGGCAAATCCAAGCGCAAAGGCAAAGGCAACGCTAAGAAAGGTTCTGATGCTAGCCAGCAACCCAAGTCGTCTTCAACTCTCAAGGCCAAGGGAGGCGTGACCAAGAGAGGCAATTGCCACCATTGTCAAAATCTAGGACATTGGAAGAGGAATTGTCCACTCTATCTGGAAGAACTAAAGAAGAAGGAGGCGACAGATGTCTCCACCTGAAGGTGTCATGAAATAAACTTGTAACATTTTTGAGGTATATGATACCAATATATAAAATGTAAAGCACTCAATAAATGGGGCAAGTGTTGCCACCATAGATAGGAGTACTTTAGTTTATTTTCAGCCTTGAAGACATGTAATAGAGTTATGAACTGCTATTTCATATTTGCCAATGAATAGAAACACCTTAATTTTTGCATATTGTGTGACAATGATGGCAATTAATAAAGTTGATGTTTCAATCTTTGTGGCAATGCCATGCTTATCTTGTGGTACTTTGTATGCATAAGATAAAATGATACCTAAAATTTATTGATAACTCAAACAATAAAATTAGCATAAATCATGAGAAATTCATTTCTAGTTTCCATATGATGGATAAATCTAGACTCTTTTGGTTAGAGAACTAGTAAAAGACATGAATCTCTTAAACATAATAATCAATCTTCACTAAGGTAGTGGAAGAATGATTATCCTATTAGGTATAATACATGTGATGTATTTACATACCTATTGGACTTAATGCTAGTACTTCAAATGGTGTCTAGAGAAATACCAAAATGAATGTCTTGCAGTGTTTTTAGAATATCATAGATGAAGTAAGAATTTGGTAAAGTGTTAATTCTTGATGAGATCAATGAATGAAATACTTAAACTAAATGTTTGATATCCTTATGAGTGGTTATGATAGTGTATCATAGTGAACTCATGATTAAGGCATAGTGATCTCTAAATAAAAAAGGAGTCATACAGTAAGGAGTTAGAGGATGATTATCAAATAACTAAGTTCTTCTTAAATACCCCACACTAATAAAGGACATTAAGAATCATAAAGAGTTGTGAGTTCTTATATCCTTGACAGATACACCTCGATTATCTAAGAGATGAGTTGGTCATGTGATGAGTCAACTATCTAGATGACGAGGAACCGGATTTTGAGTTATGGTTTATGACCATTACATCCTAAATGACTTCCATGAGAACCATAGGCCATGACCTTGATGGTAGCACCCTATGTATCTTTTTATATACCTCTCATTACTATGACTTGTCAATAAGATAAAAATAAAACTTGGTAGTAATAAATAAATATAACAAATTCATACTTGAACAAAGATATGTTTATTAACAAAATAGAACACATATTTTTAGGTACATTTTCTATTATATCATCTATGCATTGACCGCCGAAGGTTGAATTCACTGAAGGCCTTATGATCGACTACCAAAGAGTTGGATCATTTCATAATGTGATCAGACTACCAAAGAGTTGGATCACTTTCAAGTACTTGACTACCAAAGAGTTGAAGTACTTTATTTTCCAGCACTTGACTACCAAAAAGTTGAAGTACTTAGATATAATGGAATAGACATATTATGTTTCATGTGTTCATCATCGTACGTATGGAAAATAAAGCAAGATATCATACAAGAACAATCATTTCATCCAATATCATGTGCCAAGTATTTTACTACACATAAAATACAAGCATACTGTATAATAAGCTAAGTAAGAGGTAAAGCGTACCTTCAACTGAGATATTCTAGTCATCACATGTTCAAATAAATACCTCAAAATGACATAAACTTAAGGATCTAAATCATGATATCAACATCAAACAACATCAAACTTTATGAAAACACTTGGATCTCTTAATATAACTCATACATATGAATTCACTTATGTCATCACACATTTAAAGATTCTAAAGTTCAGTCCACCACATCCTACACACCTTAAAAGAAATTTTGTCCTCGATATTAAGCCAAAATCTAGTCCATCATAATTTCTCATTTATAATGTGTACATATGAAACATGTCAAACAACAATCCCCAATTCAGGAGTAAGAAGTAGAACTTTCCTGTATAAGAGAACAATATTGACATGTGATAATCAACTAAACATATTTATTTCTATCAAGTGCTTTCTTTAAAATTCAACTCATATTTTGTAAGAAAATCAAGAAGTACATCTCATTGTGGTGATCCACACACATCAAGTAGTTGCAATGATATCCAGGTATATATTTTTATAAATAAATATCCATTGAGTTTATGACCATATTTGGCTTACTACATGCTTTATTCTAGTAATATCACCACACAACTACTCACCACAATTCTCTCTGGGCCTTTATGGCCATTAACCAACCATCTTTAGTGCATGTAAGTATTATTCCATTAAATCTTAAATTTTTACTACTCATTTTGGTAGCATATTGTTTGAAGTTCTCATGTTCTTTGCAGTTAATGAAGTTGCCAAATTTTGTCTTTCTTATTGGTATATTCAAACCACTGACTTTTTTTGGAACATGGATGTTTGTGCGTGCTAGCATATTTTGGACCTTGGGCTATCTATAAAAATGTAAGTATAATTCTATTAGCTTTATGTATTATCTCTACTCACTTTGGTAGTGAATGTTTTGAAGACATTGTGTTCTTTACATATACTAAGGTTGCTAGATTCTATCTTTCTTAATGGTATATTCAGTCCATTGGCTTTTTTGGAACATGAATATTTATGTGTGCTAACATCTTTAGGACTACTCATGGACTATTACAGGAGATATTCACATAAGTGTTTGCTTCAATGATATTTTGTAGGTCTCCTAATTGATATTAGTATTTGGAGTCACATTTTAAGTCATATAAATTTCTAGGGTGAAAATTTTCAAGTAATCACTAGTGTTACTTGTGTTTAATAAGACACGTTTAAGTTTCTAGGGTGAGCATCGGTCCAAAACCAGACCAGACTGAAGACCGATTTGTAAGAATTTATAGACCGTAGACCGGACCGTTTTGAGGTAGGACCGGACCGGACCGGACCGGACCGTTTGGACCGTAATCAACATTTTTACCTTTTTCACAACTTATTTAATTGTAAAAAGTAAATAATATTAGTTACTTCTAACAATTATATAACATTAATATAAAATATTTACCTACAAATACTTATATGTGTAATTTATTTGTACTTGTTACATAATGTACCGACAAATATACATGTATTTTACATAAAGGTCGGTCTACGGTTCGACGGTCCGGTCCACGGTCAGACCATTTTTGGATCGGATCAGACCGAAGACCGAATTCACCAAAATTTGCGGACCGCAGACCGGACCAAACTCATTATGGACCGGACCGGACCAGACTGAACTGACCGGTCTGGTTCGGTTTTGCGGTCTGGACCATAATTTGCTCACCCCTATAAGTTTCTTTCTTTGAACTACATATTAAAAGTAATATTGAAATGGGAGTGTTGTTTTTTCTTTTTTGGATCTCAGAAGGATACAATGGAAGTTTTCCTTTTATCTTTTAAACGTGTCACAGCCTATTTCCCAACAATCTTTCCTTTCACATTTTGAAACTCATCCTAACAACTTCAATGATGTTTTAGAGAACTTATTTTAGTTTTGTTATTAGAATTTTATAGATTAAATTGTTTCATTATTTTTAAAATATACCTTTCTAAGAATATTGGGTATGAAAAAATTATTTTGTCTATATTTGATCTCAAAGGAGGCTAGTTGGAATTATTCAAACTTTGAGGTATGGCTCACTTTCTTGTGATCATTTAATGACTAGTAACACTATTTTCTTTTTGTTTATGTTATGTATAAATATTCCTTTTTTGATATAAATTCACAATTAATCATTAAATTAATCTAGGTTATATATATATATATATATATATATATATATATATATATATATATATTAAAGGGAGATCATGAAAGCATGGATGTTTATATTTTCTTGATGGAGACACAAAGGGGCATGCCAAACCATTACTCTCTTGCTTATACATTACTTCTAAGTAGTTTAAAATTCATTTGTGGTTTTAAGATTTACAATCATGACTGGAAATTTTGTATAATGATGATGCAATGTGAATTTGATTTGTTTGATGATAAAAAATTAAATTATGCTGTCAAGGTATCCAAGATGCAAAAAACATCCTCCATCTTGTTCAGATACCCATCTTGGCCCATTAAACCAACTTAGCATGATTCCCAATTGATCCTATCATGCACATAACTCGTTAGTCAATCTATGAGAGTGGTCTGAATTATAGATGCAATAAGACATGTATGGACTATATTGTTTAAATGTCTTCACTGGTTCTTTCAATAAATATTCATTGTGTGATTATTTTCCTTGCCATAGTGATCCCTCAATTTTGCAAGAAAGTCCCAACCGCCTTTTACAACACAAGAGCCATCTATTTCTATTTAGTGGATTGGCTCTTGAATAAGCTTTAAAGATGATGGGCCACCATGACTTAAATCTTCTACCTGATTATATTTGACGAACTGTACAAGTGGAAACATTAATTCTTCTAGATTAAGTTTCTACCATCTGAACTACCTCAAGAATCTAATCTTCATTTATAGATCTACAACCACAATGACAAAAGCCAATATTCCTTGAAGGGATAAAGCTTGTAAAAATGATTAGTCTATATCATTGGCAACCAATCCTTTAGGTACACTGTTAAATGTGAAGTTCATGTCCCTATGAAAAATTGAACTGGTTCCATATGTTACATGTAAAGTTGCTGAAACACCTTAGCTATATTACTTCCTTCCAATTCTCATGAGGTGAAAAAATCTTGTCAATGATCTTTTCCTCCTTGTCTTTTCTATACCATTGGTATGGACATTCACAAACTCAAAGTTAACAGCCGTAACATCTCAAACTAGAGAAGTGCTCTGCATCATTGATGTTTTTTTTAATGTGTGCCACATTTGACATGTTTCTTTGTCACTCTAGTGAACATCCTCATGCCTTCGGGCCATCTTTCCACCCTTCTCTCACTATGATGGCATAAATATTCAATTTTTATTTTTATATAAGATAGTTACTTTTGTCTTTTTGTAGTATGTCTAGTGTTCCATAAGTGTCAATGAGTCTTAAACGTTAAAACACATGGATGACATTTTGAGAAGGATGATGTTTGTTGATTGCAACTTAATGACTAAGAGATTTGGCATATGGATACTAAAACCACATTCCTATAAGGAATAAAACAAGGATGTGTATGTGACACAACCTATAAGGTTTATGAATCCATTAATGCAAATGAAGTCTATAAGTTACAATGGACTAATCAATGTGATTGATTGAGTACAAGAAACTCAGAGATGGATCTTCACTTTGATGATATAGTCAAAGGGTTTGACTGATATGCCAGATAAAGAGAGATCTGTGATTTAGTGGGAGCGTATTCACATTCTACATGTTGATGTGAAATGGAAATGTTCTAGAATGGAAATCCAAAGTGGAAATTATCTTTAAGGAAGATAGAGACGTTTCCTATGTGATAGGAATAGAGATATATAGAGATATTTCTTGAAAACCTCTTAACCTGAAAAGAGAGAGCATACATTGGCAATCTATACTGAAGGGTTCAGTGTGCATAGATTCAGTGGGAGAAAACTAATCCATGCTACATGGAGTTTGTATCCCAGAGCCAAGTGTCCAATTCTTATGAATAATGGGAACACAAAGAATAGATAAGGATCTATCATGTATGTGATCATCCCATCATCTTGCATGTAAGGACATGGCAAGAACGGAATGCATTTATCATCTTGTATGTAGGACATGGCAATATGATATGCTCATCCTGATAAATCGTATATAAGACATGACGAGTGGATGTCTGTCTAGTTCCAGTAAGGGTTACTGGAATACCATAAGAACTTGAGAAGTACTTGAGAAGTACTAGTTCTATGGAAATTAGGAAGGGTTCATTGTAAAGAGTTACACTGATGCGAACTTCCGAAAAAGGATAGAAAATTAATCGCAAAATATATATGGGAATGTTTGTTGATAAATGGAAACGTTCCAATAAAGCCGTTTTAAAAGGAAATGCTGAGTATCTGTGTGTTAGAGAACAGAAGTGGATACTATATGGATCTAGGATTTCATAGAGATGAACTTATAGTTATTCCAATCATTGATGATAAGTTAGGAGTGCTTGGTCATGCAATGTGGCTAAAGGTTAGCAAAGGAATACTAGATTGCATATTACGACAACTCCATATCATATGTGAGATGTACAACGAAGAGATGAGAGACATGCAGTTAATACTGACTTTGGCAAGGTGTTGCCATAACTCACTATGTTAGCACTAGAACATAATAACATGTGGGACATGTTTGAAGATCACTATGAATATGATTCAAGGGTGATTGGCTCGCAGTGCAAGTGGGAGTCTGTTGGTATGTATGCCCTGAGAGCCAATCATGGGATGATTGGTAGGATACATTAAGATTGATTTGATAAACATCAAAGGAAAGCTTCCAATTCTTTCTGGTTTAGTCATATGAGATAATGATAGAACATATTGAATGTCTAGAGAATGACAGTACTCAATGATGTATGCTTTCAGGTTGAGGACCTGAACGGTGAGATCATATAGATGCTAAGAGTTTGTACATTCTTATTATGTCCCTAGTCGGA
Source organism: Alisma plantago-aquatica (assembly GCA_963693085.1). Lineage (NCBI taxonomy): Eukaryota > Viridiplantae > Streptophyta > Magnoliopsida > Alismatales > Alismataceae > Alisma > Alisma plantago-aquatica. Next base: position 463,283,503 of record OY856410.1, on the reverse strand, counting down.
TGTAATTGTGGAAGGTAGATAGACAACAATGACACACAAGACTAGATTGTGGTGTTGGTTGATGATAGAATCTCATTAGTCATGATATGGAGATATCAAACCAAACACATAGGTACTTGTTAGAGAACAAGCATACCAGATAGACCCACAGTGAGTTTGACACATGGAACCATGACATGGTAGTCACAGTTAGTTCTCATAGTGATGGTGGTGAGTGTGATTTTTTGACCTAAAATCACTACACTCAACATATGTCATTGGGTACATTTTGACATCATCAAACGCAGTCCTAAAACATGGGTTGTTATAGAGGTGATGATTGGGTGGCTTTGACACATGGGGATTTTGAGGGGTGAGTGATAGATATGGGATTTGTCCCTTCTGAGGGAGTTTGATATCCATGGCCACTTGATGAGTAGGATTGAGATAGGTGTGCACGCATGTGTGAAATACTATGTGATATTGATGTCATACATATCTCATCCAATCTACTCTGAGATCAAGAAAGTGAATGAACGTTGACAAGATGATTGTTCCATGCCTCGAGTTCATTTGGGATGTCAGTGATAAAGGACTTATACATTCACTATAACACCATTCACGAATTGTAGGATTGAAAGTCGTTCCAACTTTCCTTTTTACTTGGGTAGCACTGATGTGTGACAAGGCACCGCTCTTTGCTTGTGAAGTCATAAGTGTTATGGACTTTCACTTCCAACGTGAAATGGACCTGCAGGGTCACACACATAGGATTTCACCTAGAAGAGGAGTGTATCCACAAATAATGTTTAGATTGATTACTAAAGGAGTTTCGTAGTTCAATTAAACACTCAATCAATTGATAGCTCAGTATCATAGTGTTCAAGGTGTTGGACCGATTGATTAGAGTATCAGATTGATTGAAACTACAATTGACTGATTTGCATAGTCTGGTGCCCTAACCGATCGGCTCATAGGGATGAACTGATCAGCTCAAGTTGTTGAACCGGTCAGCTCAAGTTGTGAGTCGATCAGATCATGTGTCATGAAACGATCAGCTCAATTGTTGAACCAATCGATTCGTGGACCAACCGAGATCATTTGGAAAGTCAAAAGACTATTTTGCAAATACAATTTGTTTCACTTGTACAAATTCGGTTTGGACAAGGATGAATATTTGATTATTTGGAAACAAATATGAAAGTCAATTTGAGTTGGACCAAGAACACGAACTGATCAGCTCAGAAGTGAACCGATTGGCTCAGGTGTCCCAATCGATCAGTTCAGGTGTGAATCGATCGGCTCAGGTCCCCAACCGACCATTTCATGCTTGAAACGGTCAGTTCAGGTGGCACAGTTGCTTGTTTTGTGGAAAATCTCGAACCCTTCTACTCCTACTTTAATCCCGCATTGCCTGGGGTAGAGAACCCTGTCCCATGACCCTCATATATATAGGGGTAGTGGGGGCTTCTCAGGAACAACAACTCAGAACACCAGTTTCTCTGCAAAGTTGTCATTCTCTCTGGTTGTGGTAACCGAGAGAGCCCAAGAAAATGCTACCCGATAAGGAGGCACAACAAGGGAAAGACAACTGGTTGTAGGAGAGTGTGTCGGTGACTAATACACCAACAGGAGGGTGTGACTCCTTCCAATTCCTTATGGGACAAGGAGATCAGAGTTCCAGGTGGTCCGTGTGGACTACTTTAGAGGCGGGAGACTTCTGCCGCTCGGAGGACAACTGTCAATCCCGACAGTCCCGGTGAGACTAGGAGCTGCACATATACTGTCCAAGACCGGAGGTGAAGACCGCACAAGCCGCAAGGTAACGTCGCCGAGCAAGCCTCGAGACAAGGTATGTCTCCACAAACCATCCTTCCTACTATATAGACGTTGATGCGATTCCTTTATACTGGGTTGGGGAGAATACATTTTTGTTTCCGCTGCCTTCTCTGTCTCCCCTAAAACCCAACAGAGGTGTGTTTTGAACAAAAGGAGAAATACAATATGAGTGAAGTGTGATATGAAATAAATTCTTGCAGTGATAGCAAGAATGATGAATAATCTATTCTTACCTCGTACGTTTCAATTTTAGGGATGTTTATTCTATATGATCAAAATGAGAAGGATAAGTAACAAGAAGTAAGTAGTAATGAATGAGGAGATAAGAGAAAACAATGGCTTTGAGTAATACATGAATTTATTTTTAGAAGTGTAATTTTTTGAAGGTATAATGAGGGATGTGAGTTGGTTCTACGTATGATTTTAGTGTACTTGTGCAAGCAATATGCTAATTACAGGTGTCTGATAGTAGTAGTCATTCATACTAGTAATCCATCTTAGTATTGCAAAATTGTAGTATAGCAATATGGGTTGAATGATGATGGAACAATTGAAGGGTTACCCTAAATAAGGTAGCCTTACCTAGTCCCTCATATGAATAGAAGGGATGATAACCATATTGTATTGATATGTAACCCTAGTGAGGTATAGCTTGTTATACCTAGCTTTAATATAACTAAGAGATGGTAATTGGGTATGAATAGTCCTTAAATGACTAATACAATCATGGAGTAATCTATTACTATTTTGGAAACCCTAGTATGCTATAACTCGATGGTTACACCTTGAATTATGTGTGGATTCATACTTGAGAACAATATTAGTTGTGATGGTGATGCTTCACCTTATGCATCCATGATGCAATGGGGATGTCGTGAGTAGTATTATACAATTGCTGTTGAATCTAGTCTTTCAACTCAAGACTGTTTTTCTATTTGAGTAGCACAATAGTAAAATTCAAAACAACATGGTGAACTCTCTTTTGTGACTTAGAGATAACACTGAACAATAGTACATATTGAGCCGTATGAATTGAGATATTTGGATCAGATTATCAATGTTGAGGTAACACCTCAAGAGTATGAAAATATTGAAATGGTTGTTTCTCTCTCTATCCTATGATTGATTGTGGTATAGAGAATTCGTTGGATATAATTGGGAACTGTTTCATACATGTTGTGATTAGAAAAGAAATAAAGGACTTAATGTTGAAAGATATATTCAAGTATGAAATACAAGAATATAATGACATGTAAGATATCATAAGCTTAAAATAAACCTTGAAAGTACTTTTCTTTCATATTTATGTTTCGGGGGTGAAACCTTTTTAAGGGGAGGAGAATTTTTATGACCGCATCTGAGCTTAATTGGTAAACTAGGGTTTACTTGGATGATTGTATGCTTAACTAAGTTGATCATTTTTTTAAAGCTTGATTAGTGATGGTTGTTAAGTTTTTATGTTTTAAATTTTATGAGAAGATTTAATCATACTTTGATTCACATAATTAGGGTTTAAGATTTGAAAACCCTAATCGGTCCAAATTAGGGTTTTGATGACATATGAATACATAATTTGATAAATATAGTGTCTCACTAAATGATTTTTAGTATTTTATGTGTAACTTGGATTGAATTCAAATTTAGGTATAATATGTGTAACTCAGTTGTGCATTTTAGTGAAAAATTTTAGAATATTTGGATGTTCTTTGAAAGTCATTCTCGGTCGAGATATACTTCAACCGACCATGCTGAAAGAATGTTGTTTAGCCATATATTGTTTGATTTTTAATTATTTATTGGTAACTCTGAATGATCTAAAATTTTTACTGGATATCTTTTGCTCAATAATAAACATCATGTAATCTTTTCATAATTTTTTGAGGAACTGTTAGCTATTCAGTAGACGAATTATAGTAATAGTTTAATAACAGAAAATTCAGCTGAAATAAGAGAAAGTATAGTGAGGGGTCAATGTGCAATTGACCCAAGCAGATCAATTTCTCTATATGGTCAATCTAATACACAAGGAGCTCTCATAATATGTGATTCAATCTAGATAAATGAAATCCTAGAGAGAGAGGGAGAGTTAGGGTTTGAGAGGAGAAAGTGATGGAGAAGTTGATCTAGGGTTTTGCGGTCTGAGGAATGATGAAATCATGTAAGTTTAGCTTCTTTGCATAGACTTTAATGGTGAATATTATCTCATATGTCAAGATTTATTCCCTCCATGATTTGATCCAAAATGATATCAAAACTTTCCCTTTTCTCACTCTTTCTTCATAATCCCTCATTTCTAGGGTTTCCGAGTTGAAAGGAAGAAGAATCAGGTGAATTGCTAGGGATTTGATATGAGATCGAGATTTTCAGATATGGGATACGTTTTAAAGGTGTTTTCACACCATAGGGTGAGTGGGAACTTCCTTTAAACAATATATTGCATGAAAAATAGTTAAATCATCCATAATCTTTAATTGCTTAGTATGCGACTAAAAACCCCGGAATTGTCTGTTTGATCTAAGTTGTTGCACAATGATATGATATGGATTCTTCGTCTGTTTGGATGAATTTAAGATGATAAAATCATATTAGAAATGTATACAATACATCATAATGAGAATTTTCTAAGTATTCACATAGGTTATAAGAGTAAACTAAAATATAGGGAATTTGTCTATGATGGAAATTGATGTATAATTAAATAGAGAAATTTGTTTATCTGGATCCCTTTGGTTATGAATGATTATTTATCTGAATTCATAGTAAACATATGTCAGATACTATCTTGGATTTCATTTAAGGTGAATAGTGTTTGTTTGATATCTCAGTAAAGAGGATGAAACCCTAGATGTGAGGAAAGTTGGATATTTACAAATAGATATCGTGAAATCCATTTGAAGGGATTTTCTTGACATGATAGATTTTATTTATTCAATTTTATTCTTGATGCATGATATCTCAGTGAATGAAATGGAAACCTAAATTCAGCTCAATTCCAAGGTTTCATATATATATTTATTGTATATGATTTAAGCAGTCTTTATTTAGTGAATGTTTATGTCGTATGAAATCCTTATGAGAGCCATGTGATAAGTGAATGAGGTAAATGAAACTCTAAGGATTGGATGTTCAATGAATCAAGTATTGTGATATCAATGATCTTAGTATGAGATGTGGTGATGCTTAATAGTTCAATTGCATGATTCTAGAGTATAAAGTGCCAAGTTGATATGTATTCTGTTTATTTAAGAATTTTAGTCTACATGTATGTATAATATGATGATTACTCAGAATATTACAATGTTTTGAATATACTGCTCTACCAAGTTTAGAATGATATACATGTTGTATTTTAAACTTCAAATAAATAGATGCGGTACCATAGAGATACCAGAGTCAAGTATAAGTAAGGAAAAGATACAATATAGTAAGAACTTTACAAGAATAATAAAATAATAGACTTAGGGGCCATGAACACCGTAGAACCCCTATGAGAGGTATGCACCTTAGGGGTAAAATGACCTAACCCTGGTAGTGTCCAGTATATGGGGGTCGGACCGTACTAACAGGTAGTACGAGGGATGAAGCCCTAGTGAAAGTCTCTTAAAAATATAGAATGTCGTGTCCAACATCAACCAGAGATCCTGGTGGCACTAGAGTATAGAAAAGCCAATAGGTGGCTTGACTCTCTGCCAGTGTGCTCAGGTTAGAGGAGGAGTCCAGTTTTACAGCATAATAGGTGTGCTGAGGTGAGAGAGCCATTTTTCCTATTGCAGACCAGAGAGTAGTCAGGGAAGTCCAAAACTGGTTTTCCTGCCAAGGTGATGTGGTATCTACCTATAATACCATGGTTTTAACACTTATTTGTCAATCTGATAGATGTGAAGAATTTGAGATGGCATGCAGAGGTCAAGAAAAATTATGATGGGACCCTACAACATGCGTCTGATTCCCTACAGTGGAAGAAGATTGATTTATTGTACCCAAAATTTGGTGAAGAAGTCAGGAATCTAAGAGTTGGGCTTTGTACTAATGGGATGAATCTGTACGGGACATTGAGCAGACAACATAGCACTTGGCCTATTATGCTTGTTACATACAATCTTCCTCCCTGGTTGTGTATGAAAAATAAGTATGTTATGTTGTCATTCTTGATATCGGGCCCTAAACAACCTGGAAATGATATCGATGTTTATCTTGAACCTCTGATTGATGACTTAAAGAAACTGTAGGGTGAAGGTGTGATGACCTGTGATGCTTCGCGTAGAGAGACATTTTGTTTGCACGTTATGTTGTTTTACACTGTTAATGACTTTCTAGCATATGTGAATTTATCTGCATACAATGTCAAAGGATTGAAAGTGTGTCCTATATGTGAAGAGAACACTGATTCAATACAACTAAAACATAGTAGCAAGACTGTATATCTTGGTCATCGAAGGTTTCTACCAAAATTCCATTCGTACCGAAGGTTGTGCAAAGCGTTCAATGGATGGAATGAGGAACAGAGTGCGCCTAAACCTATACCAGGGGAGGTTGTTTATGAAAGAGTAAAATACTTTGTCAATGAATTTGGTAAGAGGCCACAATGTACCATGGCCACACAGAGTGACAAATCTTTATTCAAGAAGAAGTCAATATTTTGGGATCTTCCTTATTGGAGTTCTTTGGACGTCAGGCATTGTATCAGTGTCATGCATGTTGAGAAAAATGTCAGTGATAGCATCATTGGTATTCTGTTGAATATACCAGGTAAGACTAAGGATGGGATCAAATCCAGAATGGACCTACGTGAAATGGGAATAAGGACAGAATTAACAAAAGTAGTTAGTAGTGATCGGAGAACATATTTACCTCCTGCTTGTTACACATTATCTAGAAAGGAGAAGAAAGCTTTTTGCGAGTGCTTGGTTAATGTTAAGGTGCCACAGTGTTACTCATCCAGCATCCGTAGATTGGTATCAATGAAAGATATGAAGCTGATAGGTCTTAAATCTCAAGATTGTCACACTCTAATGTAACAAATATTTCCCATGGCAATTCGACCTATACTGTCGAAGCATGTAAGTTTTGCAATCACCAGACTTTTTTATTCTTCAACAGTCTGTGCAGCAAAGTTATTGATCCTAAGACTCTCAATAAGTTGCAAAGAGAAGTGGCTGTTACCCTATGTTATCTTGAGATGTACTTTCCTCCTTCGTTCTTTGATATTATGATTCATCTTGTCATCCACTTGACTAGGGAAGTGAAAATGTTGGGACCAATTTTCTTGCATTGGATGTATCCCTTTGAATGATACATGAGGATTTTTAAAGGTGATGTTTGAAACTTTTATCGTCCTGAAGTGAGCATTATTGAGGGTTATGTGGTGAGAGAGGTTATGGATTTTTGTAATGAATTTCTGAGTGGTAATGATGCTCCTGTAAATGACAAGAATATTGAGGAGTATTCAGTAGGTAAAGGGATTTTAGGATCACAAATGAAAGTTATCAGTCGTGAGTTTTTGGAACAAGCTCACTTGCATATTTTACACAACAATGATGAAGTGAGTGATTATATCGAGGAGCATACCAATTTCATTAAGAAACAATATCCTTGAGCCAACTCAATGTGGCTTGCTAGAGAGCATAATAAGACATTTATTAAGTGGTTTGAAGATAAAGTCTTACATCAACTATCTCAAACACCAAATAATATTGCTGAAAATATAAAATGTCTCACCTTTAAACCAAAAATGAATGTTATGTCTTATGAAGGGTTTGACATAAATGGGTATTCATATTACACAAAGCGTCAAGATGATAAGAGCGTCGTTCAAAACAGTGGGGTCAGCCTTCAAGCGTCTTCATTGTTTTTTGCCAATGCAAAGGATAAGAGTCAACGTGAAGCTAAAATGTCATATTACGGTGTCATTGAAGACATATGGAAGTTTGACTATGAATATTTGAAAATTTTGCACTTTAAATGTAATTGGGTTGATAACACCAAAGGAGTTATATTGGATGAATTGGGTTTTACATTAGTGAACTTTGAAAAGATTTGCGAGAAGGATGAACCATTCATATCGGCATCATAGGAAAAATAAGTATTTTATATCGATGAACCTACAAATGAAAAATGGTCAGTTTTTCTTCATGGTAAAAGATAGTTCATTGAAGATCCCATAGATGAAGAAGAATACCATGATAAGTATGATGACTTGAGTCAATTCTCAGTTGGGTTGCCAATACCAAATATTGAAGCTAACAATGACTTATAAGTGCGCAGAGATCACACCGAAGGAATGTTAATTGATAAAAGATCACAGTATTAGAGGCATGTTTTGTTTTTTATATGTTTTTTATATCAATGTGAACTTTACAATGTTATATTATCTTCTAGTTATGTTAAATGTTGAATGTTACAATGTTGAATGTTACAATGTTTTTATTTTCATATGGCTGACCATGAGTATGATTATCGTAATTATGATTACCGTGAGGGTGAGGATATCAATGAGGCGTTGCCTGACAATTTAAGTTTTAAAATATATCATATATATCTATCTATATGTCCATTTATAAGTTATATCCTATAAGTGTTTTTTAACATACCAATTTTTAGGTTGAGGATGTACCTATTGAAAACCTTGAAACACTTGTTGAGAAGCAAAAAAAATTTGAAAAAGCGAGGGGCGTCACTATGATGAACAAGTGAATACAACAAAGGGGCAATGGACCAAAACTAGCTGTGGATTTTGATCATGCAGGAAATCCAACTAGAGTGAATTGCAACTCACTTATTTCATATCTTGGAGTTCTTACTCGTAGCCATTATAGTCCTCATTAAGAATGTTCTTGGCATAATGTTCCTAAAGGGAAGAAAGACTTAATATGGAAAGAACTATATGTGAGTTATTATCATTTACAATTCTATTTTGCAGAATACTAATTTTTAGGATGTACTAGTCTATTAAATATATGACATTTTGCAGAGTATATTTTAACTAGACGAAAGCCTACATTGTAAAAATGTGATGCAACACTATGGGAGGGTCCTAAGGAACTATAAGACAAATCTCACCTGACTATACATTCAAGATGCTGAGAACAGGAAGAAGTCAGCCATTGAGCAATGGAACTACCTTGAACCGAAGGATTGGGAGGCATTTGTTACCACGAGAAATACCGATGAATTCAAGGTATTAACCAATTCTTATGAATTCACCTATTCACGATTGACCTTTAGTGTTACTAACCAATTCAATGTGCTTATTAACAAGGATATCAGTGATGCTCAAAGAGCAAGGTGTGCACTGAATGTGCATGACCACACAATGGGTCCAAGTGGTTATTCAGGCGTTCGCCAAAAGCTACTGGTTGTTGCTGCTTCTGAGTCTACTACTACTCAGGAGACTGGTGAGTCCTCTACTGTTACTCTTTCACATCTTCCTCGCCATGCTGTGTGGATAGCTGGGAGGCAAAATAAGAAAGGAGATATAACCAAGCTCGCAACTGCTGAGGTGGCTGAAAAATGGTAAAATTCAACTCTCAGAGCATTCAATATTGATGATTGTGATGTTTACTTACCTATTTCTATTGATGGTGATTAGAGGGAGCTTCACAAGTAGAGGAAGCAAGGCAAGTTCATCCCTGAGGGTAAAAGGGATAAATTGACAGTTTCTCTTGGTAACCCATACCATCTTGGACATGTTAGGACTACAGGCACTGGTGTGGGCGTAAAAGAGTTCTTTGGGCCATTGTAGCGCAAACATGTCCCAAAAGAGGGATTTTCAAAAGATGAGGTAACCTATTCTTTTTTTAGATTGTTATTTCAAAGGGAATTCAATAATCAAAAGCTAGCATTTCTTTTTTCCATATATAGTTAGATGAGTTAATTGATAGGAGAGTTGAGGAAGCACTTGATAAGAGACTCCATGAAGCAATGAGAAAGTGGCAGGCGTCTCAGGCTGCCACTCAAACAGTACATGTGTCGTGCCTCTCTTCCTCTATGATAGAGCTGGTTTAGAGTAATCATGTAGACCCACCACCTAGCACGTCTGTTGTAAGTATTTTTATGAAATAGTAGCTAGTCTTTTCAAGATGATATGTTTATGGATATCTATATAACATACTCTATGTAAATTTGTAGGGGTTGAGTTCATGCCGTCTAAGAGTCAAAGAATTCATTGTTGTAGATGTTGAGGCTTACCCACACCATCTAGGTCACGTGCTTCATGGCACTCCAGTACCTGATGGTTATGTTTGTGTGAGCCCAAGGCTTATGTTCCCTCATTGGAGGCAGCATCCATTGCCATATACCCACGCAGATGCTGACACGCTCGGTGAAGCAGAAGGTGAAGTGATATTGTGGCCCAAAATAGATGTCATCTATACAGATCATGTATGGTATATTTAACATTACGTTAATTTTTTAGCGTGTATATACAAGTCAATTGATATGAAATCATATATACAAGAGAAAAGGAAAAAACCCACTACAGCTCTGCCTCCACCTCTACCTCCTCCTGTAGTACTTAGTTGGCTTCCAAAGGACCTATATAACTCGGTAGGTCCTAATTGTAGGGGTATGGCAATATGGATAGGAAAACATAACAGACAATGTCCTATAAATGTTTATATTCCGGAGGATGCTCCAGGCCAATCATACAATAACACTATATTTATACAAGACATTTTGGAGTTGTTTAGGTATGATTGGTTGAATACATCTATGATAGAGCTATGGATATGGTGAGATCTTGTTTATATATCTATATACCTTGTTTTATATACATTTATCTGATTTCTTATATATTAATGCATACGTAATATATGTTTTGTAGCCACCTACACAAGATCTGTGAAGATTTTTTGTTTACCCATGTAGGATTTCTAATTCCATCTTTGATCAGTCTTATAGATAAAGACCCTCCAGCAATTACCTTATACTGCTTTGTCACTTTTAAATATTTTGGTAAAAAAAGAAGAGTGTGATAATAGCTCCATTCAATGTTAAGTAAGTTTACTTTGCTTATATAATAGCTCTATTCAATGTTAAGATAATTACATTTTATTGTTGATTTCGAGTTATATATTTTTAACTTTCTTATCTCTTGTGGTAAGTATTGGGAGTTACTGGTTATTGTACCCAAGACGTTCACTATTTATTATCTAGATCCTATGGGGATAGGCATACATGGACACGTAATGAAAAGGCCATTATTCACGTGAGAAATTTTTCATATTTATATCTGTTAACATCTATTATTACATTACTATTTGGTAATGCAATTAAATGTGTTACATTAACATGTAGGGCTTTAAAAGATTTCAAAAGAGTTGGAGGAAACATGTGTAAGATAAAGGATAAACTGCTAGTTTGGGAGAATGTGAAAGTAGTTTCCTGACTCCAATGTATATATTATTTATGTGAACTATGCTTGTTTTTATTTATTAACATTTTGTATGTTGAAATTTATAGTGTGCTAAACAAGACAACGACTGGGCATGTGCATACTATGTGTGCGATATATGGACCTGATTGTCAGATATGTTGCACTGGATATCGATAACATACACCATGTATTTTATAGTCTCATTAGATAATATGAAATATATCAATTTTATTAATGATATATATTATATAGTCTCATTAGATAATATGAATTATATCAATCTTATTAATTATATATATGTCATTCTCTTTGTAGGTGCTTAAAACTAGTGACTTCAATACAGGTGAAAAGTTATTAGATGTACATAGTCCCTACACGATGGAATAAGTAGATGATATAAGAGAACAATGGTAAAAATCCTTAGAAGCATTGGGAATTTTTTATTATCACTGGAGTACTGATGACGACGATGATAATGATAAAGAATGACATTTATATTTTTCTGTATTTGATGACATGTTAAACTTTGAAAGACACACTTATATATAAATGTCTGAATGAATTTTGAATTGTCTTATCTATATGCATGTGTGTGAATGTGCTTCTACATGTGTGTGAATGTGAAAAGAGATGAATGAATGGACGTGCTTCTACACTACATGTGTGTGGATATGAAAAGAGATAAATGAATGGAACTGTAGGTTAGTACATGTGTGTGAATCATATGAATGAATTAAATGTTCTTATACATGTGTGAATCACATGATCTATATCTATAATATTGTCCATCTTGTTATAATTACATGTTTGTGACATGTTGTTGGTTGAAATCAGAGGATGTTGTAACCTGTAGTTTAGAACTGCAGGTTCTGCACCCTGCTGACCAGCTAGATAGAAGGCCTGCAAGCTGATAAGAGAAAAAAAAAGAAAACATTGTCGTCAATTAAAATTAAAAAACCAACAACGAATGTCCAGATCATCAGTTAACATCTGAAAACCGCCGCCTTTTATACTAATGGTGTCAGCTATTTTTTAGTTACAAAAAAACCGTCAATATAGGAGGTCAATGGAGTCTGTTATTTACAAGAAACTGACAACTATGGTCTAACAGGGGGCCAATTTTTTTTTGTTCGGGATGGATAATGGCATCAGTTTTGGGTGAAGAATCGACGCCTATGGTGCCATTGCTGGCGTTTTTTTTGTTGCAATCGGGGACGGCTCTAGGTCATCGATTTTGTAACAGATGCTTAAGACATCTACTTTTAGTGTCACCCACATGGGTGTTGCTTGGAAATTGATGTCAAAAGACTTATTTAACCGATGTTAAAAGGCTTATTTAACTAACGTCAAAGGTGATATATGTACTAGTGGTTTTTATAATATCTCATATTGAGTTCATTAGTATAGTAGTCATCTTTATACATATAGTCACATATGATATTCTAATCATTACCCATTCTCTTGATCCATGTATTCACATATTGCATGTCTATTATGTAATGCACCCGTATAGGCCATATGCATATATATAATATACATATTTGTATTGTGAAAATATTTTCTAGAAATTGATTTCCTTACCATTATTAATTGCAAAAATTAATAGCTTATTTAGAAATAGGGTTTTAGTCCCTTAAGTCTTTTTCCCATATTCACCCCCCATGATACTTATTTTTATTCATTTATCCCTTTATAAGATGGAAATGCCCATTGTATGCATCATTAGCAAAAGTAATCAATTTGGGGCCACGACTGAAATATATAGTATAAAATCATGCGTATTATTAAGTTGGTCATTTATTAATTTTCTTTAACTCCTAACGATGTATTATTTTCTCCATATAAATTATCTAGGTTATACGTATCGACATATGTGTTATATAAGACCAATAATACATCTAGGTCATGGTATACATATATTGTTGGATCAAATGGCTCTAGAGGGGGGTGAATAGAGCTAAAAACACTTGCACAAAAAGACCTTCAAGCAACAATTATGTATGGGATTGCAAATATTGAATTTTTAGTGCAATTAAACATATAGAGAAAGGATGAAAGAGACTGAACAAACATAGGAACACAAGATGTTTAGAGTGGTACCAATCCCCAAAATAGGAGATAGTTAGTCCACTACCTAGAGAGGTCAAGCCCTGGGATTTTGCAACCAATGTATACTTATATTCCATTATAAGACATACAAGATGAGCTTCCTTTTTTGGGACAAGGATGCCCAACTTCCCTTTGAGGACAAGGGAGTCAATAACTAACCAAGGTCTTACCTATCCGGAGAAGCTAGAGTCTTCTACCTCTATAAGGTCTTACCCACTCTTGTAAGTAGTTGGGCACCTTCACTGAGGACATCCCCTTCTTGAAACAAGTTTTTTCCTTGAAGGATTTACCCACTCTACTCCCAGATCTTCAGCCTTGACCTTCTCCTTCACCTTAGAGAAGCTTTTGCACCTTCTTCTATATCTTGAAGAAGCTTGCACCTTCTCCTTCACTTGGAGAAGCTTTCACCAACTTGATCTTGAAGAAAAGGGGTGGGGAAAAGGAAGCTTTGAGAGATTTACAAGTTTACAATGAAGTAGATCACTCACACAGATTGGATCTCACTCATATGGATGTTTGGATTTGCAAATAAGAGTGAAAGTGGCTCAAATGGACTGGATGCACTCAACCATAGCTAGGAGCTTGAATAGCATGAAATAGCAACCTTGGAGTTAACTCCAAGAGGTCCTATTTATAGTTGGGGGTGTCCACTAGAGGGTAGGAGCACTAAGGAACAATTTCTATCTATTTTGAGGGTTGCAACAAATATAATATCGAGTTTTGCAACACACTAACAACTAGAATCACTTTTTGTACACTTTCCTTACAGTACATTGGGTTGAGTTTTAATAAAGTTAGCTCGATCGATTGTACTATGCGACAAAGATAATTTGAATCATGTCAGTCGAGTTTATCATGGATGAAACTTGATTAAATGATTAAAACAATTTTTCTTAGTACAGGGATTGGTCAAGTTTTGTGAGTGTGCAACTCGATCAAAACTATTTTTTTTAATTTAGTAAGGGGATCAGTCGAGTTTATCATAGGTAAAACTCAACCGAAAAACTCCCTGTAATGAATTTTAGAAAATTTTATTCGAATTAAGGGCTTATGATTTTTTCTCATCTTAGTTACAAGTCATTACATCAATATAGATTATTACAAAAATCATTGTAAGGGTTTTAGGGTGTTTTCCACAAAAGTGCATTTGCATAGCTTTTGACTTGAACTAAATCAAGCTAAGGCTTGATGAATTTAATCCTTTTCATGTACCTAATGCCTCAAATCAGTCTCAAGTAGACATATTAGATACATATGAATGGAATGGTTAATCCATTATCGAAATATGGACGGACAATGTGTAACACTTAGGTCAACATTCTCCCCCTTTTTGACAATGACAAACCATTCCTCAACATATTGAAAAAGGGTATGAAAATTAAACCTTTACCTTGTGAATTTCAAGGGGATACATGAGCGAACAATGTTAATTGTTCCCCCTCAATTCATGCTTACCTATGCCTACATGGTTAGTCTTTCCACAAATAACCATAGCACATATACATATTATATGGTCCTTTAGCAAGTCATGTGATATTTAAGTTAATTGACTAGAGAAGGTTCACATAAGCAATAAAACAATATGGCTGAGCTCATTTCTCCCCCTTTTTCATATCAAAAAGGTAGGGGGGTAGAAGAGCTATAAAGTACATGTCTTCTCCACAGACACAAACTAAACAAGAAACCACATATAGCATACACCAAACAGAGACAAAATAGAGAAAAACAAGCAATCCAGTGTCATAATGAAAATATGGGATAACATACCTAGAGCTCGTAAGACATAGTCAACCAAAGAGTTATGGTACATAAGATTAAGATTACAACATGAACCATTTTTTCTCAAAATAAGAACTACTAACCAACGAAAAATGACGAGATAATAAAATAGTATGCCTAAGATACACAATGCCCAAATGTCTAATGCATGATAGTCTACAAAAAGAATATATATGTGTGTCTATATATATATATATATATATATATATATATATATATATATATATATATATATATATATATATATATATATATATATATATATGTGTGTGTGTGTGTGTGTGTGTGAGCACTCCAATAGACTAAAGAACTAAACATCTACGACATCTACTACATCAACTATATCCACATCTTCCTTGTACTTGGGTTGATAGTCCTCATCATCGTCAAATGGTGCAACAGTGGTAGCAGTGGTATCCTCACCATCATCAACATCAGAAGATCCATCAGTGCCATCAGCATCCTCAACATCAGCTTCATCCTCATCTTCATCCTCAACATCTTGGTTAGGCATCTCCTCATTAGCAGGTGGTCCAAAAGCATGAGTACCAGGTCATCTGGCATTCATCTCGGGCCAAGATATGCCACACACACACATCGAGTGCATTTTCTTGCTTAAAAGAGGGAGTGGAAGTCCCATCAAAACCAACAACTAGAGTGGCAGCGAGGCCAACAGGAAGATCCAGAAGAGGAAGAGCACTAGGGGCAGGAACATGTCCACCATCAGCAGTAGCAGAAGGTGCAGCAGAAGCAGCAGGAGGTGGAGGGTCAAGGTAAAACTGAATGTATGCATAAGAGGCATAGTCAACTTTGAGATAAGCTCGGTAGGGTGGGTAGTTTTGTCTATAGGACAAGCTCATATGAGATATGATATGGAAGAGGTCCTGATGAAGATGATCATGAACCCTAAGGTTGTACACCTGTTGATGCCTCATGTATCCCATTAGGGCTTCATTTGATACAGAAAATGAGGCATGGCTACGACAGGGTGGGTGGTTGAGGTGGAGGGGGTTGGGTGGAGGTAGAGGAACCTGGTGTGGTGGAAGAAGAGGTATTTAGAAAGGTCTTCTTGATGGTTGTCTCACTAATGCAAACCCCTCTACGACTTGGTTTGTACCCTAGGTCATGTATGAGGGATTTTTCATTATGGTAAACAAACACACAAAAGGTCAAGTTAGGATATGGGAGATGGGTTCTGGTGGTACTCTTCCTGGAGTCAAAGAAGTTCATATGATGGAGAATGTAACGAGTCCACTTAACTCTGATATCCTTCAATAGACAATACAAAATAATTGTTGTATTCTCTACTATTTTAGTTTGATTCCTCTTGGGATGAATATTGCAGTTAACCACTAAAGTGGTTAGCCTTGTATTTATATCTAGGGATGAAGAGGGTAGGGTTGACTTCTTCTTATAAGGGTCATTAGGTTTCTTTAGGAACTTATGGATGTCAGGAAGGGTAAGCTTGGGTTCAAAGCTCTTGTAGAAACCTTCAGGGTGCAAAAGTTCATGGTAGACCCAGAACCAACGATGTCAAAACTTGAGAAGTAGGTATTTAGAGAATCCTATGAGATTGTAATCTTGATCCCAGTGATCATCAAAGTCAAAATGACTTGGGTATTGGGTGGTGGGACTAGGGAGGTGTAGTTCCACACCAAATTGGCATAGAATTCATGGATATCCTTTATGCTTGACATGGCATTTGCAAATCATGAACAATCTACACATAAAGAACTTATGTGATGTTCTTTAAACACCCTAGCTACCTCCTCGATCACCTCAGTTGTTGAAAATTGAGGTTCAAACAAAGATGGAAAAGGTAATAGAGTCCTATGGAGGAGTTTCTTATACTAATTAAAAGCTTGAGATGAGATGAAGGAGGTACCATCAAAGGACACATGCCTTGGAGCAGTTGGTGTGAAGGTTGCTCCAGCAGGGGCCAGTCTCTTTCTTTGATTTGAGGTCATCTAGTTCGGAAAGGAGAGTATTTCCAACATACGGAGAAGCAAACACATAAGGTAGGTCCGGGAATTCCACCTAAGTCACAGGGGAAGAGGCAAAGAAGGTCGATTCTAGGGCTAGAAAGGGGTTAGGAGTGGATGGTCTAGCCTAGGGTTGAGGATGAATCCATAAAGGTCGGGTATCGATCGACTTTTATCTAGTTGAGAGGGAGAAAAGTTGATCAATCCCCTTTTAATTTTCATCCAGTGCGCAACTGGTCAAGTTCTACGTGGAGGAAACTCGACCGAATCGGGTTTTCAGTTCAATCCTCAGATAGCAATTGGTTAAGTTTTGTACCAGGAGAAACTTGATGGAATGGAAGCATGTTCAAAAGATAAGAAATTTTAATTCTAATCCTCTAGAGTTCTATATAAATTTATCATTCTAGCCAATCATGTGTTTTAAACATATTGAGACACATTTCACTCATCATTGGCTATTATTTTGCGGTAAAACATCTGTTTGTGAAAAATAGCCAAAAACAAGCAAAACAAGGCATGAACACATGTCAAAAGAAAACATTTAGCAAGAATAAGGTGAGAAAAAGATGAGCAAGACATACAGTTATGTGAACATGTAGCTAGATTTCATGTCAATATCATCAAGAGAAGTTATAAGCAGTTTTGATCTAATGAAAGTAAATTTCTCTCTAGCTAGAGCTTTAGTGAAAATGTCCGCAATCTAATTCTCCGTGTCCACATGTGTGATATAGATATCCTTCTTGGCAATATGTTCACAAACAAAATGATGATGGACCTATATATGTTTATCTCTACTATGCAACATAAAATTATAAGTGAGATTAATTGCAGTAGTATTGTCACAGTAAATAGGTGAAGCATCAAAATGAATGTTAAAGTCTTGAAGCATTTGCTTCATCCATAGAACTTGGGCACAACGACTCCCAATTTCAATGTATTCAGCCTCAGTAGTTGAAAGAGCCATTTTTCTTTATTTCTTAGAGAAGTAAGAAACCAAGCATGGTCCTAGGAAGAAGCAAGTACCACTTCTGAACTTTCTATCAATCAAACAACCTGCATAATCAACATCACTATAGGTAGTAATAGTAAAGTGCCTTGACTTAGGATACCATAGTTCAAAATTTTGAGTCATGGCTAGATACCTCAAAATCATCTTTACCGCTATGATATGTGATTTTGTTGGACTTGATTGAAAGAGAGAACACAAGCTGACACTAAACATTATATCAGGGCTAGAGGCGGTTAAATAAAGTAAACTTACAATCATACCTCTATAGAGCTTCTCATCCACCTTCTTCATATTTGTCAAGCTTGGCGGTGTTTGACATGGGGGTGTACATCGGCTTGGTGTTCTCCATCCCAAATTGCTTAAGTAGTTGATGGTGTAATTGCCTTGGTTGATGAAGTTACCTTCCTTAGTTTTCTTGATTTTGAAGCCAATGAAGAAACTAAGCTCCCCCATAATGCTCATCTCAAACTCACTCTACATAAGAGAACTAAAATCCTAACAAAGATCAAGATCGGTTCCACCAAAAATAATATCATCAACATAAATTTGAATGATCAAGAAATTGCTACAACTGTGTTTTAGAAATAAGGTAGAATCAACTTTGCCCTTGATATAGCCATTCTAGAAAAAAGTTCTTCATTTTCTTGTACCAAGCTCTAGGGGCTTGTTTGAGTCCACAAAGAGCTTTTTGTAATAAATAAACATGGTTAGGCAATTTATTATGTTCAAAGCTGGGAGGATGAGCCACATAGACTTCCTCCTCAATTGTACCATTCAAAAATGCACTTTTAACATCCAATTGATAAAGAAGGAAATTTTTATAACCATAAAAAACAAGTAACATTTTAATAGATCCAAGTTTAACAACAAGTGCATAAATTTCATCAAAATCAATACCTTCATGTTGGTTGTAACATTGATCTACTAACCTTGCTTTGTTCCTTACCACATTTTCCACTTTTATAAAGCTTGTTGCAGTAGACCACTTGGTGCCAATGATCTTTGTATCACATGGTCTTTGCACTAGGGTCCATACTTTGTTATTTTCAAACTATTCCTATTCTTCTTACATGGTTGGGACCCATTCATCATCGTTGAGAGCTTCTTTGAAATTCATTGGCTCAACTTGAGAGATGAATGCATTGTCAGCTTGTTCTTTGTTGTAAGTAGCATGTGTTTTTAGTCTTTTAAAGGTATTACCTATGATGAGCTATTTTGGGTGATGCTTTGCAAATCAGAGAGTTGGATCCTTCTTTTCTTCTTCTTTCTCTTCTTCATCAACTAACACCTATATTCCTTTATCAACAATGTTGAGCTCTTTTAAGTGAGGGATCACCTCATTTACAACATCATCATTAACAATGTTCTTGGAAGTAGATGGGTTAGTCTCAACAAATTTAAATTTGATATATTCTTTTACTTTAAACAATTCAATGTTAAACACTCTATAAGCCTTTCTAGTAGTGCTATAGCCAAGAAAGAAAGCCTTGTAAGATTTTGGATCAAACTTGTCAAGAGAATCCTTGGTGTTCAAAACTAAACAAGGACAACCAAAAACATGAAAGAAATCAATATAAGGATTTCTACCATGCCATAGCTCATAGGGGGTTTATTAAAAGATGGAGGAGTGAAACCCTAGTTTTGCACAAAATATGAAGTACTCCTTCAGCCCAAAACTTCTTTGGAGTATCATATTGTAGAAGCATAGTCCTAGCCATTTACTATATTGACTCGTTCTTTTTCTCTACAACCCCATTTTACTAAGGAGTTCGAGGTGAAGAAAATTTATGTGCATATTGGGATTCCTCACAAAACTGTTCAAACAAGTCATTTTGAAATTCTCCTCCACGGTCACTACAGATAGAGACAATCTGGCAAGAAGCTTCATTTTCAACTCATTTGCAAAAAGTCAAAAAAACATCAAGAGTATTGCTTTTTGAAACAAGAAAGAAGGTTCAAGTATAGTGTGAAAAGTCATCGACGATCATAAGACAATACTTGCTACCACAAAGCGATTGCATACACATTGGTCCAAAAAGATCAATGTGAAGAAGTTTAAGAGTTCTTTTGATACTAAGGACTCCTTTTGATTTGAAGGAGGACTTGGTTTTCTTTTCTTGGGTACAAGTTTGGCATTCCTTATCCTTTTCAAAATCCAATTTAGAAATTCCCTTAACCGATTCCTTTTTGCTCAACTTCTTCAATTGATGTAGATTTACATGACCAAGCCTACGGTGCCACAAACAAATATCATTCAAATTGGTGACAAGGAATCTACCCACAATAGGCTCAATAAAGTCAAGAGCAATAACATAGAGATTACCATTTCTAGTTCCCTTATATATAACATTGTAGGAGAGGGAATATAGAAGCAAGCATTCAAGTGAGGTAAAAAGAAAAAGATAGCCATTATTACATAATTGACTAACAGTGATTAAAATTGTGATGTAGGCCATCCACAAGAAAAACATTCTTGATGCAAAGTGAATCACCTTCATCACCCTCATCTATCACTTTACCTTTGTTGTTGTCACCAAATATCATTGACCCTCCTTTCTTCTTTGTGAATTGATTGAAGTGGTTGATTTTACCTATCATATGCTTTGAAGATGTCGGTACCTAGGGGTGTAAACGGTGCGCGTCTGGCCATACCCATACCCATACCCATCTAATTTAGCAGGTCCGGTTTCGGTTCTAGACCCGCATGATACAAAACCTAGACCCGCACCATACCCGTACCCGCAATAATAGCAGGTATGCATGTAAGTGGTTCTATAAAACATCATATTGTTTATGTAAGAGAAATGACTATGTTATAAATATTTAACACAACAAGATATTATTATCATATAGTATATTAACATGTAATAGTTATATTAGACAATGCTATATTCTATACAATAAAATTAATTGAGTAATTGTTTACATATTTGTAGTCATGATCATAACATTTAATTTATGTAGAAAGTAATGTAGATTAGTATATATTTTGATTTTAAGTTTACATATGATGTTCATTATTGTAACTAGAATAGTTAATTCTTAGTTATATGACTAGTCACAACCTTAGAGTAGGATATAATCTCAATAATTATATTAATTAGACTAGTAAAGTATGATATATATAACATATTATTTTAGTAGTTACTTATGTATAGCGGGTACACGGGTCTAGCAGGTCTGGGTCCAAGCATACCCATTATTGGACCCGCTTATATCCGGGTCCAAAGGTATACGGGTCCAAGGGTATGCAGGTATAAAAAATTAGACCCGTGACATGTTTTTTAAGGGTCCGGATTTGCGGGTCCGCGGGTCTACCCGTACCCATTTACAGACCTATCAGTACCCAATTAAAATGTTGGGATCTAGTGTTAGCATGGAGAACCATTTCATCTGTGGGTTGGTCACCATCACTCTATAAGGACAATAAGTAGATTAATGGTCATCTCTCTTACAATGCACATAAACCATAGGGTTCTTAGATTCAAATGACTCTCCATGAAAGATAGGAGATCCCTTATTCTTTTTCTTACCCTTTCCCTTTATCTTGATCTGTGGAGATCCCTCATATCCCAAACCACTTTTACCACTATGTTTGGTAGAGTGATCTAGAACTTCATTGAGGTACTTTTTCCCTTTGAGGAATTTCTGCAAGGAATCTCTTAGTTGTGATTAAGAGTAATGACAATAGAACATAAGCTAGCAAGATCATATTGTGCATGAAGTAAGCAGACTTCAAACAGAGGGATTTGATAAGACACTACTACAGAAACAACATTCAGTGTCGCTTTTTTGGGCGTCGATTCTTTAGGAAAACCGACGCCTACACTATTAGACGTCGGTTATTTAGGCAAACCGACGTCTATATTCGAAGACCAGCCAGACACGGGTACCACTTTGAATACAGCGTCGGTTGTTAATAACAAACCGATGCCTAAAGTCGCCCGCGAAATCCAATTTTCAAGCAAAAAAATAGTGTCACTTTCAGCGTCGGTTATGTAGATAGAAACCGACGCCTATGCGCGATGAAAATTTGCGCGAAAAGTGTCACTTTCAGCGTCGGTTAACCTTTTATAACCGACGCTGAAAGTGGTTCCCGCCAAACAATTTCGTGAAAATATCGTCCAATTGGACGTCGGTTGGTTCAAACAACCGACGCTAAAGAGGTTTAGGCGTCGGTTGTTTGAAACAACCGACGCTATTTTGGAACTTAATATCCCGCGATCGCCCGACTCTTCCCCTTTCTTCTGTTTCATTGCGAGCCGATTTCCCTTTTCT
Organism: Alisma plantago-aquatica; assembly: GCA_963693085.1. Taxonomy (NCBI): domain Eukaryota; kingdom Viridiplantae; phylum Streptophyta; class Magnoliopsida; order Alismatales; family Alismataceae; genus Alisma; species Alisma plantago-aquatica. Next base: position 463,261,155 of record OY856410.1, on the reverse strand, counting down.
TCTCTGTTGTTGCCCGACCACGCCACTGATTTCTCCTCCACGAAAGCTCCTTCTTCCTCCACGACAGTGCCGCCGCGCCACCGGCGCACCCCCTTCTCCGCCACCACTGTTGCTGCCTTCTTCCCCTTCTCCGCGCCCCCTTCTTCGCCGCGCCCCCTTCTCTGCAGCCACTGCTACTCCTTGATCTGCCTTCCCTGCCACCTGGAGCTCGCCGCCGGGCCGCCTTCCTCCTTGCCGCCGCCCGCCGACGCCGCTGCTCCTTGCCGCCGATGCCGCTGCTCCTTGGTCTGTCTGCCCTACCGCCTGGAGCTCGCCGGCCACCGCTGCACCTGCCTGCCCTGCCGCCTGGAGCTCTCCGGTCACCGCCACCACTGCTGGGAGGTCAGTTGTTGTTGCTCGCCTAATATTGCATCTAAGTCTTGGTTTCACCACTTCTTTCACTGAGAACTGAGAAGAATGGCCTACCACGGCCGTGTTGGGCAGCACGGCCGTTCTGGACAGCACGGCTGTGCTGCCCAGCATGGCCGTGGTAGGCCAACACAACCACGGCCGTGTTTGATTTGATTTAAACCCTAATTTGATTTAAATCCATTCTAGCATCCTAATTTGATTTGATTAAACCCTAACATTGATGAAACCCTAACATCAATTGTGATGAAACCCTAACATGTACATATCTATTATTGTGTTTGTTGGCCTAGAAACCCGTCCAAGATTGACTCATTAGGAGTAAATCTTGGATAGTCCCCGGTTTGGGACTGTTCTTGAACACCTAATCTCACTTAGGATGTAAGTGTATAATGTGTATTGGGTTTTTGAGAAAATTTCGGCAGCATTTCCCCGTTTGTTCTCTAAGTACATATGTACTTAGAGAACAGCGGGGAAATGCTGCCGAAATTTTCTCGAAAACCCAATACACATTATACACTTACTAGTGAGATTAGGTGTTCAAGGATGGGATAGGTGGTACACATTTATTATATATAAGAATGACATCAAATGTGTTTGTTGGCCTAGAAACCCGTCCAAGATTGACTCATTAGGAGTAAATCTTAGATAGTCCCCGGTTTGGGACTTTTCTTGAACACCTAATCTCACTTAGGATGTAAGTGTATAATGTGTATTGGGTTTTCGAGAAAATTTCAGCAGCATTTCCCCGTTTGTTCTCTAAGTACATATGTACTTAGAGAACAGCGGGGAAATGCTGCCGAAATTTTCTTGAAAACCCAATACACATTATACACTTACTAGTGAGATTAGGTGTTCAAGGATGGGATAGGTGGTACACATTTATTATATATAAGAATGACATCAAATGTGTTTGTTGGCCTAGAAACCCGTCCAAGATTGACTCATTAGACGTAAATCTTGGATAGTCCCCAGTTTGGGACTATTCTTGAACACCTAATCTCACTTAGGATGTAAGTGTATAATGTGTATTGGGTTTTCGAGAAAATTTCGGCAGCATTTCCCCGTTTGTTCTCTAAGTACATATGTACTTAGAGAACAGTGGGGAAATGCTGCCGAAATTTTCTTCAAAACCCAATACACATTATACACTTACTAGTGAGATTAGGTGTTCAAGGATGGGATTGGTGGTACACATTTATTATATATAAGAATGACATCACATTATACACTTAGGATGTAAGTGTATACCCTAATCTTTTCCTAATATATACTTGTTTCCTAATATATACTTGTTTTCTCTGATCATAGAATGGATAGATCATTTATTATATATAAGAATGACATCACATTATACACTAATGAAGGATTGTTAATTGATAAAAGATCACAATTTTAGAGACATGAATGTTTATACAAATGCTAAATGTTTGTCTTTTTCTAGTTAATACAAATGCTAAATGTTTGCCTTTTTCTAGTTAATACAAATGCTAAATGTTTTCCTTTTTTATGACATTTTCAGATGGCTGACCATGATGAGCGTGATGTCCATGATGAGCATGAAGTCCATGATGAGCATGTTGTCCATGAAGAGCATGGTGAGGATACCAATGTAAGTTCTAAAAACATATCCTGTATTTCTATAAAATTCATTATCTTCTAGTTATGTCATATATCTTATATTTCTATATTGGGCTAATTCAGTGTGTTTATTTTTGTCAAATTTTAGGTTGATGATGCACATGTACCCACTGAAGCACTGGAGCAACTTGATGCGCAGCACCAAACACTTAACAAGAAAATGGGCATCACTCTATTGAAGAAGTTAATAGCGCTTAGTGGCAGTGGATCCAAATTGGTTGTGGAGTTTGATAATGGAGGAAATGCAATTGGAGTGAACCGTAATAATTTTGTAAACTATCTTGGGAGTACCACTCGGAGCCATTGTGGTGTTAATTATGATAACTGGCATAAAGTTCCTCAGGGGAAAAAAGACTTGATATGGAAGGATTTATGCGTGAGTTAATATTATTTGAAATTCTATTTTGTAGATTACAAATTCTATTATTTGCAATTCTATTTTGGATACTAGTTAATAACATTTCTATTTTACAGAATCTGTTTGCATTGGATGAGAAGTTGCATCGTAAAAGTGTGATGCAACGCGCTGGAAAGATGCTTAGGAATTATAGGACAAATCTGAACAGAGAATACATAAAAGAGGGTGATAAGAAAAAGAAGTCATCCCTTGAACAATGGAACTTCTTGGACAAAGAAGATTGGGACAATTTTGTTGCTTTAAGAAAATCTGAAGAATTCAAGGTATTAGGTGTCACTCCCAATTTAATTAATATACATTGTATTCACCTATTCAAGATTAACATTTAGTGATACTAACCAAATCATTAATGTGCATACTAACTAGGCCCTCAGTGACGCACAAAAAGCAAGGCGTGCACTGAATGTGCATGACCACACTATGGGTCCAAAAGGCTATGCAAGCGTTCGCCAAAGACTACATGCAAAGTCTACGGCTACTCAGGAGTCTGCTCCTACTCAGGAGTCTACTCCTACTCAGGAGTCTGCCACACCCATGCCTCGCCATGATATATGGATAGCTGGGAGGCAAAACAAGAAGGGTGAAATAAAGAAGCCCGTAACTGCTGAGGCGGCTGCGAAAATGGTAAAATACAACTCTTAGAGCAATCGTTTGAATATTGATTATTTGTGGTGTTAACTTACCAATTTCTGTTGATGGTGATTAGCGGGAGCTGCACGAGCAGAGGAAACAAGGCACGTTCATCCCTCAGGGCACAAAGGATGAATTGACAGTTGCTTTGGGTAACCCAGAGCATCCTGGACGTGTTAGGGGTGCAGGCGTTGGTGTGGGCATCAAAGCATTCTTTGGGCCATCCCAGCGCAAACCCAGAGCGGGACTTTCTCAAGAAGAGGTAACCTATTCTTTTTTTAGAATGTTACTGCAAAAGGAAATTCAATAATAAGAAGCTAATGTTTCTTTTATCCATGTATAGGAGAATAAGAGAGTCTAGGATATAGTTGCTAAGAAGGTCAACGATGTAGTTGTTGAGAAGGTCAAGGAAGAATTGTTGCGGTGGCAGGCATCTCAGGCTTCCAATCAGCCTATGGCGACCCACTCTTCTCCTGATGCACAGACTGTGAGTAATCCTAGAGACCCATCGCCTAACACGTCTGCTGTAAGTATTGTTTATGACATTGTAGCTAGTCTTTTCAAGATGATATGTTTTCAAGATGATATGTATATATGTATAACATTCTTTACGTAAATTTGTAGGCATTGAAGCCATGCCGCTTAAGAATACAAGACTATGTTGTTGCAGAGGCGCAGGCTTACCCGTCCCTTCCTGGGGAAAGGTTTCACGGGACTCCAATGCCATAGGGCTACGTTCGTGTGGGCCCATTACGTGTGTTACCCAATTGGAGGGAAGCTACATTGCCATATCCCCACCCGGATATTGATACACTTGCTGAGGCAGAAGGCGGGGTCATATTGTGGCCCAAAGCAGATGTCGTCTACACTACTGAAATTGTAAGATAAATTTACATTGATTTAGATTGTTAATGTGTATATATGATGTCAACTGATCTGAAATTATATATACAGGTTAAAAAGAAGACACCAGGAGCACCTAGGCCTCCACCTCCACTTCCCGCACTACCAACTTGGGTTCCAACTGACCTAACATACCCGTTAGGTCCTGTTTGTAGGGCAATGGCATGTTGGCTATGGGCACATAATATACATTGCCCAATAATTGTTTCTTTAGATGCAGATTATGCAGGTCAATCATACGATAGCTCTTTATTTATACAAGATATTATTGAGCTATTTATGTATGATTGGATGAATACATCAATGATAGAGACATGGATAAGGTGAGATCTTGTTTATACATCCATATACCTTGTGTAAGATCCGGTGATCTGGTTTCTTATATATTAATGCATACGTAATACATGTTTTGCAGCTACTTAGTCGAAGAACATTGCAAACAATTTGCATTTGATCATGTGGGATTTTTGATTCCATCATTGATTAGTATGGTAGCTAAAGACCCTGATAATGTTCAACAATACTATATAGATGCTTTTACAATTTTTGGTCAGCAAAAGAAGACGATAATAATAGCTCCATTCAATGTCAAGTAAGTTTACTTTATTTATAATTTGGACTTAAGAAAATTCCATTTTTATTGTGCATTTTGAGTTATTAATTGTTAACTTTTTACCTCTAGCGGTAAACATTGGGAGTTACTAGTTATTGTCCCTGGGACGTTCACTGTTTATTATCTAGATCCCGTGGGAAGTACATTAAACACTAAAATTGGACACGTAATGAGAATGCCATTATTCTGGTGAGAAATATTTCATTTTTATATCTGTTAACATCTATTATTACATTACTATTTACTTATGTAATTTACTGTGTGATATTAACATGTAGGGGTTTAGATGCATTCAAAAAGGCTGGAGGAACGGTCCCAAGGAAAAAGAACCAGCCAATAAATTGGAAGAACGTACAAGTAAGTTCCCGACTCCAATGTATATATTATTGATGTGAATTGTGCTTAGTTGTATTATTTTGTATGTTTCAATTTATAGTGCGCTACACAAGACAATGGCTGGGCATGTGCATACTATGTGATGCGATTTATGCAGATGATTATCAAACATGCCGCATTGGACATCGATACCATACATGAGGTATTATATATAGTCTCATTAGTTAGTATGAAATATATCAATCTTATTTTTATATTATTACTTATATATATACATCATTCTCTTTGCAGGTGTTTAAAACTGACCACACTATAGGTAAACGCTTAAAAAATATACATGCTCCATATACGATGGAAGCATTAAATGAAATAAGAGAAGAATGGGAAAAAGCCATACAAGCAGTGGCAACTGTAAGATATAATTGGGATGTTGATAGCGATAATGAATGATACTTTGTAAATGAATATTTCTGAATGTTAATACATGTATTTGAATGTTTCTATATGTGTGAATGTGAGAATTGAATTGATGTCTGAATGTATCTACTTGTGTGAAATTTTCCTTGGGACTTTTGCAGGTTTGTGGCCTGTTTGTAGGCTGATATCAATGGATGTCGTAAACCTGTAGTTCAGAAAACTGAACTGCAGGTTCTCATCTTGCTGACCAGCCACAGCAGGCCTGCAAACTGATATGAAAAAAAAAATAGATATAGGCGTCGGTTATTTACAGAAAACCGTCAGTAAAGACCTACAACGTCGGTTATTGGATAAAAACTGACGCCTAATAGTACAAACAACCCGACCGTGCAGGAAACCACATCCGTGGTGGAAAAGGCGTTAGTTATTCATATAAAACCGATGCCTATAGTACTAAACACGGCCGTGCAGGGAAGCACGACCGTGTCATCTTGAAGTATGGCGTCGGTTTTTTATAGAAAGCCGACGCCAAAAGGGTTCGCGCCACAGAAAACAGCGTCATCTAGGACTCTTTCTGCGTCGGTTACCAAGTAAACACCGACGCTATAGTCCATATAGGCGTCGGTCTTTTAGTAGATAACCGACGCAGAATGTGTCCTAGATGACGCCGTTTTCTGTGGCGCGAACCCTTTTGGCGTCGGTTATCTACTAAAAGACCGACGCCTATATGTTAAATAGGCGTCGGTTAAAAAACTGACGCCGAAGTGTTCGACCTTTAGCGGCGCCCACATAGGCGTCACTTAGAAACCGACGCCAAAGGGGGTTAAACAGCCGACGTCAAAGGTTGTTTCTGTAGTAGTGAGATAAGAATCTTTTTCTAAAGTAAGACTAGCAACTTCATTACTTGGAAATAAAGGTCTAGAAGAAAGATCATTGATTTGAGCAAGCAATCTAGCATTTTCAGTTCTAAGCATAACAAGCTCATCAAGATAAATCCTATTTTCATCCTTAATTGCATCACAAGGAAGTTTAAGATCATCATTTTTAGTTCTAAGTAAAATAAGCTCATCTACACAGGCTTGGCTTTCTTCCTTAAGACTATTGATGTTCTTAAGGTAGATGCCATTTTCTACTTCAACTCCATTGTATTAGAGCTCAACATCAAGAAACTGTCCTTGCAAGGAATCAATGCTATCAAGATACAACTTCTCATTTTGATCAAGAATATCAATTTTAGCATACAAATCATTTATGATATTCCCTGACCTCTTCTTCTTAGATTTACATTCAGAATAAGAAGAGTGGGTAGCATTAAGCATATCAATAGAGTTTCTTAGATAACTCATGTAATCCTATCTCACTCACCTCACCAATGTCTTCACTTGTAGAGGCCATGAGTGCAAGATGGCATTCTCCCTCATTGGATCTTGCATCACTAGAAGAGGAGTCTCCCCATGTGGCATGGACTGCATCTTTTCTCCTTTTGTTCTTCTTGTCGTTCTTCTTGTACTTGCCATCCTTCTTGTAGTCCTTGCTTTTCTTGAAGCTACTCATGATAGGACTACTTAGCCTTGGGGCATTCATTTTTGTAGTGTCGTTTTTGTCCACATTTATAGCAACTTGAAGTGGAGGAGGAGGAAGACTTTCCCTTGAAGTGCTTTCCCTTGGAGTAGTTTGCTTAATGGTTACTAAGGGATTCATCTTCACTTGAAGAAGAAGGAGAGGTAGACCATAATGCTTGTATTTGTTGAAGAAAAAGTGCTTCCATTTGGGATTTGAATGAACTATCTTTGAACTTATTTGTTTCCTTCTCCTCTTTCTTGTAATCTTTTTCTTTCTTGTCTAATCTTGGATCATTACCTTGATGGTTGTCAATGAGTTCTTCAATGACTATGTCACTAAGGCTCCTAACTTCTTCGATGGAGGTCACCTTGGATTCCCATCTCTTCTGGAGAGACCTTAAGATCTTGGAGTTGATTGTCCCTCTATCCATGGTGTGGCTCAATTGAGAAAGTCCATTGATGATGGTGTTGAGCCTTGTGTACATCTCTGCCACTCTCTCCTTCTTGTCCATCTTGAAGTTTTCAAGGAGACCCTTGAGCATGTAGATCTTAAGCTCCTTGACTTGATTTGTGTCTTCATAAATGATGCACAACTAGTCCCAAATCTCATGGGTTGTGTCCCAAGATGAGACGTGGTTGAACTGGGAGGGCGTGGGGGCTGCATAGTTGATGCTTCTTGCCTTTGCATTCAATTATACCTTCTTAATCATAGCTTCATCCCAAGTGTATATCTCCCCCGCTGGCTCCTTGTATGGAAGAATCACCACCTTTCACATGTCATAGTTCATTCCTTGAAGGTAGAATTACATCCCTCATTTCCAATAGAGAAAATGTTTGCCTTCAAATACCAGGGGTCTCATGGAGAAGCCTCCCTCTAGGTTGAGGTACCCTAGTAGGTTGTCGACCATCTTCTCATCTCATAGGAGATCTTTTCGGAGAAGACTGTGGCTCTGATACCACTTGTTAGATCAAATGAACTCTAGAGGGGGTGAATAGATCTAAAAACACTTGCAAATAAATCATTAAACCTTCGGGTAACAACTAGGTATGGGATTGCAAATATTGAATTTGTAGTACTAAACATACATAGAAAAGATAAGAGAGATTGAAGAAACATAAGAACACAAGTTGTTTAGAGTGGTTCCAATCCCCAAACTAGGAGATAGTCAGTCCACTACCTAGAGAGGTCAAGCCCTAGGATTTTACAACTAGTGTATACTTATATTCTATTATAATGTATACAAGATAACCTTCCTTTTTTGAGACAAGGATACCCAACTTTCCTTTGAGGATAAGGGAGAAAATAACCAACCAAGGTCTTACCTATCCAGAGAAGCTAGAGTCTTCTACCTCTACAAGGTCTTACCCACTCTAGCAAGCAGTTGGACACCTTCACCAAGGAGATTCCATTCTCACAACAAGTCTTTTGCCTTGAAGGATTTACCCACTCTACTACTGGATCTTCAGCCTTGACCTTCTCCTTACCTTGGAGAAGCTTTTTAACCTTCTTCTATAGCTTGAAGAAGCTTGCACCTTCTCATTCACTTGGAGATGCTTTCACCAACTTGATCTTGAAGAAAAGAATTGGGGAAAAGGAAACTTTGAGAACTTTACAAGTTTACAATGAAGTAGCTCTCTCACATAGATCCTATCTCACTCATGTGGACATTTTGATTTGCAAACAAGAGAGATAAAGGGGCTCAATTGGACTGGATGCACTAAACTCTAGCTATGAGATTGAATAGCATGAAAGAGCAACCTTAGACTGAACTCCAAGAGGTCCAATTTATATTTGGGTGTCCACGAACGCGTAGGAGCACTAAGGAAATATTCCTAGCCATTTTGAGGGTTGCAACAGATATATTTTTGAGTTTTGCAACACTTCAATGGCTAAAATCACTTTTTTTTCACTTCCCGTACAGAGCATTCGGTTGAATTTTCATAAAGCTAACTTGAGCGATTGCACTATGTGACAAAGTTAATTTGAATCATCGGTCGAGTTTATCCTAGATAAAACTCGACTGAAGGATTAAATCATTTTTTCTCAGTACAGGGACCAGTTGAGTACTATGAGTGTGCAACTCAACTGAATGAATTTTCTTAAAATCTAGTAAGCAGATCGGTCGAGTTTGTCATATGTAAAACTTGACTGAAAATCTCCCTATAATGAATTTTGAAAAATGCCATTAATGTGATTAATCGTTCAAATCAAGGTCTCCTTATTTTATTATTCATCTTAGTTACAAGTCATTACATCAATACAAATGATTACAAAAACCATCCTAAGGGTTTTAGGGTGTTTTTCACAAAAGTGCATTTGCATAGCTTTTGACTTGAACTAGATCAAGCTAGGGCTTGATGAATTTTATACTTCATATGTACCTAATGCCTAAAATCAATCTCAAGTAGACATATTATATACATATGAATGGAATGGTCAAGTCATTATAAATTATGGACAATGTGTACTACTTAGGTCAATATTTATGACTATGGTATCTATCTTACTGGTCTTAGGGTCATGAGTATATTCTTATGTATTAAGTCAATCAATGATAAGTCTAATTAACTAAGTGGTATATATAGACCTATGTATTGTATCCAAAGATATATATTTGTGTATACGTCACAATTTGTATTATCATATGGTTTCAATTATCATAGCATTCAATTATAATTCCCTTCATTCTCACACTGTGACTTTGATTCTCGATTTTCTAGATGTCCTCCAAGTAGAAAGTGAAGGAGGGGAGGGTCAAGTAACTCTTTGATGCACATGAGATGGATGTTGAGTGTTCAAGGGTTGGAGGAGGCAACCAAATGTTTTTCATTGTCATTCCAGAGGCTCACATTCCACTGCATCTAGCATCTCCCTCGATCGTGGTTGTAGTGAAAAAGTGGTGGTGACACTGTGGTTGGATCTAGTCTTGACAAAGGATTAGGATGTCGGGGTTCCTTTTAAAACATCATGGCGTGGGTCACGTATTATATGATCCAGTTTGGTTGGGGATTATCATGGCCACTCAAGTTCTTAGATGATATAGCACAATGTTGGGGTAGAGATGTTGTCTGCACTGGTCGTTGGTAGTTGCTACAGTAGGTGTTGGTTGTGGTCATGGCATTGATTTCAAAGGGGAAGCCAGTTTGATACCTAGCACATCGGGATGAAGGAGAGGTGGTGACATGTCTGAGAGGTGGAGGAGGTGGTTGTCAGGAAGTCCAAGAGTAGAAAATGGTGTCGATGCAGCTAGAAGAACATAGATTTCACCAAGGTTTGTTGTATGATCATGTCACAAAGTTGGGATGTGTTATAGATAGATATGGGTCTATGAGAGTGTGGAAGAGTGGGGAGGAGACATCAGAGATATAGGTAGTCATGAGGGGGGTTTCTTTCCTCTCTATCATATCTCCAATAGTCTGCAAAATGGTGCGGGGTGGCTGGCAGTTTGTAGGGTTTTGATGACTAGTTTCCTTCTAATCAGCCGGAGGGTCCTGAGGCATCTTCAATGAACTTTGATTCATTGAGAATAATAGTGAGGAAATGGTAAAAATCTCACTATGGCCCTTCTGTAATGGCATCTATGGAGTGGCAAGTCTAGGGATGGTAGGGGTTAGGGGTGGGTCAACACCCATTTGATTGATTATCTCTTGATTCATTAACTTTATTCGTCTTTTGAAATTTATTTTTCCCACTCCACACACTCTGTTCTCTTTGCAATTTTAAACATAATTTTAGTTGGCATTTCTCTAATTCATAAAAATTTTAACTCCTTTATTTATGAGTCTAAAATGGCTAAAACATTTACTCTCACAATTAATCCAAACATTAATATCTAAAATTTAATAATATTATTTTGTGTGATTCCACAGCTAAGAATCTCTAGTTAGCTTGAACTTTTCAGTGTGGGTCCTAAATGTGATGGCTAGATCAAAATGAGGAAAAATTGCATTTTTCTACTCGAATATCGGGACATTTCAATAAAGTGTAATTAGGAATGAAATGTATCAAAAGAGAATTTCAATTTTAGAGGATTATGTATATTAACTTGAAATTAAATTTAGCATCAAAAACCCCAATGCATCATTAAACATGATTCAAACCATGATTCCACATGCTTTTCTAATATTCATAAACTTGATCTTTTGAATATCAAACATTGTATAATGACTTAATGTAGTATTTAATCTCTGAAAACCCTTAATATTTGACTGTGGTGATTATATTTTGAGACTCCAAATCATATTTACACTATTTTACTAATGTTGATATTACATCTTAACGTTGTTGGCCTGAATATGAATTATGTTCTCAAGAATGACGATGGATCTAGATGGTACGAGTTAACCATGATATTGTGATATTTTGTATATGAGGGCATCAAGTCCTATGTTTTCCCTTTTAAGACTTAAGAATTATGTCATCTTGACCCTTGGAATCATAATATTGAAAAGCTAACTCCCTTGGTAATCGGTTAGGGATTAAGTGACATAATGGATTAGGTGTGGATATCCTTCAAAATGGATAATGATGATGTTGGAATATGATGATAGTTTGAAATCTTGATAATGGAACATTAGCTATTGATGGAGTACCACACCTAAGAATAATAATGAGACTTGAGAAACCCTAATTTAGTCCTTGTGACCCCTGCATATTGATGACCGTGATATTAATGCATGTATACCCCTTTTGTGTCAGGATTTGACTATGATCTACTTTTGACTCCCAAAGACCTTACTATTCTAAACACTACACTGGTGAAGGTACATTTATCATCCTCCTTGACATACATATGGTAGTTCTTGCTTTTTTTGTATGAGTTATATGTTTTTTTCTTTTCATACACATGTATAATTTGAACTAACTACCTATTACACAATGATTTTGATTTTCTACTATAAGCATATTCTAAACACTTTGTATATAAAATTAATCAAAAATATATATACATTGACTTTGAAGTTTGATTCACAAATAGACCCTCACCATTTGGTGTATCCAGATTTAATGCATAGGTATAGACAAGCCCTCACCTTTGGGTGTTAATAGACTTGAATGTACATCAACACATACAAATCCACACCTATGGTTGTAGTAAGTGGATTTAATGTAGAGGTAAATGATCCATGGACTGCATGGAAGAGAAAAATGCTTGATGTTATTGATCTCAAGTTTGTTTACAGACTGGGGAGTGGCTTAAATGGTAAGATTAGCACTTGCATTGAAGGCAGTGAATGGAAAAGGTTCCCAACTTTAGGGGATCTCATTTTCTGAAAGATTTTTTGGACTTGTAGAAGAAATCATCTCAGTCTGAAGATATGATCTTATTTAGAGGGAAACATGATCTAAAAATGAAAGACAATTGAAACATTGTGAGGAGAAAAGAGCATTATGTCCATTGGGGAAATTGGATATGGTATGGTATTCCATGGAGATGTTCTCTTTTGTTATGGAAGGGATTCCTTGAAAAAAATTCTACATATGATTATATTCATAGGACTAGTTTAAATTTGGCCTCTAGATGTGTTTTGTGTGAAGCTTACGAGTAAAATGCAATTCACATCTTCCTTTGTTGTCATTTTCTCTCTCTATTTGGGGGTTTTGGTGTATTGATCATAATATTTCCTTAGCTCCCATTTGATCTACTTTTGTTGAAGAAGGAAGAGAAGTTCTAGGCTGTCTACATTATATATATGCTCTAGAGAGAACTGAACAATATATTTTCAGAGATTTTAAAAAAAAAACTAAAGATTTTCGGTCTATTTGCAAAAAGGACATTGTGTTTGTGGCAACACATCCCACTATCACACAGACAGTGAGGTGTTACGTGAAAACGTGCAGAAATCACCATAACCACAAATTATCGAAAACACAGGTTAATTAAAACCGATTGCGGAAAGATGATAAACTGAGCAACTATTACATTCCAGTCCTCATCCTATAAGGAAATATGTCATATATATACATACACGAGATCTGATACGTGTCCACAGCTTACAGGAACATCTGTCTATCCATCATATGAGTTCACCATCTGTTCATATACATGAAGGCCCACATCCGGCAAACAACAAGATATACAAAACATCAATCATCATACATCGTAAAACAACATCAAAACACTGCCAAGGACCTGAGAGTAAAGGGATGACTCTAGACTCTATCACAAAACATCCAAAATAGCAGCACATCCATCGCTTGCCTTCTACTATTCTTCTTGCTGCTCGACCGCAACTCCGTGACCACCACCACGCCTAGCTCGACCACCTAAAAAGGGTGTAACTCAGCGGAGTGAGACAATTGAACATTGTCCCAACGGGAAACATAACTCCCCGCCAAAACTACAAAACCTCAGATAAATATAGCAGCTAACTGATAAAGAGTGTAACAAGAGCAGTTAAATAAGGTAAAGTTGTTCATACTTAGCAAGCTTACCGGGAGTACAAGTATTTCTGTGTGGAATCAAGATTAATCAAGACAAGATATATAAGTCCTACTACATATGAGAAACATATAAGAAACTGCAAGATATAATGAGAGTAACTACACAAACAAGGCCTCAACCAATGTTTCGTGTTTGTCTTAAGCAGTTAATACTATTCGGTTGAATTACGTATTATTATGCCCTGAGGAAGTGAGTTGTACCGCTCAAATCCAACCTTTGGTTACGAAACCCAAGTCGGTGCCATACAAGGTCAATGGAAGAGCCAGACTCCACGACTTTTCCCCTCGTGGTCAGTGCACGAGTACAACACAAGCAGGACCGCAGTCTCATGCTGAAGTGGTCTTAGCCACAGGGTCAGGCTACCCTCTTCCTAGCCGGCCTCGGTACAGGTCTCGGCGCTAGTGAAACTGAGCCACGGGCCTGTTCACCGTGTTCTGAGCCATGAACGCATTCATGCTCCTCATATCACATATCCTGAGCCATGGTCCTGTTCACCATGATCTTCACATATATGGGCTAGGGGTCTGAATCCACACCCTAGAGTCTACAACCAAAGTTGCACTCTTACCTCCTCAATTTAGGCTAGGAGTAACCTCACATATTCAATAATATGCGCTCCAGGTTAACCCGTAGGAGAACCCGTTTCACCATCACCAAATTCCTGACGATGATGGATCTATGGCCAGGGCAAACTACATGATGTATTCCACTGTAATTATTTAGTATCTTTTAGATGGATTGCAAGATTCAACCAAGTTGTATAACATGTAAACTATAACAAAATAAACAACATAAAACCCAACATTATTCTTTTATTGTAATCACATCAACCTGATCCATCTCAAGGATCCAACATCAAGGTATAAAAGAGAGCAGCAACGCTACGTTGCCACCAAGGCAACCAGCGCGCGATGTCGTGTTACAAGGGGGAGGGTAACGCGTGACAGGAGTGGGGTGTCGGGCACTTGCTTCTCGGGTAATGCCCGTCTCGACTAGGCGTTATCGGCCAACACACAAGGGCATGTGACGCCCGACACACTCCACTCAACAACGCCCGATATAAGGGCCCTCGGCCAGGTCATCACAAGAGGATAACAACCAAGTGAGAGAGAGCACAACCACAAAATGTGCAACAACTTGGTCAAGGCCTAACGGCTGACACAAAGCCAAGAGAAAGGGCATGACACCCATCACAGGAGCAAGGGGTGTCACCCGACGCCACCACACATCAAACGCATCGTCCATCACAGGCCTGTCGGCCAACACACACCTCACTTGGCCTATCGCCCAACACAAGAGAAAACGTGTCGCCCAACATGCTAAGCCAAGGGATATCATCCAACAAGGTCATCTTCTTCCTCAAACACAAGGTGCTCAAAACCCTAAAGGGTCAAGGGGATGGCTCATCTCAATCAACCAAGAAAGAGGGGTCTTGCACACCACCTATCACCCATCGGGCAACACAAACACCAACCCAAGCTCACCCTTCTAGTCCATGGTGAGAGGAGGGTGTTGCTCAAGCAACTAGAAAACAAGCTCACCTCAATCAACCAAGAAAGAGGGGTGTTGCTCATGAGACTAGAGACTTAAACTCACTCCTCTAGACCAAGGAGAGAAAGGAATATTGCTCACCTACAAACCCTAGATCACAAGGATTGGCCAACAAGAAAGCTAAGCAAGAAACTAAGCTACTAACATGTAAACAAGATCATAGCAAGAGATAATGGAGTTAGGGTTAGAAGTTATGCAACCCGCCTTATGCTCCAAGCTCCAAAGAAGAAGAAGAGCTCCAAGCTTCAAGGGATGTCGACCACCACTTGCTACTTCAAGGGGGTGTGTCGGCCGACACAAGCAAAGGAAGAAGGGAGTGTCATGCACTCAAGGTGGAGAAGGAAACTAAAGGATCAAAGGAACTCCTAGCAAAGGAAAGGAACCACCTATATAGAAGGAAAGGGAGGAGAAAACAAGGTAGATCCAAGCAAGGTGTCGCCCACCCAAAGGACACTTGTCCAAGGTCATTGCCACATGCATGCATTAAGCTCCAATTGTATACTAGTGGTGACACAAACGAGGTCAAGGCTGAGACAAACACCATGGGAGACACAACACTTGCACCATGGGTGACATACCTCACATGTTGGCCGACACACTCACCTCTAGGTCGACACACACCCCATCTTAGGCGACACAAACATCTCTTGGGCGACACAAGGATCAACCAAGCCAAAACAAGGCACCTCAAGGCACAAACAAGCTCAACCAAGGCCCTATGAACTCAAGCAACGAGCCCAAGCCTTCCTCTCAACCCTAGAGGAAGCAAAGAGAGAGGGGAACACCTCACAAGGTGGAAAACTTGCCCATAAAACCCTAGACTTGGGTTATTTGCAAGTAGCCCCTCCAACTCTCAACGAAGAACAACCAACCCTAATCACCACTAAAGGTGATTAGAAAGCACCAAAGCATCAAGGTTAAGCAAAACAAATAGGGTAAACCCTAAACGAAGGTCGGGGTCCTTACAAGCTAACCCCGTTCAAGGGATTTCGTCCCCAAAATCCAAAGAGAAAAGTGAGGGATACTTCCTCCTCATCTCTTCCTTAAGCTCCCACGTGGCTTCCTCAATGCCATGACGCTGCCAAAGAACCTTCACAAGAACCAGGTCTTTCCTCTTCAGCTTCTTGACCCTTCTGTCAAGGATCGCCACAGGATCTTCCTCGTAGGTCACATCTTCATCAAGCTCAACCTCAACTGGCTGTATCGCTATAACCGAATCCGGATGACCTTTCTTCAGCATACTGACATGGAACACTGGATGTAACCTGTGCAACTCTGGTGGTAACTCTATCTCATAAGCTACCTTACCAACACGTGCTATGACTGGGTAAGGCCCCATATACCTAGGTGCCAACTTACCCTTCAGACCAAACCTTAGCACTCCCTTCCACGGAGAGACTTTGAGGTATACTTTGTCTCCTACCTGGAACTCCAAAGGTCGTCGGTGATTGTCTGCATAAGACTTCTGCCTGTCCTGTGCCACTTTCAACTGTTGCTATATCACCTTGATCTTTTTTGTTGTCTGCTGTACTAACTCAGGACCAAAAAGTTGATACTCACCAGACTCATACCAACACAGAGGGGATCTACACTTCCTTCCATACAAAGCCTCATAAGGAGCCATGTCAATGCTCTGTTGATAACTGTTGTTGTAGGCAAAATCTATCAAACTAAGGTGTACATCCCAGTTGCCTAAAAACTACAAAGCACAAGCTCGAAGGAGATCTTCCAAAGTCTGAATAGTCCTTTCAGACTATCCATCTGTCTGTGGGTGAAAGGTTGTACTGAATCTCAACTACGTTCCCAACGCTCTGTGCAACTGTTCCCAAAAATGACTCGTAAACTGAGGACCTCTGTCAAAAACTGTCGTTGCTGGCACACCATGCAAACATACTATCTCATCAACATATACTCGAGTGAGTTTCTCAGCTGTATATGTCATCTTCACTGGTAGAAAATGGGCAGACTTAGTCAATCATTTCCACTATCACCCAAATGGAATCATGATTCCTAGTTGTCTGGGGTAGACCAACTACGCAATCCATGGTTATATGATCCCATTTCCACTGCGGTATTGGCAAGGGTTGCAACGTACCTGCCGGTTTCTGATGCTCAGCCTTCACTTGCTGACAAACCGCACATCTCACCACGAACTCAGCTACATATTTCTTCAAGTCGGGACACCAATACAAGTCCTTCAGACTATGATACATCTTGGTGACACCTGGATGCATAGCATACATCGACATGTGTGCTTCCTCGAGCACCAACTTCCTCAGATCATCAGCATCTGGAACCACCATCCTATCACGATAGCAAACTAGCCCATCTTCGGACTCATGGAACCCATCACGCTTTTCGCTACCGAACTCTAATCTAATCAGTAGTACTGCATCACCTGTTTACTGTGTATCCCTGATCTGCTGTCTCAACGTAGGTTTGACTTCCATCTGTGCTAAGAGTCCAGCTAATGAGGAAACCTCCATCTGCACATTCATCTGCCGCAAAGAGACTAACATATCCCGCCTATGGCATACCAAGGAACTCAACTGTGCCTTCTTGGAAGAAAAAGAAGACTTTCTACTAAGCACATCAGCTACCACATTCGCCTTACCAGGATGATACTCGATAGTGCAGTCATAGTCGTTGATCAACTCCATCCATCGCCGCTGTCGCATGTTCAACTCTTGCTGCGTAAAGATGTACTTAAGGTTCTTATGGTCTGTAAAGATCTGACACACTTCCCCATAAAGATAGTGTCTCCAAATCTTTAACGCATGAACCACTGCCGCCAGCTCCAAATCATGAGTCGGATAGTTCTCCTCATGTTTCTTAAGCTGTCGTGAAGCAAAAGAAACCACATGATCTTCCTGCATCAGCACACAACCTAAGCCTTTCTTGGAAGCATCACAGAAAACCACGTAGCCCTTCCCAGGCTCTGGCAGGATCAACACTGGAGCACTTGTCATCTTCTCCTTCAAACTCTGGAAAGCTTGCTAACATCGGTCATCCCAGACAAAAGGTACGTCCTTTCTCGTCAACTTTGTCATCGACAAAGCAATCGCACTGAAGTCCTTGATAAACCTCCTGTAGTATCCTGCTAAACCAAGGAAACTACAAACTTCTGTCGGCGTCTTCGGCTGTTCCCAATCCGCAACGGATTCCACCTTCTTCGGATCTACTTTGACTCCTTCAGCAGATATCACATGACCCAAAAACGTTACTTCTTTCAACCAAACTCACACTTACTGAACTTGGCATACAGCTGATGTTGGTGAAGAAGAGTCAACGCTCATCGAAGATGTTGCTCATGCTCTAGTCTGTTCTGACTATAGATCAAGATGTCATTTATAAAGACTACAACAAACTGATCTAGGAACGGACGGAACACTCTGTTCATCAGGTCCATGAAAGCAGCAGGTGCATTGGTTAGCCCAAACGTCATAACCACAAACTCAAAGTGACCATACCTGGTCCTAAAAGCTGACTTTAGTATGGCATCCGCCTTAATCCTCAACTGATGATATCCAGACCGTAGGTCGATCTTCGAAAACACTGTAGCACCTTGCAACTGATCGAACAGATCATCTATCCTCGGCAAAGGGTACGTGTTCTTGATCGTAACTGTCACACCCCGATATCGCATTACCCACAAATCACGAGATTAGGGTGCGACGGAGGGATTACACACAAGCCAAACCACTCAAAGCTTTTTAAAACATTTTAAAGACATTAAAAAGATAATCTGATTTATGCTGTAAACTAAATCTAAACAAACTGCAGAAGCATTTTTATTTAAAACTGACTAGCAATATAAATAGAGACTACAGCATATTACATTGCTCGACATAAAATAAAGCATAACAGCTAATTACATCTTTATACAACTTCTCTCTCACCCCCACACCATGTCCCAAAGATCGAGGGGAAAGGACTAAGAGACCTCTAACTACTAACTACGTATACCTTCTACAGACTAAGCGTTAGGATGAAAAGATCCTTCAGATTTCCTGCTGCTGATGATGACCTGAAAATGTTTTGAGTAGAGGTATGAGCCTACTCGCTCAGTGAATAGCATTTCATTTAGCTATCACTAAACAACTCATCAGGTTTATAAAATTGAAATAAACATAAATACAATACAAGCATGGCAGTTCTAATGACATAGCAGATTACAGAATATAATCGCATTTCTATGCAACAACAGATAATTTTAAACCAATAAACAGATATAATGAATTGGCACAAAAGTTCGGATAATATTAATTTACTGTGATCCTATATGATTATATATTTATATTATTATGCCCCAAACATATGCAGTGCACTCTACATATGAAGATCTGTAGCGAACTACGATCCCACCGTACAAGACTTAGCGACACACTCGGGAAATGCTAAGTCTGACTTCCCGTCCTGGTCTGCACAGGACTCTCAGGCTCTCAAGGGCCTCAGGAACTCAAGGGCCTCACAACACTCTCAGGCTCTCAAGGGCCTCACTGCAGTTCCTAGGCACTCAAGGGCCTCACTGCACTAACTCTGAGTGCTCTAGACTCCTCCTCTAACCTGAGTACACAGGCGCAGGGAGTCAACACTGGGTTACCACCAGAATTACTCAACTGGTTGGTGTTGGATAACCCTATAATACTCCAGTGCCACCGTGACACACGCACGGATTATTGTTGAACACTGGTCGCCAACCATCTAGACTCAGGGCTAGATCGGTCATTTCACCCCAAAGGTACAGACCGCGCAATGGGGTTCTACGGTGTTGGGGCACCTAAGTCTATTAACTGATTAACATATAAACATTTAAACAGGAAAATCACATTTACTGATTTCATATCAGATCACAATACACTGTCATTCTAAACTGACAGAGCAATATATTTTAAATCATTGTAATTCCTGAGAAATTCTCATACCATGCATTCAGACAAATTAGAAATGCATCAATAACCCAACTTATTTCAATTTGGCACATACATAGCGAATTTATGCAATTGAACATCTTATTGCACAAATTAAAGAAATTTACTTCACATATGAGAATCATACTCAACAATTATCAATTCTCTAAAATTCTCGAAAAATGTGCACATTAACCCAAATCCTAGTTTGTGCATCACTTAACTAAATTAAGAGTTAATTACATATCACAACATAATTTAATAACAATACTTGAGAATTTCTGGTAATATTTCAGAGAAATGTGCCATTTCATGTAAATATCAATTTACACATATTAACGTCAAAAGATATATGCAATTAGGGTTTTCTTGCATGTTTTTTATTTATTCATATCAACTTTGAAATCGTACATCTGATAATTTATCAGAAATCTTCATTATCTGGGTTCATACCCAAATCATACCATTTTCAGACATGAATTTCTAATTTCAACATTCAAATGAGCAATTTAGGTTCCAATGAACCATATAAATCTACTGATTCAATCTGTACTATTCAAATGCTAAATTTAATCATAACAGTGTCTAGAAGCAGTTTATGAAATAAAAAGGTCGGGCAACGCCAAACGCTGCCCGACGCCTGATAGTGCCTGTTATTAGCGTAATTCGCGCACAAAACAGAAAATATTCAAACGTCTGAGTTTATTAATGATAAATAAATGAAATCCTACTCACAGTGATTTGGTCTATCCAGATTCGTCTGGGGATGCGTTCAGGGTCTGATTCTGGGCAATTTCGGATCGTCTTCAACCTTGGCATTTTCACTGTTCACGGTTGTTTTGCTTCACGTACAGCAGGTTGAAGAGAACTTCTTCGTTCTTGATGTGGGATACATCTATGACTGTGGTTTTTTGCTCCAACCGTCTTGGCCAAGCTCGGAGCTGCAGTATCCTAGAGCTTTAGACACCATGGATGGCCAAGGTAGCTGCTGCCGCAGCACCTTGCTGGCTGCAAGTCAGCCGCTTGGCCAAGGAGGTCGGTTGCAGGCTAGGGAGGGAGGACATGGAAGTGTTTCTTGCTATTTGGAGGTGCTTCGGAACCTTAGGAACCAACGACTGCCCCACCCTTCCTCCTTTTCTTGCTCAATCAAGCCATGGATGCTGCTGCTGCTTCTACTCATAGCTGAATCTTCTACTTTGGGCGCCGCCCCTAAATGGTTGGATGGGTTGCGGCTGGTTGCTTGAACTCCAAGGCCGAAGTCGGGCGGCGGCCTGGTGCTGCTAGCTCGCCCAAAGTGGCCCCTTGGCCGACGCCTTGCAGCTGGCCACGGCTGCTGCTTGGCTGGTCGGTGTCCTGCTGGTTGCAGGTTGGGCTCCTGCTAGGGCAGGTGGCTAGGGCGAGGCTGGGGAGGAAGAAGAAGAAAGGAAGTAGAAGAAGAATCTGACGCCATTCAGTCGAGGCCAAGGGAGCCAACGGACCAACCCTAGCTCGCCCCCTTTTTCCTCTGCTAATCGCACCTCTCCTGAGCGCCGCTCTGTCGGTTGCTGCTCCATCGGGGAAGGAGGAGGATAAGCGTGAAAGGGAAAAATCAAGTAAAGGAAAAAGGTTAATAAAGGGCTAAAAGAAAACTGGAAAAATTGCAAAGCTAACCCTAGTTTTTAGAAGATGGTATAACTTTCACCTCAGATTTCCAATTGAGGTGATTCTTTTTTGCAAAAAGTCAAGCATGAAATCCTCTATACCCTCAAGGCATGAAATCATCCTAATTAGACTACTTCACTGGATTAAAACTCTAATTGCATCTGTGATCACTTAACTTAATCGTCTTAATTATGCCCTAATTGCATCTTATATATTTAATTTAGCTTAATCAACTTGGTGATGCATTAACCACCACATGAGCACTTAACCTATCTCAATTACTTAATTACGCACTAATCATTGTACCTACTTGTTAATCACAGAGTGGGTCATAACAATCTCCCTCCCTTATAAGAATTTCGTACCGAAATTCCTAAAAACAAAAGGAAAGTTGTTACGCATTTCAGACTCAAGTTCTCACGTGGCTTCCTCTAGGTTATGGTTCCTTCACTAATGGTATCTCGTGATTGTTGAGCTTCTTGATCCACCGATTAATTATCTGAACTGGTCCCTCACCATAGGACACATCTGATCTGAACTGTGCAGGTTCTGGGTCCACTATCTCCTCTGGACCAGGGTAACACTTCTTCAACATCGATACATGGAATACGTCATGTGAATTAAGCAACTCGAATGGCAAATCCAACTTATGGGCTACAGGTCCAATCCTCACAATGATAGGATACAGGCCCATAAACCTAGAAGTCAGTTTGCCTCTCTTACCAAACCTCAACACTCTTCTTCATGGTGAAACTTTCAAATACACTTCATCACCAACCTCAAACTCTAAGAGGTCAACGTCTCATCTCAACATAACTCTTCTGCCTATCCTATGCAGCTTTCTACTGCTCTCAGCATGTCCTCAAGAATCTGAATGGCCCTTTCTGACTGACTGTTAGTCTGTGCATGGAAAGTTGTACATAATCTCAACTTTGTGCCCGAAGCACGATGCAACTGATTCCAAAATCTGGATGTGAACTTAGGATCTCTATCAGATATAATTGAAACTGGGATACCATGCAACCTGACTATCTCATCCACATATATCTTAGCCAACTTTGGGTCATCAAAGGTTGACTTAATATGAAGAAAGTGAGAAGACTTAATTAGTATATCCAAAATCATTCATATCGAGTCACAACCTCCAGGTGTCCTGGGCAACCCTATCACAAAATCCATTGTGATATGTTCCCACTTCCATTCAGGCATAGAAATAAATTGTAAGGTACCTACAGGTTTCTGGTGTTCAGCCTTAACCTGCTGACACACCCTGCACCTAGCCATGTACTTATCTACATCCTTTTCATACCAGGCCACCAATACAACTTCTTGAGATTCATGTACATCTTAGTGTTACCTAGATGCATGGCATACATCGATGCACGTGCCTCCTCAAGAATCTATTCTTTCAAATCACTGTCTCGAGGTACACAACATATCATGCTAATACAACACACCATCATCTGGAAATCTAAACTTTGGTCTTTACCCCTATTTCTAAGTTCAACTTCCGCATTTCTACTAGCATGTCTCTCTTGAAACATGCCATAGAGAACGCATCAGTTGTTGAACTTAACTTCCTACTGAGGGCATCAACTACCACATTCGCCTTCCCAAGGTGACAATCTATCGTCACATCATAAAGATAGTGATGTTGTGTCATAAGAGCATGAACTACAACAACTAACTTCAGATCATGTATCGCGTAGTACTCCTCATTCTATGCTACTACTTATTGTTACATTTCAAATTTATATCTTACTCTTTTCTCCAAGTTATTTTCATATTGTGTATTTACCTTCCAGATTAGCTAACTTTAAACCCTGGATTTTATTAGTGCTAGGTTACCTTTCATAGTGCAAATCGTATGATCTTGTTTTATAAAGATACTAGTATTCAAGGTCAAATCACTAGCGACATCCCTTGAACTACTTCAACTCTAAACATTCTAGGGTTTGGTCCTTATCAGCAACATAGCATTATTGTGGTGTGACTTTGCTTCCTTAGTTTGAAATCAAACTTTAGATCTCATAAGTTCATCCATCTACTTGTAATGAATACAACAGATATGAATAATCATCAATGAACTATAGATATATAATAGAAATGTAACATCAACCAAGTTCTCTAGCATAACTTATTAACACAAATGCTACAAATCAACATGATACTTGTTACCCAAGCATCACACATGGCTCACAGGGCCATTCATATCTTGTCACCTCTCATTAGGCAACAACTTATTCACATGGCTCACAAGGCCATTCACATCTTATCACCTCTCACTAGGCAACAACTTATTCACATGGCTCACAAGGCCATTCACATCTTGTCACCTCTCACTAGGCAACAACTTATTCACATGGCTCATAAAATCCGTAAACATTATTACTTTTATTAACCAACAACAACATCAACACACAAAAATCCAATCAACATTTATTATATAAATGTCACAGCCCAAACTTGGCTATATTCATCATCTCATCATACCTGCATGGTTATTAGGCATGATAACAGTCATACAAGATATTCATCACATCATGTGATACAATAGCATCATTCCTTGACCAGGAATTAGGGTTCACTATCAAACAGGGCTTATCATTCCCTTTTCCCCAAATTAGGGTTAGGGTTCCCCATTTCTCATTAATTCAGACCCTCTTGAGTTAACCAACTTTATCTTGTATTAAGGTATTTCCCCTCTTAATGCATTCCATCACAGAATACTCACCCTAAGCATATAATGCATAGGCCACACATTAGAATTGTCCAGCTATCTCACATGATATGGACTTATCTTAGTTTAAAGCATAACTTTATTATAAAGTTGCCTATAAACAATCGCAATGATACACCCTCAACTAGGGTTTCACAAGGATACACCCTCAACCAGGGTTCACAATGAGACACCCTCCACTAGGGTTTACTAATCATGTATTGGATCCATGCATTTGTTATGCATTAATGATTAGTACCATTAAGGGTATTTCTCACCTAGTCATTAAATTTAATCTGAACCTTATTGTGTTCCTTTATTTCTAATTAAGGATTTCTCATATGAGGTTCCAACATTGGGCCTCTGATATCATTTCCAGAAAATTCTTAGATGTTCTAATCTTTCTTTTACATCTCAACGTCTTAGTGTATGTACATTCTTACTATGATGTGAGTCTAAATTATCCAGAGTCTACTCTTATTATACTGTTAATAGGAGTCATTAGATCTCAGTAACGCATCCTGCCAGCCGGACCAGGCCGAACCTGTAGTCCTGAAGCCAAGAGCTACTCAGGATTAACCAACTCCTATTAATCTCAAACATGTGGAAAGAATATCCACTTAGGGCAGACTCATTTAAACATAACTTCTGGTCTACTTAATACAAAGAATATAAACAATAAATAAATCACTTCATGACACTCAATCAATATAAAAGAATCATATTTATTCTACAAGCTGAAAATCTAAATTCATACATATAAGAGCATTTCTAGTGATTTCCAATCAAATAAGCAATATAAGGCAAGAGTTGCATCGCATCCTATGTTTAATCTCTTATTCCTGTATTAATTTCTGATTTCTTAACCCTAAGATTTCTAGGGTTTGTCTCTAGCCTATCCTTCCTCTACATACCTGGCCAGGGCATCCAGAGAAGAATAGACAGAGTAGCTTGATACTGGTTAATCTAAGTACTTAGACACCTGGCCAGGGTATCCAAACACTCAGATCTCCCAGAGCTAAAGACACATCATTTCTTATCCATCTTAATTATAACTCTATCTTTTGATCCTAATGATCCCTGATGACTCAGCCTAAGCTTTCAGCTTGGTCCTCGTGACCACATCATCTTCCTACCATCTGTAATAATATAACAGAACACTTCCTATTATAAAATTGCAGTTAGAAGGAAGACACTTAAGTCCTAATCCTATTGGTCTCTTATCGTCCCCTGACCTTGACTTAGAGTATTCATATACTCAACCTATGCTCTGATACCAAGATGTCACACCCCGATCTCGCATTACCCACAAATCACGAGATTAGGGCGCGACGGAGGGATTACACACAAGCCAAACCACTCAAAGCATTTTAAAACATTTTAAAGACATTAAAAAGATAATCTGATTTATGTTGTAAACTAAATCTAAACAAACTGCGGAAGCATTTTTATTTAAAACTGACTAGCAATATAAAAAGAGACTACAACATATTACATTGCTCGACATAAAATAAAGCATAATAGATAATTACATCTTTATACAACTTCTCTCTCACCCCCACACCATGTCCCAAAGATCGAGGGGAAAGGACTAAGAGACCTCTAACTACTAACTATGTATACCTTCTACAGACTAAGCATTAGGATGAAAAGATCCTTCAGATTTCCTGCTGCTGATGATGACCTGAAAATGTTTTGAGTAGAGGTATGAGCCTACTCGCTCAGTGAACAGCATTTCATTTAGCTATCACTAAACAACTCATCAGGTTTATAAAATTGAAATAAACATAAATACAATACAAGCAGGGCAGTTCTAATGACATAGCAGATTACAGAATATAATCGCATTTCTATGCAACAACAGATAATTTTAAACCAATAAACAGATATAATGAATTGGCACAAAAGTTCGGATAATATTAATTTACTGTGATCCTATATCATTATATATTTATATTATTATGCCCCAAACATATGCAGTGCACTCTACATATGAAGATTTGTAGCGAACTACGATCCCACCGTACAAGACTTAGCGACACACCCAGGAAATGCTAAGTCTGACTTCCCATCCTGGTCTACACAGGACTCTCAGGCTCTCAAGGGCCTCAGGCACTCAAGGGCCTCACAGCACTCTCAGGCTCTCAAGGGCCTCACTACAGTTCCTAGGCACTCAAGGGCCTCACTGCACTAACTCTGAGTGCTCTAGACTCTTCCTCTAACCTGAGTACACAGGCGCAGGGAGTCAACACTGGGTTACCACCAGAATTACTCAACTGGTTGGTGTTGGATAACCCTATAATACTCCAGTGCCACCGTGACACACGCACAGATTATTGTTGAACATTGGTCGCCAACCATCTAGACTCAGGGCTAGATCGGTCGTTTCACCCCAAAGGTACAGACCGCGCAATGGGGTTCTACGGTGTTGGGGCACCTAAGTCTATTAACTGATTAACATATAAACATTTAAACAGGAAAACCACATTTACTGATTTCATATCAGATCACAATACACTGTCATTCTAAACTGACAGAGCAATATATTTTAAATCATTGTAATTCCTGAGAAATTCTCATACCATGCATTCAGACAAATTAGAAATGCATAAATAACCCAACTTATTTCAATTTGGCACATACATAGCGAATTTACGCAATTGAACATCTTATTGCACAAATTAAAGAAATTTACTTCACATATGAGAATCATACTCAACAATTATCAATTCTCTAAAATTCTCGAAAAATGTGCACATTAACCCAAATCCTGGTTTGTGCATCACTTAACTCAATTAAGAGTTAATTACATATCACAACACAATTTAATAACAATACTTGAAAATTTCTGTTAATATTTCAGAGAAATGTGCCATTTCATGTAAATATCAATTTACACATATTAACGTCAAAAGATATATGCAATTAGGGTTTTCTTGCATGTTTTTTATTTATTCATATCAACTTTGAAATCGTACATCTGATAATTTATCAGAAATCTTCATTATCTGGGTTCATACCCAAATCATACCATTTTCAGACATGAATTTCTAATTTCAACATTCAAATGAGCAATTTAGGTTCCAATGAACCATATAAATCTACTGATTCAATCTGTACTGTTCAAATGCTAAATTTAATCATAACAATGTCTAGAAGCAGTTTATGAAATAAAAAGGTCGGGCAACGCCAAACGCTGCCCGACGCCTGATAGCGCCTGTTATCAGCGTAATTCGCGCACAAAACAGAAAATATTCAAACGTTTGAGTTTATTAATGATAAATAAATGAAATCCTACTCACAGTGATTTGGTCTATCCGGATTCGTCCGGGGATGCGTTCAGGGTCTGATTCTGGGCAATTTCGGATCGTCTTCAACCTTGGCATTTTCACTGTTCACGGTTGTTTTGCTTCACGTACAGCAGGTTGAAGAGAACTTCTTCGTTCTTGATGTGGGATACATCTACGACTGTGGTTTTTTGCTCCAACCATCTTGGCCAAGCTTGGAGCTGCAGTATCCTAGAGCTTTACACTCCATGGATGGCCAAGGTAGCTGCTGCCGTAGCACCTTGCTGGCTGCAAGTCAGTCGCTTGGCCAAGGAGGTCGGTTGTAGGCTAGGGAGGGAGGACATTGAAGTGTTGCTTGCTATTTCGAGGTGCTTCGGAACCTTAGGAACCAACGACTGCCCCACCCTTCCTCCTTTCTTGCTCAATCAAGCCATGGATGCTGCTACTGCTTCTACTCATAGCTGAATCTTCTACTTTGGGCGCCGCCCCTAAATGGTTGGATGGGTTGCGGCTGGTTGCTTGAACTCCAAGGCCGAAGTCGGGTGGCGGCCTGGTGCTGCTAGCTCGCCCAAAGTGGCCCCTTGGCCGACGCCTTGCAGCTGGCCATGGCTGCTGCTTGGCTGGTCGGCGTCCTGCTGGTTGCAGGTTGGGCTCCTGCTAGGGCGGGTGGCTAGGGCGAGGCTGGGGAGGAAGAAGAAGAAAGGAAGTAGAAGAAGAATCTGACGCCATTCAGTCGAGGCCAAGGGAGCCAACGGACCAACCCTAGCTCGCCCCCTTTTTCCTCTGCTAATCGCACCTCTCCTGAGCGCCGCTCTGTCGGTTGCTGCTCCATCGGGGAAGGAGGAGGATAAGCGTGAAAGGGAAAAATCAAGTAAAGGAAAAAGGTTAATAAAGGGCTAAAAGAAAACTGGAAAAATTGCAAAGCTAACCCTAGTTTTTAGAAGATGGTATAACTTTCACCTCAGATATCCAATTGAGGTGATTCTTTTTTGCAAAAAGTCAAGCATGAAATCCTCTATACCCTCAAGGCATGAAATCATCCTAATTAGACTATTTCACTGGATTAAAACTCTAATTGCATCTGCGATCACTTAACTTAATCGTCTTAATTATGCCCTAATTGCATCTTATATATTTAATTTAGCTTAATCAACTTGGTGATGCATTAACCACCACATGAGCACTTAACCTATCTCAATTACTTAATTATGCACTAATCATTGTACCTACTTGTTAATCACAGAGTGGGTCATAACAGTAACTTTGTTCAACTGCTGGTAATCTATACACAACCGCATCGAACCATCCTTCTTCTTAACGAACAACACGGGAGCATCCAAGGCGATGTACTCGGTCGGATAAAACCTTTGTCCAACAACTCTTGCAACTGCTTCTTCAGCTCTGCCATCTCTACTGGAGCCATCCTATATGGTGTTTGCACAACTGGTTGTGTTCCTGGAACCAGATTGATCTCGAAATCCATATCTCAGGGTGGAGGAACACCATGAAACTCTTCAGGAAACACGTCGGCAAACTCTCGAACCGCTGACACCTCCTCAAGACAAGGACCTTTCGCTTTGGTAACCATCACGATATCCACCACGTGAGCTAAAAACGCCTCACATCCTTGCCGTAGCAACTTCTCTACCACCATAGCTGACACCAAACATGTCGAAAGAATCTTCCTATCTCCCTGGAAGATCCACTTCTCTCCAGCATCATCAAACACTGCCTGCTTGGAACCACAGTCCAAAACAACCTTATACCTCTCTAAGGTATCCATTCCAAGGATAACATCAAAACCATACATATAAAGAGGTATGAGATCTACTCAAATGCGGTTTCTCGAGAAAGACAAGACACAAGATGGACACTCTTCTCGAAGCAACGAAGAACCATCAAGAGGGGTTTCTAACAACAAACTATCCTTCTTACGATTAACAGATAAACGACAGTTCTCAAGCATATTATAGGCAATAAAAGAGTGTGTAGCACCCGGGTCAACCAGAACAGATATAAAGCAAGAAGAAGACATATCAGAATGAAATAACTCCATCTGACCTGTCACTACTCGTGGGTTGACTATCGCCTCCGGCTGATTCATAGCATAGAATCGAGCCGTTGCTTGCTATCCTCGACCTCTGCTTCCTTGAGCAGACGATCCAGCTTGAGACGCTTGACCACGTCCTCGTCCTCTGCCACCACCGGGCTACTGTATGTCAGATACTTGCTGATTTTGCCTCGGCTACTGCGTCACTTCAACATCTCTATTTGGGCAATGTGACTTGAGATGCCCGGTCTGACCACAAAGGTAGAATGCCCTATCTTCAAACTGTGGCCTAGATGGCCCTGTCACTGCCACTGAAGCTGTACTGAGTGCCTTAGACGGCGAAGAAACATAACTTCTTCCCTTACTCAGAGACCACTGCGAAGGTACACCAGAACCTCTCATCACTGATGGTGGTGAAAACCGGGGCTTCTTGAAGCCACCAAGCCTCTGTCCTTGGAACTGAGCAGGTCTTTTCTGAGACATGGATTCTCTTTTCTCCCTTACTGACCTTTCAATCCTCCATACAGATTCTACAAACGTAGCAAACCGGTCTCAATTTTCCAACACAGACACATGTGTTGTCAGCTCAGAACTTAGACCCTTCTCGAAACGTCTGATCCGTTCCTCATCTGTTGCTGCCATGTGAGGACAAAACCTCAGCAGATCCATGAACTTGGCCTCGTACTCGGTGATGTTCATCGTTCCTTGTCACAGGCTCTCAAACTGACTGATCTTCTCATCTAGATATGTCTTCAAAAAGTATCTGCTGACGAACTCGTGCCGGAAAACTTCCCAACAGATCACCTCACCAGGCAGCTTCTCCTCCTCGATGGTCCACCAGTGACCAACACTACCCTTCAGAAGGTAGACAACATGCTTTACTTTGTCTGCTTCAGGGATGTCGAGGATCCAGAAAGCCTTTTCAAGACTTGTCAGCCACAGATCCGCATCTGCTGGATCAACCGTTCCAGCATAATCTGAAGCTCCGACTCGGTGAAACCGCTCGAAGGTCTTCCCAATACCTGATGATTCACCATGGGGAGCCTATTATCTCAGAGGAGGCACTGGCAATCGCTCGACCATGAGATTCATCGTAGCCATCATCTACCCCATAAGCTGTTGATAGGAAGGGTGTTTAAGAATGGCTGAGTCAGGTTGGGGGACCTCAGGCACCCGATCTCCATGTGCTTGTCCTTCTGCCGAAGCAGCATCGATGTACTCAGCTGAGTGTTCTTCATGGTTTCCAGACATCTTGACTTTTCTTCCGCTGAGGGCAGATGATATTGTAAGAAAATCTGGAAAAACCCATAAGAACAGACTCAACCTAGCCCTAAATCCCTGTAGACTCAACGAACCTAAGGCTCTGATACCAAACTTGTGGCAACACATCCCACTATCACACAGACAGTGAGGTGTTACGCGAAAACGTGCGGAAATCACCATAACCACCGATTATCGAAAACACAGGTTAATTAAAACCGATTGCGGAAAGTTGATAAATTGAGCAACTATTACATTCCAGTCCTCATCCTGCAAGGAAACATGTCATATATATACATACACAAGATCTGATACGTGTCCACAACTTATAGGAATAGTTGTCTATCCATCACATGAGTTCACCACCTGTTCATATACATGAAGGCCCACATCCGGCCAACAGCAAGATATACAAAACATCAACGATCATACATCATAAAACAACGTCAAAACACTGCCAAGGACCCGAGAGTACAGGGATGACTCTAGACTCTATCACAAAACATCCAAATCAATAGCACATCCATCGCTTGCCTTCTTCTGTTCTTCTTACTGCTCGGCCGCAACTCTGCGACCACCACCACGCCTAGCTCGACCACCTAAAAAGGGTGTAACTCAGCGGAGTGAGACAATTGAACATTGTCCCAGCGGGAAACATAACTCCCGCCAAAACTACAAAACCTCAGATAAATATAGCAGCTAACTGATAAAGAGTGTAACAAGAGAAGTTAAATAAGGTAAAGTTGTTCATACTTAGCAAGCTTACCGGGAGTACAAGTATTTCTGTGTGGAATCAATATTAATCAAGACAAGATATATAAGTCCTACTACATATGAGAAACATATAAGCAACTGCAAGATATAATGAGAGTAACTACACAAACAAGGCCTCAACCAATGTTTCGTATTTGTCTTAAGCAGTTAATACTATTTGGCTGAATTACGAATTATTATGCCCTGAGGAAGTGAGCTGTACCGCTCAAATCCAACCTTTGGTTACGAAACCCAAGCCGGTGCCATACAAGGTCAATGGAAGAGTCGGACTCCACGACTTCGCCCCTCGTGGTCAGTGCACGAGTACAACACAAGCAGGACCGGAGTCTCATGCTGAAGTGGTCTTAGCCATAGGGTCAGGCTACCCTCTTCCTAGCCCCCTCGGTACAGGTCTCGGCGCTAGTGAAACTGAGTCACGGGTCTATTCACCGTGCTCTGAGACATGAATGCATTCATGCTCCTCATATCACATATCCTGAGCCATGGGCCTATTCACCATGCTCTTCACATATATGGGCTACGGGCCTGAATCCGCACCCTGGAGTCTACAACTGAAGTGGCACTCTTACCTCCTTAGTTTAGGCTAGGAGCAACCTCACATATTCAACAATATGCGCTCCGGGTTAACCCGTAGGAGAACCCGTTTCACCATCACCAAATTCCTGACGATGATGGATCTATGGCCAGGGCAAACTACATGATGTATTCCACTGTAATTATTTAGTATCTTTTAGATGGATTGCAAGATTCAACCAAGTTGTATAACATGTAAACTATAACAGAATAAACAACATAAAACCCAACATTATGCTTTTATTGTAATCACATCAACCTGATCCATCTCAAGGATCCAACATCACATGTTATCACTTGGCCTCTTGCCAACCATCCAGATCCATCTCAAGGATCATCACATACCATGGGATCTCAATCCCTCATCATATATTGCCACAGCCTCTCAAGGCTTACGTCATCATCATGGGACAAACACATCATACATGTAACCTCTTCAACAAGAGTAATTATCAAAGTGATGTTACTCATCACATATCTCTCATAGCCTTTTTATGGCTAAGCATCACCTGCATGGTTAGTGTATATAATAATCATAGTTCAACATAAGGACTATGCTTACTATCATGAGATGACATTCAAGATGCTATGCTTATCAATTATACATCAACTGGTGATCATGTGCATAAGACACATTATTAAGCAAACCATATCTATGCTTATCCTCATCTCATTATTATACAAATAATCAAGATGATTTCTTCATGCATGTAGTCATGCTAGATATACACAACAAGCGTTATCATTACCACTACCATTACCACTCTTAGCATTAACAAATAATCACCAGGCTAAGATAAGTGATCAAGCTTATGATAACATGCATCATCATCTATATAAAGAGTCACCATCGTTAAGCAAATCCATATACCACTAGGTTGTTTTCATGATATTAGGATCCCTCACAAAAGATACCAAAACCCTTACTAAAGGAGGTGTAACGGGCAACCTGCCCTCACCCAAGGATCAACGCATAATGGCAGGTATAAAAGAGAGCAGCAACACTACGTTGCCACCAAGGCAACCAGCACACGACGCCGCGTTACAAGGGGGAGGGTAACACGCGATAGGAGTGGGGTGTCGGGCACTTGCTTCTCGGGCAACGCCCGTCTCGACTAGGCGTTATCGGCCGACACACAAGGGCATGTGACGCCCGACACAATCCACTCAACAACGCCCGATACAAGGGTCGTCGGCCAGGTCATCACAAGAGGATAACAACCACGAGAGAGAGAGAGAGAGCACAACGACAAAACGTGCAACAACTTGGTCAAGGCCTAACGGCTGACACAAAGCCAAGAGAAAGGGCGTGACGCCCATCACAGGAGCAAGGGGTGTCGCCCGACACCAGCAAACATCAAACGCATCGTCCATCACAGGCCTATCAGCCAACACACACCTCACTTGGCCTATCGCCCAGCACAAGAGCAAACATGTCACCCAACATGCTAAGCCAAGGGATATCATCCAACAAGGTCATCTTCTTCCTCAAACACAAGGTGCTCGAAACCCTAAAGGGTCAAGGGGATGGCTCACCTCAATCAACCAAGAAAGAGGGATCTTGCACACCACCTATCACCCATCGGGCAACACAAACACCAACCCAAGCTCACCCTTCTAGTCCATGGTGAGAGGAGGGTGTTGCTCAAGCAACTAGAACCCAAGCTCACCTCAATCAACCAAGAAAGAGGGGTGTTGCACATGATACTAGAGACTTAAACTCACTCCTCTAGACTAAGGAGAGAAAGGAGTATTGCTCACCTACAAACCCTAGATCACAAGGATCGGCCAACAAGAAAGCTAAGCAAGAAACTAAGCTACTAACATGTAAACAAGATCATAGCAAGAGATAATGGAGTTAGGGTTAGAAGTTGTGCAACCCGCCTTAAGCTCCAAGCTCCAAAGAAGAAGAAGAGCTCCAAGCTTCAAGGGATGTCGACCACCACTTGCTCCTTCAAGGGGGTGTGTCGGCCGACACAAGCAAAGGAAGAAGAGAGTGTCGTGCACTCAAGGTGGAGAAGGAAACTAAAGGATCAAAGGAACTCCTAGCAAAGGAAAGGAACCACCTATATAGAAGGAAAGGGAGGAGAAAACAAGGTAGATCCAAGCAAGGTGTCGCCCACCCAAAGGACACTTGTCCAAGGTCATTGCCACATGCATGCATTAAGCTCCAAGTGTCCACTAGTGGTGACACAAACGAGGTCAAGGCTGAGATAAACACCATGGGCGACACAACAGTTGCACCATGGGTGACATACCTCACATGTTGGCCGACACACTTACCTCTAGGTCGACACACACCCCATCTTGGGTGACACAAACATCTCTTGGGCGACACAACAGTTGCACCATGGGTGACATACCTCACATGTTGGCCGACACACTTACCTCTAGGTCGACGCACACCCCATCTTGGGTGACACAAACATCTCTTGGGCGACACAAGGCTCAACCAAGCCAAAACAAGGCACCTCAAGGCACAAACAAGCTCAACCAAGGCCCAAAGAACTCAATCAATGAGCCCAAGCCTTCCTCTCAACCCTAGAGGAAGAAAAGAGAGAGGGGAACACCTCACAAGGTGGAAAACTTGCCCATAAAACCCTAGACTTGGGTTATTTGCAAGTAGCCCCTCCAACTCTCAATGAAGAACAACCAACCCTAATCACCACTAAAGGTGATTAGAAATCACCAAACCATCAAGGTTAAGAAAAACAAACAGGGTAAACCCTAAACGAAGGTCAGGGTCCTTACAAGCTAACCCCCTTCAAGGGATTTCGTCCCCGAAATCTGAAGAGAAAAGCGAGGGATACTTCCTCCTCATCTCTTCCTCAAGCTCCCACGTGACTTCCTCAATGCCACGATGCTGCTAAAGAACCTTCACAAGAACCAGGTCTTTCCTCTTCAGCTTCTTGACCCTTCTGTCAAGGATCGCCACAAGACCTTCCTCGTAGGTCACATCTTCATCAAGCTCAACCTCAACTGGCTGTATCACTGTACCTGAATCCGGATGACCTTTCTTCAGCATACTGACATGGAACACTGGATGTAACCTGTGCAACTCTGGTGGTAACTCTATCTCATAAGCTACCTTACCAACGCGTGCTATGACTGGGTAAGGCCCCATATACCTAGGTGCCAACTTACCCTTCCGACCAAACCTTAGCACTCCCTTCCACGGAGAAACTTTGAGGTATACTTTGTCTCCTACCTGGAACTCCAAAGGTCATCGACGATTGTCTGGATAAGACTTCTGCCTGTCCTGTGCCACTTTCAACTGTTGCTGTATCACCTTGATCTTTTATGTTGTCTATTGTACTAACTCAGGACCAAAAAGCTGATACTCACCAGACTCATACCAACACAGAGGGATCTGCACTTCCTTCCATACAAAGCCTCATAAGGAGCCATGTCAATGCTCTGTTGATAACTGTTGTTGTAGGCAAACTCTATCAAACTAAGGTGTACATCCCAGTTGCTTAAAAAATGCAAAGAACAAGCTCAAAGGAGATCTTCCAAAGTCTGAATAATCCTTTCAGACTGTCCATCTGTCTGTGGGTGAAAGGTTGTACTGAATCTCAACTGCGTTCCCAATGCTCTATGCAACTGTTCCCAAAAATGACTCGTAAACTGAGGAGCTCTATTAGAAACTATCGTTGATGGCACACCATGCAAACGTACTATCTCATCAACATATACTCGAGTGAGTTTCTCGGGTGTATACGTCATCTTCAATGGTAGAAAATGGGCAGACTTAGTCAATCTGTCCACTATCACCCAAATGGAATCATGATTCCTAGTTGTCCGGGGTAGACCAACTACGAAATCCATGGTTATATGATCCCATTTCCACTGCGGTATCAGCAAGGGTTGCAATGTACCTGCCGGTTTTTGATGCTCAACCTTCACTTGCTGACAAACCACACATCTCGCCACGAACTCAGCTACATCTTTCTTCAAGCCGGGCCACCAATACAAGTCCTTCAGACTATGATACATCTTGGTGACACCTGGATGCATAGCATACATCGACATGTGTGCTTCCTCGAGCACCAACTTCCTCAGATCATCAGCATCTGGAACCACCATCCTATCATGATAGCAAACTAGCCCATCTTCGGACTCATGGAACCCATCACGCTTTTCGCTACCGAACTCTGATCTGATCAGTTGTACCGCATCATCAGTCTGTTGCGCATCCCTGATCTGCTGTCTCAACGTAGGCTTGACTTGCATCTGTGCTAAGAGTCCAGCTAATGAGGAAACCTCCAACTACACATTCATCTGCCGCAAAGAGACTAACATATCCCGCCTATGGCATACCAAGGAACTCAATTGTGCCTTCTTGGAAGAAAAAGAAGACTTTCGACTAAGCACATCAGCTACCACATTCGCCTTACCAGGATGATACTCGATAGTGTAGTCATAGTCGTTGCTCAACTCCATCCATCGCCGCTGTTGCATGTTCAACTCTTGCTGCGTAAAGATGTACTTCAGGTTCTTATGGTCTGTAAAGATATGACACACTTCCCCATAAAGATAGTTTCTCCAAATCTTTAACACATGAACCACTGCCGCCAACTCCAAATCATGAGTCGGATAGTTCTCCTCATGTTTCTTAAGATGTCGTGAAGCAAAAGAAACCACATGATCTTCCTGCATCAACACACAACCTAACCTATTCTTGGAAGCATCACAGAAAACCACGTAGCGCTTCCCAGGCTCTAGCAGGATCAACACTGGAGCACTGGTCAGCTTCTCCTTCAAACTCTGGAAAGCTTGCTGACATCGGTCATCCCAGACAAAAGGTACGTCCTTTCTTGTCAACTTTGTCATCGGCAAAGCAATCGCACTGAAGTCCTTGATAAACCTCCTGTAGTATCCTGCTAAACCAAGGAAACTACGAACTTCTGTCGACGTCTTCAGCTGTTCCCAATCCACAATGGATTCCACCTTCTTCGGATCTACTTTGACTCCTTCAGCAGATATCACATGACCCAAGAAAGTTACTTCTTCCAACCAGAACTCACACTTACTAAACTTGGCATACAGCTGATGTTGGTGAAGAAGAGTCAACGCTCGTCAAAGATGTTGCTCATGCTCTAGCCTGTTCTGACTATAGATCAAGATGTCATCTATAAAGACTACAACAAACTGATCTAGGAACGAGCGGAACACTCTGTTCATCAGGTCCATGAAAGCAGCAGGTGCATTGGTTAGCCCAAACGGCATAACCACAAACTCAAAGTGACCATACCTGGTCCTATAAGCTGACTTTGGTATGTCATCCGCCTTAATCCTCAACTGATGATATCCAGACCGTAGGTCGATCTTCAAAAACACTATAGCACCTTGCAACTGATCGAACAGATCATCTATCCTCGGCAACATGTACTTGTTCTTGATCGTAACTTTGTTCAACTGCCGGTAATCTATACACAACCACATCGAACCATCCTTCTTCTTAATGAACAACACGGGATCACCCCAAGGTGACGTACTCGGTCAGATAAAACCTTTGTCCAGCAACTCTTGCAACTGCTTCTTCAGCTCTGCCATCTCTACTGGAGCCATCCTATACGGTGTTTGCACAACTGGTTGTGTTACTGGAACCAGATTAATCTCGAAATCAATCTCTCGGGGTGGAGGAACACCAGGAAACTCTTCAGGAAACACGTCGGCAAACTCTCGAACCACTGACACCTCCTCAAGACAAGGACCTTTCGCTTTGGTAACCATCAAGGTATCCACCACGTGAGCTAAAAACACCTCACATCCTTGCCGTAGCAACTTCTCTGCCACCATAGCTGACACCAAACATGTCGGAAGAATCTTCCTATCTCCCTGGAAGATCCACTTCTCTCCAGCATCATCAAACATTGCCTGCTTGGAACCACAGTCCAAAACAACCTTATACCTCTCTAAGGTATCCATTCTAAGGATAACATCAAAACCATACATATAAAGAGGTATGAGATCTACTCAAATGCGGTGTCCCGAGAAAGACAAGACACAAGATGGACACTCTTCTCGAAGCAACGAAGAACCATCAAGAGGGGCTTCTAACAACAAACTATCCTTCTTACGATTAACAGATAAACGACAGTTCTCAAGCATATTATAGGCGATAAAAGAGTGTGTAGCACTCGGGTCAACCAGAACATATATAAAGCAAGAAGAAGACATATCAGAATGAAATAACTCCATCTGACCTGTCACTACTCGTGGGTTGACTATCGCCTCCGGCTGATTCATAGCATAGAATCGAGTCGTTGCTTGCTGTCCCCGACCTCTGCTTCCTTGAGCAGACGATCTAGCTTGAGACGCTTGACCGCGTCCTCGCCCTCTGCCACCACTGGGCTACTATCTATCAGATCCTTGCTGATTCTGCCTCGGCTGCTGTGTCACTTCAACATCTCTATTTGGAAAACGTGACTTGAGATGCCTGGTCTGATCGCAAAGGTAGCATGCCCTATCTTCAAACCGTGGCCTAGATGGCCCTGTCACTGCCACTGAAGCTGTACTGAGCGCCTTAGATGGCGAAGAAACATAACTTCTTCCCTTACTCAGAGACCACTGCGAAGGTACACTAGAACCTCTCATCACTGATTGTGGTGAAAACTGGGGCTTCTTGAAGCCACCAAGCCTCTGTCCTTGGAACTGAGCAGGTCTTTTGTGAGACATGGATTCTCTTTTCTCCCTTACTGACCTTTCAATCCTCCGGACAGATTCTACAAACGTAGCAAACCGCTCTCGATTTTCCAATGCAGACACATGTGTTGTCAGCTTAGAACTTAGACCCTTCTCGAAATGTCTGATCCGTTCCTCATTTGTTGCTGTCATGTATGGAAAAAAACCTCAGTAGATCCATGAACTTGGCCTCGTACTCGGTGATGTTCATCGTTCCTTGTCACAGGCTCTCAAACTGACTGATCTTCTCATCCAGATATGTCTTCGAAAAGTATATGCTGACGAACTCGCGCTGGAAAACTTCCCAACAGATCACCTCACCAGGCCGCTTCTCCTCCTCGATGGTCCACCAGTGACCAGCACTACCCTTCAGAAGGTAGACAACGTGCTTTACTTTGTCTGCTTTGGGGATGTCGAGGATCCGAAAAGCCTTCTCAAGACTTGTCAGCCACAAATCTGCATCTGTTGGATCAGTCATTCTAGCATAATCTGAAGCTCCGACTCAGCGAAGCCGCTCGAAGGTCTTCCCAATACCTGATGATTCACCATGGGGAGCCTGTGCTCTCGAAGGAGGCACTAGCAATCGCTCGACCATGAGATTCATCATAGCCATCATCTGCCCCATAAGATATTGATAGGCAGGGTGTTCAAGAATGGCTGGGCCAGGTTGGGGGACCTCAGGCACCCGATCTCCATGTGCCTGTCCTTCAGCCGAAGCAGCATCACTATACTCAGCTGAGTGTTCTTCATGGTTTCCAGACATATTGACTTTTCTTCCGCTGAGGGCAGAAGATATTGTAAGAAAATCCGGAAAAACCCATAAGAACAGACTCAACCTAGCCCTAAATCCCTGTAGACTCAACGAACCTAAGGCTCTAATACCAAACTTGTGGCAACACATCCCACTATCACACAAACAGCGATGTGTTACGCAAAAACGTGCGGAAATCACCATAACCACAGATTATCGAAAACACGGGTTAATTGAAACTGATTGCGGAAAGCTGATAAACTGAGAAAATATTACATTCCAGTCCTCATCATGCAAGGAAACATGTCATATATATACATACACGAGATCTAATACGTGTCCACATCTTACAGGAACATCTGTCTATCCATCACATGAGTTCATCACATGTTCATATACATGAAGGCCCACATTCGGCCAACAGCAAGATATACAAAACATCAACGATCATACATCATAAAACAACGTCAAAACACTGCCAAGGACCTGAGAGTACAGGGATGACTCTAAACTCTATCACAAAACATCCAAAATAGCAGCACATCCATCGCTTGCCTTCTATTGTTCTTCTTACTACTCGGTCGCAACTCTGCGACCACCACCACGCCTAGCTCGACCACCTAAAAAGGGTGTAACTCAACGGAGTGAGACAATTGAACATTGTCCCAGCGGGAAACATAACTCCCCGCCAAAACTACAAAACCTCAGGTAAATATAGTAGCTAACTGATAAAGAGTGTAACAAGAGCAGTTAAATAAGGTAAAGGTGTTCTTACTTAGCAAGCTTACCGGGAGTACAAGTATTTTTGTGTGGAATCAAGATTAATCAAGACAAGATATATAAGTCCTACTACATATGAGAAACATATAAGCAACTGCAAGATATAATGAGAGTAACTACACAAACAAGGCCTCAACCAATGTTTCATGTTTGTCTTAATCAGTTAATACTATTCGGCTGAATTACGTATTATTATGCCCTGAGGAAGTGAGCTGTACCGCTCAAATCCAACCTTTGGTTACAAAACCCAAGCCGGTGCCATACAAGGTCAATGGAAGATCCAGACTCCACGACCTCGCCCCTCGTGGTCAGTGCATGAGTACAACACAAGTAGGACCGCAGTCTCATGCTGAAGTGGTCTTAGCCACAGGGTCAGGCTACCCTCTGCCTAGCCCGCCTTGGTACATGTCTCAGCGCTAGTGAAACTGAGCCACGGGCCTGTTCACCATACTCTGAGACATGAACGCATTCATGCTCCTCATATCACATATCCTGAGCCATGGGCCTGTTCACCATGCTCTTCACATATATGGGCTACGGGCCTGAATCCGCACCCTGGAGTCTACAACCGAAGTTGCACTCTTACCTCCTCAGTTTAGGCTTGGAGCAACCTCACATATTCAACAATATGCACTCCGGGTTAACCCGTAGGAGAACCCGTTTCACCATCACCAAATTCCTGACGATGATGGATCTATGGCCAGGGCAAACTACATGATGTATTCCACTGTAATTATTTAGTATCTTTTAGATGGATTGCAAGATTCAACCAAGTTATATAACATGTAAACTATAATAGAATAAACAACATAAAACCCAACATTATGCTTTTATTGTAATCACATCAACCTGATCCATCTCAAGGATCCAACATCACATGTTATCACTTGGCCTCTTGCCAACCATCCAGATCCATCTCAAGGATCATCACATACCATGGGATCTCAATCCCTCATCATGTATTGCCACAACCTCTCAAGGCTTACGTCATCATCATGGGACAAACACATCATACATGTAATCTCTTCAACAAGAGTAATTATCAAAGTGATGTTACTCATCACATATCTCTCATAGCCTTTTTATGGCTAAGCATCACCCACATGGTTAGTGAATATAATAATCATAGTTTCAACATAAGGACTATGCTTACTATCATGAGATGACATTCAAGATGCTATGCTTATCAATTATACATCAACTGGTGATCATGTGCACAAGACACATTATTAAGCAAACCATATCTATGCTTATCCTCATCTCAGTATTATACAAATAATAAAAATGATTTCTTCATGCATGTAGTCATGTTAGATATACACAACAAGCTTTATCATTACCACTACCATTACCACTCTTAGCATTAACAAATAATCACCAGGCTAAGATAAGTGATCAAGCTTATGATAACGTGCATCATCATCTATATAAGGAGTCACCATCATTAAGCAAAGACATATACCACTAGGCTATTTTCATGATATAAGGATCCCACACAAAAGATACCAAAACCCTTACTAAAAGAGGTGTAACGGGCAACCTGCCCTCGCCCAAGGATCAACACATAACGGCAGGTATAAAAGAGAGTAGCAACACTGCGTTGCCACCAAGGCAACCAGCGAGTGACGCCGCGTTACAAGGGGGAGGGTAACGCGCGACAGGAGTGGGGTGTCGGGCACTTGCTTCTCGGGCAACGCCTGTCTCGACTAGGCATTATCGGCCGACACACAAGGGCATGTGACGCCCGACACACTCCACTCAACAACGCCCGATACAAGGGTCATCGGCCAGGTCATCACAAGAGGATAACAACCAAGAGAGAGAGATCACAACCACAAAATGTGCAACAACTTGATCAAGGCCTAACGGCCGACACAAAGCCAAGAGAAAGGGCGTGGCACCCATCACAGGAGCAAGGGGTGTCGCCCGAAACCACCACACATCAAACGCATCATCCATCACAGGCCTGTCGGCCAACACACACCTCACTTGGCCTATCGCCCAACACAAGAGCAAACGTGTCGCCCAACATGCTAAGCTAAGGGATATCATCCAACAAGGTCATCTTCTTCCTCAAACACAAGGTGCTCGAAACCCTAAAGGGTCAAGGGGATGGCTCACCTCAATCAACCAAGAAAAAGGGGTCTTGCACACCACCTATCACCCATCGGGCAACATAAACACCAACCCAAGCTCACCCTTCTAGTCCATGGTGAGAGGAGGGTGTTGCTCAAGCAACTAGAACACAAGCTCACCTCAATCAACCAAGAAAGAGGGGTGTTGCTCATGATACTAGAGACTTAAACTCACTCCTCTAGACCAAGGAGAGAAAGGAGTATTGCTCACCTACAAAACCTAGATCACAAGGATCAGCCAACAACAAAGCTAAGCAAGAAACTAAGCTACTAACATGTAAACAAGATCATAGTAAGAGATAATGGAGTTAGGGTTAGAAGTTATGCAACCCGCCTTAAGCTCCAAGCTCCAAAGAAGAAGAAGAGATCCAAGCTTCAAGGGATGCCGACCACCACTTGCTCCTTCAAGGGTGTGTGTTGGCCGACACAAGCAAAGGAAGAAGGGAGTGTCGTGCACTCAAGGTGGAGAAGGAAACTAAAGGATCAAAGGAACTCCTAGCAAAGGAAAGGAACCACCTATATAGAAGGAAAGGGAGGAGAAAACAAGGTAGATCCAAGCAAGGTGTCGCCCACCCAAAGGACACTTGTCCAAGGTCATTGCCACATGCATGCATTAAGCTCCAAGTGTCCACTAGTGGTGACACAAATGAGGTCAAGGCTGAGACAAACACCATGGGCGACACAACACTTGCACCATGGGTGACATACCTCACATGTTGGCCGACACACTCACCTCTAGGTCGACACACACCCCATCTTGGGCGACACAAACATATCTTGGGCAACACAAGGCTCAACCAAGCCAAAACAAGGCACCTCAAGGCCCAAACAAGCTCAACCAAGGCTCAAAGAACTCAAGCAACGAGCCCAAGCCTTCCTCTCAACCCTAGAGGAAGCAAAGAGAGAGGGGAACACATCACAAGGTGGCAAACTTGCCCATAAAACCCTAGACTTGGGTTATTTGCAAGTAGCCCCTCCAACTCTCAACGAAGCACAACCAACCCTAATCACCACTAAAGGTGATTAGCAAGCACCAAAGCATCAAGGTTAAGCAAAACAAACAGGGTAAACCCTAAACGAAGGTCAGGGTCCTTACAGTGTTCATGTATAGATAAAGCTTTTGGTTTTTGTTTCTGAGTTTCTTTTTTACCTTTCTTTGTACATATAGGTTTCTATCTGTGATTGCACTATGTAATCACTAAAACACTTTATACCAATAAAGAGGCATGACACTCTAAGTTACCAAAAGAATGTAGAGATAAACAAAGCCTCACCTTCGAGTATAGATAGAGTTTAATACATATATCCTTGAACCTAGGTGGTAGAGGATAATGATGGCAATAAAATATATATAACGAAAAAATGAGATAAAATGTATGGTATTTTCTTGAAATAATTTCTTTGATTTAAACTTTTGTTCTTGTTTATTTTATGAATGCAAAGAGATGACCAAGATCTACTTCCGTGTGTCGTGAATATACCGTATTAGATAAATGGATTCAAAAGATATGACCAAGATCTACTTCCGCTTAGACTACTTTGATGATAAGGACAAATTAACTAAGTCATAAATTGAGTCGGTAAGTTCTTATAAACCTTTTTGTTCTGAGATATTATTTCTTATTGTATATGCCAATGTGCTATTTCCTTTGGGTCACTCAGGGATAAATGCTTCAATCTCTCTACTACTGTCTAGGCATTGGAACTTGGATTGAGGTAAGAATAGTCCATGACAATCACGTTGAGATCAACTAACCAAAGGATGATTGTTGATCATGGTGTATTAGTGAGATATTTTGATTACAAGATGAGAGTATTGACTTGGTCAACCCTATATCGACCGGCCAACTATATAAATGGATGAGAATGAAATTTCCAGGATAGTGTTGGAGCAAGGGAGTGTGCAAATCCTTCCTCATTGGCCACAGATGTTCAAACAAAATGCAGGAGGGGAGATGAGGTAATCAATATTGTTGTGGTGACCCAAAAATTGTCATTTATATGAAAGCGGAAAATATTCTATAAATCACTTGACAACCCTCTAC
Source organism: Alisma plantago-aquatica (assembly GCA_963693085.1). NCBI lineage: Eukaryota > Viridiplantae > Streptophyta > Magnoliopsida > Alismatales > Alismataceae > Alisma > Alisma plantago-aquatica. Next base: position 463,216,618 of record OY856410.1, on the reverse strand, counting down.
ATGATATATGGCATGCCCAATTTCTACTTTTTAAGTCATCTTGTCATGGATGGAACTTGCCTATATATAAAGACATATGATTCCTCATGTTTGAATCTCCATTGACAAGTTAAAGATCACTATATCATCAAGAAAATTATTGATGACAATTATATAATTATATGGATAACATGTTATAGCGAGTCAATCTAGAATGTAATTATCTAACATGTACCTAAGTGTTGACTTAATATCTTGCATATATGACCATTTTAATCAATCAATACACATAGGTAGTTTCCATGCATTATTGTTGTCCTAATTCACTATTAACTAGGGTTTGTAAAAAAAATACTAGACTGAAGCGGTTTTAGAATATTGCATTCATATAGTATTCTAAGGACGTTACTTATTTATCTATACTACTATAAAAAGAATGAATACGTCCTATAAATCACAATTGTGCCATTATGAGTTGCTCTAAAATAGTCAAACCAATGAGATTGAAGCATTTTCAAAATGTTTTCTCCTTAACTCTCTCTCCTCTCACAATTTTTCTCCATGTTTTATGTATTTTTAATATGTTCTCCGGCTCCGACTCAAACTTCCCACTATACCACGCAAACTCCCCTCTATACCACGTATCCCCAAAATGTCATGTTTGTGGGATCCCCACGATTCTATATTTCACATGCTTTTTCTGTATGATCGCAATGGGCTCACCTTTCAACCAACAAGTGATGTTTCTTCACATTTATGGAAATACTAGCTCGTGGGGTGGGTTGGAATGTCGTGTTCATATATCTACACGAGCTTTGTTGATCGTGGACGTGAAGGTCACGAGAAGTTAAACCAATAAGATGAATTCAAAATAAGGCAGTTACACTAATAAAGGAGACTTATACTCAGCAATAGTCTTATGGGGTAACACAGACTCTTGTTTGTTACGTGAGATGTAGCATTAGCCAGGTAAAAGGTCTGGTCTACGTACCTTCTCCCTTCGAGTCTTGTAACAACCATGCAGTTCCTTCTGTAGTTACGGGATCAATTTCCCTGTTGCAGGCATGGCATGTTACAATTAATCGAGACGGTGGAAACACCAAACTAATTTTTTTAAGGGGACATTTTATGATAGATGAGTGGTCAAGATTTCCTGCAACATGATGTGGAACAGGTTCTCGTCACAGCAGATTTGGACTGCTGTAGTTACACCATTTTTGCATCTTCTGCAATTAATATTCCTGTTTCAGTCAGTCCAGTGCTAGAATTCAGTCATACACCATTTACCTGTAGTCCAGAATCGGATTGGCTGCATTCCAGTGGCTACCTTGAGGTTGAAGCCATATGCCCTTGTTCCAGATACATTAGGCCAACATCCCTTCATCTTTTCTTGTTCCTTGGTTCTCTTGTACATTATGTAAGTGTTTTTGTACATTATGTAAGTGTTTTTGTGGTTATGTAATTGAATTTTTCCAGTCAAACTTTTCTTTTGCATGTTGAATCATCTGGCTGGGGAGGAATGGCTGAGGGCATGTTTGGTTATCTGGATTTTACCGTATTGGATTGTATTCTGGACTCCAGTTCAACAAATTTTATGTTTGGTTTGCAGGATTGGAGAAATGGGGTTAATCCAGGGATTTTCAGACATAATAGGAATCCCACATTTTGGTCTCCATCAAAATTCTCCCGGACGTCAAAATTCATCATGGGCAAGATGGTAGACACGAAAAAAAATAAATCTCACACATACAAAATCCAGCAAACCAAACATAAAATTTTACTTTGCGGGATTTTGAGAATGCAGCATTTGAGTAATGCAGGATGGACAGAATACAGGATTTCAGTAAATCCTGCAAACCAAACGTGCCTTAGAAGATGGCACAGAGGATATCATGTTCGGACTCTAGGATTGCTAGCTCCGGCATTAGACAGATACCTACCTCAAATGGGAACCTGACTGGAAGGGTGTGATGTAGGACGGTGACTCGGAGAGGCCTTCGACGAGGTTATCATGGCTTCCATTGTTCCACACAATCTCGAAGGACACCAAAGTGATACGATTAGCAATATCTACGCAGATAGAGCCTGCTGCACATAGAGTTTCGGTACGTCACATACCAATAGCAACCAATAGTTTATCTTTGTACCCTTTCAGCAAAAGACAGTAACAATAGTACATCTATACGGAAGTGGGCTTAGTTCATTAAACAAGGACATCGTCCTTCTCCGTCCCGCTTCTCTTCAGTGCAAGAATGAAGTTTGTATACTCTTACAAAAGTTTGTTTCTCGAAGGCAACAAGACCGAGCTATTGTATTCCTTAGCCTTTTATATCTTCATAATCATAGAACACTTGTCTGATTTGTGTTGATCTCATCTTGATAGTGCATTTTCTTACTTGTATAGCCTCTCCATCAATTAGATCTCTATGTGCCAGTAATATAGAAAATCCAGTCAAACCGTTGATAGTTACAGAATGTTTCATGGCTATTTTTCATTTGACTGTCGCGTAGGAACCATACAAATAACTATAAAAGAATTTTTCATTTGACTATCGCGTAGGAACCATACAAATAACTATAAAAGAATAATGCAACAAAAACCTCGTTTAACCGCTGATACATCAGCTATCTATAGAGAAATGTTTATTAAGTGCCATAAAAAAGAAGGAACCATCATATTTTATGCTAGCTCATTTTATTTTAAATCTATTGTTACATTTCTTTGTGAAAGTCTGTACCACGGATGCACAATAGATACAAAATTAGAATATCATTGTATTTGTTTATTAGAGATTATTGTTGTGTTTTAAAAAGATGATCTTCTAGAACCGTGCATACTGACCCATGTATGACATTGTCCAACAGATCTCACCTCTAATTTATTATTCTTGAATGATGATGCCGATGAAATTGTGCTCTAAAATTATCGCTCCTAAAAAGATATGCGTACCGCTTCTACTATCTATGCACTTTAGTTTAAATAACGTTGATGTTGTTTATATCCAATACTTGCAATATTGGTATATTGCTTCACCAAAAGCTTTCAGACGTGATTATATTTTCCGTTCTACTATTAGGACGTCTCATTTGTCGAGCACTCTGATTTCTAACCACTATAGATGAATGGCTTAAGTGTTATAAATGGAATGGAACACTGCATACATGAATATGACGGTTTTGTGGCTTTTTGTGCTATGAACATATACGTTCGGTACTATATAAGGCTCTGTTTCTATGGAGTGTCAATGTAAAATTGATACTAAGTCACATGATATCATTATAACATATTATAAAAATAGTCACAACATGTAAATTCAAAACGATACAATTACTTTGTATATAATAGATAAGAAGAATTGTGTTGACAATAATGGATAGTTATGATTATAGATTGACTTTGACCAATAAAACATGCAAACCAGTTTTCCGTGGGTAGTATGACAATCAACTAACAATATGTTTCTAATTTTAAAACAAAATATAAGAAATGACTATTTGTACATAATATATTCCCGTAAAGATGACAGGTTCTATTAAATGGACATATTAATGGGAGGCTTTGCCGTGTGTAAAATCCAACCCATGGATGACGTGTTTCTGATAATATAATTGAAATCAAATTATCACTAATGGATCATACTTGAATAATTGATTGATAAGAAACACTTTGATGTTGAATTATAATTGTTAGAGATGATATGTGTTTTTGACTATATATATATATATATATATATATATATATATATATATATATATATATATATATATATATATATATATATATATATATATATATATATATATATATAGGGTCCAGGAATCGTGTACCAGCCGGTACACACATGCTATATGTACCAGATAACCATTAATAACCACGGTGTACTTGGCCCACCACGTCTCCTGTAGTATACGTCGCCCTTGAGGAAAACACAACCCTCCGCCCGAAAAACGGAAAATATTTATGAGATACCATCAGCAGTCCCTCCGTCCGCTTCTTCTTCCTGCTCGGCCCAGTCGGTGTCCCCCTCAGCGTCGTTCTTGAGACTCTTTAAGTACAGGTCTACTTGCTCGCTGATGAAAGCCTTCTTCCTGGACAAGTCGACTCCGAAGTGCTCCTCCAGCTGCTTCCGTAGGATGGCGTATGTTGGTGGTGGTAGTCAGGTCGGCGGTGCGCAACACCTGGCCCAAATACTCCGGCAGCTGTGAGTCAGACGCCATCTCTCAAGGTTTTTTCTTTTAATTGCTAACTGATGTCAGAACGAGCCCATCTCAAATGTGTAACAAGGCATAGCAGGAGAGACGCTGGCACCGCGGCTGGAACTCCCAGTGAGGTATCCTGTCGGCTGGGAAGACGCCATCCTCAGCGACGCTGGCCGCAAGGGTCATTTTTCATCCCAGAGTACTGTCCCGACCTCAACGACGAAAAAGACGGTGGAATCCAAACAACCCAAAGGATCGACTCTGCCGCTGCGACGGAGGCGACGGGTTCGGAACCTCCGTAACTGGAGTAGAGCAACCCAGACCTCCTGGACTCTATACAACTGCATTTACGGTAATGCGAGGTCGTTGTCTTCGGACTGGTCTTCGTCATACTAGCAGCTAGCTGCTTCTGCCTTCCGTCATCCTCTACCCATAACACTTACTGAATGTGTGGAAGCCGATTAATCGTTGTCACTAGTTGTTCCCGACTCTTAGTACATCAATGATTATGTTTCATCGTCGGTGGCATATGAAGCAGAAAATGGTGACGGCTGGGAAAGTGTTTCGAACAACGATGGCTTGGTTGCCCAGATTTTTTGGGTCACTGTAGGATCGTCATGTTGCTTTTCTCTTAATCTCCATTTCCAAAATGTTCTAATGTCAAAGATAGCAAACAACACCATGACTCTGGTTCGTATTGCTTGTTTCCAATGACATACCATTCACCATGATGGTGACAACTCCTTGAAGACTCCACGACCAATTAAACTGCAACAGCAAATTCTAGCATTGTCCATTGCAGATCGGACATTGATGAGAAAGGAGTAGTACATACCGTGATGATTCTTGGGAAATGGTGGTTCTTTATGTAAACATGGATTCTGGTTGAAACAAACATGGATTCTGGTTGAAAGTGGAATCGAGTGTGGATGCACACTCTGCTGTTAAGCGTTCTTACATTGCATTAGTTAATCTTTGTGGTCTAGATGTGTAAATTAGAATTATGTTTAAAAGAAAATAAAAGTATGGTATTAAATTTTTAAATCTGTGAATTGCTATCCCAACATGTCCTACTGAGTTTTTGCCGTTTACACACCTCACTAATTATTATTAGGGGTCCATTTTTGGGTGAATGAATGATAAAGATTTTCTAGAACACAACCGGAACAACGATTTCGGTACAACAAATTTGGAGGCAGCTCTAAAAGTTGTAACCTGTTGTGAAATTGGCACAAAAACAAATACATATTCATATGCTTCATAAAAACATGTCTATTCATATAATTATCCTAAATAACGAAGTCAAGTGTTAAGAAATCTAATCTGAAAAATGTTGCTCAGAACTTACAGCATAAAGTATGTAATGCTAATTTTTGCAAACATCTCTACATGTAAAAAAAAAATCCGGTACGTCCATGTCCTACCTAAGACAAGCTTATGTGAAAGATGTCAATGTTCTCCCTCTTCTTCGTGTACAGATTGTTCCTAAAATTGCAAAAGTATACCAATAAGTAACCTTTAATTTTTCATACTAACAATTATATTACTCTTATAATTAAAATAAATTAGATAACACATATCTTATTTGGGCAAGTTGTCATATAATGCCCTTTTTTCCCGCAAAAACTGCATGTTTTTTGTTTCTTTGGGTCTTTCGCCACCTCTTCTAAGGCTGATTTTTGCCTATTAATATTTCTTAGCCTTCCCTTAGGTCTTATATTTGAAGGATCACGAAAATTGATTTCAAGTAGTTGCAATAATTCAAGTTGGGATTGTGGCAAAAGGGCATAGGAGTCATCCACGTCTATTTCTATTATGCTCAATGCCTGCAAAGTCTCCTTCACTTGTTTCATTGCCTCATCGTAGTGAGCTACAGAAATCCTTCCCATCTCTATAACCTTCATGCATTCATTACGTAGTGACCAGTGCATTATTGAGGTAGGTCGGTCACCATCAATGTTTGTACTGCTCATCTGATTTTCCTTGGGTCCAACATATCTTGCGCCAATTGTCCACCTATAAAGGATATATTTTGATGGAATGAAATCCATATCTTTCTTCTTGAAAACTTTGAGAATATGTCTGCATAGAATGCCTTCAAATTCAATTTTTTTTCATGTGCACGTGACAACCACATCATCTATGTAACTAAAAGAAACTATTTATGCCTTTTGCATGGTACCCCGCCTTTGTACATCCCACCTTGTCACTCCATTTTCTTTACCAACTTTTCTTATCAAATATTCATCACTTTCAATGAATTCATTTTGAAATAATGTAAAATTTTTAGTAGTGTACACTTCACCCGCTTGCACTTCCAATGGGTATTTTGACTTAAGTGGTGCCTTGGTTGACATGGTTCTAAAGTCTTCATCTTCTTTAGCCTATCTGTGCGTAGATATGGCCCGATCATATTGGTTGACAAACTCAGATAAAGGTGTGTGTGCGTGCACAAAACTATCAAAGAAAGAGTTTATGCTTTCTGTCCTTTGACTAGAACTCATTCCTGCAAAAGAAGTGTCCTTTAAGAACAACGGAACCCAATGTTGTCATAGTTGATACATTTGCCCAAGCCAGCTACAATCTGAAATTTCATAGCTTGATTTTATCTCAATCCACCTTTCATCGAACTCTTCAATGGTTTCATATTCATCTCTCCATCTTTTGAAATCACTTGTAAATTGATCATTACCGTTTCTCAATTCAAAAAGATGCATCAAAGCATTTTTTCCAAAATGCCAACAGCAGTATCTATGTATCGTGTCTAAAAAAACACGACGTACATCATTGCAAATAGCACCATCTTGGTCTGTAATAATGGAAACAGGATCCTTTCCATGCATGCATTGCAACCATGTCTCAAATAACCAAATAAATGTTTCTTCAGTCTCATCTGCTAGAAGTGCACAACCAAAAAGTGTTGATTGTCTATGATGATTTACACCAGTAAAAGGGGCAAATGGCATGCTGAATTTGTTGGTCCTATAAGTTACATCAAAGACCACAACGTCTCCAAACGTCATATACGTCTCTCTTGACCTCCCATCAGCCCAAAAAACACTCCGAACTGTATAATCATGATCAAGCTCATAACGAAAGAAAAATGAATCGTCGTTAGACCTTGACTTGAGAAACTTATCCATAATTGACATGCATTCCTGACCCAAATTATTCTTGTGAGTAGATTTAATATGATTAATGCAATCTTGAGTTCTAATACATTGATCACCAGACTCCCTCAATACCGAAGCAATTTTTGATGGGCCTACACCACAGCTGTGGAAAGCAGAGATAAGGTCCTTTGCAGTCTTGGATACCTTATGGTGAGATCTTAACCGTGGAACCTTAGATGGCGTTGAAAGAGGATGGGAGTGATCTTTAATAAAATTAGTTATAACCCACTCACCGTTCTTTAAAGAAACTTTCATTTTTGCCATGCAATCAACACGAGAAATTCTTCATCTTTTAATTTTTGTATCATTTGTGGTCTTTCTCCTATCTTTAAGATCTTTTTGTCCTTGTTGAGAGCATACAAATGTCCTCATCTCGTCAGTGAACCTGATTTGTTGTTATAATATTTACTCCTCCAAACTGAGAAACCCTCTTTAGCCGCAAATTTATTATAGTAATGATAAGCTTCTTCTTCTGAACCAAACTTTAGGCCAACAAATGGAATTTGTACGTCATCTTCATTATTTAATAGCAATTCACAACCTTGGGATGTGTCTTCCTCAAGACTATTATGCTGAATTGACTGATGATGCATATTATCATCTTCAATATGATCAAGGGAAAGTCCCATTTGATGTGCACTTATCTCCATATCTTCAATTAACCATGTTGTTTCGATAGACATTTTTTAAAAGTATAACTGCAAAATAAGAAATATCATAAGTCATATAGAACAAGAAGAGCGTGTTTACTAGGATGCATGAGCAAAAATTGAGGATCGGACACATACGAACTAATTCAATATCATAACAAATAAAAAAAATCTGCTGTAACGATCAAACTATCAAATTGTGACAATTGTTCATGGTTGGGAAGCTGATAAAGGCTGATCCAATACCTAACATCACATGAATGATATATAAAAAAGCATTACACCTTTCATCTATAAAGATAAAATCAAACAATAGCATAACTTTTCAGCGACGATGGACAATTCTCACTTTACTTTATATATGAGAAGTACCGAAATAACTAGCAACGAGTATACAATGAAGATGGTCCTGGTCAGGCCAGATTATGTGGAAAACACGTAGTCAAAGAAAGAATATATCTTTTGGATATATAAATTACTAGTTCCAACAATCAAATTTTACTTAAGGTCTAAATTTTCTACTCAGGTCAGTTTGTCAAGAAAGCGTCAGGGATCTTTTCGTATTGCAAAGACGAAACTTGTAGAGCAAATAACCAAGATGTGTGGAAAACTACGTACCTTTTACCGACGGGGACCTTTTTGCATAGCAAAGTTGGATAAGCACGAACTCTACGAACAGAGTCAATGACGATGCAAAGACGAGACTTGTAAAGACACTGATGGACGAAATCATATACACAGGCAATAGATGGAATCACTCTGTATTTATAGAGAAGACAACCAATGGAATCGTGATCACCAACGATTTATTTATCCAAAAAGCAACTCTTTCCTAGTATTGATCGCACTTGCCATCCACTTTTTGTCACACCAGGAAATATTACTGCATTTTGGAGAAGCGAATCCGATAAAATAGGACAAATATAGAAACTCCAACGAGGTGTCTTCCATACTTATTAAAGGTGTGCGCGAAAACCGGGGCACCATATTTATTTCAAAACAAAAATCAAAGCATTAAAGACTCGCCGCAAAATAATTAATTATGTCATTACTGAACCCCAACTATCGTCAAAATCTCGGCCGTCATTCTCAAATCTAAAGAACAAAAATGCGCTGGTACACACAACTTATGTGTACTCGGGTACACCATTCTTTTAGCCATATATATATATATATATATATATATATATATATATTGATCTCAGTAAATTTCTATAATAATAATTATCACTAGAATATATTTATCTACCTAAATGAAAAGTAAGGTTGCACCAGTTTCGAATATAACTATTAGCTTTTTCAAACTAAGTTACATAGGAATATATATTTCATAAGATTAATTTAGTTAGAAACACACTAATGTATTTGTATTCAATACATGACATATTAAAATCACATTCAAGTGAAAAATATTTGTGTATTTATTAGCATAACTTCTCTTTCTTATTGTTTGAAGTAGTGTTATTATATATTGAAAATTTATCTAACATTATTTTTCTACTAAATGACAATCTAATACAAATTCATCAATTATTACGGTCCACGTGCATGGCAGTATGTGTTTACTAGTATATATATATATATATATATATATATATATATATATATATATATATATATATATATATATATATATATATATATATATATATATATATATATATATATAGTCAAGCTAGAATACACTCGAGTGTATTCGGAGCAGAATACACTCCAGTAGTTTTTCATGATGCAATATTTCTTTCAAAAATCTAATCCATTGATCTTCTTAAACGTATGGTGAATACCTCATACACAAAATTTGAGCACATTTGGACATTTATAGGTCATGTTATAAAGACTGCAAAATTATGCATTTCAAATTAGTTTCGCACGTCGATTTTGTTGCCCTTGGATGAGTAACTTACACTCATCCAAATGGGCTCAAAATTTGTATGTAGCCTAGTTATAGTATGACAGCGAAGATCAATGGTTTACATTTTGTAAAAAAATAGTCTTGATATGCAAACACACTTGAGTGTATTTGTGTGATCTATACACTCGAGTATATTCTAGCCTGACTCTCTCTCTCTCTCTCTCTCTCTCTCTATATATATATATATATATATATATATATATATATATATATATATATATATAAACACACACACAATTATATAGTAGAGTAAATAGTTTCACTAAATTACAGCCATGCCATCTTCTATATTTTAAAAAGTTTTCAATCAACCAGATTGCAGCAAATTTGAAATGTTACAACCTCCTTGGTTCTCCCTCCTCTCTCCTTTTTTTGACTTTTTTTGCATTTTATATAGAATTTTTCACTCCCGCCTCATGCAGGCAGTTTCTCCATGAAAAAAAAATCATTATCCACATCTTTCATGTGTATTCACATCATTAAACTGCACATATATCTTCCAACTAGTAAAGACACACGTGCACATGCACGTGAAAACTAAAAAGAATAATCTTTACTATGATGAGTATGCAATTTATATTTCTATAATTGTATATGAAAATGTTTTATATTAAGTGATTGATATAAATTATCTACTTGTAGTATCACATAGAAAAAAACAATCTTTTACTATGTAGTGATTAGGAATAGAATGAGAGAGAAGGCTATAATTGGTTAAGAATTGAATATTATATGATATTTTGTTGGTTGGGAATAGAAAAATAGGACATATCAAGAGGTGAGAGAAAGAATATACAGTTCCTAGGGATACATTTACTTGATTCATTTTAGGTTATGAATAAACAGGAAGGAGGTAATGGCTAGGTTGTGAGAGAGAGTTTGGGTCATGAGGGCATCATTAACCTAGAAATCAAAGAATATCAAGAATGACAGATTGTTTCTTGTGTCTAGGAGAGAGTTAGAGGTTATTGGGAATATCATTATTGCATTAGTAATCCTTTGTGAGATAATTAATGAGAGGGGCGAGACAAGTCATGTGTTGGTAAAGACGTATTTATAAATTTGATCTAAGTGGCATTGTTGTTAGATAAAAAAATATAAAAATGAGATATAAGCAGAAGAGAGAGACTTGAAATTGAAAATGAATTCAAAATATGTTTTTATTTTGATTGGACATGGAAACATAAAAATGACTACAATAAAGGAAGAATGTTATCGGCTATAAATGAATGTTTTGAACATGTATCAACATCAGAAATATTTGTTAAATTATTGGATTTGGAATTGGAGAGAGCGGGAAATAATTCCTAAGATTGAAAGACTAATGTGGGAGAGATTTGGTGGAAAATGAAGGGAGTGAGAGCATGAGTTATGCTAGAATGATTTTCTTAAAGGAATATGTTTTCCCATTATTAATGGAGATGTAGTGTGACGCCCCGCGCCACAAAAGTGAGATTACTCAAAGAAAAACCATGGTAGAAAGATTAACAAGTAGATTACTGTAAAATATTGAAAATTTAAAACCATTTTCATAAAATTGTAAAGAAGCAAAAATCTTCACATATGAATCCTTTCATGCCTCAAAGCACTTACTGTGTGTTCCATCAACCGGTTACCAGAAAACATGTTCCAGAACATATATACATATATCCATTACATCTATACCAAATGGCACACAAGCCAACCACATATCGAAAGCTCATTCATAAAACATCCCCATAGACCGGAGTGTACAGGGATGACTATAGGACTCTAACAACAAAAGAAATCCAGTAGCACTTCCAACCTTGTCAGCTACTGCCTCTCTTGCTGCTCCTCAACCTCTACTACACGATCTCTACCTCCTCGTGCACATCCATCTAAAAAGGTTGTGGGAAACCCACGAGGTGAGATTCCAAATCTCAATGAGAGATATAACTCTCCACCAACCCTATTATTATCACAGATAAGATGATTAAAGTAAGCAGTAAAGGTTACAAATATAATAAGCAGGAAATCATTATCAACGAGATGAGAAACTACTATTGGATTATGCAACATCTTAACATTTTAAAAGGAATATGAAGAACATGTGTATTTTCTATCAACGATACTGTATAAAATCAAGCAAGGAGTCATCCAATGTTTCCATGTTTCATCCTATACATGTATATTACATGGTTGTTTACGCATTCTATTATGACCTGAGGATTTTAGTCGTACCACCCAAATCCAACCAACCACTACTAAGTCAAAATTGGTGCCATACGAGGTCTAGTGGAAGAGTTGGAATCCACAAACTCACCAACCCTCATGGTTAGTACACGAGTGAACTTACAATGACATCATCAGTTAGACTACTTCCAGCGACCTATAGTCCAGTTGTGCCAACCTAGCCCACCTTGGTATAGGTCATGGCACTAGTGAAACTGAGCTACGTCCCACAGATGCACTCTTCTAGGTATGGCCTACAACCAATCATGTGTCACGTATCGTTGAGCTACGGCCCAAATTTGCACTCTTTCCAAGGTATTCCCCTCAGCCAATCCTTGTCACATATTCCTGGATGTAAGGAGATATTCGTCCTCACCCCTGCATATTCAAAAATATGCACTCCAATTTAAACTTGTTTCACCATTAAGAAAATACTGACACTGAATGGATCTAAGACACATGGCAAGATACATGATTATATTCTACTTGATTAGTTAGGTCATTTAAGTATCTTTTAGCATCAATCAAGTTACAACGTACAACCTTTAAACATATTCTACAAAAATAAAGGCATAGCATGTTACCAGAACATATTGGAACATATAAGGTGTGATTTCATCACATTATCATTTGATGTTTGCCAATCACCATATTTCTCATCACAATGACCAAATACTTTGGGGTAGCAACCCCTCATCTCATCACTAAGGAAATTATCATCTCATATAAGGAAATCGGACATCATTACATCATAAGACCCTTTTACCTCCTCTTTCTCTGTTATCGAGCTCACATATGCCTCATAAGTCTCATTCAATCATATCATAAATACCATAGCTCTTATCTAGCTATGTATATGAACTTGTGTTACCTGGCATGGTTAGAAACTTGTAACAAGAAGGATAATACTCATTACCACTAACATTTCATAAAGATTAAGGTCATTCCCATTACATCATTAGGGTTAGGGTTCTCTTTAATCAATTAGGGTTTACAAGGTTGGATCAACAACCAACCTCAAATCATCACTTTCATTATCACAATAAGGTATGTTATGAAATAAAGGTCACTAAAACATCACTCCTTTATTATCCACGCAACCACCCCATAGAGTTTCACATCATATCATGTAACCCTGTCATCAATATGATGTAAAATGACCACCATCACAAGATATCGGTTGAGACTATCATATAGTGTATCGGTTTATACCATCTTGGTATATAGATTGATACTTGCCATAGGGTGTCGACTTGTCATCATCACAACATGTCGACTACGACCATGCAAGGCACAAGGGCTATCCTTACAAATGGTGTATCGATTGGGCACTCATGGTGTCGGGTCAACCTCACAAGAGGTGTATCGGTTTAGCATTCTTGAGAGTGTGAAGGCCAACACCACCTAAAGTTGTGATAGACAACACCACCTAAACGTTTCGGGAAGCCATAGGTATGTCGGGTTGTTAGGGTTAGGGTTTCAACAAGGCATCATGTTTCACCACTTCAAGGTATATCGGGCAACCCTTCACTAAAGTGTTTCGGCCTTTACTCAACCAGGGTGTCACAGTTTAGCACTCAAAGTAGACCAACTCACACAAGGTACCCTCGTGGTCATTATGGGATAACTCCCTCCAAACATATCAGTTTAGCAACACATATCGGTTAGGAACTTCTAGGTCATGACGGCTAGCTCCACCAAGATCTATTGGTTTAGCAACCCCTAATCCATGACAGGTTAATCCCCCCCAACACATGTTGGCCTAAGCATCTCCAAGTCATGACGAATTGACACGTGGCGTGTTTCTTTGTTTCAATACAAGTCGTGACATCCTACCCTCAACATAGTGCATGTGTGTGTGGACTTGTTGTCTTCAACTTTAGAAAGGTCGGCTAGTAGTCCATCTACTAACATAGCAAGAAGGTGCAAGATATGGATAACAAATCAAATGAGATTCCATCATCAAAATAGTTCTAAAACCACTTAACAATGATTGACATACAAGGGATGAATGATCTAGAGATGAATAACAATCATAAGTATATGAAGAGAATAAAATAACAAAGGAGGTTAAGAGTTATATAACCCACCTCAGAGATGAAGATCCAAACTCCAACGTCAAGCTTCAAGCTCACGAGCTCAAAGTAGAAGAATGATCCACCAACTTCTTCACCACCACACCTCCAAGTAAGAAGATGATACCAAGGTTAAGATGGTTCAAGATGAAGAGAAGGTATCCAAGATCCATGGTGGAGAAGAAGAAGAAGAAGAAAGCTATGAAACATAGCTTACCAAGGTAGAAGATGAAGGATGATCAAAGAACACCACAACTTAGAACTCATCCACCAAGAAGGAGAGGAAGCAAGGATGGAAAAAAGAATTCTCTTGCATGGAGAGAAAGAAGATTATATACTAGGGGGATGAGAGAGGGATCATGGAAGAGGTGTCATCACCTTAGGAGCTTAGGTGACACTTGTCCACAAAAAAGGAGCCACATGCACAATATCATGCAAGACATGGTTCAATCTCTCTCTCCCTTGCTATGCATGTTTTAGTTGCACTCAAACTTCCTATTTAGCAACCTTATCTTGTAATATATCTTGAAGTTCTAATGAATTTTGTTTAGGTGCATTCAGCTCTATTCACCCTTCCTCCAGAGCATCCAATCACCCATCTAGTATCCAACAATAAGGTCTAGCCTAGATCTCTCCCTCTTGGTCTCCTACCAAGGTCATGCCCGATACCATATCTCCACACACTCTCAAATCGATATGGTAAAACTATACACACTCACAAACCGATAGGGCACAACCCTACACACTCACAAACCGATAGGGTACAACCTCATACACTCACAAACCAATAAGGCACAAACTCACACACTCATAAACTGATACACAACCTCACTAGGGCTCTCTAGCCTAAGACAACACATCTAGGTGCAAGACACACCTCACACGTTTGTTCCATACATCACTAAGGATGCCACCATACAACTAAGACCCAAACAAGGTGTTCATCTCTCTCTCTCTTCTAGATGATGATAAGAGAGAGAAGTAACACTGTAGAGGTGTCAAACTTTCACATCAACCCCTACTCTGGGTGAATTGCAATTTGCACCAAAACCTCACCACAAAACACAAGCATCAACCAAACAAGCTCAAACATGAAACTTAAACTTTCTACAAACCCTAACTACATCTCAGATGATTAGAGCAAGGTTCTAAGAAACATACTTAGGAAAATCAAATAGGGTTATTCTAAAATGTGGGTCAGGGTCCTTACATGTAGAAACACATGAAAAAGGAATTTATGGGAGAAAATATGGTAAGAGAGAGAAAAACAGTTTAGGAGAATGATTGAATGTAAATTTAGTTTTTGACTAGCTATGTTTTCATATGAGCCAAATTGTGTCATTGTTATATTACCCCAAACTTTCTTCTCATAGTACGTATATTTGATTGGAAATGGTCATAACTTTTCTAATTCTACTTTTCCAATTCGATTAAAAATGGAAATATAAAATTGGAATCGAGAATGGTTTCAGCGAGACAAGAATATTTTTGTGATTAGGATGAATGTACAGAGTAAGATATATAAATATAAGTTTCTACTAATTTCTTTGATTACTTGATTATTTAATGTGTTCATCAATTTTTATTATTTGCAGAGTTGGGATGGTTCCCTTACAAAGGACAGAAGGACACAAACAATGGAAAGGTTGAACAAAACATTGTTAGAGTGTGAAAAAGGCTCAAAAGAAGTGAATTCCATGATGTTGATGTGCTATGGTTGGATTGTATTCATCTACAAAATCATGTTCCACACCACATCACATAGAAGTATGAGTTACACTGGCTTCATTAGGCACATTGAAAATTTTAATTGATAGAAGAAACCAGAGTTGAAAACGAAATGGCTCAAGGGTATTGGAAATAGTGTAGAAGGTGAAGAGAAAGACGATTGACAAAATGAGTTGGAATCATCGAAAGGTTCTCAAATCTATTGTGGCAACTTGTTATTGCAATTCATATTGCATTCAATCCCAACCTTTTCATTTACCACAAAGACCCACCCCTAGAAAAATCAATTGGGTGTTTTTATGGAAGATATTTAATGAAACACAACTGCAACAACATTTTGCAATAGGGAATCTGCACCCATCGATAGACATGGGAGGAGAGAACGTGGTGGGAAATTCTTATATTCCTACCATAAATATTTGTTTTTATAAATGGAATCAAAATTTGAAACAAAAAGAGTTGAGATGATTACCAGAATTAGCACAAAGGTGAAGAGATAGATAATTCAAGAAAGGATTTAAAGACTCAGATATTAGATATACTTGGGGAGGAGAGAATGTACTCAAAATTTATCCAATGTTGGAAGAAAGAAATGTATCATGAGAATTATGAAATAGTGGAAAACATAGACCAATAAAGTGTAGTGTATTTAGTGGGACAATCATTTAGTGGGGAACAGTCACGTTGAATAGAGAAAACTAGAAATAATATAGAAAAAAATTGTGAGAAGAGAGTGGGATAAGGATTTGATTGTCTAAGAGGTTTTATAAGAGGGTAAAATGTACATTTGTAACTAAAAAGAAAGACCTTTTCTTATTATATTAGTACAGATACAAGCTATGGTATTCGTCACACCAATGTTCCATGAGAAAGATGAATAATATATCAACATGTGGAAGTTCAATAAAAAATTCCAACTCATAATATCTATCAACAAAAGACATGCTTTACAGTTCCACATCCACGGGCCTATCCATATGCACCATTAGTCCTGAAGAGTTGATTATTCCCTTGACTCCTTGTGTTTTATTCTACAAGAAAGCTTTGTGATACATAAAAAGATGTGAAAATCATGTTTGGATATGAAAATAAGAACTTGGAATGTAGTTTTCATCATTTGGGACTGACCTAGTTTGAAGCAGATGTTATTACACATATAGAACAAATCATTACATGTCATATAAGAAAATGTAGAGATTTAAAATCATAGCTAGACAATTTGCATAGACCCATTTATCATTTTGAGAGGATGAAGAAAAAGTATAATGAAACTAATATTTTGAGTTAACCATGATGAGTTAAATAAAAGAAGATAAGATTATTGTTAACAACTAACTCTTGGTAAGAACTGACAAAAAATAAGTATAATGTTTTTTACATGCTGACATGAAAGCGTGTAAAGACATCATCTTCATAGTGGCAGGACAAAATAAGTCATCATTGTAAGTATTAGTGGTAGAGTTGAGATTGTTCCTTTGAAGTACAAATCCTGTAAGAATATTAATGTTATTGATTATTCTCAGTTGTGACCTGACATTTACAATACTGAAGTCATTGATGGCTGGTGAGTCACCTATGGTCGGAGACCCATTGACAAGTAGGATGTCAGGCTGAATATATGTAAACAACGTCAACCGACATATACAGCAAAGGCCACCCTTGGTAGAGCCCCTTTAGACCTATTGTAGTGGTTATGCATCTGTAGAGAGCCTTGAGCATCTCCAGTACATGGGAAAACATCTTGAGGTGTGGTAGTGCTTGACTTGGAATAGCATCTATAAAACTTGGGACTAATGCTGAGATTGCCTATGATTTTGTTGTTGAGTTTATTTGGACTGTTTGGCGGTAATCTTGCTCGGCTTTGGTTGAACACTCCTACACTTTCAACATCCATATGAAGTTTCTTACCAATCAGATAGCCTCATGCTCCACATGTCCTTGTGTGCGTGTTGACATGGTCGACACTTTTGATGGCCACCCAAAATGACCTGAGTGTTATAGTCATTTGCAGACAGTTGTGCAACAATGATGGGAATGGGTAGGGATAATTCTAGAGTGGGAGTGATTAAATCAGCAGAAAAAGATGACGATGTATATACTTACATTACTGAATACAGGGAAGGAAGAGTGTACACGGGGAAGGAAAGGAAAATAATGGGGGACATCCTCTGTATATTACATTTAAATGCAGACTGTACATTTTTCAAACACAATATATGCATGACATTTTTGGCAATGGGGATTGATGAAGTTGTTGGAGGCAAACAAAGAGATACATTGATATGTTTAAAGTTAATGACGTGGGGGATGACAAATAGCACAAGATAAAAATCAATGGATGGGGGTGTGGTTCGTCGCTATTTAAGGTTTTTTGAACATGAGTGAAAGGAAATATTCAAATAAATAGAAGAGAGTAAGATTTATCGAGAGATGGTTATTTATTAGGAGTGAGATTGTATGGTTAATTAGGAGAGATAAAAATTAATGAGGACAATTTGTGGGAAAGATGTTGATAAGTGGGGAGTTAATTGCGAAGAATTGTTAGGATGGTAGATTTGTTATGGATTTTTCTTAGGAGCTGAAAATTAGAAGTAAAAGGAATAACCTTAGGAGAGAAACTAACATAATAGAGTATAGAGAGAGAGCATAGAGAGTGGAGCGATGGTTGTCAATTGGGATGGTCAAGAATGTTTTGTTGCGGTCCTTGGGGGGTCTTTACTTTGTTCCTTAATAGAGAAAATATTAGCATCCTAACAAAACTTCTCAACTTGTATAAGTTATCTAATCATGTTTAATGAATTTATGAAATAAATAGATATGAAGAAGTTATCTATTGAAGAAGATTTGTTACAAAACAAATAAACTAGATTTAATAGATTGTAGTGTGCCTCTATTTATTTCATGAATTCATTAAATATGATTAGATAACTTATACAAGTTGAGAAGGTTTGTTATGATGCTAATCTATTGAAGAAGGCTTGCTACAAAATAAATTAATTAGATTTAATAGATTGTAGTATGCCTTTACATGATCACGATGTATAAGTAATCCAATCATAACACCATCTCAATGTTTAAAGAACCTACGAGCCTTCTCTTCTTCAAACATATCCATGTCTCTTTACCAATGAACAACACTCAAAATGAATGTGTATTCAAAGTGATATATAAAATTCAATTAAAAGCATCAAAACATACATTCTATACTCAGAATACTAAAATAGTCAATAGACTTCAGCAACACGCAATGAAAGTTGTGATTCATGTCTTGTTCATTTTGTATGCTTCTTGTATGGCTTTGTTTGAATATTATCTGTCTCAATGGGTTGGGGTGTGTAGTTATATAAGAAATATTATTAACATTGAAACAAAATGAACGGGAAGTAACAAAACCAAAAACACACTCATTGTATATGAGGTTATATCAGGTACAACGACAACATGCATAAACTTCTTAGGATTGAAGGATGACTGTAATAGTCAACCCAACAAGCAAGAGCCTCTTAATCACTGTATTTTCATTTGTGACATGATACTCAATATTGCCGCTAACATCTACAGCGCAACAAGTTAGTGGCAGAGAACAAATTTCCAACTGTATGATGCCTGATCACTTTTTCGCCTTTGAAGCAGACGACCTCATAAGTTGACAAAGATGAATAAGGTGGTGTATGACATGAGAGGCAAGGAAGCAATGATAGGATAGGTTTTATACCTTAAATACTATCTTTTTTACCTCTTGCACCTTTGTCAAGCTCGAGCAGGCATGTACCTCTGACGTCTTTTGCTAAGGAAGTTGAGGATGTCCTATGGTGTCGGGCATCGTTGCCCGGGTTGTGTTCTCCTATGAGAAAGAGTGAGAAAGTGAGGGGCTTTAGTTTTTCATCATTGTGGAACATATGCATATCGAGAGGAGGGGGAGAGGTTAGTTGGGCATGTGCAAGGAAAGTGGAGACGGCAGAAGTTGACTGGGTTTCAATTTCGAAAATTGGAATAACATGATACATTTCAAATTGTTAAAATAGATTCGAGTGGTTCTTGGAGGGAGGGAAAGAGAGACATTTGAGATGAAGATGTAGGCATGAGGTAGTATGTGGGGTGGGATTTGGAAAAGAAAAACAAAACAAAAAAAGGTGGAGAAAAAGTGTGAGAAGAAAAAAGTCAAGGAGAGTGCAAGGATTTTGAATTCTGCATTTTGATTGGCCAAAATAAAAAAAAACAAAAAATGGCATTAGTATAAATATTAAAATGAACTCTCTCTTTTTATAGTACTAGTTAACACACATGTGGACATGTGACATTATGTATGTTAAATTTTAATTTGAATCCAATAAATGTCTTATATAGATCATTTATAAATACATATATTTGGAAAAAATATTTACAAGTCAAATTTGGACACACTTTAAATAATTTGATTTTGAAATACAAATAAATTTGAAACGTTATTATCAAATGGCGAATAAGAAGGGATTATTATTTTAACATCATGAGAAACTATCATTACAAGTTTTGCACTATATCATTTAGGGTTGAGATTATTTTCAAGAGTCAGTTAGAAAACTACCAAACTATGTAGTGGTAGAGCCGTATTAGGGCCAGCTGAGGCATGTGTCTCACCCAACCATTAAAAATAAACTATTATAATATATTGTGTCTATTGATATGTTGTGTTATGGTGTGTTGTCGAAGCATTGGTTTTTGATGATGACAATCTACACTATGTTCTTGATGGGCTGAGTTCTTTTGATTAGCTTAGGGGTATCCATTTATAGCAATGGTTGTGTGAATATTAACAAAATGGAAGCAGTCAAAATTGGACGTTTAACAAACCTTTCTTTCCACAGTTTCTACTGTCCACAATCAGTGGCCACAACCCAACCACATGGAATCGCTCATAGACCACAATAAGGATCATAATTGATATTCAACTTCGACTGGTCGTTGAATATATATGCAATGTTTGGCAATGTGATTGTATTCATCGTAGTGGCCCATTACTGATGGGTCATCGTGAGAATTTCTCACAATGAGAAATAAGTATTCAGTAGAACTTGTTGATTGCTCTAAAGGAAAACACAATAATATTTAATAATGTGATCGATAGCAGCTGACCAGCTGCCCATAATTGTCGATCATTATCCAAACAATTGCCATTGTTTTATCAAACGAAGCAATAAAAAGATACTTCTTGTCTGTGCTTAGGTTTCTCTCAACATGTTTTTGGCCACCGGTGAAGAATTGAGGCGTTAAGTGTATTTTTATTAGAGATGTGTAAACTCATGACAAATTAGTGCCACTTTGGGCTTTCCACGAAACACTAAATTTCTTTGTTAGAATAATATTCTTTTAGTATATATATAGTTTGTTCTATCCATATCAACGATGAGGCTCATCAATTACAACCAGCGAAACGGTATCATCCTTCAATGTCCTTTGGTACTGAACCACTGTTTGTATGACCATAGCCAGAATGTAGGTTTAAAACATTTCAGTTTACCTATCTTTATCATACTCCTCTTTTGTCTCTGGTATCTTACATTGCTTGTTTGGTTTTAGCTTTCGGCATTTTGATGCATTTGAAATATTTGAATTATTTTCTCTTTATATATTGAAGAATATGATCGTCATAAAACAATCCCTTAAATTGTGCCTCACCCTGCCTAAAGTTCTGGCACCACCATTGAAGCTGTATGACAAACTCAATATCTCAAATTTGATATCATATGAATAATATTCATGATTCCATATTCTATCTTTTTGAAACTCCTTATCATATCCTTAAGGTTGTAGAACTTTGCATGCTCCTTGATCATTGTTCTTCACATTGTCTGTCATTCTTAAATTTCTTCCCCCCTATCTCTTATCTCAAAACCATGGCCCCTCAATGACTGTATCACCTCGTGAAAGTAGTGCATTATATGCTACATAAATATTACTATGATAATACAACTAATAACATAAATTTATGTGGAAGTGTGTGTTTTTTATTACAAAAAAAATAATATTGAGCTATGTCAACGTGGAAAATATATTCCTACATAATTAAGAAATAAGATTTGAATTATTAACTTTGTGTTACCAACTAATATTATACTAACTCATTCATATATGTTCAATATTCATTTATTCTTGTAAGAATATTCATTTATTTTGGGACCAAAATAGGAATATTCAAATTATTCTTTTAAGCACTTTGAATCAAAGAACAGGAGCTATTCGGACTCATTCTATGGAGAAAAACTTTAGTATGTGTTAATTGAAACCACAAACAATGGAATCTATTTATGTAAATTTGTAAAATCAATTCATATGAAGAACTTTGTCAGAAAGATATATAGATTCCTAAAAAAGTTTGTGTCAAGTTTCTCTTACATTGTGTCACATTAGTATGAATTGTTGATATGCCATACAACGTTTATTGTTAATACTTCATTATATGGTAATTAACGTACATCTATTTATGAAATATTAATGTAGTAAGAAAGATCTTAACAATATATGCAATATTTACCTATTATATGTAAGGATAAGAAAATAGCTTCTTAGGATTGACATATATATTAGTGAGGGGTTGCATTTGATTATAATAGTTTCCAGAAGAATCTTGACACCTTTTCTATAGTCTCTATTAATATTTAACAATTATCACAAAATTTGGACACATCTTATCTCCTTTTTTCTCATGCACGTGTTCAATTAAAATGGTTAACTTTTTCCAATGAATGTTAATTAGAGATACAAGTAAATTTTAAACATTATAATCAAATGGAAAATAAGAAGAGGCTATTATTTTAACATAATGAAAAACTATCATTACAAGTTTTGTATTATATCCTTTAGGGGTGAGATTATTCTCAAGAGTCTATTAGAAAATCACAAATCTATGTGACAAACTCAATATCTCAGATTTTATCTCATATGAATAAAATTCATGATTTCATTTTCTATCTCTTTGAAACTGCTTATTATATGCTTAAGGTTGCAGAAATTTGCATGCTCTTTGATCGTTGTTCTTCTCACATTGTCTCTCATTTTTAAATTTCTTTCCCATGTCTCTTATCTAAAAATCATTGTCCCTTAATGACTATTTTACTTTGTGAAAGTAGTGCATTATGTACTACATAAATATTAATGTCATTATACAACTAATAACATAAATTTATGTGAAATTATGTGTTTTTTATTGCAAAAAGAAACATTGAGTTATGTCAACCTGGAAAATATATTCCTACATAATTAAGAGCCAAGATTTGAATTTTTAACTTTGCATAACCAACTAATATCATACCGACTCATTCTTATATGTTCAATATTCATGTATTCTTCTAAGAATATTCATTTGTTTTGGGACCAAAAAAAAGAACATCCAATTATTCTTTTAAGCACTTTGAATCAAAAAAGGGGAGCTAGTCTGACTCATTTCATGGAGAAAAACTTCAGTATGTGTTGATGGAAACCACAAACAATGGACATCTATTTATGGAAATTAATGAAATCAATTAGTATGAAGAACTTTGTGAGGAAGATATACATAAAACGTTTATGTCAAGTTTGTGTTTGTCATGTCACATTAGCATGAAGTATTGATATCTCATACAATTTTTATTGCTAAAACATCATTATATGGTCATTAGCATACATCTATTTATGAAATATTAACATAGTAAGAAAGATCCAAACTAGAAATGTAATATTTACATATTATATGTATGAATAAGAAATTAACTTCTTAGGATTGACGTCATAGTTTAGTGAGGGGTTGCACTTGATTATAATAGTTGCACGAAAAATTTTGTTACCTTTTCTACATTCTCTATTAATATTTAACAATTATCACAAAATTTGGGCACATCTTATCTCCCTTTTTCTCATGCATGTGTTTCATTAATGGTTAACTTGTTTTAGATTAACGTTTTTGAAATGAATGTTAATTCTAAAAATTGTTGAAATTATTCGAACTATTAAAGAATTATCGTCAGTGTTAGGTTAAAGTTTGAGTTAATGTAAATTGCAATATGTTTTACACAAAATAGTATCAAAATGGAATTTATTAATGTTTCTTCATTTAAATGATGTAATACCATATAATAGTAAGTTTGAAGTCTTTATATTAAATTCTAAAAAAAGATTATCAATCTTGGTAATATGTTAGTTCCAAGGAATGTAAGCTTCTAGGAAACCGAATCACTATGTACCCTAACTAAATTCAATAATTAGAAGTCATAAAAATGAAAATTTTAATTAAATATATAATTTTGAGGAAAAAATGCAGAATAGTTTTCACCCCCAAAAAAATATGAACAAAACAAAATAAGTGTAAAAAATTAGGGAGTGAGGTAAAAGTCTTTAGCAACCATTTCAAGTATAACTTTAATTCAAAAATAAAAAATTTACTTGGGTTTAAGTATAAATAAAAAAATAATGAACTTTAATTTCCCCCACAATAAATCTCTTAGTTGACCACTAAGAGAAAGAGAGAGATAGAGATCAAGGTCTAGCAAGATAAGGAACTACAAAGGAAAATTTCTTGCATATCATTTGGATGTAATTAATTTGTAGAGAATTATTGTAGTGTGGTTGAAAGAGAAATTAAAATAAAGTAGTGTGGAGAAGAATTTTATTGTAGTAGTTAACCTATTTCCCCTCCCTTCACCTCTCCTCCATTCACTGCGTACCAAACAGGATGTAAGTCCTCATTAAGAAGAGAGACAAAGAAAGTGGAGAGTGCGTCCATTGGCCAAGAGTCGTGAGTAGATAATTGTGCAGTTTAGAAATTTTATTAAATTTGTTTTAGTAATGGGTCTTGATGAGAAAGGAAATGTATAATATAGAATGGAGGGGAGTGTTTCTCAGGATGTATTAATGGGATCAAGAATTGGATAATGAGTCAAGTGAAACCAACATGAAATGCATGGACAGTCGTTTTGGGGAGAACATTGATTAGGTTTAATAAAAGAGAAGCAAGAGAACGAAGATGGAGCACCATTGTTGGTTCGGTTTATAAGAGAAGACATTTGGCAATACTATAATGAGGTCTTCATGGTGGGAAGAAGAGGAGGGCGTGGTTTATTGGAAGGTGATTTTGTGATCTTTAAGAAATTAAGTAAAAGTAAAAAAAATGATTGAAAAATAAAGATAAGAGAGAAATTTAAGAGGAAGTAGGCATTTCAAATTTTTGAATTCTAGTTGATTACATTTTCTTGAAGAAAATATAATAGCAATATTATAATTTTTTGTGAGATCACAAAGATGTGCGGTATATTATATAAAAATAACTAAACCATAAATAGATACAGGGGGAGAGAGACAGTGATTGGAGCGGTGTAGGAAAGACGAAGTGTTCTTATGGATGGAAAACATGGACTAAAAATGATGATAACTTAACTAAGTCCTCATTAGAAAGGGAGAGAAAGAAAGTGGAAAGTGCGGCCAATCCGGGAGATAAATCAAGAGTCGTGAGTAGATAATTTTGCAATTCGAAATTTGTAACAATTTTTTTTTATTAATGGGTCTTGGTGAGAGAGAAAAGGTGTAATATGGAATGGAGGGGAGTGTTTCTCGGAACGTAATGAGAGAAAGAAAGTGGAAAGTGCGGTTAGTCCAGGAGATAAACCAAGAGTCTTGAGTAAGTAATTGTGCAGTTTAGAAATTATAATAAATTTGTTTTATTAATGGGTCTTGGTGAGAGAGTAAAGGTGTAATATGGAATGGAGGGCAGTGTTTCGCAGGACGTATTAATGAGATCACGACTTGAATAATGAGTCCAGTAAAACCGTTGCAAACTGTATGGGCACTTGTTTTGGGGAGAACATTGATTAGATTTAAGAAAAGAGAAGTAAGAGAGCGAAGACGGAGCACCATTGTTGGTTCTGTTTGTGAGAGAAGACATTTGGTAAAATGAGGTCTTCATGGGGGGAAGAAGTTGAGGATGTTGTTTATTGAAAGGTGGTTTTTAAGAAATTAAGTAAAAGTTAACAAATGAAAGAAAAATTAAGAAAGAGAGAAATTTAAAGAGGAAGTAGGAATCTTAAATCTTTAATTTCTAGTTGGTTACATTTCTTTGAAGAATATATAATAGAAATGTTATAGTTTTGAGAATAAACTCACCCACTTTAGTAGTATCGATAAAAATAATGCCAATGGAATAGGGACAATAAAGATTTTTACCACTACCAATCTTGACCCACTTACAAACTTATTATAAGTAGATACTAAATAATTAGATAACTTATACTTAAAAAGTTAAACCCGTTTCAAAACATCAAGAACAACTAGCAATGTGCAAATCTAGACGAGTTATTGATTAGTTATACTTATACACCGTTCAGATACTTCTTTAATCACAGAAAATATTTTATTAATGTTAACTTTTCTACATGTATATTTTAGTGACTTATATGGTAAGTTATGCAAATTTGCTAATAGAAATAAATGTTATAATATGGATGGTTTATAATATTTGAAGGCTATTGTGACGAGGGTGATTGGTTACATCCTTAAGCATGTCCTGGCTTGAAACGGAAGTTGCAAAAAGAAAAAAAAGTTCCAAGGCGTCAAATCAGGAAAATATGATACATGGTCTAGTTCAAATAAATATCTTAGAAAATTGATCACGGATTGGTAGTAGAAAATACTACACTTGACTTTGTTGTTTGGCAAACGTCCTAAAAGTCTACCTTTCCTATAAGAAGAGCAAATTTCAGCTGTCGGTTCTACCTGTTTCTCTGGTTCATCGGTCCTACCTGTTTCTCTGGTTCAGCAGTTGCTTCTTGCTGCTTCTTGCAACTGCAGTCTCTCGGTTATGCTACCTTTGTTGATTATTATCCCATACGTCTATTTCGTAGCCAACGAAAGAATGGGAAAGTGAGTTCACCTGCACGATCTAGCTAGCTACTTGACTGTTTCACCCTAGCAATCGACTGTTTAGTCGCTTCACTCAATCGTGCTATTATTTTTTCTAACTGTTTGGCACGTATGTTATTTCAGTTGCGTTGTATAATGCAACAGATTATTAAATGAATAAAATAAGACAAAGAAGATGCACTCCGAACAGAACAAAATAATAAGCCATTCACAATTTTATCTTTCAGGGTCGTTTGAGGGTCAATTGAGAATTTTTTTACTATTATATAAATTGACACGATGCATATTTTTGACAGAGTCTTCTGTCATGTCAGTCAGTATAGCTATTTGTTTACTTGATACAATTAGATGCTTATTTAGTTAAGATGGTAGTCTTCTCAATTACTTGCCAGTGTTTTACGTTTTTACTCTTGCTCTTCTACTTATTTCTGGCCACGACTCATATATCTCTATGTGACGAGAATGTTTGTGGGCTCTGTTCTATGCTTCACCGGTCCATTTATGTGTTTCAGTAGTCTGTCTGAGAGCTCACGGTACAATCTGAATTTCAGCAGTATTTTTGTCAACGGTCTGCAACATAGGTATTTTTAGTTAGAGACTACATATTAGAGGGAGTCAGGCGATTGTTAATCAAATTGTTCCTTTTAAGCAAGTTGTACTTAATTTATTGTGAATATTAATTATATTTTATGTGTCACCAAGCACATACCAAAGAACATGAGTAGAAATAATTTTTGTAATGACGTGTTACAAGTTGGTAGAAGTCATTAGGCAGTTAATTGAGTTGCTATCTTATTTACATGTTGTATGTAAATTATTGTGAGTACTAATTATAAACTTGACAAATAAATCAATTTTTAGGGTGAATTTTCAAATTATTGATTTTAAAATCTGTTTTCTTTAATAGTAATACATTTCAAGTTGCTCATTTACTTCTTGCACATTTTGCATTTTCTTAAATAAATAAACACATGTGAGATGAGAATTATGTTAAATTTTGATATTATCATGCTACAAATTGGAAGAAGTCAACTAAATTTAAGAAAACTATTCTTCTTTAGTGGGTTCTACATAAATTATTATAAGCACAAATCATGAATTTAAAAAAATGAGTTTAAAAATTTGTCAATTTAGGTCTACTAGGTGTATGTAATTTATTCATTTTTTATCTATTGCATGTTATGTTTCTTATTTATTTTAAACTGCTTTTTCTATTTTTTTTAACAATTATCCTGTATATATAATGGGTAGTGATAATCTTAATATTAGAGTCAGTTTACATGTTGTTAATCAAGTTATTATCTTTTAACAAATTGTATGTAATTATTGTGATTATAAATCATGAATCGGGATGGAAGAACAATTTTAAGCTTAATTATTGAGTAAGAAATCTTAAGATTTTATTGTGCTAATTCAACTAGGAATCATGTGCTTAGCACGTGCTTTTAGCTAGTATAATAAAAAGCTCTAGGCAGCCACAACTATGTATACACGATATAAGGAAGAAGAGACAGACATGCCACTCAGATTGACCTGATAAGATCCTACGTGAAATATCTTTCGAATCTCCTCCATAGTTTACTGCTCCGGTGGTCATCCTCTCTCATATCAGTTTGACTGGCTATGTTGTGGGATGCTGACAAGATGTGAGGCCAATCAGAATCATGAACGTTAATTAGGAGATGCAGCCAGCCAAGGAAGTATACCTGAGGGGCAGGAAGTGGACAGAATGATCAGACAAACACTACTACAAAAAATGGTTTTTACAACAATTCATTTTTCCATTTTACAATGGGTGTCAACTGTTGTATTAGATCGCGTGGTCTTATGGGGGGGTTCTTTATACAACATGTATTGCGCATGTTGTAATATATGTATTTTATACAACAGTTAATACATGTTGTAGTTCATTGAACACACCTGTTGTAATAGGGGTGTTGTATATAACATGTTGAGACAAAAGAAAAATACATCTAGACACAAGGTTTCGAACTTGAGACCACTTGAAAGTAAGGCACACCTCAAACCGCTGAACTAGTTTCATTTTTTGCAACACATATATTCTTTGTTGTACATATACAAAAAATGACGTGCAAACATGTTGTGTGATTGTGGTCTATTACAACGGGTAACTATTACAATAGGTGAAAGCCTGTTGTGTAATTATAGTATACTACAATGGGTTATAGTATGTTGTGTAATGATGGTCTATTATAACGAGTTAACATATGTGACTATTACAACGGGCAGAGCATGTTGTGTAATTATGATCTTTTACAACGAGTTAGAGTATGTTGTGTAATGATGGTCTATTACAAC
Source organism: Alisma plantago-aquatica (assembly GCA_963693085.1). NCBI lineage: Eukaryota > Viridiplantae > Streptophyta > Magnoliopsida > Alismatales > Alismataceae > Alisma > Alisma plantago-aquatica. The sequence goes on along the minus strand of OY856410.1, from coordinate 463,187,520 downwards.
GTGTTAATATACATGACTATTACAACGGGTTAGAGCATGTTATGTAATTATGATCTTTTACAACAGTTTAGAGTATGTTGTGTAATGATGATCTATTACAACAAGTTAGCATACGTGACTATTACAACGGGTTAGAGCATGTTGTGTAATTATGGTGTTTTACAACGGGCTTGAGTATGTTGTGATATTACAGTCTATTACAACAATTTAGCACCTGTTGTAGTATCACATATACTACAACGTTGTATATAACTTGTGTTATATAAAATATATAATTCACAACACACGAATAGACTTGTTGTAAAAGATATGCTAACTACAACACAACCAACATAACTGTTGTGTTTTTCCCGTTGTAAAAAGCATTTTCTGTAGTAGTGAAAAGAAACAGAAACACTATATGGAATCGTCAAAGCAGTGAGGCAGAGCCATTATACAAAATAAGACCACCTGAAGTATAAAGACAACTGTCAACTGAGCAGTACAACTGCCTAGGAGAGCGTCACAAGCGCCAGGCTGAGTATTAGGTCCGCCTAGAGTAGAAGTGAAGTACATCTCTCGGAAGAAGGCACACAACCACCAAACGAAATTGTTAGTCCTCCTCTCATTCAACTTGTACATCGTGTTCTTATGACACTGTTAGCACGATGAAGCTGTTTCCTAAAATCGTGAGTGGGGAAGGATCGTGAGGGGTGGTATCATGGTGTTGTTAGGGAGGATGAGTCAGAAATGTGGTTAGTGGAAGTTATTTTGGGGGAGAGAGAAAATACAAAAAATAGAAAAAAAAAATGGGAGAAAAATGTGAGCAAAGAGTGGAAGCAGAAAAATACAACATTTTGAATTCATGTGTTTTGATTGGTTGGTGAAGCTTAAAATGGCAGGTTCACAATTTTGATGAAAAGCTCACTCTTTTTATAGTAGTATATAAATATAGATAAATGATCTTTATCCTTCCCTCGAACAAAACATGTAATCCCAGATATACCAAACAAAGAAATAACCGTTCACAACTTAAAGACAATTCGTATTAGACCTTATCATCTCCCTCTACCATATTGACAACAATTCTCTTCCATCCAGGTGCCTATGTTCATCGCACTCGATCCACCAACACTACAAACCATCTCTTACACCATCTTCTCTTCAGACGCCGGTACTATATGAGGCCTCCTATAGAAATTCCATAAGACACCAATCAATCCTTGACACATGGACACTCCCCCATCATCATTTGAAAAACAAATAGAATTAAATCTGACACTAGACCCCACTCACCTGTTTAGAGCGAGCATGTAATGTATTTAATTTTTGGAGAAATTTAATACTTGTCCTCTAATTAACAATAACCGCATTGCGAACTACAATCTATTTATTTATTTTATATATCGGAAACATCTTTTGAAAAAGTACAAAATAGATATAATTAAAGGAGTTGGGCATAATTATATTTGTTATAAACCAGTATAACATAGAATAGATATAATTAAAGGAGTTTGGTATGGATATTTTTGCCATTTAGCGGTATAACTATATACGAGTATGTGTATGTATTTGTCAATGTGTATAAATCTTGTACGTATATATAAACTGGTATAACACAATATTTTTTCGTGCACATACTTAAATACTTGTCACATTTACACATAACATAGTGTTGTAATGTGAATAAATTTTTATTTATTGGGTAAAATTATACTTATTTATACTTTTACATGTGAGATATCCTAATTGAACAACATATCGATTCCCTTTTTTTACATACCTACATGTAAGTTGTCAAAATCAAACTTCATATGTATCTACAAATAAATTTCTTATTTATCATATCAATAAATATAGAATTTTGATAATAATATTTGATGCTTTATATTTTTTTTTGCATAATTTGATGATTTATACTATTCCACTTTAATAGTATCTTTTATATCTAAATATAGAATTATATGAAAATAATTATCTAGATATATTAATATTTGATGATTTATATTTTTTGCATACTTTTATGTTTTATACTATTTAACTTTCTATACATTACTTTTATATAGGTATATGTGTATCTAGTTGTGTTGCTTAAAAAAATATACATTCATATGTAATTCAATTCTGATACCGCACAAGTATAAATTTTAAAAAAAAATGCTAACTAGATATAATAAATAATATTACATAAAACAATATTATAGTTATATACATTAGATAAAATATTTATTTGAACATTGATGTGTAGTTCAATTATGATAGCTCACATGTATATATTTACAATTAAATTTTATATTTAGATATGGTAAAAAAATATATGTATGTATAACAAAAATATTACTATTATATATAGCAAATAAAAAATATATAGATATATAGTTTGATTATGATACCTCACATGTATGTGTGTGATGAAAAGAAAATTACTATTAGATAAGGTGAATTAAAAATGTTACACAAAAGTATTGCAATTAGATACGATAAATAAGAAATTTAGTTGTAGATACTTATGTAATTCCATTTTGATACCTTACATGTACGAATATAAAAAAATGTCATTGGTATGTAGTTCGATTAGGATATATAACATGCATAAGTATAAAAAAAATATAATTATACACTAAATAAAAAAATTATACACATTAGGTTAAATGTAAAGACGACAAGTATTTAGGTATGTGCACAGAAAAGATATACTATGGTGTACTGGTTTTTATATACACACAAGTATTTATGTGCATGAGTGAATACATACACATACTCGTATATAGTTAATTATGCTATTTTGTATTGTACCAGTTTATATGAAAAATATCCATACCCAACTCTTTTTGAATACATAAAATAAATAAAAGGACTGCAGCTCACAATGCAGTTATTGCTAATTTGAGGAGAAGTATTAAATTTACCAAAAATTAAATACATTACATGCTCTCATTTAGTTGATTTAATTCCTTTTGTTTTTGGATGATGGTGGGGGAGTGCCCATGTGTCAAGGATTGATTGGTATCCTATAGAATTTCTATAAGAAGCCCCCTATAGTACCGGTATCCCTTCTCTACGTGGTTGTCTTCCAGCTTCACGCACTACTCACAAGAAATATGCTTTTGTTATAAGGAGAAAAATCAATTTAGCATACTTTACATAAGTGTTTACCAATATAGTATACTTTACAAAATATTTTTCAAAATATCACACTTTTTATAGAATTTGTCACTCAAAATGACATTTTTGGTACCAAAATTGAAAAATGCCATAAATATTGACGTGTTTATTTTTAAATTAAAAAATTGAAGAAAAAATATGAAAGTCAAAAGCGAGAAGTAGGACGCCAGTCAATGTACAACTTTTGTCTTTTTTTTTTAATTTTTTCATTTTTTAAATTAAACATACAATCTATCCTGGATAAAAAAAGCTCCACACAAAGCAACATTTTTAGACCAAAATGTGTTATTTCAAAAAACTAGCAACACACACGTACATATGCACGTGCCACATTGAACATGTTTATTTTAAATATTTAAAAAATAAAATTTCTCAAAAGGATAATTGTAACGCTCGCCCATGTATATACCACAAAAAACATATGCAGAAGCATCAACACACATATAATATAAATTTCTAGGGAAATATGTCATATATCTGGCATACAATAACATGTAAACTAACCATAGTAACTGATTATAAAGGTATTGTCCAACAAAATGAAATTGTGAGTCTGGGAGTCACATCTCCCTACATGAAATGAAAGAGAAAAGATAACATCGTAATCTGGAAGGATCGCCTAAGATAAAGTCTCACCCGTTATAGATATCGTGCTTTCTTGAATCTGAACTCCTTCACAGGCTACTCCTCACTATCTGCGGACGTCGCATCCCCAGCCATGCACAATGAAAATAATTCTAGTTAGAGTAAGTGGCATTGAATTCTATAACATAAAATAAATAACTACATTATAAAAAATTTCCATGTACCACTATACTAAACATCTTTATGTGCATCTTTTATTTACACGTTTTATCTTTCTGTGACTACTATTATACAATAAGTCATCTTCTATGGCACTGTGTGCCTTCTATGGTGCAATGCACCTTCTGTGGCATGAAAGCCTTCTGGTGACACTGAGGTGTCTTCTATTCTGTGGCACCAAGTGCCTTCTATGGTGCAATGCTCCTTCTATAGCATAATTGCCTTCTATTATGTGTACCGCAGTACTTTTGTTCTGTGAGGACTTATTATATAAATTATGTTCTAGTGTCATTTTCTATTCTTGTTCTATATATTATTCTGATTCTATTTCTATTTCTATTCTGATTCTACATCTCAACTACTTGAGATAAATTCTAGATTATGAAATCTATTCTGGCATTCTAAGTTATAAATATTGTTCTAAACTCAATTAGTAAAAGACTATGATAAGTTTGAATAAAATCTAGATTTTGTATCTAAATCTGGTATTCTGAAGGAGATTTTAAATTCTGAATGTTTGTAAGAATTAACGTACTGAAATAAATTTCAATCATGGATTATGAGTTCTAATAATTCACATGCTGATTTCTAACAATTATGCATGAATAATAACTTGAAACTGATAATTTATATGATCTAAGCACAAGCTATTTGAGACAGAAATTTTACTATACTAAAAAATAGTAGCCTATGTATGAACATTAGAACATATATCTAATGGATTATTCTGGGAAGGATAATTAGATAACATGAATTCAAAGGACCCCACTTACCTGTAGTAAGCCAAAATCATATCCACACGGCCTCTATGAAAACTGGATCTAACTCTCTCTCCTGAAAAACCCAATGTTTTTTTCAAATCACATATTCCCTTTTGATCGACATATTTAGGTCATTAGAGTACTCTTTAGATTATTTCTACATGCACCTTACATACATCAAGGAGTACGTTTATTGTGTCTTTTATATCCATGTACTATGATATAGCTAGCGTTATGCATGTTGAAATATTATAATGCCTTAGTAAAACTTCGAAACAAGGTGGAAAAATCACGATTATAACTAATAATATAGAACAATAACTGAGTTTAGCATAGTGAGCCGAGATTATAATACTATTTCGTAGCACATTAGTGGATCAACATATGTTTGTAATATAATACCTTAGTATCTTATTAAGCAGTCATCATTTAGGGCTAACGTGGTACTAACTAAACTAGTTACTCATTCAAAATAATTGACCGAAACTACTGATATAGATATTGGTCTTTGGATGAGTGATTCTAATCCAGTCAAATCATACTCGATTAGCAGTACCACAAGCACGATCCTATCATAAGTTTATAGTATATATTAGTTCAGTTCATTCAGACTAGTCGTTGGTTAGAAGCACTGAGCAAGGTAATATAACAGAGCAGCACAGAAAAATGACTCCAAGAAACGACTACTCTCAGCCCACAGATGGAAAACGGACTCGGTTCTATAGTAACACAGGGCCACGCTTAACAGACCAAGGGTGTCGAGACACCCTCGACGGTCCTTGCGCATCACAAGCAAAGGCTAGAGATGTGAAGTTGCCTTGCCACGATCACACACAAGTAAGAAAATGCAGGCGGCAAAAAGGGACTCACGCCCAACACGCAAACAAACCGTTTCGATTCTCAGATACGAAGAAAATGCGGTGAGGTAGTATGCGTGGAGCAGGGCGACGACGTCGCCCCCCTCCGCACCAAACCAGCCGAGAACAAGGGATTCGGGAGGAGGAGCACACACCTGCGGCCGAGGCTCGGGAACAAAAAAGAGATCTATGTGGAAGAAAGGACACTTCCTCGTCACCTGAAGCAAGGTTGCACGGGCTTGGTGTCCCCAGGCGGTGGGTGCCGACCTGCAGTTGCCGTGGCCCTATAGGATACGCCGAACCAGCACTTCACAGCCGAAGGGGAGGTCGAGGGCGCGTTCCTGGGATGTTGTAGATGGTGCTGGAACAAGGAATCACGACAAGATGGTGTGAGGGACGAGAACGACGATAGGGAGTTGGAGGTTGAAGATGAAGTAGGTTGCGGGTGGCTAGAGTTAGGGAGGTGAAATTGATGGCGGAGGAGGGTTTGCGGAGATGGCCTAAAGATTTATGAATGATTGGGAAGACGAACGGAAGGTTAGGAGGTGAGTTGCAACTTGGCAACGAGAAGGGGGTGGCGGTTGAGAAGGGTATTTCTTATAGGGGGGTTTCTAGGGTTCGTGTAAGGGATCGTTGAGTGCGGTTCGATCTCCCGAACACATAGCAACTTTCGGTTTCCAAAATGAGCAACTGAATCGTGAGATTTTCACAATCAAAGTGGGCTGTCTTGTTTCCTTTTCAGACCAAGGTAGGAGAAGATGGTCTGACGGCTGAGATTAGTCTGGTTCAAGCGGACAAGATCTAACGGCCAGGAAAAAGCGACCAAAAAAAAGCCTATATTAAGGAATTTCCATTCATTTATAACCAATAGTTTCCCAAATTTATTTCTCCTATCAAATAAAGTTTGATGGGTCTCAAAATTTGACCAGACGTTCCCAAAAATGTCTTAAATATTCCCATACACAGTTTCCAATTTGGGTTATCAAATTAATCAATATAATTAATAGTCAATAAAGCTTTGATAATGCATAACTAATTATTTAGAAATCATTAAATACTAAAATTTTAAGTTTCCTCTTATTTATGCGTTGTCATTGATTAGGAAAACATTTAGTTCAAAATAGAAATCAAAATTATTTAAAATAAATTAAATCTTGAAATTTTGGATGTCATCTTATTTAGACATTTTCTCTATGGTAAATTTCCCAGTGCATGGTAGTGACTAAAAATATTTGAAATTGACATATTTATAATATGTGACTATAAATGATATGACATTAGAAAGATTGTAAGCAAGTACTAAAAAAATAAGGATGTTACAATTCTACCCACCTTGGATGAATTTTGTCCTCGAAATTATTGTGTACTACCCACCTTATTGTTTTACTTATTCTTTTTTGGTAAAACCCAACCATCCTTAGTTCATTACTCTTATATTAAGAAGTCTAAACTATGTGTCATAACATACTTATCTATAATTTAAATAGTAGGATTAGGTCATACCTTCATCTATTTGGTCCTCATCTACCTCTGTTGCATCCATGGCAAACACCCTTGCCTGACGCTTCTCTCTCTGATTGTTCTGGTCTTGCTTTTGCTTCTTTGGGCAGTTGAACTTGAAGTGACCTTCATCACCACATAGGTAGCATACTAGTTTCCCGAACTTGCATTTGCCACCATGGGGCTTCTGACACTTGGGGTAAACCTGGCCAGGTGCTTTCTGGGCTCCTCCTCTTGGAACTTCTTTCTAAGCTGGTGCTCCTTCTGGGGCCTTCCTCTTGTTGTTTTGTGCACCGTTATGACCTTTATGATGGTAGTTGCCTCCAAGAGATCCTCTGTTCTTCCAATTTCGTCCTGGGTAGTCCTCCAACTCTAGGGCTGCTTCTAGGCCTTCTTGCACTATCCTGATGCCACGTCCTACTCAGACTTTAGGCCGCGCATGAACTTCTTAACCAAGTGTGCCTCATCTTCAATCCCATACTTCTGCAGCATATGAAACTTCATAGAATACTGGCTGACGGTGGAGTCATATTGCTTGAGGTGCCGAAACTCCATTTCCTTCTTCTCGATCATAGCTTCTGAAATGTACCAGTTCTGGAAGGTGGTAGTGAACTCCTCCCACGTCAGCGGTGCAACATTAGATCCTCGAGCATTGGTGAAGTTCTCCCACCAGACGTGGGCAGCACTCTTCAGCAGATGGGTCCCAAAACAAACCTTGGAATGCTCAGGGCATCCCAGATCATGAAAGCAGTGCTCCACACTCAGTAACCACTCCTCAGCACGAGTGACTACATCAGTCTCAGCTTTGCCAAAAAAAGTCTCTGGTTTGATCTTCAAGAAATCTACCAGGGTCAGCTCTTGGTTTCTCAGTGGTGGATGTCTCATGTGTGGACCGGTCAGGGTGTCAGTTAGGGCCTCGACAAGAACATCCAGAGTAGGATTAGGGTTTCCATTGGGGTTGCCTCCCCCAGACACCTCATGATCATCTCCCACATTTTAGGAGCTTTCCTCTCCATCGACGGGTTCCTTACCCTTATCAGACTTCTTCTTAGGAGCCATCTGTACAAAAGACATCTATGAGGGTTTATATACGGATATCAATCACTAATGGTTGTTTAAATGCTCTGATACCAAATTGTAACGCTCGCCCATTTATATACCACAAAAAACATATGTGGAAGCATCAACACGCATATAATATAAAATTTCTAGGGCATTACATCACATATCTGGCATACAGTAACATGTAAACTAACCATAGTAACTGATTACAAAGGTATTGTCCAACAAAATGAAATTGTGAGTCTGGAAGTCACATCTCCCTACATTAACTCAAAGAGAAAAGATAACATGGTAATCTGGAAGGATCGCCTAAGATAAAGTCCCACCAGTTATAGATATCCTGCTTTCTTGAATCTGAACTTCTTCACAGGCTACTCCTCACTATCGGCGGACGTCGCATCCCCAACCATGCACAATGAAAATAATTCTAGTTAGAGTAAGTGGCATTGAATTCTATAACATAAAATAAATAATTGCATTATAAAAAATGTCCATCTACGATTATACTAAACATCTTTATGTGCATCTTTTATTTACACATTTTATCTTTCTGTGACCACTATTATACAATAAGTCATCTTCTATGGCACTGTGTGCCTTCTATGGTGCAATGCACCTTCTGTGGCATGAAAGCCTTCTAGTGACACTGAGTTGTCTTCTATTCTTTGGCACCAAGTGCCTTCTATGGTGTAATGCACCTTCTATAGCATAATTGCCTTCTATTTTGTGTACCGCAGTACTATATAAATTATGTTCTAGTGTCATTTTCTATTCTTGTTCTATATATTATTCTGATTTTATTTCTATTTCTATTCTGATTCTACTTCTCAACTACTTGAGATAAATTCTAGATTATGAAATCTATTCTGGCATTCTAAGTTATAAATATTGTTCTAAACTCAATTAGTAAAAGACTGTGATAAGTTTGAATAAAATCTAGATTATGTATCTAAATCTGGTATTCTGAAGGAAATTCTAAATTCTAAATGTTTGTAAGGAATTAACATACTGAAATAAATTTCAATCATGTATTCTGAGTTCTAATAATTCATAGGTTGATTTCTAACAATTATGCATGAATAATAACTTGAAACTGATAATTTATATGATCTAAGCACGAGCTATTTGAGATAGAAATTTTACTATACTGAAAAATAGTAGCCTATGTATGAACATTAGACCATACGTCTAATGGATTATTCTGAGATGGATAATTAGATAACATGAATTCAAAGGACATGGCCCACTTACCTATAGTAAGCCAAAATCCTATCCACATGGCCTCTCTGAAAACTGGATCTCACTCTCTCCTGAAAACCCCAATGTTTTGTCAAATCACATATTCCCTTTTGATCGACATATTTAGGTCATTAGAGTACTCTTTAGATTATTTCTACATGCACCTTACATACATCAAGGAGTATGTTCATTGTGTCTTTTATATCCATGTACTATGATACAGCTAGCGTTATGCATGTTGAAATATTATAATGCCTTAGTAAAACTTTAAAACAAGGTGGAAAAATCACGATTATAACTAATAATATAGAACAATAACTAAGTTTAGCATAGTGAGCCGAGATTATAATACTATTTCGTAGCACATTAGTGGATCAGCATATGTTTGTAATATAATACCTTAGTGTCTTATTAAGCAGTCATCATTTAGGGCTAACGTGGTACTAACTAAACAAGTTATTCATTCAAAATAATGGACCAAAACTACTAATATAAATATTGGTCTTTGGATGAGTGATTCTAATCCGGTCAAATCATACTCAATATGCAGTACCACAAGCCCGATCCTATCATAATTTTATAGTATATATTAGTTCAGTTCATTTAGACTGGTCGTTGGTTAGAAGCACTGAGCAAGGTAATATAACAGAACAACACAGATACATGACTCCAAGAAACGACTACTCTCAGCCTGCAGATGGAAAACGGACTTGATTCTATAGTAACACAGGGTTACGCTTAACAGACCAGGGGTGTCGAGACACCCTCGGCGGTCCTTACATAGGCCAAGAAAATGCCAGAGAAGCAAAGCTGCCCTGCCATGATCGCATACAAGCAAGACAACGCATGCGGCAAAAAGGGATTCACACCCAACACGCAAACGAACTTTTCCGATTCTCAGATACAAAGAAAATGCGGTGAGGTAGTCTGCGTGGAGTAGGGCGACGACGCTGACCCCCTTCGTGCCAAACTAGTAGAGAAGAGGGGATTTGGGAGGAGGAGCACACACCTGCGGCCGAGGCTCAGGAACAGAAGAGAGATCTCCATGGAAGAAAAGACGCTTCCTCATCACCTGAAGCAAAGCTGCATGGGCCTGGTGTCCCCTGGCGGCGGGTGTCGACCAGTAGTTGTCGCGGCCCTATAGGATACGCTGAACCAGCACGTTGCATCCCAAGGGGAGGTCGGGGGCGCATTCCTGGGGTGTTGTAGATGGTGCTGGAATAAGGAATCACGACAAGATGGTGTGAGGGCCGAGAACGACGGCAGGGAGCTGGAGGTTGAAGATGAAGTAGGTTGCGGGTGGCTAGAGTTAGGGAGGCGAAATTGATGGTGGAGGGTTTGTGGAGGTGCCCTGAAGCTTTATGAACGATTGGGAAGACGAACGGAAGGTTAGGAGGTGAGTTGCAACTTGGCAATGAGAAGGGGGTGGCGGCTGAGAAGGGCATTTCTTATGGGGGGGTTCTAGGGTTCATGTAAGTGATCGTTGAGTGCGGTTCGATCTCCCGAAGACATAGCAACTTTCAGTTTCCAAAATGAGCGACTGAATCGTGTGATTTTCACAATCAAAGTGGGTTGTCTTGTTTCCTTTTCAGACCAAGGTAGGAGAAGATGGTCTGGCGGCTAAGATTAGTCTGGTTCAAGCAGACAAGATCTAACAACCAGGAAAAAGTGACCAAAAAAAGCCTATATTAAGGAATTTCCATTCATTTTTAACCAATAGTTTCCCAAATTTATTTCTCCTATCAAATAAAATTTGATGGGTCTCAAAATTTGACCAGTCGTTCCCAAATAAGGAGGAAAGAGAGGACAATTGTGGAGTAGAGAGAGGCTAGTTCTAAAAATAGGTATGCTCAGTTCCAAGGATCACCATCTGGTATTTCAAGAATCCAATGTTCTCTTCACCACAGTACCAACAGTCTCAGTTGAAGTCGACGCTTTCTGAACCAATGACATAGGTACGGTCATTGTGGTCCCCTAGCAAGGGGAGAGGTCATTGTGATAATGCATAACTAATTATTTATAAATCATTAAATACTAAAATTTTAAGTTTCCTCTTATTTATGTGTTATCATTGATTTAGGAAAAAATTTAGTTCAAAATAGAAATCAAAATTATTTAAAATAAATTAAATCTTGAAATTTTGGATGTCATCTTATTTAGACATTTTCTCTGTGGTAAGTTTTCCAGTGCATGGTAGTGACTAAAAATATTTGAAATTGACATATTTATAATAAGTGACTATAAATGATATGGCAATAGAAATATTGTAAGCAAGTACTATAAAAAATAAGGATGTTACAATAATGGTAATTGTGCCCCATTGAATATGTTTATCTTACATTAAACATTTGAAAAATAAAACTTCCCAAAAAGATAATGATAATCATCATAACTGTCCAAAAGGATAATGATAATTCTCATAAGTATTTTGTAGAAAATTTAAAAACAAATATCAATTAAATAAATATAAAAAATGAGAAAAATTATATGAAGAGAGAGAATAAAGGAGGGTGCATCAGCATGAACTCGCTCTTTTTATAATAGTATAGATATTTTACAAAGTGTGCTACATTGATAAAAAAAATTATAAAAATGTACTAAATTGGTTTTTTTTCCTTTGTTATATCTACGCCAACAACAAGATTATTAGATGAAAGGTTAAGAGGTACATCCTCCAGACCATGTAAAACATCAACGGTGCCATCCTTGCCGCTGAGATCTCCCCTGTGATGTCACCACTGTGTTTTGCCTCCATTGTCGTTTGCCATCATTTTTGACACATCCCTCATCGGCACTAAACCTTGTGGCTATATTTCTACAATTAAATTGGTGGCTTCTACATGCCAATAGTTACCTTTCCTAGGCTTACACGAGCACCCGGCTTACACTGCCGAGCAAGAAAACCTTAGCTCAAACTATGCTTTGCCAAGCACTGCTACCAGTAGTATTGTGATACAGGACTCTAGGCAAAATAGACAATATTTCAGTTTACCAAGTAGACATAAATGCGATCTATCATACCAATTTCTCTATCAATTACACTGCTTCCATCTTTTATAAGGGAATATACATATTTAATGTACCACCTCTTCTTATGCATATCACTAAAATCTCTACTTCAATATCGCATTCATAGGTATTACTTTTTGTTTAATATTTATTTCAAATGTGTCAATCTTATCTTTCAATAAGATGTGGTTCATTGTTTCACATACGGACCAGCAGATGCTTCAACATGCCTGACATATAATATATATATATATATATATATATATATATATATATATATATATATATATAAGAGCGAGTTCACGTTGCGCTCTCCTTGATTCTCTCTCTTCTCACAATTTTTCTCAACTTTTTTATATTTGTTTATTTTTATATTTTCTCTTTCATTATAAAAAGAGTAAAAAGATGATCATTATCCTTTTGGGCAGTTACGAGGATTATCATTATCTTTTTGGGAAGTTTTATTTTTCAAATATTTAATGTAAGATAGACATGTTCAATGGGGCACGATTACCATTATCCTTTTTGAGAAGTTTTATTTTTAAAATATTAAAAATAAACATGTTCAATGGGACACATGCATATGCATGTGTGTTTTACTAATATATATATATATATATATATATATATATATATATATATATATATATATATATATATATATATATATATATATATATATATATATATATTACTATAAAAATAGCGAGTTTTGCAGGCAGTTGAAATACACCCACCCAAAGTCATATTAACTAATCATGTTGCACGGTTTTGCCAATGTGGCAAAAGCTTGCACTCTCCTTCACTCAAGTTGTTCTCACATTTTTTCCAGCTTTTTTGCTTCCAAAATACGATTTAGTTTGAAAAAACGGAACTACTCTTTTTGAACTCTGATGTTTGTATTTAAATTTGTTGCACCCTTGTCTCTCTCACCCAACCATCAGTCAAACTCATTTCCCGCCAAGCTCCTTGTTTTATAGCTTTTTGTTGAATTTATTTGTTTTTAAAAAATATCAACTAACAGCACTACTGCTAAACAAGCAACTGCACGCCACCATTTTATCACCCAATCATCGGAACACAAACAAATTGCAATCCCACGATGCCCTCTTTATCCAGGTAGTTTCTAAAAAACAAACATGACTGTGGGCTTCCTCTCGGCCATATAAACCCGCTCAACACCAGGCTATTGTCGTCGTTGTGTCTCCTTTCATCAGCAACCGACAGACTATTGTTGAACTGCAGCAGCACGATGGGTCAAGTCAGTTGCTTCTTTAATTGCTACTGGAACGTTATTGTATGCTTCTTCTCTCCTTATGTACCATCCTAAAATTTTAAACCTTATAAAATGACCCCAATTTGAAACCCTAAATTGTTTTATTATGAAATTTATGATCAAAATATATAATAATGTTATGATGGTTTCTAAATATGTTACATAATGCAAATTAGATAAATTTTTTTGAACATAATTGAAAATCAATATCATCAAGTTAGCCCTAATTATTAAATAAGTGACATTTAGGGTTTAATATGAAATTAACCGAATCCACGTTCTTTTATGACCCGATAATTTTAACACAAAGCTGGTCGTGGTCAGGTTGGGATTTTTCCAAAAGTATATCCTCAAATTCATTTTAAATAATATTGTATGGAAAATTAAATATTTATCCTAAAAGAGAGATATAACAACCTAACTTGACTAAATCAGGAATCTAACAAAATTTTTGGGTTCCTTGTACCCCAATTAAGTAATGGACGAAATTTGAGGAGTTTTGGACTTTCCTAGATACCCTAATTTGAGCTAGAAAAATAATTAACCCAATTTAATGTATAGCCCTGATGAATCTTATCTTAACCAAAGCAGAACTTTGGTCCAGCATTTTTTTTGGGTCACGCTAACCCAGCCGGGTCAGACCCTCGCGGATCTAGCTACGTGTGGGGAGTCTCTCTCCTCCACCCGAGTCCCGTGTAGAGCGGACTCCTCAGTAGCGGCTCCCCTCTGTGATCCTGATCTCCCACGCCACTCCACCTCAACACGAAATAACTGGATTTTCGCAATCTTCGCACCGAGCCGGACTCCCCCATACCGATTTTGTTCGAACTTCATCCAGTAGATCTCCCGATCGACTAGACTCTCCCATCCTCCCTTGTTTCCCATCTCGACAGGGACTCCAGCCCTCCTTAGGGCATCACCTATATATTGAACCTTGCGAAAATGATTGCAAACCTTCAAGGAATCGGTTTCCGCCGCCTTTTTGCTCTCTTTCTCGCTCGGGACTACCCGCCCTACTCAACCTTGCTCGAGCTACCTCCGGCGGCTTGCAGTGACGCCCTAGGCGTTCCTGTAGAACAGCGACGCTCCAATCTTGTTCTGAGGGATCCCGAGCATCCTTATGTGCTCCCGTTGCTCCTGAAACTACTATAGAAATGGCTTATAAAGCCACTTTTCAAGGTGTCGGTTGTTTACAAAAACCGACACCTAATGTCTAGAGTGTCGGTTGATAACATAAACCGACATCCAATCTGCTTAGGGAGCCCAGACACGGGTACCGCTTTTAATAGGTGTCGGTTAATTAATAAACAACCGACACCTAAACTCAACTGCCAAAACCAAAATTCCAGCAAAAACATTGGCTCCAAAATTTTACATATGGCGTCAGTTCATAACTAAATAACCGACACTATAGGTTTAGTTGTCGGTTTTTTTGAATAACTGACACTTAGTATAGGTGTCGGTTCATAACTAAATAACCGAAACTATAGGTTTAGGTGTCGGTTTTTTTAAATAACCGACACTTATTGTCAACTTAATAGCTCACCAGCCTGACCGATTCTTCCCCTTTCCCTGTTTCATTCCCGATTGCAGCTAGTTAGCTCCGAAGATTTTTGCTCGCCCCCGCTGCTTCGCCGCCGCCGCTCCCTGCCGCCGTCGCCGCTCGGTGCTGCCTACAGCTAAAGCTTCTGCTCGATGCCGTCGCCGCTCGGTGCTGCCGCCGCTCTGCTCCGCCAGCAAGGTAACCCTTTTCTCCTCCACCTTGCTTTTCTCTGACGGCCACCACTCTCACCCAATCCCCAGCGGCAGCACCAACATCCACACTGCCATCCTCCTCCCCAGTACCAACAGCCGCTCCCGCACCAGCCACCACCACCCCACCCCCAATCGCCTCTACCCTAGCCCCAACCCCAACCATCGCGGCGCCGCTGGACCTTCCTCCGGCCTTCTTCTTCCTCTACCTCACCCTAGCAGCGCCCGACCTATAGAGCAGCGCCGGCGGCCAGAAGTAGCAGCTGCAGCTGTAGCGACGCTGTCCAGGAGTAGTTGGGAATGACCAACACTACCAAATGCCTCCCTTGACTCCGACTAAGAGCCCTAAACTTGATTCCGCAGCCCCCTCAGCCACGAGCAGCACCTAGCTGCATTTCTAGCTGAGCCCTTTGCACCTGTGCATGAAGCAGGTCTGAACCAGGGGCAGTTCTGCCCGGGAAATACCACGAAAATCACAGCCTTGAGTTTGGACTTTCGGCCCAGACCCGAATCTACTTATTTGTATTTTTCATCTACTTATTTGTGCCTCATGCTATTCTGAATTAACTGTATATTTACTTCATAATTGAATGTTTAAGTAAGTTATAGATATCTTGATGATGAACTGTAATGCACACATGTGACATGCTTGGAATGTAAATGAGGAACTGTAATGCACACATGTTTAACTTGTTTCATTGTTGAGTATATTGAGAATCCTAATCACCCTTCTTTTGCTTAATGATGAACTGTAATGCACACATGTGACATGCTTGGAATGTAAATGATGAACTTTTCCCTAAATTGCCAATCATGCTTTTAAAGACATCAATAATCACCCTAACTTGAAGAACTAGGATTTTAGGTATAAGAATGACAACACATTATTTGTTGGCCTAGAAACCCATCCAAGATTTACTCATTAGGAGTAAATCTTGGATAGTCCCCAGTTTGGGACTGTTCTTGAACACCTAATCTCGCTTAGGATGTAAGTGTATATAATGTGTGTTGGGTTTTCAAGAAAATTTCCGCAGCATTTCCCCGTTTGTTCTCTAAGTACATATGTACTTGGAGAACAGCGGGGAAATGCTGCCGAAATTTTATTGAAAACCCAATACACATTATACACTTACTAGTGAGATTAGGTATTCAAGAATGGGATAGGTGGTACACATTTATTATATATAAGAATGACATCACATGTATTTGTTAACCCTAGACCCTAATCTTGTCCTAATATATACTTGTTTTCTCTTTGATCATAGAATGGATAGATCATGGATGTCCATTCGCAATCGCTGCACCCCAGAGTTTATTTCTGGTCTTGACCAGTTTATTAGATTTGCCGAGGAACATAGGAAACAACCTTGAGATAGGTTCTACTGTCCATGTAGGCATTGCGGTAACCACTTGAAAGTCAACACTGGTGACAAAATCAAAACTCATGTCATGTGCAACGGGATTATACAAGGCTATACAGAATGGCACTGGCATGGAGAGATTTCAAACCCGAAACCAGTGGATGTCGATAGCAGTGCTTGTGTGGAAGAAGAAATTACCTACGATGACGTAGATGTGAATGAACCATTTCCAGTAGACATTGGTGATGCGATGTTGGATAGTTTGGGGTAGAGCACACCGATCCACCTCCCATTTTTAGAAACATTGTGCATGATGCTGAGATGCCGTTATACACAGGTTGTACTAAGTTTACAAAGCTTAGCGCTGTGTTGAGATTGTATAAGTTGAAAGCTAACAATATATGGAGCGACAAAAGCTTCACGTCATTGCTGTCTTTGTTGAAAGAAATGCTTCCTGAAGGAAATGAGCTTCCAACCTCAACATACCAGGTAAAGAAATTGTTGTGCCCAATGGGAATGGATGCCAAGAAGATACACGCATGCCCGAATGATTGTGTATTATTTCAAAAGGACTATGCGGATTTGAAAGATTGTCCAAAATGTGGTGCGTCACGGTATAAATTGACGACTTCGGGGGAGTCCAAAACTGGTTCTCCTGCCAAGGTGATGTGGTATCTACCTATAATATCACGGTTTCAACACTTGTTTGCCAATCCGATAGATGCGAAGAATTTGAGGTGGCATGCAGATGTTAAGAAAAATAATGATGGGATCCTACGACATGCGTCTGATTCCCCACAGTGGAAGAGGATTGGTCTATTGTACCCTGAATTTGGTGAAGAAGTCAGGAATCTAAGACTTGGGCTTTGTACAGACGAGATGAATCCGTACGGGACATTGAGCAGCCAACATATCACTTAGCCAGTCATGCTTGTTATATACAATCTTCCTCCCTGGCTGTGTATGAAAAATAAGTATGTAATGTTGTCATTGTTGATATCGGGCCCTAAACAACCTGGAAATGACATCGATGTTTATCTTGAACCTCTGATTGATGACATAAAGAAACTCTGGGGTGAAGGTGTGATGACCTATGATGCTTCACGAAGAGAGACATTTCGTTTGCATGCTATGTTGTTTTGCACTATTAATGACTTTCCAGCATATGGGAATTTGTCTGGATATAGTGTCAAAGGAGCTAAAGCGTGTCCTATATGTGAAGAGAACACTGATTCAACAAGACTAAAACATGGCGGTAAGAATGTATATCTCGGTCATCGAAGGTTTCTTCCAAAATTCCATCTGTATCATAGGAAGCGCAAAGTATTCAATGGATTGAATGAGGAACGGAGTGCACCTAAACCTATACCAGGGGAGGTTGTTGATGAAAGAGTAAAAGACATTGTCAATGAATTTGGTAAGAGATCACAATGTACTACACGGAGTGACAATTCTTCATTCAAGAAGAAGTCAATATTTTGGGATCTTTCTTATTGGAGTTCTTTGACAGTCAGACATTGTATCGATGTAATGCACGTTGAGAAAAATGTCTGTGATAGCATTATTGGTACTCTGTTAAATATACCAGGTAAGACTAAAGATGGGATAAAATCCAGACTGGACCTACGTGAAATGGGAATAAGGTCAGAATTAATAGAATTACGTGAAATGGGTAATAAAAGAACATACTTACCTCCCGCTTGTTACACGTTGTCTAGAAAGGAGAAGAAAGCTTTTTGTGAATGCTTGGTAAATGTTAAGGTGCCACATGGTTACTCATCCAACATCCATAGTTTGGTATCAATGAAAGATTTGAAGTTGATAGGTCTTAAATCTTATGATTGTCACACTCTAATGCAACAAATATTGCCCGTGGCAATTTGATCTATATTGCTGAAGCATGTAAGGTTTGCAATCACCAGACTTTGTTTCTTTTTCAACAGTCTCTGTAGCAAAGTTATTGACCCTGAGACTCTCGATAATTTACAAAGAGAAGTGGTTGTTACCCTATGTCAGCTTGAGATGTATTTTCCTCCTTCGTTCTTTGATATCATGGTACATCTTGTTGTCCACTTGACTAGGGAAGTGAAAATCTTGGGACCGGTTTTCTTGCATTGGATGTATCCCTTTGAACGATACATGAGCGTTTTCAAAGGTGATGTTCGAAACCGCTATCGGCATGAAGGGAGTATAATTGAAGGTTATGTGGCAAGAGAGGTTATGGATTTCTGCAATGACTTTCTCAGTGGTAATGACACTCCTGATAATGACAAGAATATTGACGAGCTATTTCGCAAAGGAATTTTGGGTTCACGTGTGAAAGTAATAAGCCGTGAGCAGTTGGAACAAGGTCATTTGTATATTTTACACCACATAGACGAAGTGAATGTTTATATCGAGGAACATACCAATTTCATCAAAAGACAATATCCTCGAGCGAATACAATGTGGCTTGCTAGAGAGAATAACAAGACTTTTATTAAGTGGTTTGAAGATAAAGTCTTACATCAACTATCTCAAACACCAGATGATATTACTGAAACTATCAAATGCCTCGCCTTTAAACCAAAGTTGATTGTTATGTCTTATGAAGGGTATGACATTAATGGATTCACATATTACACAAAGCGCCAAGATGATAAGAGTGTCGTCCAAAACAGTGGGGTCACCCTTCAAGCATCGACTATGTTTTTTGCAAGTGCAAAGGATAAGAGTCCACATGAAGCTAAAATGTCATATTATGGTGTCATTGAAGACATATGGGAATTTGACTACATAGATTTCAGAATTCCGCTCTTCAAATGTAATTGGGTTGATAACACCAAAGGAGTTATAGTGGATGAATTGGGTTTCACTTTAGTGAACTTTGAAAAGATTGGCGAGAAGGCTGAACCATTTATATTGGCATCACAGGCGAAACAAGTATTTTATATCGATGATCCTGCAAATGATAAATGGTCGGTTGTTCTTCATGGTAAAAGACAGTTCGTTGAAGATCCTATAGATGAAGAACAGTACTATGATAAGTATGATGACTCCAGTCCATTCTCAGTTGGGTTGCCAACACCAACAAATATTGAAGCTAATGATGACTTGTATGTGCGCGGAGATCACAATGAAGGATTGTTAATTGATAAAAAATCGCAATATTAGAGGTATATATGTTTTGTTTTATACGTTTTTATTTTTTCTGAATATGTGAACTTTACAATGTGAGCTTAATTTATAATGTGAGCTTAATTTTTCTCTTTGATCATAGAATGGATACTTTACAATTTGAATTACTTTACAATGTGAATGTGAACTTTACAATGTGAGCTTTAATGTGGATATGTACTCATTAGCCTAGAACCCCGTCCAAGATTTACTCATTAGGAGTAAATCTTGGATAGTCCCCGGTTTGGGACTGTTCTTGAACACCTAATCTCACTTAGGATGTAAGTGTATAATGTGTATTGGGTTTTCAAGAAAATTTCGGTAGCATTTCCCCATTTGTTCTCTAAGTACATATGTACTTGGAGAACAGCGGGGAAATGCTGCCGAAATTTTCTCGAAAACCCAATACACATTATACACTTACTAGTGAGATTAGGTGTTCAAGAATGGGATAGGTGGTACACATTTATTATATATAAGAATGACATCACATGTATTTTTTGGCCTAATCT
Source organism: Alisma plantago-aquatica (assembly GCA_963693085.1). Taxonomy (NCBI): domain Eukaryota; kingdom Viridiplantae; phylum Streptophyta; class Magnoliopsida; order Alismatales; family Alismataceae; genus Alisma; species Alisma plantago-aquatica. The sequence continues at coordinate 463,167,087 of OY856410.1, read as the reverse complement.
TGTCCTAATATATACTTGTTTTTCTCTTTGATCATAGAATGGATACTTTACAATGTGAGCTTTACACTTTGAATTACTACTTTACAATGTGAACTTTACAATTTGAATGTGAATTTGCAGATGGCTGACCATTCTCCTGATGACCATGTTGATGACTACCGTGAGGGTGAGGACATCAATGCGCCGCCTCACAATGTAAGTTTTAAAAATATATCATATATTTATATCTATATGTCCATTTTTAGTTATATCTTGTAAATGTGAATTATTTTGTCAAATTTTAGGTTGATGATGCACAGGTACCAGCTGAAGCACTTGAGGCACTTGACCAACAACACCAAAAAGTTGACAAGAGAAGGGGCATCACTATGATGAAGAAGTTAATTTTGCAAATGGGCCGTGGACCCAAACTTGTTGTGGATTTCGATAATGCAGGAAATGCATGTGGTGTGAATCGCAATTCATTTATTTCATATCTTGGGTTTGTTACTCGTAGCCATTGCGGTTTTCGCTTAGATTCTTGGCATAAAGTTTCTAAGGAGAAGAAAGATTTAATATGGAGGGATTTATGCGTGAGTTATTATTAATTTGCAATTCTATTTTGTAGATTACTAAATTTTTGGATACTAGTTAATAGCAATTCTATTTTGCAGAGTATATTTGAATTGGATGAAAAGCTGCATCGTAAATGCGTGATGCAACGCTGTGGGAGAGTCCTAAGGAACTATAGGACAAATCTCACCAGAGAATACATAAAAGAAGCCGACAAGAGGAAGAAGACAGCCACTGAACAGTGGAACTTCCTGGACAAAGAAGAATGGGACGCGTTTGTCGCTTCAAGACAAACTGATGAATTCAAGGTATTAGGCGTCAATCTCATTAATTAATATATGTTGTATTCACTTATTCAAGATTAACATTTAGTGTTACTAACCAAATCATTAATTTGCGTACTAACTAGGCCCTCAGTGAGGCACAAAGATCAAGGCGTGCACTGAATGTGCATGACCACACAATGGGTCCAAAGGGGTATGCAGGCGTTCGCCAAAGACTACAGGCTGAGGCTACTGCTGCTCAGTCTGCTGCTACTCAGGAGTCCTCTACCATAGGTAGTACACCTCTGCCTCGCCATGATGTCTGGATAGCTGGGAGGCAAAATAAGAAGGGAGAAATACCTAAGGCCGCAACTGCTGAGGCGGCTGCAAAAATGGTAAAATACAACTCTTACAACAACCATTTGAATATTGATTATTTGTGTTGTTTACTTAAGTACAAATTTTTGTTTTGGCGATTAGTGGGAGCTGCACGAGCTGAGGAAACAAGGAAAGTTCATCCCTGAGGGAACAAAGGATGAATTGACAGTTGCTCTGGATAACCCAGAGCATCCTGGACGTGTTAGGGCTGCAGGCGCTGGTGTGGGCATCAAATCTTTTTTTGGGTCATCCCAGCGCAAACATGTCCCAAAAGTGGGACTTTCACAAGAAGATGTAACATATTCTTTCTTTATAATGTTACTGTAAAAGAGAATTCAAAAATTAGAATTTGATGTTTCTTTTATCCATGTATAGGTGGATAAGCTATTTGACAGGAAACTCGAAGAAAAACTCAAAGAAGCAATGAAAAAGTGCCAGGCATCTCAGACTGCCACTTACCAGACAATACCTACTATAGACTCTACTCCTACTCCTACTGCAGAGGTTGGGAGTAATCCTATAGAACCACCACCTAGCACATCCATTGTAAGTATTTTTATGACATAGTAACTAGTTTTTTAATTCAAGATGATACGTATATATGAAATTGTAGTCGTTTAAGAAAAAGATGATATGTATATATGTATATAACATTCTTTACACAAAAATTTGTAGGGGTTGAAGCCATGCCATCTAAAAAGTAAAGAATATGTCATGGCAGAGGTGTCGGCTTACCCATCCCTACTAGGGAAAATGTGTCACGGGTCTCCAGTACCAGCTGGTTGGATTCGGGTGAGCCTGATACATATATTCCCCCAGTGGATGGATCTTCCACTGCCATATGCCCACCCCGATTGTGAAACACTTAGTGAGGCAGTAGGCGGAGTGATATTGTGGGAAAAAGCGTATGTCTTCTTTACTGAAAAGGTGCGGTAAATTTACATTACGTTCAATTGTTAGTGTGTGTATATGCTGGCAGTTGATCTAAAATTTTATATATATATATACAGGTTAAAAAGAAGACACCCACAACATCTAGGCCTCCACCTCCACCTCCTGCATTACCTAGTTGGGTTCTACAGGACCTACCTGTCCCGTTAGGTCCTAACTGTAGGGGTATGGCAGTATGGTTAGGGGAACATGATATAAACTCCCCTATAACTGTTTCTTTTGATTCAGATTCTACAGGTCAGTCATACGAAACAAAACTATTTCTACAAGATATTTTGGAGTTGTTTCGATATGATTGGCTAAATACATTTGTGATAGAGCTATGGATAAGGTGAGATATTCTTTATACATCCATATACCTTGTGTATGATCTGGTGATCTGGTTTCTTATTTATTAATGCATGCGTAATTAATACATATTTTGCAGCTACTTAGACAACATATGTGCAGATTTTGGATTCGAACATGTAGGGTTTTTGATTCCATCCTTGATTAGTCTAGTAGCTAAAGACCCTACATCAGTTCAACAATACTGCTGTGAGGCTTTTTCAATTTTTGCTATAAAAAAGAAGACGGTGATAATGGCTCCATTCAATGTAGAGTAAGTTTACTTTGCTTATTATAATTTGGACTTAAGAAAATTACATTTTATTGTGGATTTTGAGTTATTAATTTTTAACTTTTTTCCTCTAGGGGTAGGCATTGGGAGTTATTGGTTATTGCCCCCGAGACGTTCACTGTGTATTATCTAGATCCTAAGGGGGGTAAATTGAATACAAGATTTGGACACATAATGAAAATGGCAATATTTCGGTGAGAAATATTTCATTTTTCATATCCGTTAACATATGTTATTACATTACTATTTAATTGCAATGTTCTGTGTTACATTAATATGTAGGGGTTTTGAGGAGTACAAAAAGGCTGGAGGAAAGGTCCCCACGAAAAAGAACCAGCCAATAATTTTGAAGAACGTGAACGTAAGTTCCCGACTGCAATATATGTATATATTATTTATGTGAACAATGCTTAATTAGTTGTATTTGTTAATATTTTGTATGTTTGAATTTATAGTGTGCTACACAAGACAACGGATGGGCATGTGGATACTATGTCATGCGATATATGCACATGATTATCAAACATGCCGCACTGGATATCGAATGTATTGCTCAGGTATTATATAGTCTAATTAGATAATATGATCAAAATATATCAATCTTATTTATAGCTCATTAATTATATATATACATCATTCTCTTTATAGGTGTTTAAAGCTGACCCCATTACAGGAAAGGACTTACCAAATGTTAATGCTCCCTATACGATGGGAGAATTAAATGAAGTAATCGAAGAATGGGCAACAACCATACAATTAGTGGGGGCTTTAAAATATAATTGGGATCGTGATAGCGAATAATGATTAAACAATGATACTTTGTAAATGAATTTCTAAATTATAATATATGTGTGAATGTTTCTACATGTCTGGATGTTTCTACATGTGTCTGAGTGAAAATGAATGAAAGTGTTCGTTGCTATATGAATGTTTCTACATGTGTGAATGTGAATGAATGGAACTACAGATTGCTAGCATGTGTGAATATTTATAAATGTGTGAATGAATGGAACTCTTTTATTGTTAATTTTGCAGGTTTGTGGCATGTTGTCGGCTGATATCAATGGATGTCGTAAAACTTGCAGTTCATAACTGAACTGAACAGGTGTCTCATCCTGCGACCAGCCACAGCAGGTCTGCAGACTGACAGAAAAAAAAACAATAGGCGTCGGTTATTTGTAAATAACCAACACATAATGATATAGTGTCGGTTTTCCTACAATAAACCGACGTCTATTCCTTAACAACACGGCCGTGTTGGACAGCACGGCCGTGGCCATGATGGCGCGGGTTTGGGCGTCGGTTATTTGTAAAAAACCGACACATAATGTTCTAGTGTCGGTTATTTGTAACAACCGACGTCTATTTCCTAATATATGGCGTCGGTTATTTGTAAATAACCGACACTGATAGTGGCCAAGATGGCGCCCTTTCTGTGGCGTGAAAGTTTTGGGCGTCGGTTTCTTATCTAATAACCGACGCCTATTGTCCCCTGATGGCACGCTTCCGGTGGCGCGCGAAGAGTTTGGGCGTCGGTTTTGGAACCGACGCCTAATGGGTGGACTTTTAGTGTCGCCCACATAGGTGTCGCTTATAAACCGACACTAAAGGCTTTAAATAACCGACACTAAAGGTAGGTTCTGTAGTAGTGTGATTTTTAGGTAATACGAGTTATCTTATTTTCCCCTTTTTCCTTTTTGGTTTCTATTTTCGAACTATTGGTTGTGCTTTTCACCTCTCTGGACTGCTCTTGGCCTCGTTTTCTTGCCCTCCGCCTTCGGCGGAATGTACTGGATGTGCTCCAAAGCGCTAGCATCTTTTGAGATGGCTTCATTTCTTTTCCAACCTGACTCCTCAGTCATCCATGGCGGGAGAGGGTTTTGTTTCCCCCAGACCCTAGAACGGCCTAGTTCAGGCTTGTTCAACATGTGTGGATGCGGGGAACTCCATGGTGGTTCAGATTTCTTTCTTGTTTTTGAACTCACAGATCTGGATATTGTTGATCGTCAACCTGGTTTCATTTCGGTTCCCTTAGTTTTGGTCTTTGTTGCAGCAGAACGATGATCCGGGGGGTCAAGCTTCCAACATTGCCCTCGACCTTTGTTTTACACTAATCGCGCCTCCATGGGTAGTTAAGTAATTTTCACGTCTTGGTCTTCCTGGTTGACCCCGTGCTTGCAAGCAATGGTCTGGTCCGAGTGGAAGGTTGGTATTGGGCCACCTCATCCTGTGTCTAGGCGGCCTATTTATTAATATGTGGATTTTTCGAGCTTTCTGATTGGCCAATCTATGGAAATTTATATCTTTTTACTGGTACGTCCAATAGGGTCAAATCATATATGGATTTTGCTAAATTTTTCGAGATCTACAATTTGGAATAAATTTTAGAGCCTAGTTTATTGTCGTTTTCCCTATTTTGATCAAGAACCCTAAAACCCTAGAAATTAGGTTGAATATTAATTATTAATAAATGATAAAAAAAATTTTGGTGAACAATAAATGGGGTTAATTAGGGTTTCTAAGCCTCAGGAACGAGATTAGGGTTTCCTAAACCTAAGGAAGCAACTAGGATCTCTTCTAAGAGAGAGGTAAGTGGTCCATGCACTTTGAACATAAATATTTGATTGATTGTATATATATGTATGCATAATGAATGTTGAATGTTTTATTTACTGTTTTAATTGTTAAAAGTCATTGAATTTATACTAAACTGAATTCCATGTTTAATGTCAATATTATTGTATCATTTTCATGCACATTAGGAGTAAATTTAAAGTTAAGTTTTAAGAGAAAAGTTAAGAGTTTTAAGAGAAAGATAATGATTAAAAGATAACTTATATAAGGTATTCACCAAGAGGCTCCTCGGAGCAAAACTAAGAGGCACTTCGGTGCATAAGAGAAGAGGCACTCCGGTGCAACCCAAGAGGAACTTCGGTGCATAACAGAAGAGGTACTTTGCTACAAAACCTGAGGATTCTTATATAGGTCCAGATAAAAGACATAATCTAAAAGTAATTGTCTCTTTTTCAATGTCTAAAGTTTAAAGTTTATTTTTTTTAGTTTACATGTTTTCTTTAAATTATAATATGTTCAAGTCCACTTACCAATTTGTTTGATGCATGTCTGGTGGCGTGACGCCCACAGGGAAGGAGCAACGTCAAGGATAAAGTCATCTAAGGACCAGTTGAAGAAGAGGCTCAAGGACATCTAGACCATACCTGGTGGGGTGCCAACTATCCATAGATTAGATTTCCTTTATGTTATGAATCGTGTGTTTTAGTTTTAGCGTGAGTTTTATGAGGAAGTGTAGGATGATTAAGAATAAACATGTTTAGTTTTGTTCATGTATGGGTTATGTTGAGGATATGAGTATGAGAACAGTTATTTTATCTTGTGTTGGTATATATATATATGAACTTTATTTTTAGGCAATGATAATCATATTTGTGACATCCCAATGAGATATATGCTTCCGCTTAGTGTTGTGCATGTTTTAGAAATTGGGGTGTCACAATATGGTATCAGAGTGAAAAATATAGTTGGCCACCAGGCTTTTCTCAAAATCTCATATAGTTTATGTTCCCTCTTGTAGATGGCTCCCAAGAAGAGATATGATAAGGGAAAAGAGCACGTAGATGGAGAGGGAAGCTCTTCCAATGGAGAAAGTGATCATTGTTCTTCTGGAGGGGCTAACCCTAATGGTAACCCTAATGCACCTCTAGAAGTGCTTATCAAGGCTCTGACTGATGCTATCACTGGACAACAAGGAAGACCACATCAGCTGACGAACCAGGAGTTGAGCTTAGTTGACTTCCTAAAGATCAAGCCTGATTCTTTTGCTGGAGAGGAAGAGCTGGACTTGCTGGGCAAAGCAGAAAGCTGGTTACAGAACATGGAGCATTGTTTTCATGACCTAGATTTCCCTAACCCATCTAGGGCTCATTTTGGGACTCACATGCTCAAAGTTGCTGCTAGGACTTGGTGGGAGAACTTGCTAGGATCCCGTGAAGCTGATGCTCCTCCACTCACATGGGAGGAATTCACAGAAGCCTTTAAAGACCATTACATATCTGAGGCTATGATTGAGAAGAAAGAAGAGGAGTTTCGCAACCTTCGTCAATGTGGTGATATGACAGTCACACAGTACGCCATGAAGTTTAGGATCTTACAGAAGTATAGATATGATTATGATGAGCAACGCAAGGCAAAGAAGTTCATTAGAGGTCTCAAGGAGGATCTTAGCTTTGCTTTGTCTGGATGAGGACACTGCACCGTGCAAGGTGCCCTAGACGCTGCCCTTGAACTAGAAGACCACCCAAGAAGAGCATGGAAGAAGGACACCCACTCCAACAACAATCACCATAATGACAAGAAGAGGAAGTCTCCAGCTGAGGTTGTTGCAAATCAACCTATCAAGACCCAATGTGCCAAGTGCTCCAAGTACCACCTAGGATAATGCAGGATTGGAACCGGAGTGTGCTATGCATGTGGTGAAGCAGGTCACATTAGACCCAACTGCCCCAAGTTTCAAAAGAAAGAGCCCAAGGTCAATGAAGCACCTCGAGAGAAGTGACATGCTAGAATTTTCTCCATGGTGGATGATGATGAAGATGATAAGAATGGATAAGGTATGGTTTAAGTTATTAAATATCTTTGAGGTTATATTTGTACTTAGTCTCATCATATGTATGAACATGTGTAGAATTAAGAGATAAACCTTTTCATGTTAAGGATAAGGAAAACCCTAAGGTGGGTAGTACCCTGAAAAGTTTGAGGGCGAAATTTTTATCAGGTGGGTAGATTTGTAACATCCTAAAATTTTAAACCTTATAAAATGACCCCAATTTGAAACCCTAAATTGTTTTAATATGAAATTTATGATCAAAGCATATAATAATGTTTATGATGGTTCCTAAATATGTTACATAAAGCAAATTCGATAATTTTTTTTTGAACTTAATTGAAAATCAATATCATCAAGTTAGCCCTAATTATTAAATAAGTGACATTTAGGGTTTAATATGAAATTAACCGAATCCACGTTCTTTTATGACCCAATAATTTTAACACGAACTAGTCGTGGTCAGGTTGGGATTTTTCCAAAAGTATATACTCAAATTTATTTTAAATAATATTGTATGGAAAATTAAATATTTATCCTAAAAGAGAGATATAACAACCTAAGTTGACTAATTCAGGAATCTAACAAAATTTTTGGGTTCCTTGTACCCCAATTAAGTAATGGACGAAATTTGAGGACTTTTGGACTTTCCTAGCTACCCTAATTTGAGCTAGAAAAATAATTAACCCACTTTAATGTATAGCCCTGATGAATCTTATCTTAACCAAAGCAGAACTTTGGTCCAGCATTTTTTTTTGGGTCACGCTAACCCAGTCGGGTCAGACCTGCGCAGATCTAGTTGTGTGTGAGGAGGTCGTCTCCTCCACCAGAGTCCCGCGTAGAGCGGACTCCTCAGTAGAGGCTCCCCTCTGTGATCCCGATCTCCCACACCACTCCACCTCAACACGAAATAACTGGATTTTCACAATCTTCACACCGAGCCAGACTCCCCCATACCGATTTTGTTCGGACTTCATCCAGTAGATCTCCCGATCGAGTAGACTCTCCCATACTCCTTTGTTTCCCATCTCGACAGGGACTCCAACCCTCCTTAGGGAATCACCTATATATTGAACCTTGCGAAAACGATTGCAAACCTTCAAGGAATCGGTTTCCACCGCCTTTTTGCTCTCTTGCTCGCTCGGGACTACCCACCCTACTCAACCTTGCTCCAGCTACCTCCGGCGGCTTGCAGCGACGCCTTAGGTGTTCCTGTAGAACAGCGACGCTCCAGTCTTGTTCTGAGGGATCCCGAGCATCCTTCTGTGCTCTCATTGCTCCTGATTTTTAGGTAATACGAGTTATCTTAGTTTCCCCTTTTTCCTTTTTGGTTGCTATTTTCAAACTATTGGTTGTGCTTTTCACCTCTCTGGACTGCTCTTGGCCTCATTTTCTTGCCCTCCGCCTTCGGCGGCATGTACTGGATGTGCTCCAAAGCACTAGCATCTTTTGAGATGGCTTCGTTTCTTCTCCAACCTGAGTCCTCAGTCAGCCATGGCGGGAGAGGGTTCTGTTTCCCTAGACCCTAGAACGACCTAGTTCAGGCTTGTTCAGCATGTGTGGATGCGGGGAACTCCATGGTGGTTTAGATTTCTTGCTTGGTTTTGAACTCACGGATCTGGATATTGTTGATCATCAACCTGGTTTCATTTCAGTTCCCTTAGTTTTGGTCTTCGTTGCAGCAGAACGATGATCCGGGGGGGTCAAGCTTCCAACATTGCCCTCGACCTTTATTTTACACTCATCGTGCCTCCATGGGTAGTTAAGTAATTTTCATATCTTGGCCTTCCTGGTTGACCCCGTGCTTGCAAGAAATGGTCTAGTTCGAGTGGCAGGTTGGTATTGGGCCACCTCATCCTGTGTCTAGGTGGCCTATTTATTAATATGTGGATTTTTCGAGCTTTCTCATTGGTCGATCTATGGAAATTTATATCTTTTTACTAGTACGTCCAATGGGGTCAAATCATATATGGATTTTGCTCAGTTTTTCGAGATCTACAAGTTGGAATAACTTTTAGAGCCTAGTTTATTTCCGTTTTCAGTGTTTTGATCAAGAACCCTAAAAACCTAGAAATTAGGTTGAATATTAATTATTAATAAATGATAATTGTTTTTTTTTGTGAACAATAAATGATAATTGTTATAACAGGTTAATTGGAGTTTCTAAGCCTCAGGAATGAGATTAGGGTTTCCTAAACCTAAGGAAGCAACTAGGATCTCTTCTAAGAGAGAGGTAAGTGGTCCATGCACTTTGAACATAAATACTTGATTGATTGTATATATATGTATGCATAATGAATGTTGAATGTTTTATTTACTGTTTTAATTGTTAAAAGTCATTGAATTTATACTAAACTGAATTCCATGTTTAATGTCAATATTATTGTATCATTTTCATGCACATTAGGAGTAAATTTAAAGTTAAGTTTTAAGAGAAAAGTTAAGAGTTTTAAGAGAACGATAATGATTAAAAGATAACTTATATAAGGTCATCACCAAGAGGCTCCTCGGAGCAAAACTAAGAGGCACTTTGGTGCATAAGAGAAGAGGCACTCCGGTGCAACCCAAGAGGCACTTCGGTGCATAAGAGAAGAGGTACTTTGGTACAAAACCTGAGGATTCTTATATAGGTCCAGATAAAAGACATAATCTAAAAGTAATTGTGTCTTTTTCAATGTCTAAAGTTTAAAGTTTATTTTTTTTAGTTTACATGTTTTTTTTAAATTATAATATGTTCAATTCCACTTACCAATTTGTTTGATGCATGGCTGGGGGGTGATGCCCACAGGGAAGGAGCAGTGTCAAGGATAAAGTCATCTAAGGACCAGTTGAAGAAGAGGCTCAAGGACATCTAGACCATACCTGGTGGGGTGCCAACTATCCATAGATTAGATTTCCTTTATGTTATGAATCGTGTGTTTTAGTTTTAGCGTGAGTTTTATGAGGAAGTGTAGGATGATTAAGAATAAACATGTTTAGTTTTGTTCATGTATGGGTTATGTTGAGGATATGAGTATGAGAATTGTTATTTCATCCTGTGTTGGTATATATATATGAACTTTATTTTTAGGCAATGATAATCATATTTGTGACATCCCAATGAGATATATGCTTCCGCTTAGTGTTGTGCATGTTTTATAAATTGGGGTGTTACAATATGGTATCAGAGCGAAAAACATAGTTGGCCACCAGGCTTTTCTCAAAATCTCATATAGTTTATGTTTTGTCTTGTATATGGATCCCAAGAAGAGATCTGATAAGGGCAAAGAGCACGTAGATAGAGAGGGAAGCTCTTCCAATGGAGAAAGTGATCATAGTTCTTCTGGAGGGGCTAACCCTAATGGTAACCCTAATGCACCTCTAGAAGTGTTTATCAAGGCTCTGACTGATGCTATCACTGGACAAGAAGGAAGACCACATCAACCGAGGAACCAAGAGTTGACCTTAGTTGACTTACGGAAGATCAAGCCTAATTCTTTTACTGGAGAGGAAGAGCTGGACGTGGTGGGCAAAGCAGAAAGATGGTTACAGAACATGGAGCATTGTTTTCGTGACCTAGATTGCCCTAACCCATCTAGGGCTCATTTTGGGACTCACATGCTCAAACGTGCTGCTAGGACTTGGTGGGAGAACTTGCTAGGATCCCGTGAAGCTGATGCTCCTCCACTCACATGGGAGGAATTCACAGAAGCCTTTAAAGACCATTACATATCTGAGGCTATGATTGAGAAGAAAGAAGAGGAGTTTCGCAACCTTCGTCAATGTGGTGATATGACAGTCACATAGTACGCCATGAAGTTTAGGATCTTACAGAAGTATGGATATGATTATGATGAGCAACGCAAGGCAAAGAAGTTCATTAGAGGTCTCAAGGAGGATCTTAGCTTTGCTTTGTCTGGATGAGGACACCGCATCGTGCAAGGTGCCCTAGACGCTGCCCTTGAACTAGAAGACCACCCAGGAAGAGCATGGAAGAAAAAGACCCACTCCAACAACAATCACCATAATGATAAGAAGAGGAAGGCTCCAGCTGAGGTTGTTGCAAATCAACCTATCAAGACCCAATGTGCCAAGTGCTCCAAGTACCACCTAGGAGAATGTAGGTTTGGAACCGGAGTGTGCTATGCATGTGGTGAAGCAGGTCACATTAGACCCAACTGCCCCAAGTTTCAAAAGAAAGAGCCCAAGGTCAATGAAGCACCTCAAGAGAAGCGACATGCTAGAATTTTTGCCATGGTGGATGATGATGAAGATGATAAGAATGGACAAGGTATGGTTTAAGTTATTAAATCTCTTTGAGGTTATATTTGTACTTAGTCTCATCTTATGTATGAACATGTGTAGAATTAAGAGATAAACCTTTTCATGTTAAGGATAAGGAAAACCCTAAGGTAGGTAGTACCCTGAAAATTTCGAGGGAGAAATTTTTATAAGGTGGGTAGAATTGTAACATCCTAAAAGTTTAAACCTTATAAAATGACCCCAATTTGAAACCCTAAATTGTTTTATTATGAAATTTATGATCAAAACATATAATAATGTTATGACGGTTCCTAAATATGTTACATAAAGCAAATTAGATAATTTTTTTTAACTTAATTGAAAATCAATATCATCAAGTTAGCCCTAATTATTAAATAAGTGACATTTAGGGTTTAATATGAAATTAACTGAATCCACGTTCTTTTATGACCCGATAATTTTAACACAAAGCTAGTCGTGGTCAGGTAGGGATTTTTTTAAAAGTGTATCCTCAAATTCATTTTAAATAATATTGTATGGAAAATTAAATATTTATCCTAAAAGAGAGATATAACAACCGAAGTTGACTAAATCAGGAATCTAACAAAATTTTTGGGTTCCTTATACCCCAATTAAGTAATGGACGAAATTTGAGGAGTTTTGGGCTTTCCTAGCTACCCTAATTTGAGCTAGAAAAATAATTAACCCAATTTAATGTATAGCCCTAATGAATCTTATCTAAACCAAAGCAGAACTTTGGTCCAGCATTTTTTTTTTGGGTCACGCTAACCCAGTCGGGTCAGACCCTCGCGGATCTAGCTGCGTGTGGGGAGGTTGTCTCCTCCACCCGAGTCCCGCGCAGAGTGGAATCCTCAGTAGCGGCTCCCATCTGTGATCCCGATCTCCCACGCAACTCAACACAAAATAACTGGATTTTCGCAATCTTCGCACCGAGCCGGACTCCCCCATACCGATTTTGTTCAGACTTCATCCAGTAGATCTCCCGATCGACTAAACTCTCCCATACTCCCCTGTTTCCCATCTCGACAGGGACTCCAGCCTTCCTTAGGGCATCACCTATATATTGAACCTTGCAAAAATGATTGCAAACCTTCAAGGAATCAGTTTCCGCCACCTTTTTGCTCTCTTGCTCGCTCAGGACTACCTGCCCTACTCAACCTTGCTCCAGCTACCTCCGACGGCTTGCAGTGATGCCCTAGGTGTTCCGTAGAACAGCGACGCTCCAGTCTTGTTCTGAGGGATCCCGAGCATCCTTCTGTGCTCCCGTTTCTCCCGATTTTTAGGTAATACGAGTTATCTTAGTTTCCCCTTTTTCCTTTTTGGTTTCTATTTTTGAACTGTTGGTTGTGCTTTTCGCCTCTCTGGACTGCTCTTGGCCTCGTTTTCTTGCCCTCCGCCTTCGGCGGCATGTACTGGATGCGCTCCAAAGCGCTAGTATCTTTTGAGATGGCTTCATTTCTTCTCCAACCTGAATCCTTGGTCAGCCATGGCGGGAGAGGGTTCTGTTTCCCCTAGACCCTAGAACGGCCTAGTTCAGGCTTGTTAAGCATGTGTGGATGTCGGGAACTCCATGGTGGTTCAGATTTCTTGCTTGGTTTTGAACTCACGGATCTAGATATCGTTGATCGTCAACGTGGTTTCATTTCGGTTCCCTTAGTTTTGGTCTTCGTTGCAGCAAAACGATGATCCGGGGGGGTCAAGCTTCCAACATTGCCCTCGACCTTTGTTTTACATTGATCGCGCCCCCATGGGTAGTTAAGTAATTTTCACGTATTGGTCTTCCGGGTTGACCCCATGTTTGCAAGCAATGGTTTGGTCTGAGTGGCAGGTTGGTATTGGGCCACCTCATCCTGTGTCTAGGCGGCCTATTTATTAATAGGTGGATTTTTTGAGCATTCTGATTGGCCGATCTATGGAAATTAATATCTTTTTACTAGTACGTCCAATGGGGTCAAATCATATATGGATTTTGCTCAGTTTTTCAATATCTACAAGTTGGAATAACTTTTAGAGCCTAGTTTATTGTTGTTTTCCCTGTTTTGATCAAGAACCCAAAAACCCTAGAAATTAGGTTGAATATTAATTATTAATAAATCATAATTGTTATAATAGGTTAATTGGGGTTTCTAAGCCTCAGGAATGAGATTAGGGTTTCCTAAACCTAAGGAAGCAACTAGGATCTCTTCTAAGAGAGAGTTAAGTGGTCCATGCAATTTGAACATAATTATTTGATTGATTGTATATATATGTGTGCATAATGAATGTTGAATGTTTTATTTATTGTATTAATTGTTAAAAGTCATTGAATTTATGCTAAATTGAATTCCATGTTTAATGTCAATATTATTGTATCATTTTCATGCACATTAGGAGTAAATTTAAAGTTATGTTTTAAGAGAAAAGTTAAGAGTTTTAAGAGAAAGATAATGATTAAAAGATAACTTATATAAGGTCCTCACCAAGAGGCTCCTCGGAGCAAAACTAAGAGGCACTTCGGTGTATAAGAGAAGAGGCACTCTGGTGCAACCCAAGAGGAATTTTGGTGCATAAGAGAAAAGGTACTTTGGTACAAAACCTAAGGATTCTTATATAGGTCCAGATAAAAGACATAATCTAAAAGTAATTGTCTCTTTTTCAATGTTTAAAGTTTATTTTTTTTTTTTAGTTTACATGTTTTCTTTAAATTATAATATGTTCAATTCCACTTACCAATTTGTTTGATGCATGGATGGGGGCGTGATGCCCACAGGGAAGCAGCAATTTCAAGGATAAAGTCATCTAAGGACCAGTTGAAGAAGAGGCTCAAGGACATCTAGACCATACCTGATGGGGTGCCAACTATCCATAGATTAGATTTCCTTTATGTTATGAATCGGGTGTTTTAGTTTTAGCGTGACTTTTATGAGGAAGTGTAGGATGATTAAGAATAAACATGTTTAGTTTTGTTCATGTATGGGTTATGTTGAGGATATGAGTATGAGAACTGTTATTTTATCATGTGTTCGTATATATATATGAACTTTATTTTTAGGCAATGATAATCATATTTTTGACATCCCAATGAGATATATGCTTCCACTTAGTGTTGTGCATGTTTTAGAAATTGGGGTGTTACAATATGGTATCAGAGTGAAAAATATAGTTGGCCACCAGGTTTTCTCAAAATCTCATATAGTTTACGGTCCCTCTTGTAGATGACTCCCAAGAAGAGATCTGATAAAGGCAAACAGCACGTAGATGGAGAGGGAAGCTCTTCCAATGGAGAAAGTGATCATTGTTCTTTTGGAGGGGCTAAACCTAATGGTAACCCTAATGCACCTCTAGAAGTGCTTATCAAGGCTCTGACTGATGCTATCACTGGACAACAAGGAAGACCACATCAGTCGAGGAACCAGGAGTTGACCTTAGTTGAAAGCCTGAAGATCAAGTCTGATTCTTTTGCTGGAGAGGAAGAGCTGGACGTGGTGGGCAAAGCAGAAAGCTAGTTGCAGAACATGGAGCATTGTTTTCACGACCTATATTGCCCTAACCCATCTAGGGTTCGTTTTGGGACTCACATGCTCAAAGGTGTTGCTAGGATGAGGTGGGAGAACTTGCTAGGATCACGTGAAGTTGATGCTCCTCTACTCACATGGGAGGAATTCACAGAAGCCTTTAAAGACCATTACATATGTGAGGCTATGATTCAGAAGAAAGAAGAGGAGTTTCGCAACCTTCTTCAACGTGGTGATATGACAGTCACACAGTACGCCATGAAGTTTAGGATCTTACAGAAGTATGGATATGATTATGATGAGCGACGCAAGGCAAAGAAGTTCATTAGAGGTCTCAAGGAGGATCTTAGCTTTGCTTTGTCTGGACGAGGACACCGCACCGTGCAAGGTGCCCTATACGCTGCCCTTGAACTAGAAGACCACCCAAGAAGAGCATGGAAGAAGGACACCCACTCCAACAACAATCACCATAATGACAAGAAGAGGAAGGCTCCAGCTGAGGTTGTTGCAAATCAACCTGCCAAGACCCAATGTGCCAAGTGCTCCAAGTACCACCTAGGAGAATGCAGGTTTGGAACTGGAGTGTGCTATGAATGTGGTGAAGCAGGTCACATTAGACCCAACTACCCCAAGTTTCAAAAGAAAGAGCCCAAGGTCAATGAAGCACCTCGAGAGAAGCGACATGCTAGAATTTTTGCCATGGTGGATGATGATGAAGATGATAAGAATGGACAAGGTATGGTTTAAGTTATTAAATCTCTTTGAGGTTATATTTGTAGTTAGTCTCATCTTATGTAAGAACATGTGTAGAATTAAGAGATAAACCTTTTCATGTTAAGGATAAGGAAAACCCTAAGGTGGGTAGTACCCTGAAAATTTCGAGGGCGAAATTTTTATAAGGTGGGTAGAATTGTAACATCCTAAAATTTTAAACCTTATAAAATGACCCCAATTTGAAACCCTAAATTGTTTTATTATGAAATGTATGATCAAAACATATAATAATGTTATGATGGTTCCTAAATATGTTACATAAAGCAAATTAGATAAAAAAATTTGAACTTGATTGAAAATCAATATCATCAAGTTAGCCCTAATTATTAAATAAGTGACATTTAGGGTTTAATATGAAATTAACTGAATCCACGTTCTTTTATGACCCGATAATTTTAACATAAAGCTAGTTGTGGTCAGGTAGGGATTTTTCCAAAAGTATATCCTCAAATTCATTTTAAATAATATTATATGGAAAATTAAATATTTATCCTAAAAGAGATATATAACAACCTAAGTTGACTAAATCAGGAATCTAACAAAAGTTTTGGGTTCCTTGTACCCCAATTAAGTAATGGACAAAATTTGAGGAGTTTTGGACTTTCCTAGTTACCCTAATTTGAGCTAGAAAAATAATTAACCCAATTTAATGTATAGCCCTAATGAATCTTATCTTAACCAAAGCAGAACTTTGGTCCAACGTTTTTTTTTGGGTCACGCTAACCCAGCCGGGTCAGACCCTCGCGGATCTAGCTGTGTGGGGAGGTCGTCTCCTCCACCCAAGTCCCACACAGAGCGGACTCCTCAGTAGAGGATCCCCTCCGTGATCCTGATCTCCAACGCCACTCCACCTCAACACAAAATAACTGCATTTTCGCAATCTTCCCATCGAGCCGGACTCCCTTATAACGATTTCGTTCGGACTTCATCCAGTAGATCTCCCGATCGACTAGACTCTCCCATCCTCCCATGTTTCCCATCTCGACAGGGACTCCAACCCTCCTTAGGGCATCACCTATATATTGACCCTTGCGAAAACAATTGCAAACCTTCAAGGAATCAGTTTCTGTCGCCTTTTTGCTCTCTTGCTCGCTCGGGACTACCCGCCCTACTCAAACTTGTTCCAGCTACCTCCGGCGGCTTGCAGCGACGCCCTAGGCGTTCCTGTAGAACAGAGACGCTCCAGTCTTGTTCGGAGGGATTCCTTCTGTGCTCCCGTTGCTCCTGATTTTTAGGTAATACGAGTTATCTTAGTTTCCACTTTTTCCTTTTTGGTTGCTATTTTCGAACTGTTGGTTGTGCTTTTTGCCTCTCTGGACTGCTTTTGGCCTCGTTTTCTTGCCCTCCGCCTTCGGCGGCATGTATTGGATGCGTTCTAAAGCGCTAGCATTTTTTGAGATGGATTCGTTTCTTCTCCAACCTGACTCCTTAGTCAGCCATGGCGGGAGAGGGTTCTGTTTCCCCCAGACCCTAGAACGGCCTAGTTCAGGCTTGTTCAGCATGTGTGGATGCGGGGAACTCCATGGTGGTTCAGATTTTTTGCTTGGTTTTGAACTAAAGGATCTGGATATCATTGATCGTCAACCTGGTTTCATTTCGGTTCCCTTAGTTTTGGTCTTCGTTGTAGTAGAATGATGATCTGGGGGGGTCAAGCTTCCAACATTGCCCTCGACCTTTGTTTTACACTGATCGCGCCTCCATGGGTAGTTAAGTAATTTTCACGTATTGGTCTTCCTAGTTGACCCCGTGCTTGCAAGCAATGGTCTGGTCTGAGTGGCAGGTTGGTATTGGGCCACCTCATCCTGTGTCTAGGCGTCCTATTTATTAATAGGTGGATTTTTCGAGCTTTCTGATTGGCCGATCTATGGAAATTTATATTATTTTACTGGTACGTCCAATGGGGTCAAATCATATATGGATTTTGCTCAGTCTTTCGAGATCTATAAGTTGGAATAACTTTTAGAGCCTAGTTTAATGTATTTTTCCCTGTTTTGATCAAGATCCCTAAAACCCTAGAAATTAGGTTGAATATTAATTATTAATAAATGATAATTGTTATAACAGGTTAATTGGGGTTTCTAAGCCTCAGGAATGAGATTAGGATTTCCTAAACCTAAGGAAGCAACTAGGATATCTTCTAAGAGAAAGGTAAGTGGTCCATGCATTTGAACATAAATATTTGATTGATTGTATATATATGTATGCATAATGAATGTTGAATGTTTTATTTACTGTTTTAATTGTTAAAAGTCATTGAATTTATACTAAACTGAATTCCATGTTTAATTTCAATATTATTGTATCATTTTCATGCACATTAGGAGTAAATTTAAAGTTAAGTTTTACGAGAAAAGTTAAGAGTTTTAAGAGAAAGATAATGATTAAAACATAACTTATATAAGGTCCTCACCAAGAGGCTCCTCAGAGCAAAACTAAGAGGCACTTCGGTGCATAAGAGAAGAGGCACTCCGGTGCAACCCAAGAAGCACTTTGGTGCATAAGAGACGAGGTACTTTGGTACAAAACCTGAGGATTATTATATAGGTCCAGATAAAAGACATAATCTAAAAGTAATTGTCTCTTTTTCAATGTCTAAAGTTTAAAGTTTATTTTTTTTAGTTTATATGTTTTCTTTAAATTAGAATATGTTCAATTCCACTTACCAATTTGTTTGATACATGGTTGGGGGCGTGATTCCCACAGGGAAGGAGCAATGATGCGATGATTTTGAGTCGCATTTATAGACCTGTTTGATATGTGTTTTATGCTTTTATTAGTCACTTGTATGGTTAATGTTGCATAATTCATCCACTTTGGTATTTGTTACTATTTTATGTCAAATCCCCTTTATTTCATCGCTTTGAGCATTAATTGTCAAAATATTATTAATGGTGTGAATTTATGTGGTTTCGTGTTTGAATTTTAGGGAAAACAAGTATCTTCTTCCGTCGATACCATCGACGGAAGTCGATACTATCGACCGGACCTCAAGTTGCCAGCCGCGAGTATCAGCAAAGAGTCCATACTATCGACAGGGATGTCGATGGCATCGAGCTACCATCAGGTTGCTGGCGAGAAAGCAGTCGATAGTATCGACTCCAAGTCGATACCATCGATGCACGGAGGCTACAGCGACGCATAACGACAAAATCGATGCCTTAGAGTGTCGATACCATCGACCCGAGTCAATGGTAACGAGATGACATCAGGCACTTAGACAAAAGAAGAGAAGGATTGCCGCTACCACGCTAGGTCGATACCATCGACCCGTGTCGATGGTATCGACACCATCAGATATTAGTTTGATTCAGAATGATCTTAATCGGACGGCCGTGGTTAATTAGTGACTTAATTTGGAAGATATACCTAATGACGGCGCCCTAGAATGGGGTATGACGTCATTAGTTGATGCACACATCCCGGAGAGGAAGGAGAGAAGAATGGAGCACGAGAGCACGCCCCAGCCGATCCGAACACTGAAGAAGATGATTTCCACCACTGAAAGGTGGCAGAACGCTGATTCCACGCCAAGGATCAATTGGACCTTCTCCGTTCAGGGGTTTCACCACTCAATATCGTTTTTCTCATGTTTCCCTTTTTCTCTACTACATTGTACTCTGAGATGACCATGCGGGGCTAATCCCCTTTATCTTTAGGACCGGGAGTAGCTCGGGGATTTATTGTATGACAATTTTATAATAGTAATTCATATCTTATCTCTTAAATCCGTGGTATAGTTTTGTGTTCTCCAATATATTGTTATTCTTGATCACCATAATAATAATATAATGCCCTTAATTGCTTCGAAAGAAGAATTAACGGTTGAAAAGAGACGAAATTTCATTAATTGACAAATCCCTTGAACAAGGCGGTGTAAGATTAATGGTGGATACCGAGAGTTTGTTTATAATGCACCTAGTTTAGGGTATAGGTTACTACGACGGTGGAACCGACCTAGACATAGGTAGTGAATTGTACCACGACAGTGGGCAATTCTGATTTCAGGCCACTACCTGGATAGAGAGATAAAATTGAGTAGCTATATAGAATTTAATACAATGAAAACCCGCGGTGAAACCGTAATCCTAAAGATTCCCTTTTGAATTGATTAAACCATAATTTAATCGATTTCTTGTTTTGTTTTGTTTTTATTTTTCTTTTATTTTTAACAACAACTCTCAACTTGTTAATCGGCTTAGCTGATCGCGAGTAGTTAGTAGGAGTCCCCGACAATTGCACGTATCCCTGAGTTCGACTCGTGTCTCACAAAGGCCTGTACTACTCGACGCGTTCACTTGCGTTTCTACGCACGGTAAATTTGCGTCAAGTTTTTGGCGCTGTTGTCGGGGATACGGCAATTTGTTGGCACTTCGAGTGCTGTGAGCGGCCACTCTAGGCCACCTTTTTATTTTTTTTATTTATCATTCCAAAAATTCATAATCTATTTTCTAAATATTTGTAATCGCCAGGCACTGTACTAAATTTAATTTATCTATTTTCAGGTACTGTGCATGGTGCAGACGCGTAGTACTGACTACACGGGTCGTGCACCAGAGGTCCCGCTGTCGGGACTAGAAGACGAGGGCGATTATAATCAGGACCATCTTGAGGATACAGATTTAGAATCTGAACAAGAAGAGATGGAAGAGCAGCCACATACCATATGGGAGAATATAAAGGCTTCTTCCGCATCTGCTTCAAAAGGGCATATAAAGAAGCAAGCAATCAACATACCTACATATAAGATTGATCCGGCTTTGATAAATCTGGTGAAGTCCAATGCTTTTCATGGACTCAAGAATGAGGACCCCGTCGCGCACATAAGTCAGTTTGTTGAGAAGTGTGACATGGTTAAAATCGACAGGTTTCCACAGGATGCACTTTATCTTAAGCTTTTCCCGAGTTCATTGGTAGGAGCCGCGCGAGAATGGCTACACAATTTAGATGATGAGTTTGTGGAGTCCTGGGACCATATGGTGGAGGTTTTCTTTGAGAGGTTCTTTCCTCCTGAGAAGACCAACCACATGATCAGGAAGATCCATAACTTTACCCAACAGGTAGGTGAGACATATTCTGAGACCTGGGAGAGGTTTCAGGTCACACTGAGACGGTGCCCGCATCACGGGCTGGATAAAGAAACACATGTAAAGATCTTCTATTTTGCTCTCTCCGAGCATGATAGGAGCAACCTTGATTCAGCTGGGTCAGGATTCTTTTTGAACAACACAGACACCAGGTGTTGGGAGATATTAAAGAACATGGCTAGGAAGCAATCATGGGGTGAGAGAGAAAGAGGCCTCGTGGAACAACTTCGAGTGGTAGGTGAATCAAAAGCTATGAAGGAGTTGAATGAGACGATGGATCTTCTCGCAAAGAAACTGCTAGAAAAGGAGGATAATGAGTCTGAGGATGAGGCTCAAGTTAAATTCATGAGACAGCAGCAAGGTTACAGGAACAACGACTATTCATGGAGAAAAGACAAGAAGTTTTCCTGGAAGGATCCTAACAACTTCTTACATGATCCAGATGCTAAACCCCAGCCAGCTGCAATGGATAAGAGCACAGAGCTGCTCAATCAAGTTATAAAGCAAAACCAAGAACTCATGGCTACTTTCGGCCAACAAATAAAGCAACAAGGGGAGTTCATGAACCAATTCGGGCAGACACTGCAGAGCCATGGGGCTCAAATGAGGACAATAGAGACATCTATGGCACATATGGCTGCAGAGATAGCCAGTTTGAAGAAGCCGGCACATCTAGGTTTCCCGAGAAATACTAATGTTCCAGGAGGGAACCAACAAGCTAAGGCCATCTTGCTAAGAAGTGGCAAGAAATTGTTAAATCCAAGGGCCGAGGAGACAAGCACACCACAAGGTGAAGTAGAAGGTGAAGCCAATGAGGAGCTGCCTGCACCAGTCACAGGGCAGGTTGATGACACAGCCGTGGATGACACTGAAGAACATGTGGCAGAGGAGGAACCTCAGAAAAGGACACCCTATGTGCCACCTCATCAAAGGGCACAAGCGGTCCCGGTCCCGTACCCAAACACTGCTAAGGCAAGGAAGGTAGATGCGCAATTTAAGAAGTTCTTAGACAGTTTCAGGAAGCTTTCAGTCAATATCCCTCTATTGGAAGCCATTGAGCAAATCTCGTCTTACGGGAAATTTCTAAAGGATATCATTACTAAGAAGAGGAAAATTCCGAATACAGAGGTTGTCGTGCTCAAGGAGCAAGTGAGTGCCTTCATCATGGGCACTTTGCCGCCAAAGAGGCAAGATCCAAGCTGCTTTAACATTTCTTGTTATATTGGAAAAGTCAAATTCGGTGAAGAATTATGTGACTCAAGGGCAAGCATCAACTTGATGCCCCTTTCTACATTCAAAAAGTTGGTATTGAAGGAGTCACGGCCAAGCAACATGACTATTCAATTGGCAGACAACTCGGTGGTAAAGCCATATGGAATCTGTGAAGATGTGTTAGTGAAAGTGGACAGATTTGTTTTTCCAGCAGATTTTGTAGTCATGGAGATGCAAGATGAACATGGCAACGAGCTATTACTTGGACGTCCTTTCCAAGCTACAGCCGACATGATTTTAGAGATGGGGAGAGGTCGTTTGACCTTGGGTATAGCTGATGACCGATTTGAGATGGTCATGCCCTCTAGTACGGTGTCGTCTAAAGCAAAGGAACAATGTCGTGTGGTAAAACATCTAGATAATAATATTTCACTCTGTCTTGGGAAGCCATTTCTGGACATGGCTCATGTGATGAGCAAAGTGGACAATGGAACTTTGGCTGTGGACATCATGGAAAAGACCAAGGTAGTATCTCTGTGTAAAGTTGTAGGGTTCCCTAATGATGAGGATGAGGACATTCCGCCTTCTACGGAAGATGATTTTATTGCAATTTCTGTTTTTGATGCATATCCTGAATTACCATTGGAGGCTTGTTTGGTAAATATTATACATGATTGGATGCAGAGCAAATCACTCAAGGAGTGTGCCGAAATGCTTCAGATGCTTCCATGCTTCTATGTGAGGCATTATGAATATTTAGGTGAACTTCCCCCGCCGCTTCAATCATCTCTGATCAGCCCGCCTGAGTTAGAATTAAAGCCGCTGCCACCGCATCTCAAATATGTCTTTCTAGCTGAGGAAGACAAGTTACATGTGATCATTTCTGCTTATTTGAGTGCGGAAGAGGAGGAACAATTGTTGATAGTGCTGAAGAACCACCGGGGAGCTTTTGGGTGGTCTGTTGCAGATATCAAGGGGATTTCCCCTACATTGTGTCAGCATAAGATTCGGCTCGAGGAGGGAGCCAAACCCATGATCCAACCTCAACGACGTCTCAATCCTAGCATGATGGAGGTTGTGAAGAAGGAGGTTATTAAACTTCTTGTTGCAGGTATCATTTACGCCATATCAGACTCGACATGGGTGAGTCCCACACAGGTAGTCCCTAAAAAGGGGGGAATTACTGTCACCCGAAATATTTAAATGAACCTGTTACCACTCGATTGGTAACCGGGTGGAGAGTTTGTATTGATTACCACCGTCTGAATGCCGCTACGCTAAAGGATCACTTTCCTTTACCTTTTATCGATCAAATTCTAGAGCATCTTGTCGGCCGATCGCACTTCTGTTTTCTTGACGGGTACTCGGGGTACAACCAGATTTCAATTGATCCTTCGGACCAAGAGAAATCTACTTTCACTTGTCCCTATGGGACTTTCGCGTATCACCGAATGCCTTTTGGTTTATGCAATGCACCTGTGACTTTTCAGCATTGTATGCTCGCTATCTTTTCTGACATGGTAGAACGTTGTCTTGAGGTATTTATGGATGACTTTTCGGTGTATGGTGCATCGTTTGACGAATGTCTCTATAATCTGGACAAAGTTTTACAGCACTACGAGGACACACATTTGGTCCTCAACTGGGAAAAATGTCACATGATGGTGATTGAGGGGATAGTGTTAGGACACAAGGTGTCTAGTAAAGGTTTAGAGGTGGATCCGGTAAAAATTGAAGTTATTTCCAAATTGCCCCCACCAAATTCTATTAAAGGGGTAAGGAGTTTCTTGGAACATGCCGGATTTTATCGTCGGTTTATAAAAGATTTTTCAAAAATCGTGAAACCTCTATCCGAACTGCTTGAGAAAGACGTTGTATTTGATTTCAATGACAAATGTCTACATGTGTTCGACGTGTTGAAGGAAAAATTGATTTCTGCGCCGGTTGTTCAAACTCCAGATTGGACTAAACCGTTCGAACTCATGTGTGACACTTCTGATTTTGCGGTAGGAGCCGTGTTGGGGCAGTGGGTGGACAATAAACCCGCCGTGATTTTCTAAACTTCAAAGACTTTGAATGACGCCCAATTAAATTATACAACTACTGAAAAAGAATTACTCGTCGTTGTTTTCACTTTTGAAAATTTTCGGCAATATTTAGTTGGATCTAAAGTAGTCGTTTGGACTGACCATGCCGCAATTAAATATTTAATGGAGAAAAAAGACGCAAAGCCTAGATTAATTAGGTGGATTTTTCTCTTACAAGAATTTGACATCGAAATCAAGGATAAAGTTGGGATTGAAAATGTTGTGGCGGATCATCTGTCTAGGTTAGAGAGGGTGGATGAAAAAGATTTACATATACCCATAACCGAGACATTTCCGGATGAACAGATTTTGAAAGTTAATTCTAAAGACCCTTGGTTCGCTGAGATTGTGAATTATTTGGCTTGCGGGATCATCCCGGAAGATTGGTCATATCAAGAGAAGAAAAGATTTTTCCATTCTTTACGATATTATTTTTGGGATGACCTGATTCTTCTTAAGCAATGCAGGGATGGTATCCTACACAGGTGTGTGCCGGAGGTGGAGTATGAGAGCGTTCTCTGTCATTGCCACGCACTACCTACGGGAAGACACCATGCGAGCTCTCGTACAGCAGCTAAGTTCTGGAGAGTGGCCTTTATTGGCCAACCTTGTTCCGAGACGCCTACGAGTTTGTAAGGCAATGTGACTCCTGCCAACAAGCAGGTAATATTTCAAAGAGACAGGAGATGCCCCTAAATGTGTTCCAAGAAGTGGAGGTATTTGATCTGTGGGGCGTAGATTTCATGGGACCCTTTGTGTCCTCAAATTCAAATTTATATATTCTTTTAGCAGTTGATTACGTGTCGAAGTGGGTAGAAGCAATACCCACAAGGACTAACGATTCCGCTGTAGTGTGAAGGTTCGTGAAAGAAAACATTTTCTGCAGGTTTGGAGTGCCCCGAATGATCATCAGTGATGGGGGTACGCATTTTAGGAATCAGAAGTTCTCGGCATTGTTGAAGAAATATGGGGTAAAACATAACATAGGTACCCCATATCACCCGCAAACTCAAGGACAGGTGGAGGTCTCCAATCGCGAAATTAAGAAGATTTTGGAGTGTACGGTGGCGTCCACGAGGAAGAATTGGAGTGCCCTACTACCGGATGCATTGTGGGCGTACAGGACGGCTTACAAAACACCTATAGGCGCCACGCCTTTTAGGTTAGCGTATGGTCGGGCTTGTCACTTACCGGTAGAGTTAGAGCACAAAGCACATTGGGTGCTTAGAAGGCTCAACTTGAGTTACGATGGAGCGGGGAGGAAGAGATTGATTGAATTGAATGAGTTGGATGAGCTGCGGATGACGGCATATGAGAACTCACGGATATACAAGGAGTGCACCAAGTTAATCCATGATCGCCACATCCAGTTGCGCACGTTCAAGAAAGGAGATAGTGTATTGCTATTCAATTCACGACTGAAGTTGCATCCCGGGAAGCTCAAATCCCGGTGGAGTGGACCGTTCATGGTAGAAGAGGTCAAACCACACGGCGCAATCTTGGTGCGTGATGGTGAGACCACATTTTTGGTGAATGGACAAAGATTGAAGCTCTACTTTGGTGAAAATTACAAGAGGAAGGTGAATGAGGTCAAACTCATTTCACTTTCGGATGCATGAGGTGCCCAAAAGTCATCTAGCCTAAGACGTTAAATAAGGGCGCTTGTTGGGAGGCAACCCAACCATGGGTACCTTAGATTAGTTCATTTACATTCGTAGTTTAATTTGTTTTTACTTAGTTTTTAGTGTAAAAAATATACCGTGATTTTTTTCTACTTGTGTAGGGCTGAGGCAGAGTCGATACCATCGACAGCCTCGTCGATGGTATCGACCGTGGTACAGGTTGATGACTGCAGAAATTGGACTGCGTCGATACCATCGACGGCCTCGTCGATGGTATCGACATACCTACAGGCAGATCGCAAAGACAAGGTCGATGGTATCGAGATGCCAGTCGATACCATCGAGATCTCTGGAGATTTTCAGACCAAATCGTCTCAGTGAAGTCGATACCATCGACGGGCGAGTCGATGGTATCGACACATTCAAGCGAAAAAGGCGGCGGCCGGACCTCGTGAGGATTTTCCCTAATCAGAGAGCCGATATTATCGACTTGCGTCGATACTATCGACTTGCGTCGATAGTATCGACTTGCATCGATAGTATCGACGCGCCACGTCAACGATCCGCGAGAAAGATCAACGGCATCACAGCAAACAAAGAAGTTGATATGGGGGATGGGTCGATACTATCGACCCGCGTCGATAGTATCGACGCGTCAGCAATCCGGGCCACACAGATCCAGCCATCGACAACCGTCGATACTAGCGGAGGTACGGATCGTGCTACCTGAGTCGATACCATCGACTCGCGTCGATGGTATCGACGGGTCAACAGTGGCACCGGCCACATCTATTTAAGGGGAGTGATTGTGTCAGTTGACGTCACGCTTTCAGAGCAATCTCCTTCTCTTGTGTCGAGCAATCCCCCGAGCCGTCCAAGCCTGACGATGAGCAGCACCGAGCGAAGATCTTCATGGAGCGGAGATTCGATTCTCCAATCTTCACCGAGCTCCTTTCTAATCCTCTTTCTCTCGCAAACATGGTGCACGTCACTGGTGTGTCATCTTCACGTGCGAACCCAATGGATATTCCAGAGTTCGTGCCACCTCCTCCCGCATCAGTTTCACGTCCGCGGCTGATTCATCCATCCGCGGAGGTGAAGAAGATCTATGAGGAGATCTTAAAGAGGAAGATAGAGCCAACTCGTTATGTCGAACGGGACATGATCCGCGACTTAGGGTTCGAGGCCAACTTGGCCTACGTTTTGAAAGGACAGGCGCGCCACACAAATAGAAGACCTGACGAGCTGGAATTTCATGCAGATGGCCAGTCGTTCTTCGGCGATTGGCCCACGTACAAGGAATTGGTGGCAGAGTTCATGGCGTCGTTGGACGTCTGCGTCGTGCCCAACGACATTATTGCCACCGACCGTGAGTGGATCAAAGGCCGGGTGTCGTTCCGGCTGTTCAACATCAACTACACCTTCACGCTCCGGCAATTCAATAAGATTTTCAACTGGAACCACTCGCCAAATGACTACCGGTGCCCGGACAACCGCACCGACTATGACGCCATCTTCGTCGAGCTGGTTATAATGCCGCCGGGGATGTCCGTTAGCTACCATAATGCAGCGGTAGCCGATTTTGAGCACCCTTTCGTCCGGATTCTGCACCGGATGCTCATTTCGACGCTATTTGCTCGGGGTGACTTGGCCCTTAGCAAGTTTCAGGAGACAAACTTATTCTTTCTGTATAAGCTCCTGAAGCGTCAAGAGTGCAATTGGGGTGCCTTCTTTCTGCAGAGAGTATTGGCGGTAAAGAGGAGTACGAGGAAAGTGCCAATTCACTTCGGTGGGTTCATCACCAAGCTGGATAACTACCTTGGTTTGAATTTCCAAACCCTCACTCCTCTATCTACTAGAAGCAAGGTGAACTTGCAACATCTACACCGGTCCAATCTCCTACTTCTTTGAGATGGTTTGGCGTATGTGCATTGCCACGTCAACCATGCCTATCAGGAGTGCTTGTTGCCTGATGTCGTCTTCAACATTGAAGGGGCGCACCACTTTCGGTGGCCAATCATAGCCATCGCTGACTCCGATGAAGAAGACGACAACGACGGTGGCGGCGACGGAAATGATGACGAGGCTGAGGAGGAAGAGGAGGCATTCACACCTCTTCGAGCTCGAGTGGCACCACAAAAGCGTCCTCAGATGCATCCGGGTGCATCTTCATCATCACAGCCTACGCCGCCACCTCCACTGCCCTCGCAGCCAAGCGAGGATGCCTATTCCATGCAGGGCATGTACACCGTGCTGCAAGACATCCAGCAAACGCAGCAGCAGCACATGACAATGTATACTGGTATTCAAGACACTACGAACCGGATACTGGACAACCAAAGGGCGATGTTCGAGAATGAGCGTCTTCTCCTCAACAACCAACAACAGATACATGATCGGTTGTATCGGATGGAGATGCAGCAGGAGCCCTTCTACGACCATTATTGGAGCCAAAATTATTTTGGAGGTTATCCACAACCTCCACCCAGGGCCCAGTTTGATCCAAGCTTCCAGGGGGAGTATCTTTCTTGGGACCCTACGGCTCCACAGTACCCGCCTCCACCACAAGAGTAAACCGGTATCACTGTTCCAATCTTTAAGTTTGTTTTTTACTATGAGGTCATAGTCGAATTCAAGCTTGGGGGGTAGTTGGAACAGCTTTATCTTTTATTGTTTTTAGTTTTTAACTTTATTGTTTTTGTTCTTGTTATTTGTTTTGTGCAATTTTAGTTTTTGTAGGATCCACATGCTATCTAGTGTAATCGTGGATGTCATAAAGTTTGTGTCATCTCATTATTTTTGCATGGGAAAATCAAGGGAAATTTAAAATTTTTGTGTGTTTGGAAAGCTTGTCTTGTTTAACCTTGGGCACATTTCCTACGAAAATGATTGGTTTTGTCAACTTTAAAACAAAATTTCACAACTGTACTTCTAATGATTCATGACCAAATTGGTTGTTGAGCCTTAACTGACCAAATGGTAATGAGACTCTAATTTGAAGTAAGAGAGAGAAACCTCTTAACTACTACACAGGTCAGTAAGGAGGGACACATAGTATTTTTTCAAAGGTTCAGTCAACTAATCTTGTGATCTTTCCACCCCATTGCTTTTCACAATGCACTAAGAATTGGAAGTAAAGTACGGTTTTAACTCTTTTTGATTGCATGGCATGTAGATAGGACTTGCATTGTAATCACCTTCATATGTTTTGCATGAAAAATGAAGAAAAGATTAGAATAGTTATACATGCACATTACCCTTAGGTGTATGTCATTTAGTTGCATTCATAACTTCTATGCATAAAGTATGTCATGTACCTCATTTATTCTGTAATGGTGAATTAAAATGTTCCATACCTTCTAAATAATTCAAATGTTTGAGTTATGCAGGAAAAAATAAGCCTTATAAATTATTCATTGTCAATTATGGATATAAGGGCTTGGAAAAAAAAGAAAAAAAAAACTGAAAAAAAAGAAAGTTTATTTGGAAGCACGTGGAATAAGAAGGAGAAAGGAACACAATCTCACCTACATTTTAAGATGAATGAGTACATGATGTAGATTAATTAGATATCCATCTCATTTTGAGACGGATGGTTAGTGCATGCATCATTCCACCTAATCTTAGGCATTAGGGCATTTCTCATGTGCATTTGCATCATTTAGGGCATTTTTGTTTTATGCATGTTGCAATTGTATGATACTTCCACTTCTTCCATGAGCCACCTATTTCATCCACCCGTTGCTCGGATTGGTAGGCCACCGTGAATTTCTCCTCACTAAGGAATATCAGGAGAACTGCTTCCATGTAGATGGTAGTTAGGGCGAGCAACGTAGTATAGAAGATCACAAGATGCACCAAGCCTGGACCGGCGAGTTTTATTATGTTAACTGCCTTATGTGATAGTGTTCATCAGTTTTGAGGTCAATTTCTTTTATGGATGATTAATGTCGCCTTCAGGGTAATTACCATTCCGTGGTTAGAGAGGGCCGGTATGTGAATGTCTGGTGGGAGTCATGTGGGATGTTGGTTGTGGTGTGTTGTTCTTCAGTTGACATTAGCAATTCTATTCTAAGGATTAGTTGCTCGAGGGCGAGCAACGTTCAAGCTTAGGGGAGTTTGATGCGATGATTTTGAGTCGCATTTATAGACCTGTTTGATATGTGTTTTATGCTTTTATTAGTCATTTGTATGGTTAATGTTGCATAATTCATCCACTTTGGTCTTTGCTACTATTTTATGTCAAATCCCCTTTATTTCATCGCTTTGAGCATTAATTGTCAAAATATTATTATTGGTGTGAATTTATGTGGTTTTGTGTTTGAATTTCAGGGAAAACAAGTATCTGCTTCTGTCGATACCATCGACGGAAGTCGATACTATCGACCAGACCACAGGTTGCCAGCCGCGAGTATCAGCAAAGAGTCGATACTATCGACAGGGATGCCGATGGTATCGAGCTACCATCAGGTTGCTGGTGAGAAAGCATTCGATAGTATCGACACCAAGTCGATAGTATCGACACCAAGTCGATACCATCGATGCACGGAGGCTACAACGACACATAACGACAAAACCGACGCCTTAGAGTGTCGATACCATCGACCCGAGTCGATGGTATCGAGATGACATCAGGCACTCAGACGAAAGAAGAGAAGGATTGCCGCTACCACGCTAGGTCGATACCATCGACCCGCGTCGATGGTATCGACACCGTCAGATATTAGTTTGATTCAGAATGATCTTAATCGGACGGTCATGGTTAATTAGCGACTTAATTTGGGAGATATACCTAATGACGGTGCCCTAGACTGGGGTATGACGTCATTAGTTGCTGCACACATCCCAGAGAGCAAGGAGAGAAGAACGGAGCACGAGAGCACGCCCCAGCCGATCCGGACGCTGAAGAAGACGATTTTCACCACCGAAAGGCGGCAGAACGCGGATTCCACGCCAAGGATGGATTGGACCTTCTCCGTTCAAGGGTTTCACCACTCAATCTCGTTTTTCTCATGTTTCCCTTTTTCTCTACAACATTGTACTCTGAGATGACCATGCGGGGCTAATCCCCTTTATCTTTAGGAATGGGAGTAGCCCGGGGATTCATTGTATGACAAT
The DNA here is from genome assembly GCA_963693085.1 of Alisma plantago-aquatica. Taxonomy (NCBI): domain Eukaryota; kingdom Viridiplantae; phylum Streptophyta; class Magnoliopsida; order Alismatales; family Alismataceae; genus Alisma; species Alisma plantago-aquatica. Next base: position 463,136,049 of record OY856410.1, on the reverse strand, counting down.
TTTATAATAGTAATTCATATCTTATCTCTTAAATCCGTGGTATAGTTTCGTGTTCTCCAATATATTGTTATGCTTGATCACCATAATAATAATCTAATGCCTTAATTGCTTCAAAAGAAGAATTAACGGTTGAAAAGAGATGGAATTTACATAAATTGACAAATCCCTTGAACAAGGCGGTGTAAGATTAATGGTGGATATCGAGAGTTCGTTTATAATGCACCTAGTTTAGGGTATAGGTTACTACGACGGTGGAACCGACCTAGACATAGGTAGTGAATTGTACCACGACAGTGGGCAATTCTGATTTCAGGCCACTACCCGGATAGAGAGATAAAATTGAGTAGCTATATAGAATTTAATACAATGAAAACCCACGGTGAAACCGTAATCCTAAAGATTCCCTTTTGAATTGATTAAACCAACATTTAATCGATTGCTTGTTTTGTTTTGTTTTTATTTTTCTTTTATTTTTAACAACAACTCTCAACTTGTTAATCGGCTTAGCTGATCGTGAGTAGTTAGTAGGAGTCCCCGACGATTGCACGTATATCTGAGTTCGACTCGGGCCTCACAAAGGCTTGTACTACTCGACGCGTTCACTTGCGTTTCTACGCACGGTAAATTTGCATCAAGCAACGTCAAGGATAAAGTCATCTAAGGACCAGTTGAAGAAGAGGCTCAGGGACATCTAGACCATACCTGGTGGGGTGCCAACTATCCATAGATTAGATTTCCTTTATATTATGAATCATGTGTTTTCGTTTTAGCATGAGTTTTATGAGGAAGTGTAGGACGATTAAGAATAAACATGTTTAGTTTTGTTCATGTATGGGTTATGTTGAGGATATGAGTATGAGAACTGTTATTTTATCCTGTGTTGGTATATATATGAACTTTATTTTTAGGCAATGGTAATCATATTTGTGACATCCCAATGAAATATATGCTTCCACTTAGTGTTGTGCATATTTTAGAAATTGGGGTGTTACACCTTACATGCTGAAGAAACACTCTACATTCAAGTAGAGAGGTATGAATTAAAACTCCAGCATAAAGTGTTCACAACATGGAAGGTATAAAGGTATTTTAATTTCAATTTGTGGTCTCACATACTTCTTACAAAAGGGGGTCTGGTTCACAATATCATGGAAAATCGTGCTCTCAACTACTTTTATATCCATTACAGACATTAGCTATTTATGATATTTAAAAAACCATGAATGATTTCACTAGGCTCAACATTAGGTTCGGTTACTTATCAGTCTGATATACATGCATGGTTCTTTTAACTTATGGCCACAATTTCCACATCAATTCCACCATCCTCTCTCTTTCTCTGTCTCCCATTTTATACAGCTGGAGTGGAAATGTTCATCACATATTTATGTAGCTTAAGTTGTTTGGTAATTTCTATCATAGTTTTTCTAAGAGTTGCTTCATGGGTGATTTAATTGTGATTCTTCTATACTCATTTTTTGTACTTTCTTGTACATGTACATGTACTTCTAAGTAGAGGAGTACGAAATGGAGGATGTTGTTAAACATCGGAAGCTTTGTTATAATGAGCTATTTTACTCTAAATCTTTCAGGTTTTGTCTTGCTTCTAATTCTATGTCCCTTTTTTATTCTGAGTATTTGCTAGAATTTATTCATTGTGTGCCATTGGTATGGTAGTAGTTGTATGTGAAGTGAAATGTATCTCACACATTCACTCTCTTTTCTTACATTGCTCATGCTTGCATATGTGCCACTAGCTTACCAACAGTTGTACACAACACATTTAATATGTGGCGTTCCTTTTTCTCAATTGGACTTCGAGTAAGACTACTCATCTACCCCTATTTGTCAAATCCATGTCTATATATTACCTTCTTCTTTCATATATAAGATGTTCTTGGCAATACTTTCAACCAGTAATGACTCACATATAATGTTTCCCATGCTTGTAGAAGTTTATGTTTATCTCCTACTACTGATGCATCAATGGTGACTTCTATAGGCGCAAGTGTGACAGATATAGCCAATATTGTCTCCATGATTTTGAAAAAATGAATTATAACATGCAAAACTCATTCATCATGTTATTAGCATCCTCTCTATAGATTTTTAGGTTTACTTGCTTATTTGTTGAAAGATTATAATTTATTTCAAATTTGTAACCATCGGCCTCTCGAAATTAACATCTGTATCATCATGTAGGACAGTGGAGTGATGCAGACAACATAATCTAAGGTAGTTGACCAAACACGAGATGTAGACTTGGTGCACACCAACTAATTGCCGTCATTATTGTTGGCGACTGCTGCCCGTGAATAATGTTGCTAATTACTTGGCATGTCAGCACCCTTGTCGTTGTACTAGGGATTCATATGCCCTTTCACTCTTTGAACTCAGAGTCAAATATGGTGCTACAAATGTTTCTTATAGTTGGATGATGATCAACCGCTATTGTCTACTCCTAGATGACTACACCATTCTTATGGGCTATTACAGACATCGCTGCAAAAAGATTTTGAAAATTTGCTACAAATAATTGTCATTTGTTTGTATGGCCTAACTCGAAACTAACGTCCATGATAAGGACCTATCCATATCAAGAAATAATTCAGAATGTAATTTTATTATTACAATTGACTACTTCAATACCACATAATACCAAAAGGGAGTTTATCTGAATTGATACAAATATGTTGGCTTTTTTTAGATAGAAATTGTATTAAAGACTAATTTTACATGTCTGAGTTGTTGTATCCATTCTGCACACACCAACAAGATGGTATGTACATGACTCGTTGTCATGAAAGATTATTAGCTTTTTTTAATTGTTTAATAAATAATTTTTTCTCTTGATCTACCAACAAAAGTTATTGTTCATGACTTTTTAATACACATGGCCAATTGTATACTGCTTATTGACTGACACCAAGAATAAGACCAGAATCTGTCCAGAAACAGACTGATATGCCTTCATATATTGAGAGATATAAATGATTTTGTTCATTCGGCACATGTCTATTGATTTCTACAGAGCACATGAACTTGTTACGAATATGTAGACATTTAACAAAATGCACGCATTCGGAACATTCACTTGTTTTCTACGTATTTAACAAATAGCATACACTTGATACAGAACGATCACATAAGCTAGATAGTTACTATTTATTTTCAAATGATAAACAATCGGTTGATGTTAAATGATTAAAAGTTTAGTACTCTATGCATGTGTTCAATTTTGTTTATAGCATTGTTTTTCGATCATAAACCTTTACATAAAATTCAAATATGTTTAGTTTCCTTAATTTTTATGGTTTCCACGGTTGACCTCATTACTCAATATCTTAAAGTAAAATGATATTGAATATTGTGATATACTTAGTAACATTTACGTCACGAGTTTTTATTTAATTTAAATGTTAATGATACGTTGGGAAGTTATTTTTCATTAAATTTTATTATTATTCTATGTGCAACGGGTTTAGTATGTATCACATAAATTTAAGCTACCCAATGAAGATGATGCACCTAATTTATTCTAGCAAACTTTACTTTCGAAAATAGTTAATTATATAATGAGAGAGTTTATAAATTTGATTAAAACTCAAAACAATAAAACACAATGTGTGTATAATTTGATATTTTATTCATAGTTTATCACTTCTTTGTTTTTGAACTTAATTTGTTGTCTAGACCTTCCTCTCTCATATAGATTATGAGCTATTGCACAATGGTGTCACAATAATAGTTTCTTCTTATTGTCTATTAAACAATACATGTGTGTAGTCTATAAAAATACATGTGTCACACATGCCAATTGTCTACAATATTGACAAGAATGTATCCTGACTTCAATTCTAGATTACTATCTAATTCAATTGTCATTAAGAACCCATCTTAAAAAAAGGAACACAACTATATTAAGAAAATAGAGAAAAATCATTGCTATGAAATCATAAAATCACTACAACAAGAACATAAGTTGTAATGAATTATCAAAGAAGCTATTATTTCAGAACACCAACATCATATTAACTTTTAAAAGCCAAAGATAATGATTTTACATAAAATTATTTTATAAACAATGACTTGGTTCCATTTACTATTTTGAAGTCTTTGATTTTAAGTCACAAATGTTTACATCTGGATTCATTCAATCACTAAGTAAATGTTTTTGTTTTTATTTATATAAACATCTAATATAATTTTAACATTTTAAAAAGTTATGTGCATGTGTATGTGTTTACTAGTATATATATATATATATATATATATATATATATATATATATATATATATATATATATATATATATATATATATATATATATATATATATATATATATATATATATATATATATATATATATATATATATATATATATAGCTATGTGTGTGTATGTGTGTGTGTGTAACACTCCTCAAAGCGTTCTTGGATCAAGTACCGTTATCTTGAACAATCTGGTGCTAGTGATAACATTGCTAAAATATTTTTATGCAAAAAGGTATTGGAAAGCATGATAGGTCCGTAAAATGCTCTCTTCGAAGCTCCTCGCTATTCTTTCGTTTATTAAATAAAGTTACTATGAAGAATTTATCTCTGCTTTCTCACGGTAACTACTATAATCTTCACTCTTCTGGTCATAACTTATTTCTAGTAGTTGCTTTGTTTGCATTTATCGTTTGTTACCTAACAAGGAAATACAATAGTACCGAGGACTAATGGGTAGCAGCTACAATCTCTATTCTTTACATACCTTTTTGTTTACTTCTACCTATATGCAATGCAAAAAGGAATGCAATTGTCGTCTTTCAAGAAGAAAAAATCCGTTTATTGATACGTGTGTCATTCGCGAAGAGCGATACTCATTACTATTAATGGTGTGCCTCTCTTGTAGCATGTAATTTACGTAAGCACTTCGGTTCTACTGCATTAGAAAACCATATTTTTTTGTTGTTGTTTGAATTTCAGTCTTATCTCACTTGCCTTCCTCTTTCTTCTAAATATATTCGTTTCGTTTGCTTTAATAATTAATCTTATTTTCTCTTGCCATGGTCATGATTGGCCATGATTACTTTGTATTTTTCATTTTTCTATCAAATTATGCAAAAGTATAATATTGGTGGTCATTGCATGCCGATGTGGAAAAAGTAATTTCTTTATGCGGTGACTTCTCATGTTTAGCTTGTCCGTTTCCTTACTTGTTACACACAGTTTAAGGATATATTCACGTGTCTTTCATCTTTTACATAAGGATTTCTTCCAACTATCCTTTCAGCATCATTCTATTTTCTATTACCATGGATTTACATCTATCATTATAATCTTCTCTCAATATGTTCTATATTCCCCCTTTCTATACGATTTATTAGAGTTTAGAGAAGATAAGGAAAAGCTAAATATGGTTGTCCATTAAGAGGAAAAAAGAGAAAATTCCATACAAAATAGACTATTCTTTTTTTCTTCTACTTCTTCATTGTATCTTAGCAAGATATTCTTAGACGCATTTCTTGTTCTCTTATTATAAATGTCAAGTACCCAATAATGATCTATGTTTTTCTCTTTTCATCAAATTTACTATAGTTTTAGAGAAAGAATAAAAAAATTATTTGAAGTCTACATGAGGGGTCAAGGAGAAAATACGATTTTCTTGCATAGATATTTTTCTCGATTCCATCTTAAATTAAGATTTTTTTTGTGCATGCAGTCATTATATTTCCTATTTTTACCCTTAATGTTATTTTCTTTACCAACAACCACTACATCTTTAACTTCATTGATATTCTACACTTTTAACATTTTTATTAAATTACTTATAAATAGAAGTACAATAAAAAATATAATATTCTTGTAGACAAAATTATAACAAATAAAACATAATATGGTTGGTCATCAAATAGAAAATTAGGAAAATAACGATTTTGTCGACAGTGTTTATACTTCTATTTTAGAGTACAATTTTTCCTTTCGGTCATAGAATTTCAAGAAGTTTTACAACATATGTTTCTATTTTTCCTATATACATCCCTTCATGTCACTTTTTATCAATATTTTTACTCTTTACATCAAATTCATAGTTAGTGAAATAAGTGAAAAATGATATAATATAGAAATTCCATATGAAAGTTATTTATGTCTATCATCATTATTTTGATTTTGTTTGTTAACATAAATACGAGGATGTTCAAAATGTTTTGCAGTTTATGTTTCCTAATAAATCCTATAATCTTTAGATACAAAGTATTTAGATAAAAGTAATATAAATATAATATAATAGGGCAGTCCTTCAAAGAGAAAGTAGGAAAATGACTTTTTCCATGTACAACGTTCATAGTTCTATTTTAGAGTACATTTTTCTCTTTTCCATCATAGACTTTCAAGAAGTAATTACCCAAATTTTCTATTTTTCCTATATAAATTCCTTAAAATCAATTTTTATCAATAATGTTGTTCTTTACATCAGATTAATTATAGTAAAGACAAATAAGTAAAAAATACTATAAGATGGCATTCCATATGAAATTCCTTTATATTTATCGTCATTATTTAGATTTTTTATAAATGCTTCTATAATTTTTTATAACATTTCTCATTTTTAAATTGTATTATAGATAACAATAAGTGAAACATAATATGAATGATTAGAGGGGAAGTGGTTTCTTAATATTGAATTATTGTTCCACTTATATATTATCCTATATTTTCATTGCTGTTTGAAATTCAAGTTAATCTCACTTGCCTTCTCCTATTTACGTCTATTTCATTATTACATAAAGGCATTTTCTTCATAATGAATAAACCTAATTTTTGTTGATCACTAAAAAGATTTTACTCAAAATATGTTTACACTTTTCTCACTCATGCTCTATTCTATTAAAATATATAGTTAACAATGAATGTTAGGCAACTATTTATTTTTAACTAGCATTACATTTTCCTTGCTGAACTAACCTTTCGATGTTATTAACAAATTGAATTATAACGAAATGAATAATTCTTACTTTCATCAATTTTAATTATATGATATTCACCTTTTTTGAATAATATTTTAAACATAAGAAGGGTTTAATTATGTTATTATATGATGACTATGAAGATTCTTTTATTATTTTATCAAAATACAATTTTTAATATAAAGTTAATTTTTATAATAAAATATGTGCATGTGCATGTGTGTGTTTACTAGTATAATTGGACATCCGATACATTGTACTCTACAAAAAATAAATTATTAAGAACAATCTCTAGGGCATAATCCAACATTTTAAGGAGTGTCGTCACACTTCACTCGTGAGCAACATTTTAGTATGTGCTAAAGGCTCAGCACAGAACATATGCATTCACCGTCAGCAAAATCTATGTACAACGTTTTGTAGTGCCCACCAAAACTAAAAAGAAGCATACATTATATATTGAGCTACTCAAACCCGTTGTTCATTTTCCCCTCCCACAGTCCGAGTGGTACAACATATTGTCCTCTCTTAATCGATTTCCTACAGAATTTGTATTAATTAGCACAATGTTCTGGAGAATATACCGTAAGGGATTGAAGCAGAGTTAGTCACTTGGAACGCACATTGCCTATTATCTGTATTTTGTTCCGAACAGTGTCCATGCCGGTTGTCCCAGGGGTCTAGTTCTTCTCATCAGCAACTAAGAAATTAAGGCCTTTGTTGATGTGATGCTAACAGGTGAACCACCCGTAATTGGAGTAATTGGTCTTGTTTGTTTGGGTTTATCCTCCTGTTGGGTTCTCCAATCATTCAAAGACAGCTGCTTTACCAAGCATTGACCCTGCCCTTTATTACCTGAATAAATAAGGTATAACAAAGAAATTAGTATATGGTAGCCATTCTCATAGATAAAACAATATCAATGATTCTACATACAGCACCAGTAGGTGGAGATGGACCCTCGTTTGCTTTCCTAATTGCACGAGGAGATTTTGATGATTGTAGGAGATCCGTCTTAGTTATTTTACTAGGTAGTACCCTTTTGAGTGGTTGTCCTTTAGGTGTTCCAGGTTTTGGATTCAAAACTACTTCTTGCTCCAGTTGAATTTGAATCTTCCTTTGGTCCTGAATAAGATGAAAAGAAATAATATGTATTGACTAGGTAGGTAGTGTAGTTGGATTTTTTTTCTCAAATAAATGATTGTTACAAACTCTTTGCTTCCGGCGCTCTTGATCCTTCTCCTGTTTAAGATTTGTATACTCTTCAAGCATGTCCAGAAGCCCGACCTACTCAATTTAGGAGGATTATGCAAGTCAAAAGAGAGCTACTAGATCATTTTATCATTAGCAGAGATAGCATATTGAGTACATACACCATCATATTTGAACTCGACACCTTTTTGTTGCTCCCATTCTGTGGTTTTTGCAACTAATGTCTCCACCATCCCTACAATTATTACATGTGAAATATAAGAGCCTATAAAGATACATATTCAATTATGGAGTAGTTTTAAATTCTTTGTGAAATTCCAAAAAACTTTGAAGGTATCTTTCAATAAATTGGATACTGAGGAAAATCAACATGAAAAAATTCCATACCAAACAGAAAGTAAATTTCAAACCAATTACAACATTAAGTTTCTATCTAGCAAAGTTTTTTCACTTAATCACAGTCTCCTCCATCCTTACCTGGGAGTTTACTTACAGTCATTCGAGCCTTTTCAGCACGTTTTAGTGTGAGATGTGCACCTTTTCCCGTGAAACGATTCTCATCCTAAGAACGAAATGAGTCTCATTAGGTGAATATAAGAAAAGATATTAGTTTAATATCTAAGATGCAGATAAAGGTCTAACCATGTTATAATCCTCAAGCCATGATTCCTCATTGCAAGCAGAAAGCCATTTCTCAACTTTCTCTAGAATTTCCTTTCGGCTAAAAGCCTCATCTTTTACATTAGCAAGTTGAGCATCTATCTGCTCCATTACTAAATAAGAATCAATGGCTCCTGAATCAGGAAAACAAGATGCACTAAATAACTAGACTGACTTTAGATCATCTTTCCATATATTGGACCGTTATACAAGGAGAAATATGCAAAACTTACCAGATTCAATTGCTTCAAATGGTATATCTATATGGGCATCTGGCTCTTGACTAATATGGCTCTTTGTATGAATCTCTTTCAACTCTGACATTTTCCTCAAGAGAAGCTCTTTCATTTTGCTTCCTTTAATCTGTTCCAGCCTTGAAACTTCATTTTCAACCTATAACATGCATTATTTATATTTCATATTGCTCACAGGAGTCTAATGAACAATGTGACATATTTTGTTTCCATGCACTAACTCACAAGATTGATGAACTCCACGCTTAAGGAGCTTGGGTCAGTTATTTCATCTTCTGAGGCAGCAATTTTGCTGGTAACGCGATGAAATGATCGTTGCTCTTCAATAGGTGTGTCCATGAGATGCCAAAGTTGCAATAGAGATGTAGCTAGTCCTTGAAGCTGCAAGTGTGTAACAACTTAACATAACAGTAAACAAATGAATTAGAATGGAATTTCAGGAGTAAATCTTGCCTTTTGCATCCTCTCAATCTTAATGTCTCGTAATTTCTCCATGGCTGCATTGAGTTTTTTAATAGTACGATCACTTATGCTTCCTGGTACTTCAGATAGTCCTAATCTTGGGTGTATCTCTCTGAGTACTTGCTTGAAATCCTTACCAAGAACCAAGCACAAGGAGCTTATGGTATTTATGTAGTCAAGCACCAGCTTCACACGATTAGCCTGAACAAGGAGTAGAGTATATCTAAATATATAGGGGAGATATAATTTTAAAGGAGAGCTAAACATAATATTTAGGATCTTATACCTTTTCCTGTTGAAGCATTTTCAACTCTTTGTGCAACTCTCCAAGCCTTGCAATGGATATATCAGATATGTCAATTATTATATTCGATGAATTATTGTCAGATCTAATCTCATTGGATATATCCTGAATTTGCTCAAGAATATGTAGGAATCTGTCACATCTCTCACTCTTCCTGCGTTGCATCTCTTCTAAGTGGTGGAGTCTCAATTTCATCTCTTGTTTTAGGTTAATACATGTCTCATTAGTCTGTATTTGTTCAAAATAGTGCAAGATTACATAAATGAATGTGCAAGACTTATTTTATCTCTATTCTTATTTTCATAGGTAGGTTTCTCTCATAAAACAAAGATGTAAAGGCATACCTGCCTGAATTGCACAGGAGGCTCGCCCATTGCAATACAAATGGCTTCAACCTCAGCTTCATGATTAGAAATATCCTTTTGAAGTTGCACCTTTGAATTGTTTGCATGATCAACCTTTCTTCTATAGACATCCATACACTCTTGCTCCAGCTCAAGCAGCATTTTATCTCTCTCCTCGTCAGCCTCTCCAACTTCATCCCATATTATCTATTAACAGAGACCAAAAGAATTTAATAGTTGGCCAATTGGCACCAATTTATTGGTTAAGCATTTTTCAATATCTTAAGTACACAAACAATCAGTATGAAAGAAAAATCCATAAAAGCAAACCTGTAGTTGATCTATAAGGGATCCACACGCAGCCTCCATGCGAATGAACTGCTCAGTTAGCTTAACAACCATGGTGGTGTACCCTAAAGGAGTACAGTGTGGAATCAATTAATGCATATTCTCTAACCATTGAATAGAAATAATCCAACTAGTATGGACAAACTCACTTATACTACTACACATTCTAGATCAACTTTTACAAAGGAATCCATCCCCCTAGTTCATCTTATAATTTTACTTAATTCTGGATAAAATTAATGGCTTTGCCCTATTTCCCATAAAGATGGACTTCAAAGTCACGATAAATGATACCTAGGGTGATAACTAGATGGTCATACTATATGCAACATTAATCACGTTACTATTATATAAGGAACTATTTCTATCCATCAAAGGTTCATTTTTCAAAATAAAATTGTAAAATTTGATTTTTCATAAAAACATAGAATTATACAACTCTTAATAATAGTAGATTCACTTAAACAATAACAACATATGGGATGGTGATAGTGCCATAAATAACAAAGCTTTCATTAAGCTATATATTTTGTATATAGCTTTCTTTTATTCTACTATAGTTTCTTCTAAAGCAATTGACATCGTTGATATCCATTTATACACATGCAATTTTAGTACTATAATAGTTCTTCCTACAGAATAATCTTATTTCCATCATACTCAAAAAAGAAAGGTGGTTATTGTTCACACACGCATATATATATTTATTTATTTATTTATTTATTTATTTATTTATTTATTTATTTATTTATTTATTTATATTTATATATATATACTATACACACATATATATGTGTATATATATGGGGTGCATGAATGGTGTACCGACCAGTACACATAATCTATATATACCAACTAGGGTGAAATTAATGTATTAATCATCGTCCTACATGAGGCCCACCACATGAATTTATGATTCCATTTTTTTCGTTAAATTTATTCACAATCACTCATGTTTCCATTGTTAGAGATGCCGAAAATCTATTACACCGCAAACTGAAATCGCATTCATAACAAAAGATGATACTCATCTTTTTCCCTATTGTTCTCCATCAGAACCAAAGTTCCTCACGGATTGTGTTGTCTACAGTAATACTTTTCAAGAAATATAAGAGAATTTTTCACATCTACAGTAACATCAATTGTCTATCTCTTATGCATTTGATTTGTTAGTTTATGTAAAAATTGACTACTGGTAGAAGCATATGTGACCGATTAATGGTTATTTTCTATTAATGTTATACACAGATAATGTAAGCAAGATAGAGTATAACATGTTATTTATCTACAGTGTATTGGGCATGATATGAAGTTTAAAGAAGACAGAAACATTCCTTGCATAAATTAAGCTTTCTATTAATCTTCCATCCTCCAATTCCCAATGCTCATTCTGAACTTATTTTAATTATCATGCAAGAATGACCATGTTTCGTGAAGTGATATAAATCACCATATTTTATTTTAAACCATTATTTTTTATTCCTTCATTTTCTATCGATCGATAATATCAAGTATGATCCTATTTTTCAATGATCTGATTGTTTTATATAATGTAAATGCTAGTGGCAAAAGCTACCATGCACAGAATTCTATTGATAATATCAAGTACGAATTAATTCGAAAGCATACACAGCAACGTGCTACTTTTCCTATGAATATATCTATATGTATTTATATAAAAATATTATTAACCTTCAGAAATATATAAAAGTTATATCTAATCACACTTGTACTATGATAAATAGTTGTATTCATACTAAATCTCAACTATTAATTGTACTACTAAGTATTTACCACCAAAGAGAAAAGTTGAGAAAAATCAGGTTATGTCGTGACCCTCACACGTTTTGAAGCCAATATAACATGCTGGCCTCCTGAGATAGTGAGATTGTCATAATGTATAATAAGACATTGTGCTTTTTTTCTATCACCTAAACTTTATTATAGAAAAACACTAAATCACATTCAAAACATCCACTTTATATCTACAGATGCAGAAACATGGAGATTGCAACATTAGAATTTTATGTAGAAAGCAACCCAAATATGTATTTCAGGACAAACCAATCAATCATAAATGTTGCATATCATACAACTCATGGAAATTGTTCATACCAATTAATAATCCTTGGTACTAGTATTTTTTGTTGCGTCCATATAAAATTCTTGATAGTTCATTGTTATGTGTGGTAATATAAACTCAGAATGTTGGTGTCTATCAGGATGAATCACACTAAAATTTGTATAATGAGGGTCAAGGTATGTTAGACTGATCCACAATAATTAAGATCATACAAATAGTTTATACACAAATCTAAGTATTTTAGAATTACATACAGCAAAATAAAAATTAGACAACCAAAACACGGACGAATATAACAACTTCATAGATCATACGTATTGCATGCTTTTTTCTACTGACGATGACGATGATGATGGAGAATCTTATCATTTCTTGCAGATAGATTCAAAGAATGAGCAGCAAGAAGACAAAACATATTAACCACATTTGATCAGCATGTTTTCTATGACGATGCAAAGGAAAATCGTGTAGAGCATTGTACAAACAAATTCCCTTGGAAGCAGAAAACTTCTTCCCTTAGACAAACGAATTATGAAAAAAGAGGAAAATGAAATCCATGGTCGTTGATGAAGTTTATCAAACGGGAAAATCCTAAAGTTGATGTTACACAAAAAACCCAAAATTACAAGTTATTTTTGAAAAGATAATTGGTACGGCAAGAGAAATGAGTATTAAATGGTTTAGTTACTCAATTAGGAAACACCACCATCGATACAATCTCAAGTTTCATTTCAATCCAAGGGCTAGGAATGTGTTGGTACATGTAACTTGTGTGTACCCATAGGTACACCATTCTTTTAGTCATATATATATATATATATATATATATATATATAGAGAGAGAGAGAGTATATATATATATAGACAGAGAGAGAGAGAGAGAGTCGGGCTAGAATACACTCGAGTGTATCTGGAGAGGAATACACTCAAGTAGTTTTTCATGATGTAATATTTTTTTTGAAAATGTAATCCATTGATCTTATTAAACATCTCGTGAACAACTCATACACAAAATTGTATTTGAGGAATACAACTCATATATATATATATATATATATATATATATATATATATGTGTGTGTGTGTGTGTGTGTGTGTGTGTGTGTGTGTGTGTGTGTGTGTAAGTTTGTTAATTCACCCCCACATTGCATTTAGGTGTTTCGGAATCAGTTATCTTATTTTGGGACGAAACCTGTTGAAATCTATTAGAGGACCTACAAACAATTCAGATGTATTATCTCATGTGTATATTATATTACTTCCTTTATAAATAGATATATCTAGTAATATACATTTAAGATATCTCCCAACGCCTATGAATTCTCAAATATATATAAGATCTTGTATTCAGAAACTTCATTAGTTTCTAAAAAATCAACAGGCATAAACGAATAACAAAATATGTTTCCAGCAAAGAGGAAGACACATATACTTCCATGCAAGTTGATCAAAATCCAGAAAAAAGATGGGAAGAAAGATTAGAAAAATTTGTATTTCCAAGTAGATCGAGGCATTTACAAGTCAATTCTGCCTTGTAGTAAACATACAAGTAAAATAGGTACATAATAAGCTCATCTAAACACCAAACATAATATGTTTATGGGACGGAGAAATCACCAGATAAACCGGCTGACTAACCCTTCTGTTAATACAAATGTGTCCACCTTTGTCGCTTGCTTCTGCTATTATTCCTCCACCCTCCTCGTCTCAGTCTGTCTACATTCAGGGAGACACGATACGGTAAGAGGAGGCTGTACCGGTACTCCACGGAGCGACAGGATAGGAGTTGGAGATGCCAGAGCTCGGAGCGGGAGGGATGGCCAGGAGTGTCTGCAAGGTGGAATAGCAGCTAGCGGTGCCATTGGAAAGAGGGGAAATGGTCTCCTAGATTTTTGTTCGGTGGAGAAGAGAGGGGAAAGAGTTGTGGGAGGAGCGGGCCAACGATCGACAACAAGAGAACCACTCGTTGTTTTGTCACCTCAAAAGGAAAAAAAATGGGATGGAGGGATCAAGGCACAGTTATGCATTTCTGGTGTAAATCATTAGATTTTTTTAGCAACTATATGGGGTTGTTGCTTCTTTGACTTTTGAGAGTGAAAATTAATAGGGAGGAAATTGTGAGGGTAGAAGAGGATAGTGTTGAGGAGAGAGGAGGATAGTATTTAGAGGTATTGAAAATGAGCATATGTAAAATAGCACATTAGTAGATAACGATAAACATATTATACTTAAACTAAGAATTAATATACATATGTATTATAAAAACCTTTACAAGTCAAGTTATATCACACATAAGTATAACACAGTAAATAATATACATACATGTGTTTGTATATATATTATATTTTTATTTTTTATCCCCCGCCCGGCCAGTTAGTTAGTGATCATGCATGATAGCATGTCCCTCAACTTTAACTCAGTTTGTAGGCCCGTTGGGGCTAACTAAACTCATATCATGGGTCGGTCTATGACCGGATTATTTTTTGTTTTTGAGATGCACAAGTACGAGTTCATCTCAATCCGTTCATTAGGGAGTTCATTTGTTAACCACCCAAACTACTCCTTGATGATGTATAAATTATTTTTATATTATATTTAAGTGTGCTTATTTGAAAACAATAATAAAAACTAGATAAATACCCCAATATAAAGGTAAGAATTAAATACAATTCATACACAATGAATGAGGTAAAACATGTTACTATTCTAACATAGTTATCTCGTGTTTTACATTATATTTAGTTTAATTATTAATGTCTTCTTTTGAATTTGATAGTTATTATCTCTGATGTTTCTGTATGTAATGATTTCAGATCTCTATCATATGAATATTTATAATTGTATGTTTTTATTTGCATATATTATCATGTAGTTATTTTGTGTTGTGTTTTATTTTTGTCAGTGATGTATTTTTGTTATTTAACAATGTGCTACCACATGTCATCTATCTTATTATATCCATATTCATATTACACCCTCATCTCTCCCCATTACTTTCATCTCTCCCATGAAAAAGAGGGAGAACATGTCCTACCACCCCCTTATCCGATATTTTATGTTTGAATAGGCATTACATTCCATCAGTGCCCCTTCCCGCTCCTTTCCCATCAATCCCATTAGTTCTCTCCTACAATGGTGGTTTGCTTCAGGGGTGAGGGAGCGGTCTATCTCATATTTTTCTTTTTTTGTTAGAACAAGGACACATGCTATTATTACTACTAATAACAAATAATATATACTTAAAGGAAAAGAAGTGATATATGAACTCCTCCCATCTCCCTTGATGCACCCCATATGATGGGATGGGGTGCAAAGTAGAGAGGAGTGTGTAGAGGAGAGGGCTAGTTGTAGAAGAGGGAGGGGGAAATAGAGAGCTGGTATAGAGGAGACTTAGGAGAGAAGGAGAGAAGATTGAGGCACATACTTGATTCTCTTAGGAGAGGGAACTTAGGAGAGGAGAGAAATTATGTGGAGAGAGGAGAGGAGTGATGATGATAGAGGAAATAAAATAAAGTGCGAGAAAATTGGTAGAAAATTATAATAAACCAACTATACAATATTAATAATTACATGAAGGGGTCACGGATGCGGTCGCAGAGGAAGGGGGCGAGCGAGAGGGCGATCTATGAGCTGCAGAGCGGGTGAAGGTCAGGCCGCTGAGTCTTTGACTCCTCCAACTTGACAATCAGTGGCGAATGGAGATGGAGGTCTCTCTGCCCAGGTCACATCTGTAGACCTGCCACGCAAGGACAAAGCTCAAGTGTCTGTCGCCGCCAACCCTACCAAAATGCCACCCGGATCAGGGCGAGGGCGTCTTCCTAGCACGAGAGGGGGAAGGGGAAGGGAGAAATCTACTGCTAAGCACTCATTTGCTTCTCCACATCGCCAATCAGAGGCTGATGGAGAAGGAGGCAGGAAGATACCGGACCCTCCTCAATCGCCTAGAGCTGAAAATGCCATCGCCAGCTCCTCGAAGCTGTCTTTGGGTAATTTTGTGGAGGCTTCGACTCCTGTCCGACTTAGAGACTGGCTCGTTGCTAGTAGGCTAAAAAGGGCAGAAATCGAAGTGGAAGTAGATTATTTCGAGCCAAGGCTACGAGATGGGGAGAAGTGTGTTACAATCTCTAGCCAAGATTGTTTGATTCCTAACTGGAATGAGTATCTCTCAGTGAGATTTGTGGGTAGGAAACCATTTAGCGGCCAGCTAAGTGGTTGGATGCGGCGACTTTGGCGGCCTAGCGGTCTTGTCGAAGTTATAGCTGAGGAGCGAGATGGCTTCATCATGAAGATGCCGACTGAAAGTGAGAGGAACCGTGTGCTAGATGAGGCATCGTGGTTCATGGACGAATCGTTGATCATCGTCCACGCGTGGAAGCCAGGGTCGACCCTCCAGCCCCTCTCCTTTCTCTGGGTCCCGATCCGGTTCAAGATCGAGAACCCTGGTTTGTCGTGGACCAGGCGACTTGTCACCCGTGTCGTCGTCTAACAGAAGACACCAAGATGGTTAGACACTCAGTTTTTTAGTGAGAGGTCCTAGGATCGAGCCTAGGCCACGGGATGAATTGAATGGCCAATTTTTTTTTAAATGTCACCTGTGTCGACTGTACCATGGGCATCCTAGTCGATGTCGATGAGCGATCCTTCACTTCTGGCTGTCTCAGAGATGCAATCGCCTGCATTGAAGTCAGTTGTGAGCTTAATCTTCCCAGAGCCGCGAAGGTGGAGGTTGATTCGTCGTTGAAAACCTTGAAGGTGGAGCTGATTGCTCGTCCAGTGATCTTCCCCAGCTGTAAGAAATTTGGGCATAAGGGGATGTCGTGCCCCCTACAGGCAAGGAAACCTCCACCTGAAAAGGACGTTCAAGTCAGGTTTGGCAAGTCAGCTGTTCGACGCAATGCTAAGGAGGCTAACAAGCCTGCAAAGAATCCATCGAGCAATGCTTGTGGAGTCCACTTAGATGAGGATGACAACCTACGCGAACTGATCTTCCAACAAGTCAAAGACACTGTCATTGACAGTGAACGAGAG
This sequence comes from Alisma plantago-aquatica, assembly GCA_963693085.1. Taxonomy (NCBI): domain Eukaryota; kingdom Viridiplantae; phylum Streptophyta; class Magnoliopsida; order Alismatales; family Alismataceae; genus Alisma; species Alisma plantago-aquatica. The sequence continues at coordinate 463,118,398 of OY856410.1, read as the reverse complement.
ATCCATCTATCCCATTGTTCTTCTGCCAAAATTCAAATGGAGGAACCTGACATGTTTGGGGGTACGCCTATTTGTAATGTAGGCAGTAGGAACTTTGACTGGGAATTGGAAATCGCCAAGAGGGGTGAAAAAACCTCTGGTTCTGGTTCTTTTCAGCTGAACAAAATCTGGAACAGCTGCAGCTTCTCGAGCCACTCCAAAGAGGATCTGCTCGGAGAAGATGAGGTGTCCAACGCCTGTGACTATGAATCAGAGCATTGGGATGCATTCTCTATGGACTACGATCAAGTCTGGTCAAAGAGAAAGAAGAAGTCAGGCAGAAAGAAGTTGGTTGGGTACTAATGTGTTCATCGGACTTATGAAAGCCTGAGCCACTTATTTCCAGTATGGTTGCAGATTGTTATCATATGGCTCCTAAGAAGGGTATGGTGACGGCTGATGAAGATGGGTGAAAACGCCCTTGAAATCCATTCTTTCAAAGATGAGCAGAATGCATATGGAGGTCAGGGGGGTTTCCCCTCCGTGGACATAAGCTGTTTATCATTACCTTTGGATGTGCTATTTTGGTTCTTTCTCTGTTGTTCGGTTGCACGCATGCAAGTAGTTTGAGTCTGGTGATGGCTGGCCTTTGATGTTGCTATCTTCCCATGTAGTTTAAGGCTACCTCGGGCGGCTTGATGTCACTCTTTGAAGGTGGTCATACTGTCAGTGATTGTTGAGTCGTTTGTAAGTAGCTCTTAAACTACGTGAAAGTTGCTAGCATAGGATAGGGGTTTGTTTTCATCTCTTTCGCCTTCTGCTTCTTGGGAGGTCTTGGTGTAGGCCTTTTGTTTTTTTTTCTGGATTTATATCCTGATTGTAAGGGGTGCTCCTTTGTGTCCAAAGTTTATGGACTTCAATTAATAGTAACACGCTTTTTGGACCGACCAAATTTTTTTTTTACATGAACATGTAAATAAAACATGATCATCTATATATATATATATATATATATATATATATATATATATATATATCAATACTACTATAAAAAGAGTGAATAAGTTTTTTTTAATTACAACTATGTCACTACTTCATTTTGTAAACAACTCTAACCAATCAAAATGCAACATTTTTGAAATCCTTCCTTGTCATTGATTCTCTCTCTTCTGAGCTTTTTTCTCGGTACTGATCAATTATTTTCACGTGTTTGTATTAGATCGTGTTCTAAACTCAATCCCTATATTCCTCAAAACATTGGACGTGTGTAGAAAGTTTGGAACCGTCACCACATTTTCAGGCGTTGCGCTAGATCTGTTATCCTCCCCTGACCCACAAAGGATTTGGACATCTCTGGTTTGGTACTACCGCAAAGAAAGGGAGAGGAGGTAGAGACCTGCGGCAGGAAAAACACAGAAGACGCACCCGACGGATGATAAGGAGGTGGGGACGGGCGGACAGAAGACATATCAGATGACAAATGGGTGAGTCGTGAGTTGGATTCCGGCACACGGCAGTTTTGAGAAGAAAACCAAAATCCAGCGCTAACATTGTCGATCGAATATGCATGATTCCTAATTTTTCAAGCTTCGACAAACCAAACACAGAATTCTGTGTGCTGGGTGCAAAAATACAATCTAATACAGCCAGCCAGATTCAGCAAAATAAACATGCCTAAAGTGGAGACCCGACACTATGCGCATGCCAAGTTTAGTGCTTTGATCATTTCCTCCGATAAACTGCAAAGTATACAGAGAAACCACTTCAACCTCATCGACTAAAACTAATTTACATTACTCTGACAGCTCCAGCTTTTTGCAGTTTCACACACTCAAAAACTAAAGCCAAAACGCAGAAGTACTAAGCATGACAAATTTTATGGAGCATTCAGGTGGACTCTAATGAAGTCATAGGGAAAAGGAACTCTTCGATACAAAGAGGTGGACACAGAGGAAGGGGTAAGGGAAAGGTGTTCTTCGTTAGCTTGTAATCTACATATAAAGAGGGAGTGGAGTCAATAGGAAACTACAGTCATAGAGACCATTCTTCAAAAAGGACGGTTACTGAAAGGACATACTCGGAGAGGGTGGATCAACAAATATCTAATCTGAAACGATCATTTTGTAATTGTTAGGTGACTAAACTTGGGTTATGTAGAAGGCTTTCCGTCTTTTTCATAACGGCAATTTTTTTTTAAATCCACAAAATAAATGACAGAAGATTTTTAAATCAATAAAAAATCTATGTCATATCGATTAGATGTCGAATTATAAGTTCTTGATTTCTCTAATTTGACTTGAAATGTTGTCATAATTTATCTATATGTGGTTCAAATATTGTACTTTCATTTAACACAAATATAATTGTTATATGTTTAGCTATATTATATTATACTATATCTATACTATTATAAAAAGAGTGAGTTCATGTTGCACTCTCCTTGATTTTCTCTCTTCTCACAATTTTTCTCAACTTTTTTTAATATTTGCTCTATTTTATTTTTTCTCTTTCATGATAAAATCAGTTGCCGCAAACCTCTCAACTTCTCCTTCACATTCCTTCAAACGTACGTTTCAGAGTCAATAAACAACACGTTTCCAAATTTTCTACAAAACAGTTATGAGAATTACCATTATCCTTTTCGCAAATTTTATTTTTCAAATATTTTATGTAAAATAAACACGTTCAATGGGGCACGTGCATGTGCATGTGTGTGTTAACTAGTATAAAAATATATATATATATATATATATATATATATATATATATATATGTGTATGTATATATACATATATATATATTCTATAAAAAGATGAATGATTTTTTAATTATAATTAATCCATTGGCCAATCATATATATATATATATATATATATATATTCTATAAAAAGATGAATGATTTTTTAATTATAATTAATCTATTGGCCAATCATATATATATATATATATATATATATATATATATATGTATGTATGTATACATATATATATATATATATATATATGAGATTAAGAGAGAAAGATTTCTCCCCCCCTCTCCCATAACCCGTGGTGGAGGCCGGACACCCGGGAGGGTGATAAATCAAGAGATGCTTCTCCGTGTGGTTTCGAACCGGGGTCCCTTCATTGGGGACCAGCGGAATTCGCCAACCGGGCTATTCCCTTGCTGGCATATATATATATATATATATATATATATATATATATATATATATATATATATATATATATATATATATATATATATATATATATATATATATATATATATATATATATATGTATATATATATATATATGTATGTATGTATGTATATATATGTATATATATATGTATGTATGTATATATATGTATGTATATAAATATGTATATATATATATATATATATATATATATATATATCGATATATGAATGTCAGATTGAAGTGATTTTTTATACACATATTTTCTAAGGGGTATGCATCACATCCATAAGGTTGGATTGTTCAACATACTTTTGTAATCATCATAAGAAAGATAGGTATATGTAAGCTACATGTACTCAGGTACACAATTCTGTTAGCCATATATATATATATATATATATATATATATATATATATATATGGCTAACAGAATTGTGTACCTGAGTACATGTAGCTTACATATACCTATCTTTCTTATGATGATTACAAAAGTATGTTGAACAATCCAACCTTATGGATGTGATGCATACCCCTTAAAAAATATGTGTATCAAAAATCACTTCAATCTGACATTCATATATCGATATATATATATATATATATATATATATATATATATATATATATATATAGGGCAACGATCTAGTGAGAAACATATCTGGTGAGAGCATGAGAGGCATTTGAAAAACTCTCCACATAGGTCAATTTTTCATAATCCAACCGTACATATTACAAGTATACCTTAGTATCTACCTTGTTATAAAATTTTATCACCATCCAATTTGTACATCATTCACAACAACCAAATATTTTTCGACGCTCTATATTGAATTTCAGGTTGACCGTTGGATGTAAAAAGTGTATATTGTACATATGGACATCTAAATAATGTTTGATTGCAATGATTTTTTGTGAGAAGGTAAATGAAATGATGCTTTTTCCATCTATACGGTTGGATTTTTAAAAACATCTCCCAATTTTTAGTTATTCAAATGTCTCTCATGCTCTCACTGTAGGACGAAACCTGTTGAAATCTATTAGAGGACCTACAAACAATTCAGATGTATTATCTCATGTGTATATTATATTACTTCCTTTATAAATAGATATATCTAGTAATATACATTTAAGATATCTCCCAACGCCTATGAATTCTCAAATATATATAAGATCTTGTATTCAGAAACTTCATTAGTTTCTAAAAAATCAACAGGCATAAACGAATAACAAAATATGTTTCCAGCAAAGAGGAAGACACATATACTTCCATGCAAGTTGATCAAAATCCAGAAAAAAGATGGGAAGAAAGATTAGAAAAATTTGTATTTCCAAGTAGATCGAGGCATTTACAAGTCAATTCTGCCTTGTAGTAAACATACAAGTAAAATAGGTACATAATAAGCTCATCTAAACACCAAACATAATATGTTTATGGGACGGAGAAATCACCAGATAAACCGGCTGACTAACCCTTCTGTTAATACAAATGTGTCCACCTTTGTCGCTTGCTTCTGCTATTATTCCTCCACCCTCCTCGTCTCAGTCTGTCTACATTCAGGGAGACACGATACGGTAAGAGGAGGCTGTACCGGTACTCCACGGAGCGACAGGATAGGAGTTGGAGATGCCAGAGCTCGGAGCGGGAGGGATGGCCAGGAGTGTCTGCAAGGTGGAATAGCAGCTAGCGGTGCCATTGGAAAGAGGGGAAATGGTCTCCTAGATTTTTGTTCGGTGGAGAAGAGAGGGGAAAGAGTTGTGGGAGGAGCGGGCCAACGATCGACAACAAGAGAACCACTCGTTGTTTTGTCACCTCAAAAGGAAAAAAAATGGGATGGAGGGATCAAGGCACAGTTATGCATTTCTGGTGTAAATCATTAGATTTTTTTAGCAACTATATGGGGTTGTTGCTTCTTTGACTTTTGAGAGTGAAAATTAATAGGGAGGAAATTGTGAGGGTAGAAGAGGATAGTGTTGAGGAGAGAGGAGGATAGTATTTAGAGGTATTGAAAATGAGCATATGTAAAATAGCACATTAGTAGATAACGATAAACATATTATACTTAAACTAAGAATTAATATACATATGTATTATAAAAACCTTTACAAGTCAAGTTATATCACACATAAGTATAACACAGTAAATAATATACATACATGTGTTTGTATATATATTATATTTTTATTTTTTATCCCCCGCCCGGCCAGTTAGTTAGTGATCATGCATGATAGCATGTCCCTCAACTTTAACTCAGTTTGTAGGCCCGTTGGGGCTAACTAAACTCATATCATGGGTCGGTCTATGACCGGATTATTTTTTGTTTTTGAGATGCACAAGTACGAGTTCATCTCAATCCGTTCATTAGGGAGTTCATTTGTTAACCACCCAAACTACTCCTTGATGATGTATAAATTATTTTTATATTATATTTAAGTGTGCTTATTTGAAAACAATAATAAAAACTAGATAAATACCCCAATATAAAGGTAAGAATTAAATACAATTCATACACAATGAATGAGGTAAAACATGTTACTATTCTAACATAGTTATCTCGTGTTTTACATTATATTTAGTTTAATTATTAATGTCTTCTTTTGAATTTGATAGTTATTATCTCTGATGTTTCTGTATGTAATGATTTCAGATCTCTATCATATGAATATTTATAATTGTATGTTTTTATTTGCATATATTATCATGTAGTTATTTTGTGTTGTGTTTTATTTTTGTCAGTGATGTATTTTTGTTATTTAACAATGTGCTACCACATGTCATCTATCTTATTATATCCATATTCATATTACACCCTCATCTCTCCCCATTACTTTCATCTCTCCCATGAAAAAGAGGGAGAACATGTCCTACCACCCCCTTATCCGATATTTTATGTTTGAATAGGCATTACATTCCATCAGTGCCCCTTCCCGCTCCTTTCCCATCAATCCCATTAGTTCTCTCCTACAATGGTGGTTTGCTTCAGGGGTGAGGGAGCGGTCTATCTCATATTTTTCTTTTTTTGTTAGAACAAGGACACATGCTATTATTACTACTAATAACAAATAATATATACTTAAAGGAAAAGAAGTGATATATGAACTCCTCCCATCTCCCTTGATGCACCCCATATGATGGGATGGGGTGCAAAGTAGAGAGGAGTGTGTAGAGGAGAGGGCTAGTTGTAGAAGAGGGAGGGGGAAATAGAGAGCTGGTATAGAGGAGACTTAGGAGAGAAGGAGAGAAGATTGAGGCACATACTTGATTCTCTTAGGAGAGGGAACTTAGGAGAGGAGAGAAATTATGTGGAGAGAGGAGAGGAGTGATGATGATAGAGGAAATAAAATAAAGTGCGAGAAAATTGGTAGAAAATTATAATAAACCAACTATACAATATTAATAATTACATGAAGGGGTCACGGATGCGGTCGCAGAGGAAGGGGGCGAGCGAGAGGGCGATCTATGAGCTGCAGAGCGGGTGAAGGTCAGGCCGCTGAGTCTTTGACTCCTCCAACTTGACAATCAGTGGCGAATGGAGATGGAGGTCTCTCTGCCCAGGTCACATCTGTAGACCTGCCACGCAAGGACAAAGCTCAAGTGTCTGTCGCCGCCAACCCTACCAAAATGCCACCCGGATCAGGGCGAGGGCGTCTTCCTAGCACGAGAGGGGGAAGGGGAAGGGAGAAATCTACTGCTAAGCACTCATTTGCTTCTCCACATCGCCAATCAGAGGCTGATGGAGAAGGAGGCAGGAAGATACCGGACCCTCCTCAATCGCCTAGAGCTGAAAATGCCATCGCCAGCTCCTCGAAGCTGTCTTTGGGTAATTTTGTGGAGGCTTCGACTCCTGTCCGACTTAGAGACTGGCTCGTTGCTAGTAGGCTAAAAAGGGCAGAAATCGAAGTGGAAGTAGATTATTTCGAGCCAAGGCTACGAGATGGGGAGAAGTGTGTTACAATCTCTAGCCAAGATTGTTTGATTCCTAACTGGAATGAGTATCTCTCAGTGAGATTTGTGGGTAGGAAACCATTTAGCGGCCAGCTAAGTGGTTGGATGCGGCGACTTTGGCGGCCTAGCGGTCTTGTCGAAGTTATAGCTGAGGAGCGAGATGGCTTCATCATGAAGATGCCGACTGAAAGTGAGAGGAACCGTGTGCTAGATGAGGCATCGTGGTTCATGGACGAATCGTTGATCATCGTCCACGCGTGGAAGCCAGGGTCGACCCTCCAGCCCCTCTCCTTTCTCTGGGTCCCGATCCGGTTCAAGATCGAGAACCCTGGTTTGTCGTGGACCAGGCGACTTGTCACCCGTGTCGTCGTCTAACAGAAGACACCAAGATGGTTAGACACTCAGTTTTTTAGTGAGAGGTCCTAGGATCGAGCCTAGGCCACGGGATGAATTGAATGGCCAATTTTTTTTTAAATGTCACCTGTGTCGACTGTACCATGGGCATCCTAGTCGATGTCGATGAGCGATCCTTCACTTCTGGCTGTCTCAGAGATGCAATCGCCTGCATTGAAGTCAGTTGTGAGCTTAATCTTCCCAGAGCCGCGAAGGTGGAGGTTGATTCGTCGTTGAAAACCTTGAAGGTGGAGCTGATTGCTCGTCCAGTGATCTTCCCCAGCTGTAAGAAATTTGGGCATAAGGGGATGTCGTGCCCCCTACAGGCAAGGAAACCTCCACCTGAAAAGGACGTTCAAGTCAGGTTTGGCAAGTCAGCTGTTCGACGCAATGCTAAGGAGGCTAACAAGCCTGCAAAGAATCCATCGAGCAATGCTTGTGGAGTCCACTTAGATGAGGATGACAACCTACGCGAACTGATCTTCCAACAAGTCAAAGACACTGTCATTGACAGTGAACGAGAGATCCATCTATCCCATTGTTCTTCTGCCAAAATTCAAATGGAGGAACCTGACATGTTTGGGGGTACGCCTATTTGTAATGTAGGCAGTAGGAACTTTGACTGGGAATTGGAAATCGCCAAGAGGGGTGAAAAAACCTCTGGTTCTGGTTCTTTTCAGCTGAACAAAATCTGGAACAGCTGCAGCTTCTCGAGCCACTCCAAAGAGGATCTGCTCGGAGAAGATGAGGTGTCCAACGCCTGTGACTATGAATCAGAGCATTGGGATGCATTCTCTATGGACTACGATCAAGTCTGGTCAAAGAGAAAGAAGAAGTCAGGCAGAAAGAAGTTGGTTGGGTACTAATGTGTTCATCGGACTTATGAAAGCCTGAGCCACTTATTTCCAGTATGGTTGCAGATTGTTATCATATGGCTCCTAAGAAGGGTATGGTGACGGCTGATGAAGATGGGTGAAAACGCCCTTGAAATCCATTCTTTCAAAGATGAGCAGAATGCATATGGAGGTCAGGGGGGTTTCCCCTCCGTGGACATAAGCTGTTTATCATTACCTTTGGATGTGCTATTTTGGTTCTTTCTCTGTTGTTCGGTTGCACGCATGCAAGTAGTTTGAGTCTGGTGATGGCTGGCCTTTGATGTTGCTATCTTCCCATGTAGTTTAAGGCTACCTCGGGCGGCTTGATGTCACTCTTTGAAGGTGGTCATACTGTCAGTGATTGTTGAGTCGTTTGTAAGTAGCTCTTAAACTACGTGAAAGTTGCTAGCATAGGATAGGGGTTTGTTTTCATCTCTTTCGCCTTCTGCTTCTTGGGAGGTCTTGGTGTAGGCCTTTTGTTTTTTTTTCTGGATTTATATCCTGATTGTAAGGGGTGCTCCTTTGTGTCCAAAGTTTATGGACTTCAATTAATAGTAACACGCTTTTTGGACCGACCAAATTTTTTTTTTACATGAACATGTAAATAAAACATGATCATCTATATATATATATATATATATATATATATATATATATATATCAATACTACTATAAAAAGAGTGAATAAGTTTTTTTTAATTACAACTATGTCACTACTTCATTTTGTAAACAACTCTAACCAATCAAAATGCAACATTTTTGAAATCCTTCCTTGTCATTGATTCTCTCTCTTCTGAGCTTTTTTCTCGGTACTGATCAATTATTTTCACGTGTTTGTATTAGATCGTGTTCTAAACTCAATCCCTATATTCCTCAAAACATTGGACGTGTGTAGAAAGTTTGGAACCGTCACCACATTTTCAGGCGTTGCGCTAGATCTGTTATCCTCCCCTGACCCACAAAGGATTTGGACATCTCTGGTTTGGTACTACCGCAAAGAAAGGGAGAGGAGGTAGAGACCTGCGGCAGGAAAAACACAGAAGACGCACCCGACGGATGATAAGGAGGTGGGGACGGGCGGACAGAAGACATATCAGATGACAAATGGGTGAGTCGTGAGTTGGATTCCGGCACACGGCAGTTTTGAGAAGAAAACCAAAATCCAGCGCTAACATTGTCGATCGAATATGCATGATTCCTAATTTTTCAAGCTTCGACAAACCAAACACAGAATTCTGTGTGCTGGGTGCAAAAATACAATCTAATACAGCCAGCCAGATTCAGCAAAATAAACATGCCTAAAGTGGAGACCCGACACTATGCGCATGCCAAGTTTAGTGCTTTGATCATTTCCTCCGATAAACTGCAAAGTATACAGAGAAACCACTTCAACCTCATCGACTAAAACTAATTTACATTACTCTGACAGCTCCAGCTTTTTGCAGTTTCACACACTCAAAAACTAAAGCCAAAACGCAGAAGTACTAAGCATGACAAATTTTATGGAGCATTCAGGTGGACTCTAATGAAGTCATAGGGAAAAGGAACTCTTCGATACAAAGAGGTGGACACAGAGGAAGGGGTAAGGGAAAGGTGTTCTTCGTTAGCTTGTAATCTACATATAAAGAGGGAGTGGAGTCAATAGGAAACTACAGTCATAGAGACCATTCTTCAAAAAGGACGGTTACTGAAAGGACATACTCGGAGAGGGTGGATCAACAAATATCTAATCTGAAACGATCATTTTGTAATTGTTAGGTGACTAAACTTGGGTTATGTAGAAGGCTTTCCGTCTTTTTCATAACGGCAATTTTTTTTTAAATCCACAAAATAAATGACAGAAGATTTTTAAATCAATAAAAAATCTATGTCATATCGATTAGATGTCGAATTATAAGTTCTTGATTTCTCTAATTTGACTTGAAATGTTGTCATAATTTATCTATATGTGGTTCAAATATTGTACTTTCATTTAACACAAATATAATTGTTATATGTTTAGCTATATTATATTATACTATATCTATACTATTATAAAAAGAGTGAGTTCATGTTGCACTCTCCTTGATTTTCTCTCTTCTCACAATTTTTCTCAACTTTTTTTAATATTTGCTCTATTTTATTTTTTCTCTTTCATGATAAAATCAGTTGCCGCAAACCTCTCAACTTCTCCTTCACATTCCTTCAAACGTACGTTTCAGAGTCAATAAACAACACGTTTCCAAATTTTCTACAAAACAGTTATGAGAATTACCATTATCCTTTTCGCAAATTTTATTTTTCAAATATTTTATGTAAAATAAACACGTTCAATGGGGCACGTGCATGTGCATGTGTGTGTTAACTAGTATAAATATATATATATATATATATATATATATATATATATGTGTATGTATATATACATATATATATATTCTATAAAAAGATGAATGATTTTTTAATTATAATTAATCCATTGGCCAATCATATATATATATATATATATATATATTCTATAAAAAGATGAATGATTTTTTAATTATAATTAATCTATTGGCCAATCATATATATATATATATATATATATATATATATATATATATGTATGTATGTATACATATATATATATATATATATATGAGATTAAGAGAGAAAGATTTCTCCCCCCCTCTCCCATAACCCGTGGTGGAGGCCGGACACCCGGGAGGGTGATAAATCAAGAGATGCTTCTCCGTGTGGTTTCGAACCGGGGTCCCTTCATTGGGGACCAGCGGAATTCGCCAACCGGGCTATTCCCTTGCTGGCATATATATATATATATATATATATATATATATATATATATATATATATATATATATATATATATATATATATATATATATATATATATATATATGTATATATATATATATATGTATGTATGTATGTATATATATGTATATATATATGTATGTATGTATATATATGTATGTATATAAATATGTATATATATATATATATATATATATATATATATATCGATATATGAATGTCAGATTGAAGTGATTTTTTATACACATATTTTCTAAGGGGTATGCATCACATCCATAAGGTTGGATTGTTCAACATACTTTTGTAATCATCATAAGAAAGATAGGTATATGTAAGCTACATGTACTCAGGTACACAATTCTGTTAGCCATATATATATATATATATATATATATATATATATATATATATATATATATATATATATATGGCTAACAGAATTGTGTACCTGAGTACATGTAGCTTACATATACCTATCTTTCTTATGATGATTACAAAAGTATGTTGAACAATCCAACCTTATGGATGTGATGCATACCCCTTAAAAAATATGTGTATCAAAAATCACTTCAATCTGACATTCATATATCGATATATATATATATATATATATATATATATATATATAGGGCAACGATCTAGTGAGAAACATATCTGGTGAGAGCATGAGAGGCATTTGAAAAACTCTCCACATAGGTCAATTTTTCATAATCCAACCGTACATATTACAAGTATACCTTAGTATCTACCTTGTTATAAAATTTTATCACCATCCAATTTGTACATCATTCACAACAACCAAATATTTTTCGACGCTCTATATTGAATTTCAGGTTGACCGTTGGATGTAAAAAGTGTATATTGTACATATGGACATCTAAATAATGTTTGATTGCAATGATTTTTTGTGAGAAGGTAAATGAAATGATGCTTTTTCCATCTATACGGTTGGATTTTTAAAAACATCTCCCAATTTTTAGTTATTCAAATGTCTCTCATGCTCTCACTGTAGGATGTTTCTCACTGGATCGCTACCATATATATATATATATATATATATATATATATTATAAAAAGAGTGATTTTTTAATTACAATTAAGCCATTAGTCAATCATATCAGAGCAATTTCTAAATATTGAATTCTTCTTGACTTGTTCTCTTCTCTCTCTCTTTTTCAAATTTTCCAACCATTTATTCTTCCCCCCTCCCACCCTTCTCTTCCCACAACAACAAAAGATGAACACACACTCTCTCTCCCCAACCGGACCCCCACCACTATCTTCTGGTATCACGTCTCTCTAATTAACCTTCCACTCTCTGAATCTCTATGTTTCTCATTATCCCATTCTCATAACTTCTTCAATCTCTTCTTTTCCTCTGTCCCTTCAAAAATTTAACAAAGTGACACATAATTTCTTTCCATTCCTTCTTTGCTGTAAAAAATATAAATACAATGTTGAAGATCATGGGTTCAAATCTGTTGTTCCGGACTTGCAGGTCCAATGTGTTTCTGTTAATCTCTGCCATATAAGACGTCACTAATTTTTAGGAGTGATTTTTCAAGTAAATGAATGGTAAAGATTTGTTGGGACGGCAGGAGGACATCAAACTTGGTACAGCAAATTTAAAGTGGAAGATCGTGGGGCGTCTTTTACGGGACCGTTTCCGATTCATTGCTTAACTGCTTTCTCATCTATGGATTAAAATGCCCCCCACCCCACGATCTCCTCCCTCCACGGTTCCCTCTAACAGGCTATCATGAAATCTTTCATCTCGCTTCCCATAGTTCCACACGCTCTCCCTCTCCATTTTCTGACGAACGTGAGGATAGAAGTATGTCTCTCTTCTTTTTCCATGTCTATTGTCTTATGTCGACAGCTTCTATAGAAAACCCCTCCTTTCTCTATTTATCCTGCCCATACGTTTTTTGGGGAACTAGATCTCTATCAGTGCTGCTTTGGATCTTCAATGGACATCTTCTGTAGATCTGTAACAAGGAATGTGAAATCTGGAGCTCATGAACTGTATTGCTATTCGAAAGGTCATTTCCGTAGGTAGTCAGTTATGGAAAGCAACTAATCCTAGATCCAAGAAAAAGAACAAGATCTCTATGTACCATCACAGTGTTACATGGCTGAATACACTTGGAAATGAAATCCAATCCTTCTATTTGTCTATCTCCTACTACTACTGTACGTAGCCACTTGCTATCAATTGATTATTGCTTAATTAGTCAATCAAAACGCTCCTAGACGTCATCCGATAGATAAGCTTCAGCGTGCATGCTACCCAGATGACTCAACAAAAGATACGCCCATTGGAGTAGCAGGACCCAAGTGTCAAAACATTGGGTCTCACTTCTTGATTATTCCTAATTCTCAAAACTCCTGCCCGACCACTTCCCTTACCTTCATTTAACTTGGCCATATTCTTATCTCTTCTTTCTCCAACCACAACCAGAATACGTATGTAGCGGTACATAGAAATGAAGACCAACTAACAAGCATCTTCGATCAAAATTTAATTATCTTAGTCTGTTATAAAGAAATGGAAGGGAGTTGGACAACAAGTTGTGCCTCCAGTCCCTTTTGAATAGCAAATTCAATCATCCGAAAAACTACATCCATAGACCTAGGGGTCATAACATTACTATGCATAATTTTTTGGACCCTCTTAAGAAGATTTACAACATCTTGTGCCAAGAATCCAAAGATATCAAATGTGAAAAGGATAAAAACATGTTGATCGTCGATACATATTTTCTTATGCTTGGCCACTTTAGCTTAAGAATCTTTTCGGACAGCATTTCCACATACGCGTATTTTCTACTAGTCCATCCAAAAGTTAAAACATCTGTTGGTCTAAGCGTCGATCTATCCTCCTGTGGATCAGTCAAAAAAATTATTTATACTTCTTTCTTTAAAGCAACTCCAGCATGTCTAAGTACATCATAAAGAACATCCATGACAAGATCATGTCTATATTTGAAGCCTAAAAGTTCCCTGCAATAGACTCCATGCTCCCCAAAGGTGTCTAAGCAGGATTTACGACAAACCGGACATACCTCATCAGTTGGGAATAAGGAATCATAAGACCGTACCTGAGAATAGTACGATACTCTACTAGTGACATATGCAGTCCAAGTCTATCAATGAGAATAGCAAGAAGAAAATCATGAGCATGATCAGCTTGTAAATATCGAAAAATTGCTTTCTGTCAAACAGTCATGTCAAAAACAACTTTCATGTCATTAACAATTTTTCTAAAAAAGGAGCTCAGCCAAAGTATTATGGTCTTTAGGAGGGACGGTGTCCTTGTTAGCAAAGCAGTTAATATTGAAAGATGGAATTATGGCACGTAGACAATCTATAGCATAGTTAAAATCAAAGTCCATACCATGTATGCCACTATCTCGCTAAATATGATCTTTGGAGAATCCAAGATTGGGCTCTGGAGGCCACATAAACATATGAAGAAGCTTCCATTGTCGAATACAGACCCAAGCCACCGAGCTTAATGGGCAAGGATGCTACTCGCCATTTTGCAGCCAGCTCTATGTATACGGGTTGACATGTTCTTAAGCCCAACATAAGTTTGGATGTACCCATACAAGAACATAGTAAAATAAGCTCACTTTATGGATCATGCAATTGGGGAAGTAGATGCATCAAGTCGACACCCTTGGTTGCCCTCCTCATAGCCAACTCCTCAATAAAATCGTTGTCCATGTTGACTGCCCCTCCAAGTAGTTTCACTCCTAACATAGATCTCTCAATGTCCATGGAGAACAAACCTTTTTGAATCCTCCTACCGTTGCAAGAATGTCAAAAAACTCAGTCTTCCGGACATTCAGAATAAGCCATAACTCTGGACCCGTGCACTGTATGATGTCAAGCACTTTAGGCACCTGCAATGTGTCCTCAATGATAGCCTCATCATCAAGATACTAGGCATGAAGAAGAAGTTTGCTATTGTCTCTAATCTCATGAATAAGTAGGTGTAAAATAAGAAGAAAAAAAAAGTGAGCCCAAAGAATCACCTTGTTACACACCTTATTTGATTTCTTCATTCTAAATTGTCTGTCAGGAACAGTAAGAACGGAGACTGTGTCCCTAATCCACCGTCTCAACTATTATTACTCTATATTTCCGTCTCCGGTGTGATTTGCTCTGAGTCAGGACTCAGAAAGTTGGAAACTAATGTAGCAATTGAACTTGACGTGATGTCTTCACTTCGATATGACCCTCCTTCCCCTAGACGACCGAAGCAGCAGGGCTGGTTGTGGGTTCTACTCTCCCGGTCATCCGAATGCTGGTTTGCCACTTTGAGAATAAAGGCGAGACGGCAACGGTGAAATAAAGTTACTTATGGTTCGGTGAATATTTTGTACATAGATCCAAAAGTTAATACATTGCAACCACGTCTTCTTTCATTCTTCAAAAAATAATCATGGCTTGTAAGGTGCAACAATCATGTGTCACGAGTGAGTTTCTTTTCCTCGCCCCCCCTTTTCTTGTTCCATATCCATAAGCATCCAGAAGTTAATCACAAAAATTTTGTAAGGGCGTAATTACGAGTGGCCAATGTTTGATCTGGTTATTCATTTTGTATAGTAAGTATGCTTTCCCTTTTACTGTGTTGGTGAATGGCCTACCATTGTTTACATATTCACGTTTCTATTTATCAAATTTGCTGCTTTGTTTCTTCTTTTGTTCTTATTACGGGTAGATATGACATGCTTCTTGGCAAAACCAGCATTGTTACTGAGTTGTGTGTGCAAAAAAAAGACATTTGTTATTAGTATGCTCCATTTCACGCCAATGCAACGACTGTTGTTAATATTTGTTATTGTCATTCATGCAACAGCAACAGGTGCAATGTAATTAACAATTCAGGCAGATCCAAAATAAGAAACGAAGTTCAAACAAAGCAGGAGAACAAAAAAAACTGGAGTTAGATTCGCAAACCAGATCGTTCGTCGAAAAATGAATGTGTTACTTAAAGAAATCAGTGCCCGACAATCCTCGCGGATAGGCACTGTTCTCCCAGTCGCGATCCGGCATGAACCTGGAACGTGCGCATCTCGCTCGCGCTCGTTGCACTGCTACCAGTGCAGCACAGCAACCGCAGGAACCACCGACTGATAGTTGCATCGGTGAAGGGAAGGGGAAGTCACGCTTCGCGCAGGAGAACGACTCCACGAAGTGACTCCGGGATGATAGCTCTCGCACTCTGGATTAGGGCTCACAAAACACACGGCGGCAGAAGACTGTTTCGGTGTGTTTAACCCTAATGACTGGATGTGTATATATAGCCACGCACGTCCCTAATCCTATTCCCAGTAAGACGCAAACACTCGGTTGCTCTTGTACACAATACGGAATAATCCGCAAAAGAGAAAAACTTTCTAATTAGGATTAAGAAATCCGAATAAGAAAGCAACAATTAATTACACGAGTAATTAATTACTTAGTCGTATTCTAGTACAAAAAGAAGATGGAAGACGGAAGACATTCTCCACAATCCACAAGCCACAAGCCAAGCCCAAGCCCGAGCCCGGCGAGGCGTGGCATGGCGCGTGCGTGCGTTGTGATGTGACAATCCCACCCACCAAGGAGGTGAGCATACCTCCCTCCTAAGACTCCTTTGGACACTAGTGCCCCATGTGATCCTACATATGAGGATCACAAAAGTTCTAGGAGTGAGCAATATGGGATAAAAATTCTTTGCCATTTGCACTAGAAACAACACTACATTCTCACATGTACTTGCTGCACTACATTGGGCTTAACCCATGCTAAATAAATGATTTGCTACAGTAACGACACTACAGTAATTACCTGCTACAGTAATTACGTGTTGCTATAGTAACATCAATCGTCATTTATCTAAAAATCCCCCACAAAGTCCAATGTGTAGTGTGCTCTACCATTCAGTCCTTCATACTGTGCTTTCAGCAGATACCTTTCGGTTTGAATCTACCTGAGTTATCCAACTGTGACCCCCGTAGGAACTAGGTGAACAAAAGTCTTGAACCTGAAGCTTGGGTACAAGAGTATGGGTTGGTAACAACACAATAAAGACATGGTAGTAAAGGAAAACAATGCATTAAGGCCATGCATACAAAGATTTATATCATGATTGATAACAGAGAACAACTCAATTCTCTTGTTGCGTCCTACACAACATCAATCACTTAGCTGGAGTCTCCAAGGATGTACTGCTAACATCATGTCCTAAGACTTGACACCATTAAGAGACTACTCTCTTACTAACTTGCAGTCATGACACTAACAGGTTTCCAGGAGATAGACACACAGATGCTAGACGCATCAAACAAGAATACATAGTGTCATCCGATTTACCTGACAGCTTGTTATTACCACATTGAACCCAATTTGTGGGATCTCCACTCTTTTGGGTTGGGTTGCTACTGCCTGCAAATCTATAGGGATTTCAGTCACATCCCCAACCTGGATTTTTCCACTAAAGCCAAGGTAAGACCTTTAGTGAAAGGATCAGTTGTATTATCTTTAGTACCGACGTAGTCCACAGCCATGACCCCATTCGACACTAATTCCCTTATAGATTTCAACCTGACTTGGATGTGTCTACGCTGTTTTTGATTGTACTTGGAACTCTTTATCTTAGCAATAGTTGTAGTGCTGTCACAGTGAACTGAAATTGCAGGAAGCAGCTTCATTACCATAGGTAAACTAGAAGTAAGTCCATGTAGCCATTCAGCTTCCAATCCAGTTTCATCTAAAGCACACAACTCTGCTTCAAAAGTGGACCGAGACAATATGGTATGTTTCTTAGACCTCCAAGAAACAGCTCCTCCTCCCAACAGGAATACATATCCTGAGACACCATTACTCCCAGAATTCGTGACAATCCAGCTTGCATCAATATATCCTTTGACTACGGAAGGATGTTTACCATAATGCAGCCCAAGGGAACGTGTTCCCTTGATATACCTCAGAACTCTGTCAAGAGCTTCCCAATGGGTCTTGTCGGGACAACTGGTGTATCTACTTAACTTGTTCATGGCAAACGCAATGTCTGGATGTGTACAGTTCATAAGATACATCAAACTTCTGATAATCTGAGAGTATCGTAATTGAGACACTGGAACCTTAGTCTCATTCTTGAACAAGGGCTTGGATGAATCATATGGAGTCTTAACAGGTTTATGTGATGTGTACTCAAACCTCTCCAGTATCTTCTCAACATAGTGAGACTGAGAAAGAGTTATACCATCAGTAGACCTTATGATTTTAAGCCCTAAAATCACATCAGCGACACCCATATCTTTCATCTCAAACTTGCTACACAAGAATGACTTTGTCTCTTTTACTACTTTCATATCGGAACTAAAAAGAAGGATATCATCGACGTATAAGCATAATAAAATGAATCCATTATTGACAATCTTGCAGTAGAGACACTTATCAAATTCATTAGAAATAAAGCCAAACGATGATATCACATAATCAAACTTCTCATGCCATTGCTTAGGGGCTTGTTTCAAGCCATATAATGACTTAACAAGTTTACACACTTTGGACTCATTCTCACGACCCACAAATCCCTCAGGTTGTTCCATATATATCTCTTCTTGAAGATCACAGTGTAAGAATGTGGTCTTCACATCCGTCTGATGAATATAGACATTATAAATGGAAGCTAATGCTAGAAGCGCTCGGATTGTGGTCATACGAGAAATAGGTGAATAGGTATCAAAATAATCTATTCCTTCCCTTTGTGTGTAACCCTTAGCAACTATCCTAGCCTTATACTTATTGATTTTCCCGTCTGCATTAAGTTTCTTCTTAAAAATCTATTTGCAACCAACTGCAGAACAACCAGGAGGCAAATCCATCAATTCCCAAGTTCCATTCGAGAGAATTGATTGGATTTCATCATTTACGGCTTCTTTCCAAAACTTAGCTTCTGGAGATTCCATAGCTTGTTTGAAAGTAACAGGATCATCCTCAACATTGTAAGTGAGAAACTCACTTCCAAAGTCCTTGGATGTCCTAGGCCGTTTACTTCTCCTTAGTTCAACTATTTCTTCAGAATCATCCGATTCAGAAATAGCTTGTTCTGAGTCACCCCCCACATTTGTCATCCTTTCCACGTGCTCGGGAATGGAACATGTGGTGAATGAATCTTCTTGAGATACTTCATTGGGCACACCAGTTTTCATAGGAAACACATCCTCAAAGAATGTAGCATCACGTAATTTCACAATTGTATTGACATCAATGCCAGAGATATCTGATTTTACAATCAGGAATCTATAAGCATAGCTTGTCTCTACATAACCCAAGAATATGGCATCAACCGTTTTCGGTCCTAATTTCTTCCTTTTGTGTTCAGGGACAAGTACCTTAGCAAGGCACCCCCACACTCGAAGATATTTAAGACTCAATTTCCTTCCTCTCCATAACTCAAACGAACTACTTTCTGAATGTTTATGGGGAACTCTATTCAGAATATGGCAAGTTGTATTCAAAGCTTCCCCCCACATAAAGTTGGGTAATCCAAATGTTTGGAGTAAGGTATTTACCATATCTGTTAAGGTTCGGTTTTTACGTTCAGCTATCCCATTTGATTGTGGTGAATAAGGAGCAGTTACCTCATGAACTATACCATGCAATTGGCAAAATTCCAAAAACAAGTTCGAGGTATACTCTCTTCCCTTATCAGACCTTAATCACTTAAGTACTTTACCGGTTTGAGTTTCGGCTTCTTTCTTATAAATTTGAAATTTATCCAATGCCTCATCTTTACTTCTAAGTAAAAAGACATAACAGTATCTACTCGCATCGTCAATAAAAGTTATAAAATAATGCCTTTGATCTCTCGTAGCAACACCATTAAATTCGCATATATCTGTATGAACTAAATCCAAAATTTCTGAATTCCTATTCACAGAATGAAAAGGCTTCCTAGGCAATTTAGCTTGTACACATATTTCACATTTATTGTTGCTAATTTCAGATTTAGGGATCAAATCTAGATTCATCATATGCTTCATTGAGGCAACATTAACATGTCCCAAACGTGAATGCCATACATCGAATGAAACAAGATTCATGTAAACAGAACTATAATCATTCAAATTTAAAACGGAATTTGAAACAGGTTCAACATGAATCTTAAACAAGTTCTCCACATCACATAAATACCCCTTGCCAAAAAACAAAGAATCACGAAGGCGTGTAATAATAGCCTTATTACATTTACAGTCTACTCTATAACCTTCTCTAACTAATATGACGCCACTAAGGATATTGCGTCAAATGGTTGGAACATGTCTGTGGCAACACATCCCACTATCACATAGACAGTGAGGTGTTATGCGAAAATGAGCGGAAAACATCATAACCACAGATTACCAAAACACGGGTTAATTAAAACTGATTGCGGAAAGCAGATAAACTAAGGAATTATTACATTCCAGTCCTCATCCTGCAAGAAAGCATGTTATATAAACATATACAAGCCTTGATACGTGTCCACAGCTTAGAAGAACAGCTGTCTTATCATCACATGAGGTCATCACCTGTTTATATGTACATAAAGGCCCACATCCGGCCAGCAGCAGGATATAAAAAGGATCAACAGTTATACATCGTGAAACAACGTCAAAACGCTCCCAAGGACCTGAGAGTACAGGGATGACTCTAGACTCTACTACAAAATATCCAAAATAGTAGCATGTCCATTTCTTGCCTTCTACTGCTCGTCTTGTTGCTCGGCCGCAACTCTGCGACCACCACCACGTCTAGCTCGAACACCTGAAAACCAGCGGGGTGAGACAATTGAACATTATCCCAGTGAGAAACATAACTCCCCGCAAAAACTATAAAACTAAGAGGATAAAGCAACAACAGAAGATAAACAGTAAAACATAGAATAATAACAGTCCATACAGCAAGGCTATTCGTACCATCAAGCTTACCAGGCTGTATGGAAGACATAACATCAATTATTTCTTTTTGGAACATAATTGACAAGATAAGATTATAAGGTCTTATCACATAACATGAGGAATGTGTAAGTAACTGCATGTATAACAAGATTAACTGTACAAGCAAGGCCTCAACCAATGTTCCATATTTTGCCTTAAACAATAAATACTATACGGCTAGATTACGTATTATTATGCCCTGAGGAAGTGAGGCGTACCGCTCAAATCCAACCTTCGGTTGCGAAACCCAAAGTCAGTGCCATACAAGGTCAAATGGAAGAGCCGAACTCCATGACCTCCCACCTCGTAGTTAGTGTACGAGTATAACACAAGCAGGACCGCAGTCTCATGCTTAAGTGGCCTCAACCACAGGGTCAGCTACATAGGCTACCCATCTGCTAGCACGCCTCAGTACAGGTCTCGGCACTAGTATATCTGAGCCACGGGCCAGTTCACCGTGCTTTGAGCCATGAACGTGTTCATGCTCCCATATCACATATCCTTATCCATGGGCTTGTTCACCATGCTCCTATACACATCCCAAGTCTGCAACCGTAGTTGCACTCGAATCCTCACTATTTTAGGCTAGGAGAAACCTCACATATTCAACAATATGTGCTCCGGGTTAACCTGAAGGAGAACCCATTTCACCACCACTAGCTTCTGACGATGATGGATCTATGGCCAGGGCAACTACATGATATGTTCCACTGCAATTAGTTAGTATCTTTTAAGTGGATTGCAAAATTCAACCAAGTTGTATAACATGCAAACTATAACAAGAATAAACAGCATAAACTCAACATTATGCTTTTATTGTAGTCAACATCATCTTGATCCATCACAAGGATCCCACATTACATGTTATCACTTGGCCTCTTGCCAATCATCCAGATCCATCTCAAGGATCATCACATTGCCATGGGATCTCAATCCCTCATCACATAGTGCCACTGCCTCTCAAGGCTTACATCATCAACATGGGATAGCAATCCCGAGCACTTTCGTCAAACTTAGGTCCTCAGACCAAACACATCATATATAATACCTCATCATTAAGAGTAACTATCAAATCAATTTATCATATATACCTCATAGCCGCCTTTTACTTGGCTATGCATCACCTGCATGGTTAGTATACACAATAATCGTAGGCTTAACAGAAAGACCATGCTATCAATATAAGGTGACATTAATGATTATATGCTTATTAATCATGCCTCAACTTGTGACCATGAGCATAGGTTACATCAATAAGCATAGCATTCTACATGTTTATCATTTGCTCAACATTATTCATAATATCAAGATGATCACATGCATATGTAAAGACACGTTAAGTTACATGGATAGGCTCCATCATAACGACTACTATCCAGCATATTAAGGATCACCATTATAAGCCAAACGTGATTCATACACAAGGTCTATCATAGATGTTTGCGGAAGGAACAAGACCCTTACTATAAGTGATATCGGGCAACAAAGAAACCAACCCATCTCGTGTACTCAGGTGTACCGTGCAACCTATACCGTGCACCTCTTGGGTTGTGCAACACAGCGTCAGGTAATAAGGGGTGTTAGGCGTAACGCAGTGTCGGGCACTCAGGGCGTGCAGCTCAGCAACGGCACGTCATGTGTCGTGCACCCAAGCCTATCGAGCAACAGCCTATATCGGGCACTAAGATAACGTGCAACGCCCGTCAGGTGTTGTGCTGTCGGCCATCTCACCCACAGAACTAAGGCTAAGAAGGGGATAACACCCACTACAGACTAGCTAGCAACGCTCCGCCCCAGCAAGGCATAACGACATCAAACCAACACAAGGATAAGTGTATCGGGCAGGTTGTGCATCCAGGTGTGATGCCCGACACACACACCAAGCAGGGACCAAGAAATAACGCTCGTCACCATCTCAACATGTGTCGTCCAG
Source organism: Alisma plantago-aquatica (assembly GCA_963693085.1). NCBI lineage: Eukaryota > Viridiplantae > Streptophyta > Magnoliopsida > Alismatales > Alismataceae > Alisma > Alisma plantago-aquatica. Next base: position 463,095,313 of record OY856410.1, on the reverse strand, counting down.
GGTTTTAGGTCAAGAGGGTTGTCGAGCAGCACCTCCCCCAAGATCATAACGGCCAAGGTGCAACTCACAAGATCGTCATCAACCTCAAGCACAAAGGTACTGAAACCCTAATGGATCAAGAGGATGTCTCACCTCTCAACAACTAAGAGAGAGGGGTCTTGCACATCATATATCACCAAACGGGCAACACAAGGAACAACCCTAGCAAGGTTCACAATCACCACAAAACTTACCCTTCAAGTCCATGGTGAGAGGAGGGTGTTTCTCAAGCTACTAGAACACAAGCTCACCTCTCAAATTAAACGAGAGAGGGGTATTGCCCATGCTACTAGAACTCAAGCTCACTCCTGAAAACCTAGGAGAGAAAGGAGTATTGCTCACCAAGAAACCCTAGAACACATGGTTTGACCAACAAGAAGTAACTAAGCAAGAAACAAAGCTAGCAACATATAAGAACATGAAAGGAGGTAGTATAGTTAGCGTTAGGAGTTATGTAACCCGCCTTAAGAAAGCTCCAAGCTCCTAGCTCCAAGCACCACCAAGGAAGAAGGAGACTCCAAGAAGGATCAGCCACCAAGCTAGCTCCTCCAAGGGTATCATCCACCAAGCTTGCAAAAGAGGAGGGTGTCGTGCACCAAGGAGAGGAAGACTAAGGAACTAAAAGGGGTCCTTGGCAAGGAAAGGGAAACGCATATATAGAAGGGAATGGAGGAGAAACCAAGGTAGAGCAAAGCAAGGTGTCGCCCACCTAGGGACACTTGTCCATGAGCATTGCCATCACTCTAACATGTCTTAAACACATGTCTAAGGCCATTGCTACAATGCAATCACCAAGCACCAAGTGTCCACTAGTGGTGACACAAACGAGGTCAAAGAAGGTCAAAGATCCATGGGAGACACACTTGGTCGACACACCACCACCATGGGAGACACAGCCCTGGGCGACATAGCCTGGGCGACACAAACACCCCTTGCCCGACACAAGGTACAACCAAGCAAGGCAAGGCACCACAAGGCCCAACAAGCTCAACCAAACCCATAGGAACTCAAGCAACGAGCCCAAACCTTCCTCCCAACACTAGAGGAAGCAAGGAGAGGGAGGAACACCTCTCATGGTGACAAACTTGCCTACAAACCCTAGACTTGGGTTTATTGCAAGTAGCACCTCCAACTCTCAACAGAGCTCAAACAAACCCTAATCACCACTAAAGGTGATTAGCAAGCAACTAAGCATCAAGGTTAAGCAAAGCAAACAAGGTAAACCCTAAACGGAGGTCAGGGTCCTTACAATGTCTGACCCTATTAAGAGTCAAAACCTTCCCCGAAGGGAACTTCAAGTCCACCTGTCCTTCGCCTTTAACTTCTGCAGAGCTGGAATCGCCCAAAGTCACGGACCGACCTCGAGAGGCCTGATAAGACACAAATAGGGATTTATCAGCACACACATGTACATTAGTCCCAGTGTCAATTATCAAATAAAGTGGTTCAAAAATAGAAAGGATTTCAGGTTTAATAGACATGTACCCATCATTGAGGTTCAAGGATGTAGTCATCATGTTGACCACATCCTCCTCAGTTGCAGATGCGGTAGCTTTCTTTGCCTTCTTAGTAGGACAATCCTTATTCCAGTGGCCAACCTGTCCACAAGTCCAACAAGGTTTGTTCTTCAGTTTCTTTTGGATCTTTGCCTTGGGTTTATGTACATTCTTAGATTTCTTATCTTTGGTGTTTTTCGTAGAAGTAAAATTAACAGTTGGATTTGCATCAGTAGACACCTTGACCCCTTTCTCCTTTAAGTGTTCTTCTTGTATATTAATATCCATCATTAATTCATCCATGGTGTGTGTCCCGTTGCGATGCTTCAGAAACATACCAAACGACTCCCAAGACTTAGGGAATTTTTCTATGATAGACATAACAAAAAACTTCTCAGGCAACACCATCTTGGCATCTGAGAGTTCATGAACTAGGAGTTGTAGATCATGTGTTTGATCAGAAACTGACTTACCCTCAACCATCTAAAACTTAAGAAATTTAGACACGCAGTATTTTTCAACACCTTGATTTTCAGTGCTAAAATTCTTAATTAACAATTCCCATAAAACCTTGGACATAGTGACTGGCGGCTTTGAGTAAGAATCATACATTTTGTTATTTAAACCAAACATAATCAAACTGCGACACGTTTTATCACCCTTCTTCCAATTAGCAATAATGTTTGCATTATCAGGAATTGTTTCATCAGATACAGGTTCAGTTTCAACTAAATACTGATCATAACCTGCAATATTCAGCCAAATTTCCATCTGACTCTGCCAACGGGCAAAGTTGGTACCAGTAAATTTTTCAGGCATATTGGTTGTATCAATTTTACATCCTGAACCACCCTAACCAGCCATTGTTAATTAACGACAGAAAGTGATTTCTTTAAGACTGTTGTTAATATTTGTTATTGTCGTTCATGCAATAGCGACAGGTGCAATGTAATTAACAATTCCGGCAGATCCAAAATAAGAAACGAAGTTCAAACAAAGCAGGAGAACAAAAAAAACTGGAGTTAGATTCGCAAACCAGATCGTTTGTTGAGAAACGAATGTGTTACTTAAAGAAATCAGTGCCCGGCAATCCTCACGGATAGGCACCATTCTCCCAGTCGCGATCTGACACGAACCTGGAATGTGCGTGTCTCGCTCGCGCTCGTTGCACTACTACCAGTACAGCAAAGCAACCGTAGGAACCACCTCCTGATAGTTGTGTCGGTGAAGGGAAGGGGAAGTCACACTACGCGCAGGAGAACGACTCCACGAAGCGACTCCGGGACGACAGCTCTCGCACTCTGGATTAGGGCTCACAAAACACACGGCGACAGAAGACTATTTCGGTGTGTTTAACCCTAATGACCAGATGCGTATATATAGCCACACACGTCTCTAATCATATTCCCAGTAAGACGCAAACACTCGGTTGCTCTTGTACACAATACGGAATAATCCGCAAAAGAGAAACACTTTCTAATTAGGATTAAGAAATCCGAATAAGAAAGCAACAATTAATTACACGAGTAATTAATTACTTAGTCGTATTCTAGTGCAAAAAGAAGACGGAAGACATTCTCCACAATCCACAATCCACAAGCCACAAGCCAAAGCCCGAGCCCGAGCCCGACCAGATGAGGTGAGGTGAGGCAAGGCGTGGCGCGTGCGCGCACGCGTGCGTTGTGATGTGACAATCCCACCCACCAAGGAGGTGAGCATACCTCCCTCCTAGGACTCCTTTGGACACTAGTGCCCTATGTGAACCTACATATGAGGATCACAAAAGTTCTAGGAGTGAGCAATATGGGATAAAACTTCTTTGCCATTTGCACTAGGAACAACACTACATTCTCACATGTACTTGCTGCACTACATTGGGCTTAACCCATGTTAAATAAATGATTTGATACAGTAACGACACTATAGTAATTATGTGTTGCTACAGTAACAACAATCGTCATTTAACTAACAATGACAAGCATATATTTAGTAACTACTGGTACACCATTCATATTAGTTTATCTTATTGACATTAATAATTTGTCCTCATTTTTATTAGATAGGGTTGAAGACACTCCGAACCGCACTGCACAGTAATATGTACACATTGAAATGCGGTTGAGGTCATATCAGATGGTTTTTCTTTTTTCTTTTTGTGTTCCGTTCGTCGACATGCCTATAATTGTGTTTGGAAGGATGTTATAATTTGATGCATAAATATCTTAAACTTTGCCCGTGGTACTTATATAATTGTTATTAGTCTGATATATGTGTCCGAATGTTCATTTTTTATACCTATCACCTCTTGTGCGTTCAATTGAAACAGTGGCGGAACCAGAAAATCACAATAGGGGGTTGAGTTAAACAAATCATCAAAATAGTAGATCTTCTTGACACTTTTTTCCTACTCGACATAGATACATTTGCATCTAGTGAATATTTTTTAGTATAGTATTGCTGAAATAATATATATATCATTCTATGAATCACAACAACCGATAATAATATAACAAGAGTCATTACAAGTACTATGAATCAACAACTATTATGTCTTGAAATAAAAATACATACGAAATCTATGACTAATTGGAGCAAGAGAGTTGAATTCGACGAGTTTTCATATTCTGAAAATATTACAAAATCTTTTCATTTCTAATTCCCATAAATACTTCTACCATCAATATAATAGTTTATTGATCGACTAGTCATCATCATACGATTTCTTTAGTTACTATACAAAAGGATTGTATAGACGGATATCACATTAGAGTCAATATTATATTCATCGTATATTATTTTGCATTGGGATCTATAAAGTGCATACTTGTAGCCTGTAGGATATGTCTCGTATGGAGCAGATCAAATGTTAACTTTCAATGGATCTGCACTTATAACAAATATAACGTGCCTTGTCGCCTGTTGGAGTACGAGTCAGCCAATGAAATTTCTAATAAAAAATATACCTTGTCGGAGTAGAAGCAAGTCGACGGTGGACTTCTTCCTTAATTAACTAAACTGCTCTCAACCCTTCAACGCTTCACGTCGATAATAGACGATTGCCTGTTAGGAGTCATATGCTCCTCGGTTTTCCCAGTTCCATCCGTTTCATGAGCACACGTGCAGGCGCAGCTGCGCAACAACACAACGTAATTGTTCAACCACACGGGAGAGATCAGACTCCAGAGTCCAGAAGTTGTCCACCGTCGGCCTTCTCTGTTGGCTACACTGCTAGAGGTTACACCGAGGCAGGATGAAAGGTTGTGCTCAGTGCTCCATGCCTTCAAAGAATCACAATTCGTCGCACCCCGTTTCCGGTTTCCACAGACGAAGTATGTCGCAGTCAGACAGTGATGGACGCACGTTCTCTACTCACAGACTCTGCAGTCCGCACGACACGGTCAAACGGAGTCGTCGATTGTCGACCCTTTGGGGGTTGGAAGTTGGGAACCGGAGTCGGGATTCAGAATTTGCCGTTCTTTCGTTGCGTTTCGTCTCCATCACTCGCATGGCGCCCACAATTACAGCTTGAAGGTTATCTATCCAACGAAAAGGCAGCGCTAATCCTCTTAAATGTAATTATTTTTAACAGGCCATCATTTAAATGATATGTAGTTCAAAAATTTTGGAATTTGGAGGGGGGCTTGAGCCCCGACAGCCCCCTAGTTCCGCCCCTCAGTTGAAACATAAAATTATCTTTCTGATTAGTTGTGTACGAATAGAACTATTCAGAAAATAGTTTTGACAACAGAAAGAAGAGCCATATTTAATGTTTATATTTTCTTATTTTGCCCACTGCATTTAATGAACTATTTAATCTTTCAACAAAAATGTAAATGTCAAGAGATAATCATGTAGAAAACAAATTATTATATTTTTGGGGTAAAGAATTCATTTGTACAACTTCATTAATATTAATTCCAGGACTTCAATTTCATAAATTATGTTAGAGCTTCTGTTAATGTTGTACTCATCTATGTTTTTATTTTGTATTCTGTTGATTTACATGAATAAAGTTGATTCATTATGCATATTCAACTTCTACACATTTTTTTGTGTTTCAATTACATAATATTCACATATATAATCAAAATATTTTCATATAAAATGATATGATACAATGTTATTTTCTTAATTAATTGTGTATATATATACACACACATCTATATTATATACTAACCATAAAGACAGTGATTTTTTACTAATTACAGTAGTGCAATTAGTCAATCAAATCATACAATTTTCAAAACGCTACATTCTCCTTAGCTCTCTCTCTCTCTCTCATCTTTTTTTCAAAGAATTTTAGGTTTTATTGATACTTTTTATTCTACTCAAGCCAACTTTTTCAACGAGCCTCAATCCACCCGATTATCTCCACATTAACTCTCATAGTTTCTTATTCTCTCTTCCTTTAAAATTGGCTCTTCAACTTATTCCCCAACTCACCATCCTTGTTTTCTCTCTCTCCAGGATTACACCTTTCTACTATAAACTTCCGAACTTCATATCTGCTAGATTCCTTCACCGTTTAACTACCAATATTTTGTTGTTAATTTCGTCCGACTCTCTCTCATAGTTACACCAGGTGTAGTATATAACCATCCCTAAAAATGTGTAGACAAAAAGTTTGCAAAACGGAATAACTATTCCTCTCCACTCTCTTTCATAATTCTACTATCTCGGGCCACATATGATCCTATCGTCAAAAAAGAAACCAACCAATTTGGAGTTAAACAAAAATAGAAACTAATTTTAATCTTACTTTATATTGATTCAAAAAAAATGCATGCTATAAAGAAAGGCATAATATATATTTCACCTTTCGTCCTTAGTCCCAATTTACACACTTCTCTCTACTCTCCACATTGACCCCCTCTACTAAAATATGTAAATAAAAAGTTCACAAAAATAAATAATTATTCCTCTCCACTCTCTTTCATACTTTTACCCACTCTCTTTCATACTTTTACTATATAAGCCCTTATTATCTTGTTGTCAAAATGAAACCAACCAAAACAAAATCAGAACTTGATTGTAGTCTTACTTGATGTTGATTCAAATAAAAAATATGCTCTAAAAAAGGCATAATATGTATTTTCACTTTTCGTGTTTACTTCCAATTTAGGCACTCTCTCTCCCCGTCTTATTTAACTGCTCTCCTACATTGACCTCATCTCTTCCCTCCCTAATATTTTTCAATCACCTTCTCTATATATATTACTTTTGAAAATAAATTATATTCTTAAAGTTTGTCCTAAAAGAATGTCTAATAGAAACAACTTCCAAGCGGATTTCGTGGATCACAACCCAATTTTGTGTTAGACCGGCTATAAGTACAATTGCTGCATTCCTCGAGGCCATTCATTTTCCGTTCTGGAGATTATGGTTCTTCCCTTCCTATAATCAATTGCCTTCTATATTTATATTACTTTCTAAAATAATAAATTCGTAAAGTTTGTTCTAAAAGAATGTTTAATAGCAACAACTCTATTGCGCAGATCGTGGATTACAACTCAATTTTGTAGTGGACCTGATATTTAAAGAAGTTGCAGCATTCTACAAGGCCATTCATCTTCCTCCATGGTGATCATGGGTAACAACCGTTACAAGCATTTACTTAATCGCAATAGCCAACCTCCCTCACTTATCCTGTCCTAAAAGTTTACCTATACTCAATCCCCACAATACTCTACAACTTTCTATTCATTTCCACTGTTGACTGAGAAATACACAATTTTGTATTGAAAGCAAGAAGGGTATAGCATCTGCCGTAATCTATTTTCTCCATATCTTTCTTCGAGATTGTCTTCCTAATCCTTCCTCTCCAGAGAAATTTTGTTTTCTATCACATTCAATCAAAGAGAAAGCTTAAAGTTCCAGATATAATCAATTCATCTATCGTATATATAATATAAAATGAAATAGTTTTTTATAATAGATAAACAAAAAAATAATTAAATTCTATTGAGAAAACAATCATCTAAAAAACTAATATATGTATCATCATCATTTTTATTAGTTGTCCACGTTCACATGCTTATGTGTCTTTTAGTCGGCATATTATCACACACTTATATGCATATATATTAAATAACATTATAAACATAAAATTTTTGCATTTTGTCATCTTTCTTGTCTAATAATTAATATATACGTCTTAAGAATTTATCAATTTGGTTCTCATCCTTATATTGTATGTTAAATCTAATACAGTCAATCTCGAAATAATCGCATACCTAAGATATATCTTCCAAAATGTAAATTTATCATGATGTTCTATTAGATATTCCAAAACAAACTAATACTTCTTTGAAATGTCCACATTACTTATAAATAAAATTAAATATTGATATATATGCTATAAAAGTCATTTCTAAGTCAATGAAGAATTATCAAAACATCATTCACAATAAAACCAATGGACTAAAAATAGCATTTGTTTACTTCTATTCGTGCATTCATTAGGACGAAAATATCTTCACCAAAAATATTTAAATTCTAATACATAAAAACATCTTTTGGCCTATTTTTAAGTATCATAAATTTTGATTTTATTTAAAAACATTAACTAACTTCAAATATATGAAGGTCACTTTTAATTTTAAAAATTTTGAATTCAAATATTGATCTAATAAAAATCTATCATGTACGATAAATCACGTGCACGTGAACATTTGGGTTTACTAGTATATATATATATATATATATATATATATATATATATATATATATATATATATATATATATATATATATATATATATATATTCACTACCAGCATGGGTAACTAATCTTACTCCCGTGGATCTATTTTGTAATAGAAAGGTACCTATTTGTAATGAGAGAGACAACATTTGTAATGAAATGACCAAATTTGTAATATAAACACTCATTTTGTATTACACGTCTGATTATAGTAAAAATGATATTTATGACAACAGTTTATGATGTAATACAAAATGAATGTTTGTATTACAAATTTGGTCATCTCAATACAAATGATGTATGTGTCATTACAAATAGGTACCTTTCTATTACAAAATAGATACACGGGTAACTAAAGTTTTACCCATGCAGGTAGTGAATGAATGGTATATATATATATATATATATATATATATATATATATATATATGTATATATATATATGTGTGTGTGTGTGTGTGCGCGCGTGTGGATATTGATGTAAATAAACACAAATTGTAGTTATGATATGCATGAATATACAATATTATACAAAATATGTGTTTGTGTTCATATATGTATTTCCAATTTATATGTTCATATAAGTATTTTTAGTATATTTTTACTATATTTATTGTAGTCTCTTCATTGTATTTGTGTTGTGATCTATGTTTTGCATTCTTTTAACTTCTAGTATAATTTATTTATCCTTAAAATAGTATTATATATTTATATATAAATAAAAGTGCACATATAAATACAAGAAAACATCAAATAGTTGTCCCATAAAAAACGAAAATAAAATGCAATGATTTAAGAGAACAAGTAAAAAATAGTTAGGGCACATTTTATTAGTTGACTTGCTAGAAATTTTGAAAATTGTATTTGTGAAATTGTGTATTCTCAAGATCCAATAAGTGAAATTTGATATCTATGTTGTTGAATTTTATAAGTGCATGATATGATTTTTCTTGGTGCATTACTTTTCCCAAACTGGATTTTGTCTTCAGCGTTAATCTTTATGGATACCAAAATGAGGGATCCCCATGATGTCTAAAATCCCAAGATTACTCCATAATCATAGTCCTGCAAACCAAAATAAAACTTGAACAAATGGATTCCAATTGCGATTGAATATGGAAAAATCAGGGTAACCAAACATGCCCTTAGCAAGCACAATACTTATATTTTATTCCATTATTTGTATTCATTTTCTGTTAATGTGTTTTTTTAATTTAGAAATTTGTTATCTCTATCATTTTCCCATGTAGTAACCTTTTGTTTAATATCATTTGTGTGTGTTATTTTCATTGATTTACATTTACTATCATTTATTTATTTTGTGATTTGTATCATGTTGGTTTTTGTTTTTTAATAATGTGTTTTTCTTTTAATGATGTATTATCTTACACCTTGTTTTTGTTTTCTTCATCTATCCATTAATTTCCTCCTCACTCATTTTTACTTCTATCCTCACTTCCCTATTCTCCTATTTTGTCTCTTTCTAAAATATAGGAAGCATGTATGAATCCACTCTCTCCCACTTTGTCCATCTTTTCTATTTCTCTTTTCAATGTGTTAAGACTTCTATCCCATAAATGTCTCCCTCAATGCCCCACTTGTGGGTCTTCAGAATAGTTTGTGCAATGTTCTCCTAAAATTAACCTCTTTTGCATCCAACCTCAATGAAACCAGAAATGATGAGAATATAGCATGTACTACAAGAAAATAATCCTTATATATTCCAAATATAAACAAGATATGGGTTGGAGTAATTTTGGATTGTGTACTCAAAAATGTGGATAGGGGTAGACAATAACGAGGTAACAATTGAGAAATAGCACACTATGAAACTCAGTTTTAAGAGAAAATGATTGAAATGTCTATATGCGTAGACTAAACAGTCAAAACTAAAAACCAACATTCCAAGGTTTGTAACAACTTAAAGTTACATGCCAAATCTCATGAAAAACTAGGTTGGAAGCAATGTGGATTGCAACTTGATTATCATAGGGAGCTCCATTGCCTTAGACAAGATGTACCCAAGTATTTTGAGTATTTTTAGTCGAGATCATCGATCGTCATTGCCTTGTCTCAGTATTAAAATTCAACACTAGATCATTTTAGGAGAGTTTTCTTTTTACTTCTTAAGGATACTAGATTCCCTCCCACAAATACATAGTATCTTATAATAGGCCTATGATAATTAACACATCTGACCCAATCAACATCTAAAATCCACATACATTGAGATGTCAATTTAAATACCTATTCCTTTGCTTAGACTCATCTTGAGATATCAAAGAATCTAGATGATAGCATCCATATGAAAATATGTGGTTTATTTGTAAATTGACTAACCACCTAGTAGAAAAGGATATTTGGATGAGTAATAGTAAGATAATCAAGTTTAATGACCAATCTTCTATATCTCTATGGATCTTCAAGTGGCTCAACTACTTCTTATATAGCTTAACTCTAGGATCCATTGGAGTATTTGTAGCTTTTTCTCCAAGCAATATCATTTCTTCAAGTAGATCAAGAGTGTATTTTCTTTGTGGTATAATAATACTATTTGGGTGTATATCCACTTCAATACCTCAAAAGTATTTTAGGGGGCCTAAATTTGTGGTGTGAAATTTATTTTGAAGAAACTACTTGAGCAGTAGAATATCTTATTGATTATCTCCAGTGATAACAATGTCATCAATATATACAACAAGGAGGACGACACCTAGGGACCCTCATTGATACAATATTGAATGGTCGAGATTAGATGATAGGAGACCAAATTCTAGGAGTGTGTTCCTAAACTTTCTAGATTGTTTAAGCTTGTAGAGTGACTTACAAAGCCAACAAATAAGATGACAATCCCCCTGAGCAATGAAACCATGAAGTTTCTTCATATGGATTTCCTCTAACAAATCACCATGGATTTAAGTGTTCTTAATATCAAGTTGATGTTGAGGCCAATAAAAATGAGCAGCTAGGGAGATAAAGAGTCAAAAAGATAAAATTTTAGCTATTGGAGAAAAGATCTCAAGGTAGTCTTCTTCATATACTTGAGTATATCTCTTGGATACTAGTTGAGCCTTGAGATGATCGATAGCAGTAGTAGGTCTTACTTTCATAGAGAAGACCCATCTGTAGACAACAATAGGCTTGTCTTTTGGAGTAAGGACAATATTCCATGTGTGATTTTGTCTAAGAGAATGCATCTCATCTTCCACAGGATGATGCCATCTTGGGTGACCCATAGCAACATATATATATAACTAGGTAAAATAATATGTGATGTGGATGACTGTTTTCCTTTCTAAAGTTCAATAGATAATCAAGAGAACTACTGCTGCTGACAGTATCTCTAGACTGAGTAGTGATTGAAGGATGGTTGCCATCCGCATTGTCTAGTACTTGTTCTAAAATGTTTGCTTCCACGTGTGATTCACCTTGGACAGGGGGACTGCTCAAAATTATTTAAATAAACATGGAAAGTGAGAGAGATTCCTCTGGTTCCTCAAAAGTCTGAGACTCTCCAAAAAGTGGAGTTTCTTAAAAAAAGTGGCATCAACAGACACAATAATTATATTTAATTGGGTTATAACATATGTATCTCTTTTGAGTCTTAGAATAACCAAAGAATACATATTTAGAAGCCTTTGAAATCAACATATGTATCCCTTTTGGCTCTTAGAATAACCAAGGAACACACATTTGGAAGCTTTTGAACTTGGTTTATCTGTATTGGGTCCAACATTGTGAACAAAACAAAAACATCCAAAACAATTGGGAGAAATACTATATAAGGGATGGTTTGAAAAAAGGAGTAGGATGGCATGCGCTTGTTTAAGATGTACGATGGCATGATGTTGTAGTAGTAAGAGTGTCATCACCCCATTTTTTGGGATTTTCATGTGTAAAAGAAGGGTGTGGGCTGATTCAAACTATGTTGGTTCTTTCATTCGGTCACCCCCCTTTTTGAGGTGTGTGTGGATAAGAGGATTGATGAGTAATCCCTTTTGAATATAAAAAATGATTAAGGGCATGAATCAAATATTCTTAAATATTATTGGTTTGAAGAATACGGATATGCTGAGAAAATTGCTTTTTAATCTCATTGTAAAAACTTTAGATTGTAGATAAAATATCCAAACGATCTTTCCTTAAATATAACCATATAATTCTAGAAAAGTCATCAATAAAGGAAACAAAATACTTATAACCAAGTTTTGAAGGAACCGAACATGGTCTCCAAACATTTAAATGAATAATCTCTAACTATGACTTAGCACTCATCTGATCCTTAGCCCTAAAGTTAGATCAATGATGCTTTCCTAACTGACTTGACTCACATTCTAATCTACCAAGACTAGATAGTTGAGGATAAAGAATTCTAATTTTATCTGAGACATGTTTCCAAGTTGATTATGAATATGACGGGGAGTAGCTACTATACACGCCTTGGAAATCATAATGAGATAGTAGAGACTTGCAAATTCATACCCTCCACCAATCACTCACTACATCCAAAGGTCCTATATAACACAATCAACAGGGTTAATTTTAACTAATTCTTGAAGAGAATGAGTTAACTTTCTTATGAAAACTAAATTAAAGGGAAACTTATGAACAAATAAGGTTGATTGTAGTGTGATGGTAGGTAAAGTTTTGATGGTTCATGTGCCTTGTACATGAACTTTTGACTGGAGGAAGAGGTGAACTACTAGTGGATAGGTTAGAAATGAGGTTGCTTGTACTTATAATATGATTTGTTGCACCTGAGTCAAGAACCTAAGAAGACAAAGTTGTATAAGAAGCTTGAGATATGCATGCAGTGTGATCACTAGAATGTTGGGCAAAGGAGGTCATAACTGCAATAAATGACCTATCAAATCGGTGGGTGGGTTGGGTTTGGGTTGGGTCATTGCAGGTTTGGGTCTCACGGGTGTGGGTCAAAAAGGTGTGATTCAAAATGGGTCAAACAAATACAAATCCAAACCTGACCAAATGGGTTGTGGGTCACCGCGGGTGCCCATATACTATGTGTTTAATGAAAAAACATTTCAAGTTGCTACTCTAACGTTAGTAGAAGACAATTCTCTAATGTTTTTATATAAAATATAGCACATGGACAACCAACTATTATACACTGTCACTATAAAAAAAGTATGTTGCTAAAATTTACAACCATTCAACCACATACATTTTTGGGGTGAAATCCGTGAATCTATATTAAAATTATCTAATGTATGATTATGCTTTACATACTAGAGTTAGAAAACTTATAATAAACTCGATACTAAGTTTGATAGAGAAAGTATATAATATAGTAGACATAGATTTGCATTCCTCCAATATCTTTCTTTCATATATCAGTTCTTAGTCGACAAGTTCATGTTTGGAATGAAATCCTTAACTATTTATGGGTAGTAGTAGACATCATATTGATTTTAAGTAGTATTACATCATTTTATTTATTCCTATATAATCAATTTGCTTAAGCAGGTCACCCACTGGTGCCCACGGGCCACCCATGCAATCCGCTGATAATATTGGTAGATATGGCTTTGGTTATTTTCTCCAAGTAACGAATGTCATTACTGAAATCCAACTAACATGGGTCGACCCATGGGTTCCCATGGGTTTTACCCAGTTTGACAGGTCTATTTGGGATGTCTGGTACTAGAAAAAATGATTGCACTTATCATCAGCCACCTGAATTTAGTGAGTGGTATCTCCCAGAATGTCTTTAGTGGATGCAACATTGGCAGATAGGATTCTTGGAGGATATCCTTGGATCTCATAGAAAGTTTCTTTGTAGTGTCCCATCTTTCCATAGTGGGTGCATTCTGTGTGTCATAATCATCCAGGAGGTCTTCCTCCATGGCCTCCTCATCCTTCTCGTCCTCATCTATGAGTAGTAAAACTAGTATTGGTTTGGATATTTGCAACAACAACCATGGAAAATTTATTGGTTTGTATGCCCAAAGAGCCAATCATATAATGATTGTAATGGCATAAATTCTAATTGATTTGATTAATAAATAAAGGCAAGCTTCCAATTTATTGTATTTAATTCATTTAGGTGACAATGATGTAATATTATAAACATCTAGAGAATAGTATTACTTAATGATGTATGTCTTCAAGTACGTGACTTCGAGAAATGAGATCATACGGATGTTAAGAGAACATATATATATATATATATATATATATATATATATATATATATATATTCTCATTATCTCCTTGTTAGGTTGTTATTGTGGAAGGTTCATAGACAACAATGACACATAAGATCAGAGTGTGAGTTGGTTGGTGACAGAATCTCCTTAGTCATGATATGGCTATATCAAACCAAGCACATGGATACATGTTGGAGAACAGTGTATCAGACAGACCCACCATGAGACTGACACATGAAAACTATTACCATGGTAGTCATAGTCAGCTCTCATAGTGATGGTGTTTGTGGTTCTTAGACCTAAAATAAATACACTCATCACATGTCATTCGATATGCTTTGACATCATCAAATGTAATCCTGAAACATGGGTAGTTATAAAGGTGATGATTGGGTGACTATGACACATGGGGACTAACTGTGAGTGATAGAGATAGGATTTATCCCTCCTAATGGAATATGATATCCAAGACCTCTTGATTAGAGATACTAAAAAATGCATGGTCGTGCACATGTGAGTCAATATGTGATATTAAGCTTACGTATATCTCAGACAGACTGCTCTGATTCAAGAAACAAGATTTAATGTTGAAAAGGGTGACTACCCCATGCCTCGAATTCAATCTGAATATCAGATACAAAGGAATTATACAAACTCTATAACACCAAGCATAGATTGTAGGTTGAGGTTGTTCCCCAAATTTCCATTTACTTCGGAAGCAATGATGTGTGACTAGGCACCACTCATTGCTTGTGATGTCATAAGTTGTTATGAACATTCAATGCCAATGTAATATGGGATTTATAGGGCCACACACATAGGTCTTGACCTAGAAGAGGAGTTTGATCTTGAATGATGATTGTATTGATTACTAAAGTGTTTAAGTATTCAATTCACACAACAAAATCAGCTGGATACACTGCCATACAATCATCTCACTCAAGTGAGATGGCTGTTTGGAATGCCAGACAGTCGGCTCAAGAGGTAAGATAGTTGTTTGGAGTGTCAGACTGATTGGAATTGAATTGTCTAAGTTCTACCCAAATTGAGGTGTGAACCGACCAGTTCATTCTGTTGAACCAATCGACTCAGCTCGAATCACTAGATGACCATCTGGGTGAGCGATACAACTATCTCACATGTGCGAGAACACTCACTTCATGAGAAATTTGATTGCAACAAGGAATTAATACTGACATCGTGTCGTGCATTAATTGAATTCAAATTTCCAATTTTGTATGGAATTTAGCAACTAAAAAATGACTGTCTCGCTGTGTGAGATTATCATCTCGTGGGCTAGATGACCGTCTAGATTTCTAGACAACTGTTTTAATGGTCGCAAGTTGTGAAAATTCAAGATCTTCCAGTCCCTTCCACTCCCGCATAGACTGGGAACCCTGACCCAAACCCCGCCTATAAATAGAGGGGTGTTGGGGTCTTCCCAGAGCACAACACAAACAATTGAGAATCAGTTGTTCTGAAAATTATTGTCCTCTCTGGTTGTGGTAACTAAGAGATCACAAGCAAGTCCTACCTACTAGGGAGGTATAGCTAGGGAGAGAACAACTGAGGATCATTGGTGCAAGAGAGCAAGTTGGTGACTAGTACGCCAATGTGAGGGATAACTCCTTCCTATCTGATCTAGCAAGATGGTAGGAGTTCTAGGTAGTCCATGTAGACTACTCTAGAGGAAGGAGTCTTTTGCATACTTATAGGAGGACAACATCAACTCACAGTTCGTGGTAAGATTGCAGGAGTCGTTGTAGAAGTTGTTAAGTCTATTGATCGTAGTGAACACTAGGAGCTGCATAGACACCGTCCAAGAGCAACTAGTCAATAGTTGCACATCTACAATGACGAGGAGATGTCACTAGACTTGATCTAGAACTAGGTATATCCTCAAAACTTCCTTTGTCTTTGATATTTGAAATGAACTCGAGGCATGGAGTTGTCATCCTCTCAATTTTCAATTCATGTTCCTTGAAACTAGAGCATGTTGTATGATATATATGTGACCTCAATATCATATATTGATTTGCATGTGCATGTGCATGTTTTTCTTAGTCTCGATAATGAAGTGTCCATGGATGTCAAACTCCAGTAGGAGGGACAAATCCCATCTACATCACTCACAGTCTATCATCATTTGTCACAACTACCCAATCATCACCTCTATGGAAATCCATGTTTCAGGGATATGTTTGATGATGTCAAAGTATACCGAATGACATGTAATGAGTGTAGTGACTGTAACATACTCGAATCCAGACATATGTATCAAATCTCTCTTATTCTAAGGTCCTATTCTATTATGTTAACATATCATATATTTCCAACAATACAAAACACATTAAGAATAATTCGTGTTAGGAATATATAAACACCCTTAGTAATTGGTATGCAAGGTAAAATAATCATAGTACACTCAATAACAAGACTTAAGGAACACATATACCAAATACCATGCTTGACTCTAATTTAACATCCTAAGATATTATTAGGGGTATAAGAACAAATAAATCAAATAAAAGTGAAATAAGTGTTAAGATGAGTAAATACATTAAATATGTATAATATAAAAATAATTTAATCTACTATGGAACATCTTCAAAAAGGAAAAATGATGACTAATCTAGACTCCTCGCATCCTAGCTAGTTAATTATTGTGCCAGTTTTCATATCAATCGGACCTTAATTACTCCTCCAATGAAGCTAGATAAAGTACAAGTTAATTACTTAGACGTTTATTGGTTATTTGAGAAATTTCACTTATTTTTCCCAATGTTCCGTTTCTTTTTCCTGATCGCATGATTGACCGGGTCTGCTACGTCGCTCACCGTCTTCCTCCCCACGCATCTCGTGCTTACAATTCCATGGACTGCCAGTTCCCTTGCAACCAGAACCAATAGGTACCTGCCCGCCTCCTCCTCGCTTGCGCCTATTCATAGCTTCTCTCTTTCACTTTGAGTCCTTGGAAGCCCTAGCCGCAAAACCTTCTCCCTCTCACAACCGTCAACTAGAGACTCTAGCACCTTGTTGGGTTCTAGCAGTCGATCGACTAATAGGCCACACACCGGCACCTCTCCTCTGCCTCTCTTCTTCCTCCTCTCCTTTCCTTCCAACCTCGGTTATGGCCCAGCAAGCCTTCCTCCCTCTCTCAGTGCATTGAAGCCAAGACAACGAGCAGCCATCACTGCACCAACTGGAAGTGTGGCCCTCGACGAAAGCACCTGCAGTGACCGACATCCCCTCCCCCTCCATCACTTGGGTCTACACCTCCATCACCAAATGTATCTTCTCCATTGCACTCACCTCATCTTCTCCTTCAACCTTCATCACGACCTGCAGATCTACTGTCGCCATTTCTACACTGGCCAACAGAGGATATGGTGTCGCTCCTCCTCTCACGATCACCACACCCACCGCAAGGAATCACCACCGTCAGGGCCACCACAATGTCCAACCACAACGAAGCAGCCGCACACAACTCCTTCCCTCCTCTCATCTTGCACCCCAGCCACCATGATCGTAGGGCTTTTCCACCACCTACGGTGGCTGCTGCAAGGTAGACCTCGTGCCCAGCAGGACCACCACCTGATCCAATGGCCACGACGCTTCGTCCTTCCTCTCCATCAGACCTGCTACACCTTCCGATGATGACCTGCAATTGAATGTCAAGTTCCAGTAGCGACCATGGAGGACTTGATGGAGATTCCATGACAATTCAACACACCTCAACCTGAATCCATATTCAGTTTAGTCCAAGGAACACAAGCATATGACATTTATCAAAGATCAATCTCTTCACTCTACTTGGACCGAGACAGGTTAGTACTTTCCTATGTTTAATATTAGATAATCCGATTAACAAGACTGAGATATCTAAACTAGGTACACTAGAAGATAATATCTAAAGCTTCATTCGGTATACTCAACTATAGTTATATGTAGCCTAGTGGTATGCACACACACATATATATATGTGTATTCTCATCGATACAATAAAGGAATAGTAGTGAGGAAAACCCTATAGTTTAATAATTAATCAACAACTTAGTAAGTATATGTATGAATATTCGAAGTACTAGCATCCTCCTTGTTTGAAACCATAACCCCAGATAAATGATTATATATTATGTCAATTACAAATACACATGAATACATAAAGTACATCTATGTAGATTAATATATGATGAATAAAGTGGAGTACGGAGAAACAATATAATTAAGAAGATTTCTTAATCACAAAAGTATGAATGACATGTTAGTTCAGACTAATAAATAATCGAATTCCTTATAATCATTTGGTACAAACTTCTATTCATGTGCATATTCAATATCTAACTTCTATATTGAGTTGTGTTGGATTTATACCCTAGGTGTCCCTATTAGGGTACTTTGGTATTTAAAGCATATATTGCAATATACACCTTCAATCCTACTGACTAAATGGTGTTGGATCAATGGGCTCTAGAGGGGGGTGAATAGAGCTACACACACTTCACAAAATCAATTAGACCACCAATTTAATTGTAGTGCAAAAACTAAAGCAAGCAACAATTTGATGTCCTGATCTAGCATACAAAGAAAGGATAAGAGATAATGAATAGCATGCACTTGGACAGGTGGTTTAGAGTGGTTCCTCGTCCTAAACTTAGGAGCGATGTCACTCCACTACCTAGAGTTGGTTAGACTCTAGGATTTGCAACTTGGTTCTCTTATATATCACAATAAGATTACAAGATACATAAACCACACAACCAAGGGCTTAATTTCTCAAGCTAAGATCTTCTATCTATCCAAGGAGTTACCCACAAAGCAAGATTCTTCAGCCTTCTTCAAAGGACTTACCCAATCTTACCTTTGTCTTCAGCCTTGCAGGATTTACCTATCTCACTTGAGCTTTGCCTTGCACCTCTCCTTCACTTGGAGAGCTTCTCCACATTTTCCCTTCACCAAGGGACCTGGAGCAACGAGCTATCTTCACTCTTGAAGATCAGCAACACATCTTCCCCTTCACTCGGAGAAGAACAACAACAACTCCTCTTTCACTTGGAGAAGTAGCTGCAATCAATCTTCAATGGGATTTGGAGGTAGGAAGAGAGAAAGGAGAGCTTTACATAACACAAAGGATATCTCTCATACACAGGGACCTAACTCACTCTCACGAAATTGTCTTGAAGGTAGAGAGAGAAAGGGGCTCAAGGGCTTGGAACACTCTCAACTAAGATAGAACCAAGTTTGCAATGGAAGAGCAGCTTGGAATGAAGTCCAAGGGGTTCTATTTATAGTTGAGGGTGGCCCTTTATGTTGTGTGACACTTGGGTGCAAAACTAGTTGTTTTTTGTTCAAGAAAACAGCTCTATTTTTGCCCAAAACAATTCACCAACGGTCATATTACTTTTTCTGCAAACTCTGTACAGTGCAATCGGTCGAGTTTCAATGGGTGTAACTCGGCCGATCAAGTAGCAGGCAAACCGATGTTCAAATGATCGGTCGAGTTTGTTCTGAGGAAACTCGACCGACCATCTCAACTGGAAATGTCCTACTACCCAATCGGTCGAGTTCTGTGGGTGCACAACTCGACCGATGCAATCTTAAGGAAATCAACCAAGGTTGATCGGTCGAGTTTCAGGCTAGGGAAACTCGACCGACCAAGTGCCTGAAATTGATTTTCTAATTTGCAATAAAAGTGATTAGCACTTGTTGAATTTTGTTCCAAACATTTTTCTCTTCTAAGTTACAAGCCAATTCATCATTACAAGTGATTACATGGAAGTTCTAAGGTCGTTTACATAGAAATCCTAAATTGCACACTTGTAGACATTTTGGCTTGCACTTGGCCCATTCTAGGGCTTTGTATATATGATCCTTTTCATGTACCTAATGCCTGCAAATAATCTTAAACGCACATATTAGATACATATGAATGGAATGGTTAAGTCATTATCAAAATATAGGTAATGTATAACCTCTAGGTCAACAAATGGAACTATGTTATGTTAGATAAAGAATAATAATTGGGGATCTAATCTATCAAAAAAGATCACATACATGGATATACAACATTGATAATATATGACCTAATTGGAAATCTAATTGACTATAATGATAAGAAAAATATGGAATAATAAACCTAGATGGAAAACCGAGTCCTAAATAACATAAATTGAACATGTTTTGGCTTCAATCCAAATAGTAACAAATAGTATTCTACTTTTTAGCTCATTCATCACCAACCCTTGGAGATAATTGATTGGTTAATTTCACCCCTAGAAATTGGGTTAGCCATGAATATCAGGTATGTACATCCTCTATTTTATTTTGGGCATTATTTGACTGAACCTACATTTCTTTAATGAGGCATCTCTTGAACTATCAATTTTATTTAAAATCCAATTGTTGGACATTCATACTTTCTGCTTTTGATTCATATAAATTCATGTGATTGTTGGAATATTCATTTATAATGGGTCTTTGGACCCCTCCTTCTATGATTGCCATTTTATGTGAAATTGACTAAAATGTTAATCTTGCCACTCTATTTATGCATGCTACATGTTTGACTAGAATATCTAGAATAGTGGTACTTATGTACAACCATACTTATATAGGGCGTGCGTTTCCGCCCGGGGTGTGCGTTTCCACCCTTATTTATTTTAGGCCATGATCTTATGGTGTTATGGCCCTGTTTTAGGTATATTTAGTCTACATTGTTATGCATGCAAATATTTGTTGGTTTAATATGAATCTGTGGATGATTGTTATGGCAAGACACACTTTTATTATCATACTTGTAATTTGAAATTTAATATGCCTCATTTCTTTTGCTTCATTTCTTTTGTTACATTTCTCTTGAACTTACCTAATTGTAAATAGCCCCCTTCTTGTGGGAACATTTCTTTTTGCACTTTTACCCCAATATAATGCCCAAAGTTTATTATGTGTACATACTCATCCTTTGCTGACCTCTTTGTTGTTTCCTATGTTCTGGGTGATGTTCCATTCCACCCAGGTTTAGGTACATTGGAAGACAAAATCTCAAAAAGATCACCAACATGACATGGACTTAAGGATAGCTTGGAATGGCTGGGTTACCCTCAACTACTAGCTTTAGTTGTACTTAGTTCAAGTTTTTGTAAAATCACCTATTATGGTGAGGAATAATTGTATTAATGAATCATGAAGTAACTTTGTAATAATTTTGTTTCCGCTGCTTTATTATTACATGGCTCTTGTATTATATCATTTGGGTGGATCCCCTTTCGGGTCTCACTCTTTACAAAATGGTATCAGAGCCTAAGCAGTCGGTAATTTGACTATTTCAAGTTATCCTTGGTTAACCCTTAATTACATAGGTGACCCTTAGAGGTTATTGATAAACCTATTTCCTAGTAGTCAATACCAATTAGGGTTTTCAACCCCTGGTTAATTTGGTCACTTGCACTCCTCGAACCACCTATCTATGTGAACGTGAGTTAGTCTTTAGTAACCTGTAACACTCACCCCTTCTTTATGGAGGTGGGATGAAGCTACATCAAACTGATTATGGTAGTGTTTGGTTTACATCTCATAATTTTCTAGGATATTAGTCTATGAGCTATGAAGTGTGGGTTGATTTAACAGTCATAGATAGGGATCATCCTAATCCTCACCTTAACTCCCTTTCTTGTTGTTATCTAGTACGTCTCATGTACATCCTTTTTGGGTTGAGCATGTGTGAAAAACAACATAAAACCTTGATGTAATTTCTAGAGTTGAGATTAATTCCTTGACACTATGTGATAATTAGGATTAGCTCTTTTATGGTTAGGCATGACTTTCCCTCAACATGGAGTACCTCATCATAGCTATGCCCCATGGCCATTTATCTAATGGCAGGGTACCGGTCTCATTGAGCTTGTTATGTCTCATACATGAGAATTGTTTGGTGAAAGTTATAACTTTTGGTAGATATCCTTAAGTGTTCACCTCTCTAACCCAAATAGTGCACTTAGTTTACCTAGTGATTGATATGAGTAGATTGACTATATAGGTTACCTTATCATGGGAAGAACAATGGTTGTAAACCATCTAGTGATTGGAATAAATTCATCCTATAACATTGGATAATCTTATGACTTCATTAGGTCCTGAGATGAGGCATTTTGAATTATGACAAAGAGTGTCATGGGTAATGGTGTTTGTCATGCATTATTAGGATTTGATAGATGTCTATTGTGTGTATTAAGAAGCTTCTACCCTCGTATGCCTTCGAATTAGAGATGTAGACATTTTCCCTTTTAGGTGATGGAAGGAGTAGACCCCTTTTGTAGAATGCAATGATGATAGAATAATACTATAGGTATCATCTGGTGGATAAGTGGTGGACTTGGTTCTCGAATTGATTTTTGGCACCAATTTTGTATTTTTCATCGTAAGATTTTTTTTCTTTTTCTTTCCGTCAAACTTATTTTCATTATCAATTTATATGTATAAAGGAAAAGTTTTCATATTTTATCGAAGGTTTTAGAACCAAGTCATTGCCACAAGGAAGTTTGTTTTGTAGAGGAACCCTTTGAATGCAAAGGTACTTGAATGGAATGATGGACATGAAACCCTAGGATTAAGTGTTGTGTAGAGAGTACGAAGAAGGCTTGGATACTTAAGACATCAGTTCACCCTTTTTGCCCCTCTAGGTGATAATGTTGATGATATTGATGATGAGTAGATGGTGATGATGTTGTTGTTGTGTTGATGATGCTGATGATGGTGATGATGACGATGGTGATGAGTAGATGATGATATTGTTGTTGTTGATGATGATGAGATGTTGATGATAATGATGATGATAATGATGATAAGGAAAATGATGTGGACCATGATCAAAGAATGGCAAAACTATGATAACTTTGCGGGTAGCACTAATTGATACAAAGTGATTAACATAATCCAAAGACTTGTTGTAACTTTTCTAGCCCAACATCTAAAATAATTAGATTAATGGATGCATGATATATGGAGACATATGGCTTCACCTTAAGAGTATATCATAAGTGTGACATGAATAGTATGATATGACCCCTTACATTAAGTTTACTAGAAATGTACAACTTGGTTAAGTTTATAAATCAGTTTACCATACCATAAGTGGATGGATTTCGAGGACGAAATCCCTTTTAAGGGGTGGAGTGTTGTAACATACTCAAATCCAGACATATGTATCAAATCTCTCTTATTCTAAGGTCCTATTCTATTATGTTAACATATCATATATTTCCAACAATACAAAACACATTAAGAATAATTCATGTTAGGAATATATAAACACCCTTAGTAATTGGTATGCAAGGTAAAATAATCATAGTACACTCAATAACAAGACTTAAGGAACACATATACCAAATACCATGCTTGACTCTAATTTGACATCCTAAGATATTATTAGGGGTATAAGAACAAATAAATCAAATCAAAGTGAAATAAGTGTTAAGATGAGTAAATACATTAAATATGTATAATATAAAAATAATTTAATCTACTATGGAACATCTTCAAAAAGGAAAAATGATGACTAATCTAGACTCCTCGCATCCTAGTTTATTATTGTGCCAGTTTTCATATCAATCATACCTTAATTACTCCTCCAATGAAGCTAGATAAAGTACAAGTTAATTACTTAGACGTTTATTGGTTATTTGAGCAATTTCACTTATTTTTCCCAATGTTCTATTTCTTTTTCCTGATCGCATGATTTATCGGGTCTGCTGTGTCACTCACCGTCTTCCTCCCCACGCATCTCATGCTTTCAATTCCGCGGACGACCAGTTCCCTTACAACCAGAACCAATAGGTACATGCCCGCCTCCTCCTAGCTTGTGCCTATTCATTGCTTCTCTCTTCCACCTTGAGTCCTTGGAAGCCCTAGCCACAAAACCTTCTCCCTCTCACAGCCGTCAACCAGAGACTCCAGCACCTTGCTGGGTTCTAGTAGTCGATCGACTGGCAGGCCGCACACCTGCACCTCTCCTCTGCCTCTCTTCTTCCTCCTCTCCTTTCCTTCCAACCTCGGTTATGGCCCAGCAAGCCTTCCTCCCTCTCTCAGTGCAGTGAAGCCAAGACAACGAGCAGCCATCGATGTGCCAACTGGAAGTGTGGCCCTCGATGAAAGCACCTACAGTGACCGACATCCCCTCCCCCTCCATCACTTGGGTCTGCACCTCCATCACCAAATGTATCTTCTCCATTGCACTCACCTCATCTTCTCCTTCAACCTTCCTCATGACCTGCAGATCTACTGCTGCCGTTTCTGCACTGGCCAACAGAGGATATGGTGTCGCTCCTCCTCTCACGATCACCACACCCACCGCACCGTCAGGGCCACCACAATGTCCAACCACAACGAAGCAGTTGCACACAACTCCTTCCCTCCTCTCATCCTGCACCCCAGCCACCATGATCGTAGGGCTTTTCCACCACCTACGGTGGCTGCTGCAAGGTAGACCTCACGCCCAGCAGGACCACCACCTAATCCAATGGCCACGACACTTCCTCCTTCCTCTCCATCAGACCTGCTACACCTGTCGATGATGACCTGCAATTGAATGTCAAGTTCCAGCAATGACCATGGAGGACTTGATGGAGATTCCATGACAATTCAATACACCTCAACCTGAATCCATATTCAGTTTAGTCCAAGGAACACAAGCATATGACATTTATCAAAGATCAATCTCTTCACTCTACTTGGACTGAGACAGGTTAGTACTTTCCTATGTTTAATATTAGATAATCCGATTAACAAGACTGAGATATCTAAACTAGGTACAATAGAAGATAATATCTAAAGCTTCATTCGGTATACTCAACTATAGTTATATGTAGCCTAGTGGTATGCACACACACATATATATGTGTGTATTCTCATCGATATAATAAAGGAATAGTAGTGAGGAAAACCCTATAGTTTAGTAATAAATCAACAACTTAGTAAGTATATGTATGAATATTCAAAGTACTAGAATCCTCCTTGTGTGAAACAATAACCCCAGATAAATGATTATATATTATGGAAATTACAAATACACGTGAATACAAAAAGTACATCTATGTAGATTAATATATGATGAATAAAGTGGAGTACGGAGAAACAATATAATTAAGAAGATTTCTTAATCACAAAAGTATGAATGACATGTTAGTTCGGACTAATAAATAACCGACTTCCTTATAATCATTTGGTACAAACTTCTATTCATGTGCATATTCAATATCTAACTTCTATACTGAGTTATGTTGGATTTATACCCTAGGTGTCCCTATTAGGGTACTTTGGTATTTAAAGCATATATTGCAATATACACCTTCAATCCTACTGACTAAATGGAACTATGTTATGTTAGATAAAGAATATTAATTGGGGATCTAATCTATCGAAAAAATCATATACATGGATATACAACATTGATAATATATGACCTAATTGGAAATCTAATTGACTATAATGATAAGAAAAATATGGAATAATAAACCTAGATGGAAAACCGAGTCCTAAATAACATAAATTGAACATTTTTTGGCTTCAATCCAAATAGTAACAAATAGTATTCTACTTTGTAGCTCATTCATCACCAACCCTTGGAGATAATTGATTGGTGAATTTCACCCCTAGAAATTGGGTTAGCCATGAATATCAGGTATGTACATCCTCTATTTTATTTTGGGCATGATTTGTTCGAACCTACATTTCTTTAGTGAGGCATCTCTTGAACTATCAATTTTATTTAAAATCCAATTGTTGGACATTCATACTTTCTTCTTTTGATTCATATAAATTCATGTGATTGTTGGAATATTCATTTATAATGGGTCTTTGGACCCCTCCTTCTATGATTGCCATTTTATGTGAAACTGACTAAAATGTTAGTCTTGCCACTCTATTTATGCATGCTACATGTTTGACTAGAATGTCTAGAATAGTGGTACTTATGTACAACCATACTTATATAGGGCGTGCGTTTCCGCCCAGGGTGTGCGTTTCCACCCTTATTTCTTTTAGGCCATGATCCTATGGTGTTATGGCCCTGTTTTAGGTATATTTAGTCTACATTGTTATGTAAGCAAATATTCATTTTTTTAATATGAATCTGTGGATGATTGTTATGGCAAGACACACTTTTATTATCATGCTTGTAATCTAAAATTTAATTTGCCTCATTTCTTTTGCTTCATTTCTTTTGTTACATTTCTCTTGAACTTACCTAATTGTAAATAGCCCCCTTCTTGTGGGAACATTTCTTTTTGCACTTTTACCCCAATATAATGCCCAAAGTTTATTATGTGTACATACTCAGCCTTTGCTGACCTCTTTGTTGTTTCCTATGTTCTGGGTGATGTTCCCTTCCACCCAGGTTTAGGTACATTGGAAGACAAAATCTCAAAAAGATCACCAACATGACATGGACTTAAGGATAGCTTGGAATGGCTGGGTTACCCTCTACTACTGGCTTTAGTTGTACTTAGTTCAAGTTTTTGTAAAATCACCTATTATGGTGAGGAACAATTGTATTAATGAATCATGAAATAACTTTGTAATAGTTTTGTTTCCGCTGCTTTATTATTACATGGCTCTTGTATTATATCATTTGGGTGGATCCCCTTTTGGGTCTCACTCTTTACAGTGACTTTATGTATAAGAATCAAAATTACCACCTTCACTATGAGAGATAACTATGACTACCATTGCAATGGTTCCATGTGTTACTTGTGTGGTGAGTAGTCGGATACATTATTCTCTAACATGTATCTGTGTGCTTGGTTTGATATTTTCATATCATGACTAATGAGATTCTATAATCAACCAACTCACACTTCATCCTTATGTTTTATTGTTGTCTATCTACCTTCCACAATAAAATCCAACTGGGGACATAATAAGAATGTACATACTCTTAACATATGTATGATCTCATTCTTCAAGTCACGTACTTGAGGGCATACGTCATTGAGTAATTGTCATTCTTTAGATATTTGTTATGTTTCCTCATTATCTCATAACTGAGTGAATCAAAATGAATTGGAAGCTTGCCTTTGTTATTATTAATCAAATCCTTTACGTAATATGACTTCACAATCATCGTATGATTGGCTCTCTAGGCATACTTACCAAAAGACTCCCACTTTCACTTAGAGATAATCATCCATGAATCTCATCCTTAGTGATCTAAACATGTCCACCATGTTTTTGCTGCGCAAGTGCTAATCTAGCAAGAAAGAGACATTTTGCTTGTAGTCTGTATATTGCATGTTCCTTGACTCTTTGTTGCACGATCTTCTCATATGAGACGGAACTTCCCTAATATGCTATCTGATATTCCTTGCCTAATAAGTAGTTCCATTGTTGTCATAGTACACTACTACAGAAGTGCCTTTTAGTGTCGGTTGTTTAACCCCCTTTGGCGTCGGTTTCTGAACGACGCCTATGTGGGCGCCGCTAAAAGGTTGGACACTTCAGCGTCGGTTAAAAAACCGACGCCTATTTAATATAAAGGCGTCGGTTTATTATAAAACACCGACGCCAAAAGGGTTCGCGCCACAGAAAACGGCGCCATCTAGGACGCTTTCTGCGTCGGTTATATACTAAAAAACCGACGCAGAAAAGTGTCCTAGATTACGCCATTTTCTGTGGCGCGAACCCTTTTGGCGTCGGTGTTCAACAAAAAACCGACGCTGTAAGTCTGTGCTGACGGTTATCGGTAAATAACCGACGCCTATATCTATTTTTTTTTTATAAATCTGTTTGCAGGCCTGCTGTGGCTGGTCAGCAGGATGAGAACCTGCAGTTCAGTTTTCTGAACTGTAGGTTTACGACATCCATTGATATCAGCCTACAAACAGGTCACAAACCTGCAAAATTAACATAAAAAGATTCACACAAGTAGATACATTCAGACATCAATTCAATTGTCACGTTCACACATATAGAATCATTCAAATACATGTTTTAACATTCAGAAACATTCATTTACAAAGTATCATTCATCATCACTATCAACATCCCAATTATATCTAACAGTTTATGACCCCACATGCCTTCCTCCCCAGTTCATGCCGCTAGACAACCACACAATGGATCCAAGAGGATATGCAGGCGTTTGCCAAAGACTATAGGCTGAGTTAACTAATGAGTTAACTCAGCCTATAGTCTTTGGCGAACGCCTGCAATCCTCTTGGATCCATTGTGTGGTCGTCTAGCGGCAGGAACTGAGGAGGAAGGCATGTGGGGTGATAAACTGTCAAGACTAGCACAGCAAGTTGCGATGGAGGTGGAGACGACGACGACGGTGGTGCTTCAGGCGACGCCTGCTTGGCCGGGTAGGGCTCGGCGCAAGGGTTCAACTGCGGCATGGCTTCGATGTAGTAGAGGGAAGGGAGGGGTTCAGAATCCTACGAGAAACGTTTAGAGATGAGGATATTACTGCGGAGGAGGAGGAAACGGTAGACGATATCTCGAGTTGGAATGTCCTCTCCGCGCATCAAGTTGCTCCAGTGCTTCAGTGGGTACATGTGCATCATCAACCTAAAATTTGACAAAAATAAACACACTGAATTAGGCCAATATAGAAATATAGGATATATGACATAACTAGAAGATAATGAATTTTATAGAAATACAGGATATGTTTTTAGAACTTACATTGGTATCCTCGCCATGCTCGTCATGGACAACATGCTCATCATGGACTTCATGCTCATCATGAACATCATTCTCATCATGGTCAGCCATCTGAAAATGTCATAAAAAAGGCAAACATTTAGCATTTGTATCAACTAGAAAAAGGAAAACATTTAGCATTTGTATAAATTAGAAAAAGGAAAACATTTACCATTTGTATAAACATACATGTCTCTAAAATTGTGATCTTTTATCAATTAACAATCCTTCATTGTGATCTCCGCGCACATATAAGTCATCATTAGCTTCAATATTTTGTGGAGTTGGCAACCCAACTGAGAATGGACTGGAGTCATCATACTTATCATAGTACTCTTCTTCATCTATAGGATCTTCAATGAACTGTCTTTTACCATGAAGAACAACCGACCATTTATCATTTGCAGGATCATCGATATAGAATATTTGTTTTGCCTGTGATGCCAATATGAATGGTTCAGCCTTCTCGCCAATCATTTCAAAGTTCACCAAAGTGAAACCCAATTCATCCACTATAACTCCTTTGGTGTTATCAACCCAATTACATTTAAAGAGCGGAATATTGAAATCTATGTAGTCAAACTCCCAAATGTCTTCAATGACACCGTAATATGACATTTTAGCTTCACATGGACTCTTATCCTTTGCACTTGCAAAGTACATAGTTGACGCTTGAAGAGTGACCCCACTATTTTGGACGACACTCTTATCATCTTGGCGCTTTGTGTAATATGTGAATCCATTAATGTCAAACCCTTCATAAGACATAACATTTGGTTTTGGTTTAAAGGCGAGACATTTGATAGTTTCTGTAATATCATTTGGTGTTTGAGATAGTTGATGTAAGACTTTATCTTCAAACCACTTAGTAAAAGTCTTATTATGCTCTCTAGCAAGCCACATTGAACTTGCTCGAGGATGTTGTCTCTTTATGAAATTGGTATGTTCCTCGATATAAACACTCACTTCGTCCATATTATGTAAAATATACAAGTGAGCTTGTTCCAACTGCTCACGGCTGATTACTTTCACCCGTGATCCCAAAATTCCTTTGCCCTCCTCAATATTCTTGTCATTATCAGGAGTGTCATTACCACTGAGAAAGTCATTGCAGAAATCCATAACCTCTCTCGCCACATAACCTTCAATAATACTCCCTTCAGGACGATAACGGTTTTGAACATCACCTTTAAAAATGCTCATGTATCGTTCAAAGGGATACATCCAATGCAAGAAAACCGGTCCCAAGATTTTCACTTCCCTAGTCAAGTGGACAACAAGATGTACCATGATATCAAAGAACGAAGGAGGGAAATACATCTCAAGCTGACATAGGGTAACAACCACTTCTCTTTGCAAATTATCGAGAGTATCAGGGTCAATAACTTTGCTGCATAGACTGTTGAAAAAGAAACAAAGTCTGGTAATTGCAAACCTTACATGCTTCGGCAATATAGATTGAATTGCCACGGGCAATATTTGTTGCATTAGAGTGTGACAATCATGAGATTTAAGACCTATCAACTTCAGATCTTTCATTGATACCAATCTACGGATGTTGGATGAGTAACCATGTGGCACCTTAACATTTACCAAGCATTCACAAAAAGTTTTCTTCTCCTTTCTAGACAACGTGTAACAAGCGGGAGGTAAGTATGTTCTTTTATTACCCATTTCACGTAATTCTGTTAATTCTGACCTTATTCCCATTTCACGTAGGTCCAGTCTGGATTTTATCCCATCTTTAGTCTTACCTGGTATATTTAATAGAGTACCAATGATGCTATCACAGACATTTTTCTCAACGTACATTACATCGATACAATGCCTGACTGACAAAGAACTCCAATAAGGAAGATCCCAAAATATTGACTTCTTTTTGAATGAAGAATTGTCACTCCGTGTGGCCATACTACATTGTGATTTCTTACCAAATTCATTGACAATGTCTTTTACTCTTTCATAAACAACATCCCCTGGTATAGGTTTAGGTGCACTCCGTTCATCATTCCATCCATTGAATGCTTTGCGCTTCCTACGATACGGATGGAATTTTGAAAGAAACCTTCGATGACCAAGATATACAGTCTTGCCGCCATATTTTAGTCTTATTGAATCAGTGTTTTCTTCACATATAAGACACGCTTTAGCTCCTTTGACACTATATCCAGACAAATTCCCATATGCCGGAAAGTCATTAATAGTGCAAAACAACATAGAATGCAAATGAAATGTCTCTCTTGCTGAAGCATCATAGGTCATCACACCTTCAGCCCAAAGTTTCTTTAAGTCATCAATCAAAGGTTCAAGATAAACATCGATATCATTTCTGGGTTGTTTAGGGCCCGATATCAACAATGACAACATAACGTACTTATTTTTCATACACAGCCAGGGAGGAAGATTGTATATAACAAGCATGACTGGCCAAGTGCTATGTTGGCTGCTCAATGTCCCGTACGGATTCATTCCGTCTGTACAAAGCCCAAGTCTTAGATTCCTGACTTCTTCACCAAATTCAGGGAACAATACATCAATCTTCTTCCACTGTGGGGAATCAGACGCATGTCGTAGGATCCCATCATTATTTTTCTTAACATCTGCATGCAACCTCAAATTCTTCGCATCTTTCGGATTTGCAAACAAGCGTTGAAACCGTGATGTTATAGGTAGATACCACAACACCTTGGCAGGAGAACCAGTTTTGGACTCCCCCGAAGTCGTCAATTTATATCGTGACGCACCACATTTTGGACAATCTTTCAAATCTACATAGTCCTTTTGAAATAATACACAATCATTCGGGCATGCGTGTATCTTTTTGGCCTCCATTCCCATTGGGCACAACATTTTCTTTACCTGGTATGTTGAGATTGGCAGCTCGTTTCCTTCAGGAAGAATTTCTTTCAACAAAGTCAACAATTCAGTGAAGCTTTTGTCGCTCCATCTATTGTTAGCTTTCAACTTATACAATCTCAGCACAGCGCTAAGCTTCGTAAACTTAGCACAGCCTGTGTATAATGGTATCTCAGCATCATGCACAATGTTTGTAAAGATAGGAGGTGGATCGGTGTGCTCTACCCTACAACTATCCAGCATCGCATCAACAATGTCTGCTGGAACTGGTTCGTTCACATTTACGTCATCGGAGGCAATTTCTTCTTCCACCCAAGCACTGCTATTGACATCTACTGGATTCGATTTTGAAATCTCTCCATGTCAGTGCCATTCTGTATAGCCTTGTACAATCCCGTTGCACATGACATGACTTTTGATTTCCTCACCAGTGTTGAGTTTCAAGTTGTTACCGCAATGCCTACATGGACAGTAGAACCTATCTGTAGGTTTTTTCCTATGTTCCTCGGCAAATCTAATAAACTGATCAAGACCAGATATAAACTCCGGGGTGCAACGATTACGAATGGACATCCATGATCTATCCATTCTATGATCAGAGAAAGCAAGTTGATGGAGTTTGTTTTATGCAACACCACTAAAAATCCTAGAGATGATGAGTCTCTAAGTTTAGCCTTGCTAGTACTATGGTAAGAACTCCACCCACATGTGCTAAGACATGTGGAAGTCTTATCGTAGTATAGTTAAGGGTCGAATCCTCGGGACAACGGTCTTGACGAAGTCAAGATGGAAAACGTTTAGCCTTTACTTAACAACTTAAAGATTGATATTTAGATCGAAAGTTTGATTTGGTTGTTTTAAACTAAGTACAAAGAAAGTAAAGCAAGAAAGTAAATAAAGCAAGTAAATCTTAAGAGTTAACAAATGATGATGAATCACTGGGGTTAAGCAGGTATTTACCACCGCTACACATGCATTGTATATGTACTAAGCAAGACTTATAAGCTAGATGCATGGATGTTTCCACAAGACCGATGCCTTATAAGACAAGAGCGATGCGTTGCATCCAAGGGTGTTCCACAAGACCGATGCCCACATAAGACAAGAGCGATGCATTGCACCCTTCGATGTTCCACAAGACCAATGCCCATATAAGAAAAGGGCAATGCATCTCATCCTCCAAGGGTTAAGTAACTCTCATGCGGTACATCACTACGCGTCACTGAAGGATGTAGTCTCCGAAGAGAGAATCTTACTCAACCTCAAGAAACGTGCATCTAAAACTAACAAGCGAGCGATAATTACCAAATCGAATAGCGTCCTTGTAGGCCTAGTCTCCTATTCGGATAACCTAGCTACGAGAAGTGCGGGAATGATGCAACGCCAGCCATTCCCGAACAAATGGTCACATGCTTTACATCATTCCCCTCGCAAAGTGTGTTCCTCGACTTACCAAAGGTCTCTTCCATACAGATGGGAGTGTGCCAAATGATAGTGAGTTTACTCCACTCTTTGAGATACACTTCTAGACACCGAAACGGATGCGTGGTGGATACACACACCAGAAACCAACACTAAATCGGTATTCAAGCCTCGATAGCGGTCGTAGACAAACCACAACGAAAGACAATAAATGCATACAAGAACGTGGCCATCATTCAAGCATGTGTGAAACGATTTAGTATTAAAACGAAATGATAACATCTTTTTTACAGTACAAAATACAAAACATGGGCAGCGGGGCTAGTCCCCGCGCCCCAGTGGATGGAACTACTCGCTCCTCATAGAGGGAGCAACAAAGAAGGAGGCAAGAAGAGATAGAAAGAACATCATCTCCACTGAGGAGAGAAGGTTGAACCCTTGGTGGAGAGAGCAACGATCTCCACCCCTTGTAGCTTGCTTGATGACGGATCTTCTCCTCTCACCTTCCTTGTTGATGAGAGAGAAAGTAGCTTGCAATGGACGTGAGTCTCAAACCGGCAGCCTCGAGTGATGGATGGAGTTGTTCTGGTAGTGGAGAGACAGCCTCTGGACGTCTGGACTCCCCTATGAACGGCCCTGAGGTCTTATTTATAGGCTTTGAGTGAGATCCAAACGGTTTGGAGACCGTTTGGGCTCAAACGGTTTGGAGACCGTTTGGGCTCAAACGGTCTTGAGATCGTTTGGCGTCAAACGGTCTTGGGACCGTTTGGCGTCAAACGGTTTTGCGATCGTTCGGCGTCAAACGGTCTTGAGATCGTTTGACGTCAAACGGTCTTGGGACCGTTTGGCGTCAAACGGTCTTGAGACCGTTTGAGCTTCATGCGGTCTTGGGACCGTTTGGCTTCATGCGGTCTCGGGACCGTTTGAACTCCATGCGGTCTTGGGACCGTTTGGCTTCATGCGGTCTCGGGACCGTTTGAACTCCATGCGGTCTTGGGACCGTTTGGCTTCATGCGGTCTCGGGACCGTTTGAACTCCATGCGGTCTTGGGACCGTTTGGCTTCATGCGGTCTCGGGACCGTTTGAACTCCATGCGGTCTTGGGACCGTTTGGCCTCATGCGGTCTCGGGACCGTTTGAACTCCATGCGGTCTTGGGACCGTTTGGCTTCATGCGGTCTCGGGACCGTTTGAACTCCATGCGGTCTTGGGACCGTTTGGCTTCATGCGGTCTCGGGACCGTTTGAACTCCATGCGGTCTTGGGACCGTTTGGCTTCATGCGGTCTCAGGACCGTTTGAACTCCATGCGGTCTTGGGACCGTTTGGCTTCATGCGGTCTCGGGACCGTTTGAACTCCATGCGGTCTTGGGACCGTTTGGCCTCATGCGGTCTCGGGACCGTTTGAACTCCATGCGGTCTTGGGACCGTTTGGCTTCATGCGGTCTCGGGACCGTTTGAACTCCATGCGGTCTTGGGACCGTTTGGATCTACTCGACCCTTGGGCTGGTTTGTTCTTTTGTTATTTTTTTGTGCTTTTTCTGCAATTATAAAAGGAAAAGTTAGTTTGATGATGTATTTACAAAAAGGGGTAAAATTAGGTTTAAGTACAATATAAATGTAGAAAGAGTATGGAAAACTAAAGAAAAAGACTAAGATAAACTACTAAAATAGGAGGTTATCACCCCCCCTAACTTAGAGTCTAGCTTGTCCTCAAGTTAGATAGAGCTGAGGCATGAAATGGCGCGGCGATCTTAATTAAAATTTCCGTACTCTTGCTTCAATTCTTGACCTGAGTTCCCCAGGGGTCGTATCTAGGCTTATTGCATGCCTTGATCCTTTTGGATTTCGAGAGTTGCTTGGATTTCAGGTTTTTCCGTATCTCAAAGTTTGCCTTGGGACCACATTTATTTTGTGCATGCTGTTGACTCTAATCAACTTTATACCTCTCTGGAAACCTATTGGAAGCTAGAGAGGGTATGAGGGTTGGCTAAAGGCTTTGAAGTGTAACTCCCCTTCGAGTGGGGGAGGGGCTGTCTATGCTTTTTAGGATCTCACTACCGGACACGACACATCTGCCTTTATGAGGGCAGCTGAATGTACCAGCCGGGCAAGTCCTTTATTAGCCTTTTCATATACTTGGAACTTTTAGGGTTTCACTACCGGACGCGACGCATCTGCCTTTGTGAGGGCAGCGGAATGTGCCGGCCGGGTGAGCCCTTTATCAGTTCTTTATATAGGTCCTTATTCGTGGCACAACTCTCATGATTTTATTCGTCTCTCTGGCTTTTATTCAAAAACTCACAGGCTTGGGTTTTGGGATGAGGATTTATTTTGGGCGGCCAAGCCTCTTTTATTTTGAAGAAAGGAAAGTTGTTCTTAAAGTTTTTCAGCATGCACTTATTTGGTTTGTGGTCCACTTGCAGAGCTTTTTGACTTGGAAGTTGCCTGATTTCCCTCTCATCCTTGAGATCTCGGCTTATTTCTGCCCTGATTTTGACCTATGGAGAGTCAGATAAAGAATTGGAGCAAAAATATAGGATCCATAGTGGATGGGGGTCGATAAATCGCCATTTGATGTCTAAGTGCTAAATACTTGTAGAGACTAACATGATTCTAGAGTTAGTTGAGGTGATTAAAAAGAATTTGTAAAAAGAATCTTGAAAGAATAAAAAGAATTTGTAAAACAAAAGAAATGTATGGAAAGTGTTTAGAGAAAAAGAAGGGAGTATAGAAGTTGATACCTAGCCCTTGTCTAATGTATCCCCCCCCTAACTTATCACACACTCTGTCCCCAGAGTGGCAAAGTGATAGGTTGAGAAAACATTAGAACAAGGGCTGCAGGTTAAGGTAGATTGTCGGTTGCCCCTGGAGAACGCAGTAGTGTAGATGCGAACTGCCCACGTAAGGCGTGGTAATCCACGTCCGTCATTTCCTCCACTGGTCTTTGGAGAACGATTATAGTGTACATCCAGTAGAGGACGTGGAAGCCACAGTCGTTGGATTGTCGTATTTGCTGGGGGCATTTATGGCAGAAGGCGGGGCGGCTGAAGTGCTCAGTGTTGTATGCCCTAGTGTGCTGACTCAGAAGTTCGATTAATTTCATAGCACACTCCTTTGCCATTTCTTCTGTCGGCGTCTTGGGCGTTACGACGTATTGTCGTTGTCGGGCATTGAACTGGCTGTCGGAACTGTTGTATATTGTAGTGGTTCCGGTGTGGAGATTGGTTGCCAGAAGGAGCCAGTGCTCTTGATGTAGGATCGGTAGCATGATGAACTTCGGCGTTGTATGTTGAAGATATGCAATCAATGCTTCTATTGTGCCGAAGTTTTTCAGTTTGAGCAGATCGTCTTTCATGTACGGGGACGCCATATATGTATCGGGATTGTGTTGGCCAATCTGAGATTGGTAAGCAGCCATGAGGCTGCAAGAAAGTTGCCCCTTATCTTGTAAAGTCTCTCGCAAAGAATCAGCCATTACGATAATGTCTTGAGACATGAATACGATGCCGTCTTTTTCTGCGGAGAGTTTTGCCATGATTATGCGTATTTCAAGGTCGTTTAGACCCTTGCAAGAATCGCGATCGAAATCAGGAAAAGTTGGTGTAGTTGTGTACGCGGGGTCTTTCTTGCTGGTGTCTTCTTTGGGCAACTTGTTTTGTTCTGACTCTTCCAGAACTTGGCGGAAAGGTCGCCGCTGTCGACGTTGCACAGCTGAGTAAAGATACCGTGGAACATCATCTGGTGACATAGTCGGATCGTTGAAAAATCTTCTGTCACAGATGAGTTCCATGGCGTAGCGTCCTCTTAGCGAATGGAAGTCTTCAGTTGCCAAGTCTGTGAATGGGATTTCCTGGTTAAGCGCTTGAATATGTCTGATGGTATAGAAGGCGCTGTCCCCGGATCCCGTGGTGGCTTGAACTGGAGGGTTAATGATTCTAAACCATGGTTGGCTCCAGTCTTGGCGAAGAGAAGGGCGTACAGCCCAGATTACTTTAAGCAGCCGGAAGGGTATACACCGAGCTTCACCTGCTGCGTCTCCGATAAAGTTAATTATGCCGGATGGTAGCTCGGCGGTATTGAAGTTGTAGACTTTGGCGTCCCTTGCCGCGGTGTCCACTATCATAAAGAGCCAGTGTCCCGAGACTTGGAAAGGCAGCGTGATATAGCGTGCCCGACGTGCTAATCCGACACATAGCCGCTCAATCGACCTCACCTGCAGGCTTTTGTGTAAAAGGCCAAGAGACAGTGCAGGTGAGGCGTTGAAGGCTGGTTGTATCCGTTTTTTACTTTTATATATTTCTATACAGTTGGCGAGGAGGACACGAAAAATTGACAGTGGCATCGTAGACCGGGGTCGGAGGATGCAACGGAAATCTTCGCGTGTCAACGTACGCCTGGTTTTTGTATTAATGTAAATTGTATCGTCCCCCGCTTTTGCATCGTCTACTATAGTGTTCAGGATGAAAATGTCCTGAGCATCTAAAGTAGAGATGGCTGTCCTGTCAAGATCATGCATTTTTTGTGGAAGAGGGGGGGGCGGGGGGAGGTTTTGTGGTGGAGGGGAGGCGTGTTGTTCGAAGGCTTCTTCATGGCCTTTGATATTGTCATCCTGGTCGGAGGCGGAGTCAAGATCTTCGTCTGTATCTAGACTCACTCGGTCCGTGTCGTCCAGGTGAGGGGGAGAAGGTGTTGAATAGGGAGGAGGAGTTTTCGGCGAGGTAGCGCTGGCTCCTTTTATGCACTGTTGGAGCTCAGCGAATGCTGCATCTTTGGCGGCTTCTCCCATTGACCCCATAGCGGAGTAATCAAAGAATTGGTCCCCATAAGAAATGTTGACGTTATCGTGCTGTGGGGACTTGGGGTGATAGTCACTTTCCTGGTGACCTTTATCGGACCCTTTATGGGAGGGTCCTGCAGCATTCCCTGGATCTTGGCCATCATCGTGCTTGTCTCCTGGAGGTGTGTCTTTATTGGAGTCAGCAGATGAATCGGAGTCTTCTTCTTCTTCATCATCATTGTCATTGTCAGCCGCAGCTTCGTCTGTTTTCTTCTTATTAGACGGCTTTTTACACCGCCGGTGAGTGGCATGTAGCTCATCGAAAGCCACCTGCAGATGCTCGTGTTTTTCGAGCAATGCGTCGTGAGCTTCTTTGAGATCTGTATATCTGTCCTCGGCGGAGAGGAAGCGTGCAGTCAGATCTGTGACTTGGGCACGTAGTTGTTGTATTTCATTGATGGTAGCCTCCTCTTGATGATGGTGGAGCTGCGTAATTGTTTCGTCGATGGTAGCCAGGCGCGAGCTTAGCTTGTCTTGGTTTTGCTCAAGCTTGCGGAGATTCTCTTACAGAGGGTGAGTCTGGGTCGAGATCTCATCGACTTTTCTCGTCGTAGCTTCTTGCTGACGTGTTGCCTCAAGGATCAGGTCCGGCAGGTTGTTGGTGTGGTTGTTGATATGTTCAACTTGCCTAGCCACTTCATCCTGTCGTTGCTGAATACCTTGTAGGACGACAGGAAGAGCTTGATGCTGATTGTCGATCCTGGTTACCTGTTTAGTTAAATCTTGTACACAAGAAAAAAAAGAATGTAATAAGTTAGAAGGATCGGTGAGGAGGTGTCGGACAGCGTCAAATTGACGGCCGAATTCCTCACCGATGTTAGTAAAGGGGGCCCCAGAGGCGGAAGGGTGATGTGGCTGGGGCCTATGTGGGATGGTGGTAGTGTCTTGCGGAAAAGACACTGATGAAGGCCCGAACTGCGTAGTGACTGTTGATGAGGTCACCAGCGGTGTCGGGGTGGTGGCGGATGTGAAGAGTGGTGGAGTTGATGATGAAGGGGTGGGGATTGTGGATGGTAATGGAGAGATGGTGAAGTCGGGCATGGAGGTGAAGAAAGGTAAGCCCGACGTTGGGGTGGGTGAAAAAGTGGATGTGAATGCTGATGTGGATGCGGAGGCGAAGGTGGTGAAATCGGGCATGGAGGTGGGGAAGGGGAAGCCCGATGTTAGGGAGGGTGGAAAGGTGGATGTGAATGCTGGCTTGACAAGATTATTGCTCCGGCTATGCTGACTGTTCAGGGTTATGACGGGGGTTTGCCTCTGGTTGCCCAGCAAAAGTGCCGGCTTGAGGTTTCAATTGAGCGGCAATCTGTGCCAGTTGAGCTTCTATGGATTTTTGCTGAGCTTGTTGATTTGTAAGCATGGTTTGTTGCGATTGAAGCATTTGTCTAATCAAGGATATCTCATCAGATGATTGGGGAGGAGCACCCCTTTGTTGATACTGAGTAACTTGCTGTCCTGGTTGTTGTAAAGGTGCAGTTAACTGTGGCTGCAGGGGCTGCTGCAACTGGGGTTGCTGTGGCTGCTGCAGCTGGGGTTGTTGCAACTGAGGGTGCAGTCCCGAATGGGTGTATTGGTAAGACGGATTCCTGGGATAGGTAGGTCTTTGAAAACCTTGTCTGTAATTCCCTTGACTGAAGTTATTCTGGAGTCCCGGTGGTTGTTTGTTGAAAGATCCACCTTGTGCCTGCTGCTGTGGGTTGGCAGTCCCTACAGGATTCCCGTATTGGAAACCAGGATGGTTCCTTGGTTTATCTGGGTTGTAATACATTTGGCCAGGTATTGAATGTATGGAGTTGACTTGCTCTGGCATTTGGTCTTCGGGATGCTCGATGATGGGTTCATATTGCGGCATAGGTGGTTGTAAATCCATCATGACATTGTACAACAATCCACATGATAATGTGGGATGATCGGATGTATGACAGGCTTCACAAGTTCCAGTAGCTGCCTTAACTTGTTGAACTTGGGAGCTTTTCTTCTTATCATATTCCCCGAAAGAAGTTTCGAGGGCTTGTTGCTTGTTAGCAATAGTCTTCAAAGCCTCAGCAATGGCTTTGAGTTCCATAGATTCTTCCGCTTTGTAAACCTTGAGAACGCCTTTGGGTTGGTTAGATGACCTTCCCCAATTGGATTGGTTCTCGGCCCCCAACGTAACTATATTCCAGGCGTCTTCGTAGTTCTTTCTCATAAAGTTTCCTCCAGATGAGGAATCTAGGAATTGCTTGATATCATCACTTACTCCTCTGTAAAATGTTTCTATTAGTTGATTTTGAGAAATGCCATGGTGAGGACACTTTCTCAGGAGTTCTTTGAATCTTTCCCAAGCTTCAGAAAGTGTTTCTCCAGGTAATTGGGAAAAGTGATTAATCTGTCCCCTGATCTCATAGGTTAGGGAAGGTGGGAAGAATTTCTCAAGAAACTTCTCTTCTAAGGGAGTCCAGGTAGTGATGATAGGGTGTCTATCCAAAGCGTTGTACCAGCTTAGTGCTCTTCCAGATAGGGTGAAGTGGAAAAGGTGTAACATGATTGCTTCCATTGCAATGCCTGCTTGGGGTACAAGTCGGCAGAGTGACTTGAACCTCTTAAGGTGATCCATGCAATCATCTCCGTGTGCTCCGGAGAAAGAGATGCCTTGCATGATCTGGATCCATTGCGTCCGAATTTCAAAGTGTGGTATGTTGATAATCGGTGGTCGGACAGGATGATCATCTTCATAATTCTTTGGGACTGCATAGTCCCGAAGTTGCTTGTTTCTTAACGTAAGTTGAGCAGCAGCCTGCTCTGCTTGGATGCGGGCTTGTTCCTCAGCTCGGATCTCAGCTTGCACCTGAGCACGAGTGTCAGCAATGAGTTGTGCTCGTTGTGCTGCTATGGCGGCGTTGACTCTTTCTGCAATAAGGCGTTGCTCTTCGGCCATCTGTCTGGCTCTTTGGCGGTTAAGTCTATTCCTTCGGTGAAAACTTCTTTCTACCTCAGAATCGTATTCTGGTTCAGGGGAGAATCCGATGCTATGCGGGGGTTGCATACACGTTTTCTACCTGAGTAGAAGGAAAATCTCAAGTTAGGAAAAATGGAAGGAAATGAAAAAGATCAAGAAATATTGGATTGGTTATTAAGAAAAAGTGTAAAATCCTAATCAACCAAGAAATTGGTAAGTAAAAACTAAAAAGTTCCGTTGTCCCCGGCAACGGCGCCAATTTTTGATGGAGTTTGTTTTATGCAACACCACTAAAAATCCTAGAGATGATGAGTCTCTAAGTTTAGCCTTGCTAGTACTATGGTAAGAACTCCACCCACATGTGCTAAGACATGTGGAAGTCTTATCGTAGTATAGTTAAGGGTCGAATCCTCGGGACAACGGTCTTGACGAAGTCAAGATGGAAAACGTTTAGCCTTTACTTAACAACTTAAAGATTGATATTTAGATCGAAAGTTTGATTTGGTTGTTTTAAACTAAGTACAAAGAAAGTAAAGCAAGAAAGTAAATAAAGCAAGTAAATCTTAAGAGTTAACAAATGATGATGAATCACTGGGGTTAAGCAGGTATTTACCACCGCTACACATGCATTGTATATGTACTAAGCAAGACTTATAAGCTAGATGCATGGATGTTTCCACAAGACCGATGCCTTATAAGACAAGAGCGATGCGTTGCATCCAAGGGTGTTCCACAAGACCGATGCCCACATAAGACAAGAGCGATGCATTGCACCCTTCGATGTTCCACAAGACCAATGCCCATATAAGAAAAGGGCAATGCATCTCATCCTCCAAAGGTTAAGTAACTCTCATGCGGTACATCACTACGCGTCACTGAAGGATGTAGTCTCCGAAGAGAGAATCTTACTCAACCTCAAGAAACGTGCATCTAAAACTAACAAGCGAGCGATAATTACCAAATCGAATAGCGTCCTTGTAGGCCTAGTCTCCTATTCGGATAACCTAGCTACGAGAAGTGCGGGAATGATGCAACGCCAGCCATTCCCGAACAAATGGTCACATGCTTTACATCATTCCCCTCGCAAAGTGTGTTCCTCGACTTACCAAAGGTCTCTTCCATACAGATGGGAGTGTGCCAAATGATAGTGAGTTTACTCCACTCTTTGAGATACACTTCTAGACACAGAAACGGATGCGTGGTGGATACACACACCAGAAACCAACACTAAATCGGTATTCAAGCCTCGATAGCGGTCGTAGACAAACCACAACGAAAGACAATAAATGCATACAAGAACGTGGCCATCATTCAAGCATGTGTGAAACGATTTAGTATTAAAACGAAATGATAACATCTTTTTTACAGTACAAAATACAAAACATGGGCAGCGGGGCTAGTCCCCGTGCCCCAGTGGATGGAACTACTCGCTCCTCATAGAGGGAGCAACAAAGAAGGAGGCAAGAAGAGATAGAAAGAACATCATCTCCACTGAGGAGAGAAGGTTGAACCCTTGGTGGAGAGAGCAACGATCTCCACCCCTTGTAGCTTGCTTGATGACGGATCTTCTCCTCTCACCTTCCTTGTTGATGAGAGAGAAAGTAGCTTGCAATGGACGTGAGTCTCAGACCGGCAGCCTCGAGTGATGGATGGAGTTGTTCTGGTAGTGGAGAGACAGCCTCTGGACGTCTGGACTCCCCTATGAACGGCCCTGAGGTCTTATTTATAGGCTTTGAGTGAGATCCAAACGGTTTGGAGACCGTTTGGGCTCAAATGGTCTTGGGACCGTTTGGCGTCAAACGGTCTTGAGATCGTTTGGCGTCAAACGGTCTTGGGACCGTTTGGCGTCAAACGGTTTTGAGATCGTTCGGCGTCAAACGGTCTTGAGACCGTTTGAGCTTCATGCGGTCTTGGGACCGTTTGGCTTCATGCGGTCTCGGGACCGTTTGAACTCCATGCGGTCTTGGGACCGTTTGGCTTCATGCGGTCTCGGGACCGTTTGAACTCCATGCGGTCTTGGGACCGTTTGGCTTCATGCGGTCTCGGGACCGTTTGAACTCCATGCGGTCTTGGGACCGTTTGGCTTCATGCGGTCTCGGGACCGTTTGAACTCCATGCGGTCTTGGGACCGTTTGGCCTCATGCGGTCTCGGGACCGTTTGAACTCCATGCGGTCTTGGGACCGTTTGGCTTCATGCGGTCTCGGGACCGTTTGAACTCCATGCGGTCTTGGGACCGTTTGGCTTCATGCGGTCTCGGGACCGTTTGAACTCCATGCGGTCTTGGGACCGTTTGGCTTCATGCGGTCTCGGGACCGTTTGAACTCCATGCGGTCTTGGGACCGTTTGGCTTCATGCGGTCTCGGGACCGTTTGAACTCCATGCGGTCTTGGGACCGTTTGGCCTCATGCGGTCTCGGGACCGTTTGAACTCCATGCGGTCTTGGGACCGTTTGGCTTCATGCGGTCTCGGGACCGTTTGAACTCCATGCGGTCTTGGGACCGTTTGGATCTACTCGACCCTTGGGCTGGTTTGTTCTTTTGTTATTTTTTTGTGCTTTTTCTGCAATTATAAAAGGAAAAGTTAGTTTGATGATGTATTTACAAAAAGGGGTAAAATTAGGTTTAAGTACAATATAAATGT
This sequence comes from Alisma plantago-aquatica, assembly GCA_963693085.1. Classification (NCBI taxonomy): domain Eukaryota; kingdom Viridiplantae; phylum Streptophyta; class Magnoliopsida; order Alismatales; family Alismataceae; genus Alisma; species Alisma plantago-aquatica. The sequence continues at coordinate 463,051,525 of OY856410.1, read as the reverse complement.
AGAAAGAGTATGGAAAACTAAAGAAAAAGACTAAGATAAACTACTAAAATAGGAGGTTATCACAAGTATATATTAGGAAAGCAAGTATATATTAGGAAACAAGTATATAAGCAAGTATGTCATATTACAGTTCATCATTAAGAAAGATATAAGCAAGTATGTCGTATTAAAATAGACTAAACAATAAAAGAATTTTTTTTTGAGGCAAGACAATATGAGAAAATAGTAGTGTAATCATGTAAATGGGAACATTCATGGGAACACACACTTCAGTTATAAGCATTCATGTAGCAACTTACAGTTCCATTCATGGGAACACACACTTTAGTTATAACAATAACTAAACAAAGGGGTTGGTGTACCCCTAAACATGCGCATAATTAAAAAAACTATTACTACAGACAAGTCTAGATAGATAGACAACTAAATACTACACCAACATGGTCCCGCATGCATCAGTAACTTCTTTTTGATGATGAAGCTGTGTCACGAAGCTCCTCACTGTATTTAGACGAATCTGAACTGATAGGGGCCTCAGATTCAGATTTGTCTGAGCTGATATGCGACGTCGTGCGCTCATACCGCAGAAGATGATCGGGGGTCTCGCAGTTGCTGTTGGTTATCCAAACTTTGATGGAATTATCGCCAACTGGACGGAGAAAAGCCTATTCCAACGGACCACATGCAGCTCTCCAATCCAATCACGCCAACCGGATTTTGATACAAGATTTCCCGCCAAATCATACTCAACCTCGATTACATGTGAATAATTTCCAAAAGTTAGGGTCACTTTACCAGGCATGTAGTGTCTTCCTTTTAGAAAACGCCAATGTTTGGGTATGACCAATTGGTTTAAGGAACGATCATCTAGGATGATGTCCAATTGTTCTTCAATAGGGAACGTTAACATTGACATAGAGGCCCAATTCATAGTCATTGTTATGGGAAGACAGAGACTGCACAATATTAGTATTAACAAAGTGTAAGTACATATAACGATGTTATATATTTTCAGAAAAAGTTGTATAACATCAGTTAACCTTTTAAACAAGTATATATTAGGAAACGAGTATATATTAGTCAATCTTGGACGGGTTTCTAGGCCAACAAACACATTTGATGTCAATCTTATATATAATAAATGTGTACCACCTATCCCATCCTTAAACACCTAATCTCACTTAGGATGTAAGTGTATAATGTGTATTTGGTTTTCAAGAAAATTTCGGCAGCATTTCCCCGTTGTTCTCTAAGTACATATGTACTTAGAGAACAAACGGGGAAATGCTGCCGAAATTTTCTCGAAAACCCAATACACATTATACACTTACATCCTAAGTGAGATTAGGTGTTCAAGAATAGTCCCAAACTGGGGACTATCCAAGATTTACTCCTACTGAGTAAATCTTGGACGGGTTTCTAGGCCAACAAATACATGTGTTGTCATTCTTATATAAACCCTATAATTCATGAAATCATTCTAATTCAATTTAATATGTTGGGATCACATAATTATATAATGACATCAGAATATATAGAAGAATCATAATTAACATGATTAACAACATGCTCATCAAACTAGGGTTTTCTTGAATATCATCTAATAAATCAAGAATTTCATAGTTTCAAACATGCAATAATTCACAATGCAATGTTATAAACTATAGGCAACATGGATAGATGAAATAAATAAACATCCAGCATCTATCACTTATTCAATCTTCAAGAAACCTTGACAAACATCCAACATCTATCACTTATATAATTTGCATGTATATACACCCTAAAGTGCCACAAATCATATAATAAAACTATCATGTTATGATATTAGGACCACTTAAAGCAGATTAGGCACATTAAGCAAGCAGAGTAGGGAGCCAATTCCGTGCAAGAAGATTAGGCAAGCAGATTAGGTCAGCACATAAAGAACCAATTTCGCGCCTGGGTAGGTCTGCAGGTACCTGGGCAAGAAGAGTAGGGTGAGGTCGAGCTGGTTGAGTACGTGGGTGGTGGCCGACGAGCTCCAGAACCAGCGGCAGTGACTCCGACGAGAAGGAGCGTCAGCCGCAGCAGGCAGGCAGGCGGCCAGGCGGCGGCAGGCAGGCTGCGGCCAGGCGGAGGAGAAGGAGAAGGGGGTACGGCGGTGCCGGTTCTCGGGCGTGGCAGGCAGGTGGGCACCAGGCGTTGCGGCGGCACCGGTTGTCAGGCGTGGCGGCGGCGCAGGCGGTTGGAGCAGCAGGGCGGGCAGCAGGGGTGCCAGAGAAGAAACGCGTCGGAGAGGGGCGCCGGAGAGGGGACGCCGGAGATGGGGCATCGGAGAGAAGCGCCGGAGAAAAACTAGTACCAGCAGCAGAGAAATCGCCGGAGAAATCGCCGCAATAGGGAAATAGGGTAGCAATGAAACATAAGAAAGGGGAAGAGTCGGGCGATCGAAGGTTATGAAGTTCCCCAATAGCGTCGGCTGTTTACAACAACCGACGCCTAAACATCTTTACCATCGGTTGTTCGCAACATCCGACGTCCATTTGGACGATATTTTCATGAAAATGTTTGGCGGGAACCACATTCAGCGTCGGTGATTAAAGGACGACCGACGCGGAAAAGGACACTTTTCGCGCAAATTTCCATCGCACATAAGCGTCGGTGTTTTAACTACAGACTCGACGCCGAAAGTGACATTATTTTTTTCGCTCGAAAATTGGATGACATGATGCGTCGGTTTTGTATAAACAACTGATGATGTATACAAAGCGGTACCCGTGTTTGGCTGGTCTTTGAATATAGACGTCAGTTCTTCTAAATAACCGACGCCTTTAATATAAGGCGTCCGTGTTCCTTAATAACCGACGCCCAGAAAAGCGACACTGAATGCTATTTCTGTAGTAGTGGTATCACTATTGAGTCACCGATGGTTGTAACATCCTTAAGTTCATCCATATGAACTTATAGATCCATATAGTATTCACTCATGTGTTCATAACACTAGGATACTCTCAACTATAGAATTATAAATTAATGGCTTATATTTCAAAACTCTTTCCAACTAATAACTCTTCTATTAAGATTAAACACACAGCTTTAATATTGTGATCAGCTTTATCATTATGGAAGCTTGCATTAGTGTATCTCTTTACACTCAATTCTTCCTTGTTCCCATGGTTTTAGCAACTTACATGTTAGTGCTTCTCAAGAACTAATGGATGTATAACATTTTGATAACTCTTATTGGAAGATGATATCATCTTGTTATGTCCAATTCATACAAGAATATGGATTTGTACATTTACATAACATACATGATGGATCCAATTGCTAATGCATATGGCATCTCATTCATGTATTTCCATTATTCGCAAGAATCGGAACATAGGGTTCATAAGAGACTAATCCCATGTATAATGAATAGATTCTCTTTCATTGAATCCTTCATACTAAACTCTTTTAGTATCTTGCTATTTATATGTGCTCATTCTTAGGTCATGAAAATTTCAAGAACTATCTGCATAGATCTTGATCCCTATCTCATAGGATGTTTCACATAATCCTTCATTGTTGAAGGTGTTTTATTTCATGCCAGATCTCAATATCATATATTCCAATGTTATTCCCCATCAGTATGTGGAATATTCATATATGCTCCCACTAAATCTGTTGTAATCACATATTTCATCTTTTCTTGATTCAAGTCAATCTCTTTGGCTATTTTTTTAAGTCAAAAGATCCCATCTCTGAGATGTTTGTTTCAATCTTTACGTTGAGCCTTGCAGGTTATAGACTTTATTTGCAATAATTAAGTTATAAAACATTAGAATGTGTCACGTACATATCCCTTTTGATATTCCTTCAAGGAATATGGTTTACAGCTTCATTTTCCAAATCTCATAGTCTATTCTCGCTTCAACAGGCATGACAATTGGTGAAGGACTTTCTTCATGTTCAATAGTTTGAACTGATTTGAAAACCTTTATAATCAATTTGTCATTTTATGTTATCCGTGTAGGTCTTTCAAATGAAAACCCCATCTTCACCTTTTGGGTTTTACCCCTTCAGGTAGTACAACTAAGGTCATACCTTGTTAGTTTACATGGACTCCATAACAGACTTAAGCCATCTCTTAGATTTGATTCTCAATAGTTTCTAGTTGATATGTTGGCTCAACATATTATGACCAACCTATCTAAGTTGTTGGATTCACAATCTGTCAATCCCATATTTGTTCTACTAGTACTATGAGGTTTTGTGTTACATGACAAAGTTGAGATTCCACAACAATTTGTGATTCTCATAAGTTCTCATTGAACCTCTTTATTGACCTCGAACCTTTCGAATTATCCTTTTACTCCCACTGATTCTTTTGGATCTCAACTATCCTGGTAGCAAAACACTTTTGTTATTAGATTGGGATCAAAGGAAGTAACAATTATGGTTTGTGGATTAACCTTTTCAAGAAACTACTTTCTTTATATAGGTTTCAATCCATAAGACGTATCGACACGTTCTCGCATATCATATCTCATACAATGTCTTTTAAACCATTTTAGATGGTACATTGTTTTAGTGTTTAGCATATTTCTTTTAAGGAAATAAGAAGATTGGATTAAATGATAATTATATCATGACTCTTCATGATGTGATTTCTTCTTTCTGACACATCATTAGGTTCAGAATTAAATGTGATATGCTATCACCATCTTTCAGAAGGAACTCAAACTTTTGATGCAAAGTATTTCAACATTCGATCATGCATGTGACACCTCATCACGCTAAATGAGATTACTCAAAACTCCAAACATGATCAACTACTAATTAATCATATAATCAAAAATGTGGAATAATTAAAACCAAATTTCACATCATGTGTAAGTTCTAAAACATTTACATAAAGGTCCATCTTTTTAATTCTCATATATTATAACATGAATTTACATATATACTCAATCGCCTCACCCATATCCTGTGTGTAAAAGAAGCATTTACATGTACCTTCCATATATACATACACTCTCTTCGATACAAGTACATCATCTAGAAAACACCTCCCATACCTGGACCTGAGAGTATAGGGACGACACTAGGACTCAACTACTAACATCTACAACTGACCAAACTTATGAATCTATTGATCACCAGGTTGATTCTCTTCTACAACATGGCCTCAACCTCGTGGCCCGCATCAACCTAAAAAGATGTGGTGACCCGCGAGTGAGCCCCAGTCTCAGTGAGAGATATAACTCTCTTTAATAGATATTGATTACAATAGATTAATTAACAGTAAATAACCTGAGCAGATAGGAGATTAAATAAGCAATTTAAGTAGATTGAACAGTTAAATCATACTAAGAAGTTAAGCAAATAAGCTTTAGAAACATGTAGGATTACTCAAATTTCATAAATCTACATCATGTATTATTTGTGTAGTATAAAGACAACACAAGTGCGATTCAACCAATGTGAGACATATTTAACCCTAGAATATATATACTACACGGCTTGGAGTACATCTTTTATTATGCCCTGGGGAGTTTGAGTCATACCAATCAAACTCCAACTGACCACTGCGGAGTGCTATTCAGTTCTGTATAAGATCTAGGAGTGTCAGTGTCCTAAGATCTCTCCCCCTCGGTCAGTACGAGTAAACTATAGTGACATACCTATCAAACTACCAACAGTGACATATAGTCAAATTGATAAGGATTAGTCCATACTTGGTACAAGTTACGACACTGGAAACTAGGATATATAAAACCCTTTCATCTGAGGTACAACCGCAACTATCCTCAATCACATTATGTAACTGAGGCATGACCATAGCCATCCTCCATAACCTGCATTTGTGGATGACAAGGATATATCCTCAACTTGCCAACCCCACATGCTCAACATTATGCACTCTGAGTTTCCCTTAGGAATACTCATTTCACCATTCAACAAGTTCTGACATTGAAGATAGCTCCATGGAACTGGGCACTACACGATTAGGGTTTCACTTGATTAGTTATTTCCAATTGAATGCATTAAGGCTTCATTACACAAGTGGACATACAAACCCTAGTTCATTTAGATCTAGTGTATAAGCATTGGAAATTCAGAAGATACAAAACATTTGAGGTATGAATCTTTATCACATTACCAGATGCTATCACTTATTGCATCATAATGAACCGCTTTTTTCATCATACCATTTCAAGCTATTTGTTTCTTATCACAAGTTCTAGGGTTTCAACCCCGATTGGAACATGAAAAGGATTTCACTTCGATCAGGGCTCAAACATGCCCAAATGTCATTAAGACCATCACATGAATCCATGTAAGATCATCATTATCATTCTAGGCCTTAACAAGGTTCAAAAAATCATCAGCACATGTGTGTCCCATAGATTTTGACATAACAAGGCATTATAATATTCAATTGGTACTATATTGTGGTTTCAACACAAGAAGACTATAATACATTGACAACTTGATCATTCAAGAGGTATAATTATAAACAATAACCATCAATTAATCATATTGGAGTTGGTGTAACAAGCCAGGTATCATTAAGGTTACACATCTACATGTTATGGGGATTTATCATATATATTCATACGAGGGCAAAGGTCAGACTACAACTAAAGGCATTGAACCATCGAATTCTTATCACTAGGACCCACATATAACACTATGAGATTCATTCTAATCCATAGGATTTTGAAACATACAACCTCATCCATTGGATCGGGTTCATTGTTCAAAGTCATCAATTAGGGTATAGGTCCAACCATTAGATCCATTGAATCAAGTGATCATTGGTTTAGGGCTGAATTGAAGCTACATGTAAGAGCTTGACTCACCATCGGTTGTGGTGACCTGATCCATCATCAATTGTGACATATTGGGCCACCTTTGATTGATAGGATGATCACTACTATCATTTCACACCATCAGATGTTACATTATTATCACCATTGGTTGATACCTCCATTAAGGCACTAACTATTTATCATTAAGTCTAATTGAACCAAAACTTGACCAAAGGGGTGACCATCAGTTGTAACCCTTGGTAATTACCATTGGTTGTCATGGTACCACCATTAGTTGTCATGTTGTCACCATCGGTTGACATGGTGTCACCATCAGGTGATGTAGTAGTGAAGGAAAAAAGGCTCGAAAACCCTAGTTTAATCCATCGGTTGTTAGGTTCTTAGCACTATTGATTGAGCTACTAACCTACCCTATACCATCCTCTACCTTAGGAAGGTTGTACACCAATTTATAGGTTCATTTTAGAACTGGAACATAATAGGGAACATAATAAAAATCTGGAACCCTAGCAAGCATAGCATCCAAATGCATGGATCTTTGTTTTTAAGCAAGAATATAAGCAAGCAATCTTGGAATAAGAAATATAAGTGAAGAAGGTTCTAAAAAATTACTTTAGTGATAAGAATAGACTTCTAGAATCAAGGATATCAAGCAAAGAAGGCAAGTAAACCCAAGTTTTAGATTTGAACTCGGCCAAGTAGGCACCTTTCTCCACAAGGAAGTAAAATCCTAGAAGAAGAAGCAAGAAAAAATAACTTCTATATTCTAGAGAAACTTCTACCATGGAAAAACAAGGTTATGACCTGGAGAGAGGTAGGAGGAAGAAGAACAGAGAAGGAAATGGAGGAAAGAGGGAACTACTTACTCATTTAGGTCAAGTTCACCAAGAAGAAGCTTTAGAAACCCTAGAAGAAAGCAAATTGGAACCCTAGATGCTTCTTCCAAGAAGATTGCCTTCTTCTACCTTGGATAAGTTTTCCATAGTAGAAGAGAGATAGGATCTTAGAAATATGGAAGTAGTAGAGAGAAAAAGCTTCATTTCGGAGGCTAAGGATAAGTATATTAAGCTTGGAGGATAAGGTTGAGAAGAAGCATGAGGTGTACAAGCAGCTCTCCATGTGTCCATGGCTTATAGCTTACATGGACGAGCAAGGAGCAGGTCCAACAACTGTTGGGAACTGTTGGGACATCGGTTTATGGTCTCCCAGGCCAACCACTGGCTGTTGGTCAAAGGTTACCTTCATTTGATTATGGTTTAGGTCTAAAGATGGATGAACCATCAGTTGATCATGTCCATAAGTGAAAAATGGGTTCAAGTGAACCAAACCAGCTTGAACCATTGACCTAGGACCTACTAGTGATGACCACCAGCTTTTCCACCAACTGTTGTCCACGGGATGATGCCCAAGAAAGTGGAGCCATTGGTTGATATCCTTGAAGGTGGCTCATCCATGGGGGGTAAACCCTAATTCAACATAGAACAAAATATCCTCCAATTCAAGGTACAATTGAGCATCCCATGACTCAAAAATCTCAAGAATTAAAAACAACATCTAAGGGACATAGTTGATGTAACAATTTGCAAATAAAACCCCACAATTGGGTAGACGCAGAATAGTCCAAAATGTACATAAAATTGCACAACTTGCTCAAATAATGTCCAAATTGGACCAAATTTGAAACTTAAGCTCATCTTATGATTACAAAGCATATCACAAGGTTAGATTAAGGTTATAAGCTTCATTTATGGTAATTAATATGTTTAAACACTTAAAGAGAGTTCAGGGGCCTTACAGCTATAAACCCCTAACAAGGATTTTGCCCCCAAAATCCTACACAAAGAGTGATGGGTACTTCCTACGCATCTCATCCTCTAGCTCCCATGTGGCTTCCTATACACCATGAAGACACCACAAAACTTTCACTAACACTATATCTTTCTTCTTCAGCTTCTTCACTCTCATGTCCAGGATCAACATTGGACCTTCAACATAGGATATATCTTCATCTAACTCAACCTCTACTGGTTGGATTGTATGTTGTATATTTGGATGGCATTTCCTCAGCATGGATATATGATAGACATTATGTGACCTATGTTTCTCTGGTGGTAGCTCCAACTTGTATGCTACCTTTCTAATACGACCTAAGATAGGATATGATCCCATAAATCTAGGGGCCAACTTACCCTTCTTTCCAAACCACATCACACCTTTCTAAACAGAGACTTTGAGATACACTCTATCTCCCAGTTGGAACTCAAGTGGTCTATGACGATTGTCTACATAAGACTTTTGTCTATCCTGGGCTACTTTCAAATATTGTTGTATCATTTTAATCTTTTATGTAGTCTGTTGTACTAGCTCAGGACCCAAAAGTTGATATTCATCTATCTCGTACCAGCAAAGTAGAGACCGACAACGTCTCCCATATAGAGCTTCATAAGGATCCATATCTATGCTTCTCTAATAGCTATTATTATAGGCAAACTCTATTAGACTTAGGTGTATATCCCAACTACCCAAAAATTGTAAGACATGTGCCCTCAAGAGATCCTCCAAAGTCTGAATAGTCCTTTCAGATTGGCCATCGTCTATAGATGGAAAGCTATGTTGAACCTCAATTGTCTTCCCATTGTTTAATGTAGACATTCCCAAAAAAGACTTGTAAATTGTGGACCTCTGTCAGAAACTATAGTCACTGGAATGCCATGCAGACGGACTATCTCATCAACATATATTTGTGCCAACTTCTCTGATGTAAACATCATCTTGACTAGAAGAAAGTGAGTTGACTTAGTCAACCTGTCAACTATGACCCATATGGAATCATGACCCTTGGTTGTCCTAGGAAGACCAACCACAAAGTCCATGGTAATATGATCCCATTCCATTGTGGTATTGGAAAAGGTCATAGTGTCCCTACAGGCTTCTAGTGCTCTACCTTAACCTGTTGAAAATTTGGAAATTTGGCAACAAACTCTGCCACATCACGTTTTAGACTTGGCCACCAATATAAATCCTTCAAGTTCTGGTACATCTTGGTACTTCCAGGAAGCATTGCATACATCAACGAGTGAGCTTCCTCAAGTACCATCTTCCTCAATCCATCAACATTAGGAACTACTGTCCTATTGTGGTAGCAAACTGTAACATCATCTGCCTCATGGAATCCACCATACTTTTCACTATCAATCCATGATCAGGTATTTTGTATCATAATATCATTTTGTTGTGCATCATGAATCTACTATCTCAAGGTAGGTTTAACCTATAATTGTGCCAATAGACCTTCCAACAAGGAAACTTTCAGCTACACATTCATCTGGCAAAGAGACACTAGCATATCTCTCTTGTGGCACACCAAGGAATATAATTGTGCATCATCTACTATTGATGATGAAGATGGATTCCTACTCAAAGAATCAGCTACCACATTTGCTTTGCTTGGATGGTATTCTATTGTGCAATCATAATCTTCAATCAACTCCATCCATCTCCTTTGCCTCATATTCAGCTCTTTTTTTGAAAAGATATACTACATGTTTTTGTGATCGGTGAAGATCTGGCACTTTTCTAGGTAGTGTCTCCAAATCTTTAAGCTATGGACCACCACTACAAGCTCGAGGTCATGTTTTGGGTAATTCTCCTTGTGTTTCTTAAGCTATCGTGAAGCAAAAGAAATCACATTTTTATCGTGCATCAACACGCATCCCAACCCATTCTTTGAAACATCACAAAAGACAATATAGCCTTTTGCTTGCTCTGGTAGCACTAACACTAGTGCATTGGTCAACTTTTCTTTCAACATCTGAAAAGAACATTGACATTTGTCATTCCAAGCAAAAGGATCATACTTCTTGGTTAACCTAGTTAGGGGTAACGCTACAGAACTGAAGTCCTTGATGAACCTCCTCAACAAAGTCAACGACTGGTGAAGGTGTTGCTCATGTTGCTGACTATCCTTAGAATATATCAGGATGTCATCTATAAACATGACCACAAATTGATCAAGATAAGATCTAAACACCCTATTCATCAGGTCCATAAAAGTTGTAGGTGCATTGGTTAGACCAAATGGCATAACTGCAAACTCGTAATGACCATACCTAGTCCTAAAAGATGACTTAGGTATGACATCCTCCTTAATCCTCAAATGATGGTAACCTAACATGAGGTCCATCTTTGAAAACACGGTGGCACCTCTCAACTGATCAAAAATATCATCAACTCTTGGCAAAGGATACTTATTCTTTATGGTCACCTTATTCAACTATTTGTAGTCTATACATAACCTCATTGAACCGTCCTTATTTTTTACAAACAACACATGAGAACCACAAGGGGAAGTGCTCATCTTGATAAAACCCTTCTTTAACAATTCATATAACTATTTCTTTAACTCTTGCATCTCTACTAGTGCCATCATATATGGTGACTATGTTATAGGTTGTATTTCAGGAGCAATATTTATCTCAAAGTCATTCTCTCTAGGAGGGGGAACACTAGGAAACTCATCAGGAAAATATCTTAAAACTCCCGTACCAATGGTACCTCCTGGATACTAGGACCTCTCACCTTGGTATCCACAACATGGGATAAGAAAGCTTCACATCCATGTTTTATTAATTGTTCTATTGTCATAGATGACATCAAACATGTAGGAAGAATCTTCCTATCACCTTAGAAAACCCACTATACCTCTCCATCATGGAGCATTGCCACCTTAGTATTACAGTCCAAGAATACCTTGTACTTTCCCAAGGTATCCATTCCTAGGATCACATCAAAATCATGCATGTCAAGTGGCAATAGATCCACTAGAATGTTGCATCTTGAGAATGAAAGAATGCAAGAAGAACACGCCTCCTGCAATTATGTGGAACCAACCAAAGGAGTTTCTAGCTGCATGCTATCAAGTCTATGACTAATAGGTAGATAACAATTATCAATAACCTCTCTAATGATAATGGAGTGTGTTGCACTCAGATCTACTAGCACAGATATGAAACAAGAACCAGACAAATCAGAATGAGATAACTCCATTTGAATTGTCATGACTCATGGATTGACCACTACTTTTGGCTGGCTCATGGCATAGAACCTAGTTGTCACCTATTGTAGTCCATGTCCTCTGCTAGCTTGTATAGAGGAGCCTATATGTGATGCCTATCTGGCATCCTCTACCATTACTAGAACCAAACTGTCATTGTTGTGATCCCTACTGTCTTTGCCTTGGCTGTTGAGTCACTTCCTTGTTCTTTGTAGGGAAATCCAGTCTTGTATACCCCATCTTCCCACACTTGTAACAGGTTCTGGTGTCATAATATGGCCTAGGCGGTCATGTCACTAAAACTGATGAGGTACTATGAGCTCCTACACATGGAAAACTGCAACCTCTAACACTACTCGGGGTCCACTGGGATGGAGTAAAAGACCTATGTTCACTAAAAGTCGACCTCTATTGTGACTGTGGTGGAGTAAACTTTGTCTTCTTAAAATCTCCTGAGGATTGTCCTTGGAATTGAGTCAGTCATTTATTAGCATTAGCTTCACGCTTCTCTATGGCAGACTTCTCAATCCTCCTTATAGATTCCACAAAGGTGGAAAACCTTTCCCTATTCTCTAGGGTTGATGTAGTTGTAGTCAACTCAGTACTTAGGGCCTTCTCGAACCTACATATCCTTTCCTTGTCAGTGGTTTCCATGTAAAGGAAGAACCTCAGAAGTTCCATGAACTTTGATTCATACTCATTGATAGTCATCGCACCTTGTCTAATCTTCTCAAACTGAGAGATTTTCTCATCTAGGCATGTCTCTGGGAAGTATCGACTGACAAATTCCCACCGAAACTCCTCCCAATCTATCACCACTCCTAGCCTTTTCTCCTTTTCTATGGCCCACCAGTGGTCAGCACTACCCTTCAACAGGTAAACAGTATGATTTACTTTGTCCTCTTTAGGGATGTTCAGGATTTTGAATGCCTTCTCCAGTTCTGTAGGCCACATATCAGCATTTGTTGAATTAGAAGTACCAGCATACTCAATCACCCCAACACATCTAAGACGTTCAAACGTCTTCCCAACTTCCTGAGAATCCACATTAGGGACAACTTCCCTAGCTTGATGTGTTGGCGTTCTGTCTACTATATGTGTAATCGTGTCCATCATATGTCTAAAAATAGATTGAAACTCCATATTGGCCATCATTGTTGGATCCATCTGAGGCATTGTGGGCTGCTCTGGCACTCTCTCACCATGTTTTGCCTCATAGAACCACCTCCTGATGCAACATAGCTACTCTCGGCATGTTCTTCATGTCCTCCAGACATATGTGCATAAGCATAAGCTATGATCAAATATGTTGGATTCATAAGAAAGGACTCAAACCTAAGTCCTATGTCCCTGTAGACTCAGTGAACCTAGAGTTTTGATACTAACTTAATAGTGACACCTCATCACACTAGATGAGATTATTTAAAACACAAAACACGATCAACTACTAATTAATCATATAGTCAAAAATGCAGAATAATTAAAACCAAATTTCTCATCATGGGTAACTTATGAAACATTTACATGAAGGTCCATATTTTCCATTCTCATATATTATAACATGAATTTACATCTATACTCAACGGCCTCAGCCATATCCTAGGTACAAAAGAAGCATTTACATGTACCTGCCATATATACATACACTGGAATACTACCCAAATCTCGTGTTGATACAAATACATCATATAGAAAACACCTCCCATACTTGGACCTGAGAGTATAGGGACAACACTAGGACTCTACTACTAACATCTACAATTAACCAACCTTCTGAATCTATTGATCACCAGGCTGATTCTCTTCCACAGCACAACCTCGACCCTGTTACCCGCATCCACCTAAAAAGATGTGGTCACCCATGGGTGAGACCCAGTCCCAGCGAGAGATATAACTCTCTCCAACATATATTCATTACAACAGATTAATTAACAGTAAATAAGCTGATAAAATAGGGTATTAAATAAGAAATTTAAGTAGATCGAACAGTTAAAGCATATTAAGCAGTTAAGCAAATAAGCTTTAGCAACAAGTAGGATTACTCAATTTTCATAAATCTACATCATGTATGATCTATGTAGTATAAAGACAAGACAAGGGCTATTCAACCAATGTCAGACATATTTAACCCTAGAAGATATATACTACATGGCTTGCATTATATCTTTTATTATGCCCCAATGAGTTTGAGTAATACCACTCAAAGTCCAACTGACCACTGGGAAGTACTATTCAATTTCGTATAAGATATACGAGTGTCAGTATCCTAAGATTTCTCCCCCTCAGTCAGTATGAGTAAACTGCAGTGACATACCAGTCAAACTGTCAACAGTGACATATAGTCAAAGTGATAACAACTAGTCCATACTTGGTACTAGTTACGGCACTAGAAACTAGGGTATACAACACACTTTCATTCGAGGTACACTTGCAGCTGTCCTCAATCAGATTAAAGAACTGAGGCATGACCATACCCTTCCTCCATAACCTGCATTTGTGGATGACAAGGATATATCCTCAACTTGCCACCCCCACATACTCAACCGTATGCGCTTCGAGTTTCCCTTAGGCTCCTATTGGTTTGTCGTAACTGGTTCAGAAAACTTATGAATTGGAGTTCCTTAAGTAGTTTTTCATGATTGGTTTAAAGTAAGTATTAGAACTTGAGTTCCGTGACTTCTGGTGAGTTACACATACAAAACACAGTTCCTGAGTTCCCTCTTAAAAAGAGCGCAAAATGAATTCCAGGACAACTAACAATATTTCTTATATAATTATATTCTTCATTTGTCATAAATGACACATGTAAAATATTTATGATTAGAAATATTAGCGGTGTTGATATTGTACATTGCTAAAACCATAACATAATATGAAAAAATATCATACACTATAATCACACTATGTAAAACATTTTACACTATAACCACCATTATCAGTGCAATTACAAAACAAAAAATACAAACATCATGGAGAAGAAACAGACCGCACAATGTGAAAACAATGTGATTTATCTAACATATTTTTATCATATTTAAATAATATGATGCCAAAATGATAATTAACTATAACCATGTGCGAATAATATAGTAAAAATTCCCTACAAAAATAATGTAAAAATTAATATTGTACATTGTGTTAAACAATTATGAACCAAAACGTATATTTACAAGCATATGAAATGTGTATATTACTAAAATAGTTTGTATATACAAATAAAAATAAAAATATTGTGATGTGATTTTAATTATAACGTTTTTATTAATAATAATTGTACCATAATAAAATAATTTTTAATGAAACAACATATGCGCCATAACCATTTGTTGAGGCTATTATGATTTAAGAATATTTTTTTACAGATATGATTCCTTTTTTATGTCTTTGCCATCCTTATTTATATGACACAATAAAAATTATTCTAATTTTATAACGATTTCCATGTTTACACTCACAACAAACCAATCACATGGAAGTGAATGGAACTTAAGTTCCAAAAATGAAACTAGAGTTCCAAGAAAATGAGTTCCACAGAATTCATGACTTACACTAAACCAATAAGAGCCTTAGGAATACTCGTTTCACCATCTAGCAAATTCTAACACTGAAGATGGATCTAAGACACATGGCACTACATGATTAGGATTTCACTTTATTAGTTATTGCCAATTGAATGCATTAAGGCTTCATCACACAAGTGGGCATACAAACCCTAGTTCATTTCTAGCTAGTTTATAAGCATTGCAACTTCAAAAGATATAAAACATTTGAGGTATGAATCTTAATCACATTACAACATGTTATTACTTATTGCATCATAATGAACCACTTTTGTCATCATACCATTTCAAGATATTTGTTTCTTATCACAAGTTCCAGGGTTTTAACCCTTATTGGAACATGAAAAGGCCATTTCACTTCAATCAGAGCTCAAACATGCCCAAATGCTATTAAGACCATCACATTAATTCCTGCAAGATCATCATTATCATTCTAGGTCTTAACAAGGTTCAAAAGATCATCTATAAAATGTGTCCCATATATTGTAACATCATAAGGCACTATAATATTCAATTGGTACTATATTGTGGTTTCAAGACAAGAAGCTTGTAATACATTGAAAAATTAATCATTCAAGAGATCTAATTATAAGCAATCACCATCAATTAATCATATTATAGTTGGTGTAACAAGCCAGGTATCGTTAAGGTTACACATATACATGTTATGGGGATTTATCAAATATATTCATATGAGGGCAAAGGTAAGACTACTAATTAAAGGCATTAAACCATCAAATTCTTATCACTGGGAACCAACACTATGAGATTCATTCTAATCCATTGGATGTTGAAACATCCAACCTCATCCATTGGATTGGGTTCATTTTTCAATGTCATCAATTAAGGTATAGGTCCAACCATTAGATCCATCGAATCAAGTGATCATTTGTTACACCCAAATCCCAGTATTACCACTAATCATGAGATTAGGGCATAAGTTTGCGGATTATACTTAATACTTTGTTCACTCCCAACTTTTTTTCTCTTTATTTCAAACTCTTTGCTTTCTCGCATTCAATCACATAAACAAACTTTGCAAGAGAATTAAACTTTGATTACTCTAATATGATCTCAACATTAATGATACACACCATACATTCATTCTATTTCTTACACTTCCATGTACATATGACATGATAACCAGATACATACTCTATTATTAAAGGAATCAAAGTTACACAACATCATTTAGAACTTTCTCTCAAGTCTATACATGGACCTAGAGTGATAGGGACCGACTGAACTCAACAGATTCTAATACTTAGCTCTTGTGGCAAATCTAATCTGGCATTGACATTCTTCACATCCATGTGGTTTCCCTAAAAAAAATGTGAGTAGAGGGGTGAGCCTACTCGCTCAGTGACAAATATATTGTTGAGCAACTGATATCAATTATAACAGTAGTAAGCTTTAGAGAGACTAATCATTCCCAAACATAAATATTTCAAGATACTCTAGATATCTACAAGAGTGAATAAGTATATGAACAGGCTTGATTAATCTCAAAGAGAGCTAATAACTCAGAAACATACAAAGGATAATTGAATAAGTGCACACACTTGTTTAACCTCTCATTAATCTTATTATGCCCTGAACCCACATGAGGTTTACCACAACATGTGAAAGAATCACAGCAAGCTATGATCTCACTGTACAAGGCTTAGAAGCATGCCTAGGTTCCTAAGCCTATCTCTTGAGTAAGACCCCTTCTGCAGTGGGCCTCAGCACGTCTACCTCTCGGCGGCTAATGGGAGCGGCCAGATATCTCAGACTCCACCTCTCAACCTGGGTACTTAGGTAGTGAGTCAAAACCCTCATGTCTATTATGCATCAGTGGACCTACTGACCACTGATCACTCAACATTTAACATAGGTACCACCGATATCCCCGGTTGGTGTTGGGTACCACACAACTGTAAGGAGTTTGTCCTACTGGTCAAGACCCCCACACCCTACTAGTGCACTCCGGATTACCTCGATCTAGACTACCTCTAGTCGGGAAACTGTTTCCTCCCCATAGCATTGGACTCATCCTGTGAGGATTCTACAGTATTCAAGGCATCTAAATGTCTAATGCACTCTTCAAATTCACAATTCAATCATCACATCAACATATCTTAGTTCAGCTTTGTAAACCATTCATTTCATAAACCATCTGATAACATTTACCACAACTGAACTATTAAGCATCACCACATCTTAAACTCAGAAGCATTGATATCACAATACTTATTTCACTGAACACCCTATAATTAAGGTTTCATTTATCTCATTCACTTATCACATGACACGCATAAGGACTTAATGTATCATAAACATTCACTGAAGAAAGACTACTTTCAACAATTCATATACAATAAGCATATATATGAAATTCTGCAATTAAGTTAAATTAGGGTTTCCTCACCATTCACTGAGATATCATGCATCAAGAATAACAACAAATAAATAAAGTATATGATGTCAAGAAAAGCACTTCAAATGGATTTCACAACATCTATTCACAAATTTCCAACTTTCCACTCATCTAGGGTTTCACCCTCTTTATTGAGATATCAAGCAAACACTATTCACATCACATGAAATCCAAGATAGTATCTAACATTTATGTATCACCCATTCAGATAAACAATTCATTAATAATCAATGAGATTCATATAGACAATTTTTTCTATTTAATTATACAGCAATTTCAATCATAGCCGAAAACCTTAGATTTCAGTATATTCATATAACCTCTAGGATTACTTTAAGAATTCTCATTTAGATAGATTGTAACTATTTCTAATGTGATTTCATCATCTGAAATTCATCACAACAGATAAATAATCCATTTCATATTAGATCAAAATACCATTTAGGGTTTGTACTCGTATACTACGTAAATGAAAATTATTGATGATTTAACTCATTTTTGTACAATCTACTACTTAAAGGAAGTACCCACTCACCCTAAGTTGTGAAAACACCTTAAAAACACAGTCCATCTCTGAAAATCTTGAATCCATATTAAGATCCTTGTAAAATTAGCAGTTTCTTCTTCCTTTCAACCCTAAATGAGGTCTGTTGTAGGTAGAATATGAAGGTTAGAGGTTAACCCAAACCTCAATTCGATGGATCAAGGGTTTCAAGAAAGTGGAAATAAAGAGAAGGAAGAATCAATAGTTAAAACTACTTACCAAGTCCAATCTATGACAACCCTTTTGGATTTCCGTTGTTCTTCACATTCTTCCCCAAAAATCACCCCATAAATCACCTTCTTGGTCACCCTCTTATACAGAAAGGTGTCTGAGATGATATAGGATCAAATTTTGGTTCGAACGCACTTTGTTTCGTTGAGAATGGATAAGTATAGTCCGAGATATGATCATTTTACGATTGGTTGTCCTAGGCGGCATCGGTCGTGGTCACGGCACACGACATAGTGTCGCGATCATGACATAGCGTCGCGATCGCGACATAGCATCACGGTCATGGCACATGATGCATCATCTTGGTCATGGCATAGCATCGTGGTTGCGACACACGACGCAGCCTCGCGGTCGCGACACATGACACAGCGTCGCGGTCGCGGCACTTTGTACATGTTTACTAAAAAGGGCATAACTCTCTCATTTTAAATACAATTTCGTTCATTCTTTTTTTTATTCATAATTAAATTATATATAATTATAAAATATTATTTTGATAATATTCTCAGATAAAAACTATTTATTAATATTTCCTTCAATGTCATTAATTATCTTCTTGCATACATGTATGAGTTAATGTTATATTACTCCAACTCAGATCTTTATAGTATGCTTAAGTCATAATTATGAGTTACCCAAACAAGTATTTAAGGTTACCAAATTTAATATAAAGCAAAAGATAAAATATTACTAATAAAAACATGACAAGCATTAAGATTATCTTAAATCTCTAGGATTATTAACAAAGCTAGGAACGGGTTGTAACAATTGTCCCCCTCTAATAAAAATTTCATCTCAAAATATCTAAAAGAGGAAAGGATACTTGTTAAACATCTCCAACTTCACTTTCAAAGTAGCTTCTTCTAAACCATGATTCCTCCAAAGAACCTTTACTAGGGGTATCTCTCTCTTTTTAAGCTTTCAAATTCTACAGTCTAGAATTTTATTTTCAACGTTAATTCATTTGTTTCTCTTCTAATCACAACAGATTTTTAAGCAAGCCTTGTCAATGATAGAAGAAGAATTTTCTATGTCACAATAAATAATAGGAAAGAGAAAGATAACAACCATTTTTAATCATGTCATACCCTGTTAAGGTGTTACCTCAGTACTGGTAATTTGGTCCCACTATCTTAATTCATATGGCTCAATATGTACTATTGTTCTGTATTACCTCTGGGTCACAAAAGAGAGTTCACCATGTTATTTTGAATTTTACTATTGTGTTACTCAAATAACAAAGCACTAATGAGTTGGAAGACTAGATTCAACCACAATTGTACAATACTAAGATGGATTACTGGTATGAATGACTACAACTATCAGACACCTTTAATTAACATATTTCTTGCACATGTACAACTAAAATCATACGTAAAAAAAATTTACATCCCTTAATATACCTTCAACAAAAATACTTCTAAAACAATTTCACATATTACTGAAAGCCATTGTTTTCTCTTATCTCCTCATTCATTACTACTTACTTCTTGTTACTTATCCTTCTAATTTTGATCATATAGAATAAGCATCCCTAAAATTGAAACATACAAGGTAAGAATAGATTATTCATCATTATTTCTATCACTATAAGAATTTATTTTAGATTACACTTTGCTCATGTTGCACTTCTCCTTTTGTTTAAATCACACCTATTATATTTCAAATCTATTTCTTATCTTTTGCTCTGAATCATTTCCATATTGTTTATCTACCTTTCAGATTAGCTACCTTTAATCCCTAGATTACTATCAGTGCTAGTTTACTTCTCATAGTGCAAATCTCATGATCTTGATTTATAGAGATGCTAGTATTCAAGGTAAAATCACTAGTGACATCCCTTGAACTACTACAACTCTATACATTCTAGGGTTTGGTCCTTATCAGTAGCATGACATTATTGTGATGTGAGTTTACTCCCTTAATTTGAAATTCAAACTTTGGATCTCATAAGTTTTACTAAAGTCTTAATTATCTTATCAATGGAATTTCCTTTCTCTTACTTGTCCATTCAGATAAACTACATTCTCAATTTACCCTGCTAGGGTTTCATCATCATATTGTGTGTCATTATTACATTCATTAGATGTCTCCTACATTTCTCTCATTAAGTAATCTATGAATCTCGCAACCTCTTTCTTTTATAATCTATATTACTCCAGTATGTTTCAAACCCTTCCTTACTTTCCATAATCCTCTTACCATATACTACTCTTCCACATGTCATCTTTAACTTCTAATTTTCTCTTGTGATCATGTTGCTTATTCATGTCTATGATCATGTATACCATGTTGAACATATTTATTTTTATCCTTCTACTAATGTGAAGTTGAAATTCTAAATCAATAATCTCTCTACTAGTTTCACCTCATGTTTAATACATTACATATCCTTCATTTTAAATCAAACAACTCATGCATGGGTCAAACTTAGTTTCTCTTTTAATCAAGTTTTTCCTTCCTGAATATAGTCTACCTTTGTATGACTTATTCATTTGTTAAGCTACACTTTTGTTCTTCATTTATAAACTAGTTTGTTGTTCTATAGAGACTTGGAATCCAAATGTAGTAAGGATGAATGTATTAAACTTCATAATAAAGGTATACATTCCATGCTCTCAATTATATCATAACCCTCATTCCTTAATTAGGCTCATCATCTCCAACATTTCTCTTTGTTTCATCTAAGTTTTTTTTATCCTAGTCTTATTATTTACATGCTCATCTAGTTCTCTTAACTTTAACTCTTATGAAGACTCTTCACTTCTATCTACTTATTGTATACTTAACTCTTTTCTTCTATTTTCCCTTTTCTTTGGATTACATAAAAGCATTTTACTCAATTATATGATCCATTCCTTATAATTGATTCTTACTATCTTGGCCCTTACATACTTTTCTCATATCTTTTCCATATTTCATATTTAGAGTTCATATAATACTAATCATTAAACTTAATCTAAACCTTATGTCATGTTCCTTTATTCCCAAGTAAGGGTTTCTCATATGAGGCCCCAAAGTTGGATCTCAGATATCAGTTCCAACTGATTCTTAGCTATTCTAATTTTTCCCATATGTTTCAACATCTTAGTGTATGTACATTCTCACTATGATGTCGGTCTAATTTATCCAGAGTCTACTCTTATTACATTGTTAATAGGAGTCATTAGATCCCAGTAACGCACCCTACAGCCAGACCAGGCCAAACCTGTAGTTTTGAAGCCAAGAGCTACTCAAGATTAACCAACTCCTATTAATCTCAAACATGTGGAAAGAATATTCACTTAGGGCAAACTCATTTAAACATATCTTCTGGTCTACTTGATACAAATAATAACTGAATCAACTTCATGATACACAACAATCTAAAATAACCATACATATTCTACAAATTGATAATATGAATTCATACATATGAATTCATACATATAAGAGCATTTCTATTTATCTCCAATCAAAGAAGCAATATAAAGAAAGAGTTGTATCACATTCTATCTTTAAGCTCTTACTCCTTCATTACTTTCTGGACTCCTAACTCTAATATTACTAGGGTTTCTATCTAGCCCATCCTTCCTCTGCATACTTGGCCAGGGCATCCAGAGAAGAATAGATATAGTAGCTTGATACTGGCCAACCTAAGTATTTAGATATCAGGATAGGGTATCTAAATACTCAGACCTCCCAGAGCAATAGACATGTGACCTTATCTACCACACTTATAACTCTGACTTTCTATCCCAATGGTCCCTAATGACTCAGCATAAGCTCTGATACCAAGCTATTACACCCACAATTACCACTAATCATGAGATTAGGACACAAGTTTGAGGATTATACTTAATACACAATTCACTCCCAAAAAAAATTCCATTTATTTCAAACTCTTTATTTTCTCGCATTCAATCACATAAACAAACTTTGCAAGAGAATTAAACTTTGATTACTCTAATATGATCTCAACATTAATGATACACACCATACATTCATTATGTTTCTTACACTTTCATGTACATACGACATGATAACCAGATACATACTCTATTATTAAAGGAATCAAAGTTACACAACATCATTTAGAACTCTCTCTCAACTCTATACAAGGACCTAGAGTGACAGGGACTGACTGAACTAAACTGATTCTAATACGTAGCTCTTGTGGCAGATCTACTCTGGCATTGACATTCTTCACGTCCATGTGGTTTCTGTAAAAAAGATTGTGAGTAGAGGGGTGAGCCTACTCGTTCAACACTTATAAAATTATAAATATATTGTTGAGCGACTGATATCAATTATAATAGCAATAAGCTTTAAAGAGACTAATCACCCTCTTTACTGAGATATTAAGCAAGAACTATTCACATCACATGAAATCCAAAATAGTATCTAACATTTATGTACCACCCATTCAGATAAACAATTCATTGATAATCAATGAGATTCATATAGACAAATTTCTCTATTTAGTTATACAGCAATTTCAATCATAGTCGAAAACGTTACATTTTAGTACATTCATGTAACCTCTGTGATTACTTTAAGAATTCTCATTTAGATGGATTGTAACCATTTCTAATGTGATTTCATCATCTGAAATTCATCACAACAGAGAAATAATCAATTTCATATCATCTAGAAAAAGCTAGATCAAAAGACCATTTAGGGTTTGTACTCGTATACTAAGAAAATGAAATTTTTTTATAATATAACTCCTTTTCGTGTATTCTACTATTTAATGGAAATACCCACTCACCCTAAGGTGTGAAAACACCTTAAAAATACATCCCATCTCTGAAAATCTTGAATACATATCAAGATTCTAGTAAAATCAGTGGTTTGTTCTTCATTTCAACCCTAAAAAAGGTCTGCTGTAGGTAGAAGGTGAAGGTCAGAGGTTAACCCAAACCTCAAATTTGATGGATCAATGGTTTTGAGTAAGGGGAAATGAAGATAAGGAAGAATCAATAGTTAAAACTACTTACCAAGTCGAATCTATGGCAACCCTTTTAGATTTCCACCATTCTTCACATTCTTCCCCAAAAATCACCCCATAAATTTCCTTCTAGGTCTCCCTATTTTATATCAAGGTGTTTGAGATGATAGAGGATCAAATCTCTATTCAAACGCACTTTGTTTCATTGAAAATAGATAAGTATAGCCTGAGATATGATCATTTTACAATTGGTTGTCTTGGGCGTCATCGGTCGTGGTCGCAGTCACAGCACACGACGCAGCGTCACAGTCACGGCATAGCGTCACAGTTGCAGCACACGACACAACGTCGTGGTCATCACACATGACATAGTGTCGCGGTCGTGGCACTCTATACATATTTACTAAAAAGGGCATAACTCTCTCATTTTGACTCCGATTTGGTTCATTCTTTTTTTCATAATTGAATTCTCTACAAACCTACAATATTATTTCGATAATATTTTCAGACAAAAAGTTATTTATTAATTATTTCCTTCAATGTCATTAACTCTCTTCTTGCATACATGTATGGGTTAATGCTATATTACTCCAACTCAGATCTTTATAGTATGCTTAAGTCATGATTATGAGTTACCCAAACAAGTATTTAAGGTTACCAAAGTTCACACAAAGCACAAGATAAAATATTACTAACAAAAACAAGACAAGCATTAAGATTATCTTAAATCTCTAGGATTATTAGCAAAGCTACGAATGGGTTGTAACATCAATGGTTTAGGACTGAATTGAAACTACATTTAAGAGCTTGACTCGCCATCGGTTGTGGTGACCTGATCCACCATCAATTGTGACATCCTGGGCCACCTTTTATTGATAAGATCATCACTACTACCATTTCTCACCATCGAATGTTACATTATTATCACCATTGGTTGATACCTCCATTAAGGCACTTACTATTTATCATTAAGTCTAATTGAACCAAAACTTGACCTAAGGGGTGACCATCGGTTGTCACCCTTGGTCACCACCATCGGTTGTTATGGTACCACAATTGGTTGTCATGGTGTCACCATAGGGTGATGTAGTAGTGAAGGAAAAAAAGGCTTGAAAACCCTAGTTTAGTCCATCGGTTGTTAGGTGCTTAGCACCATTGATTGAGCTGCTAACCTACCCTAGACCATCCTCTACCTTAGGAAGGTCATACACCTATTTATAGGTTCATTTTAGAACTAGAACAAAATAGGGAACATCATAAAAATCTTGAACCCTAGCAAGCATAACTTCTATATGCATGGATCTTCGTTTTTAAGTAGGAATATAAGAAAGCAAGCTTGGAATAAGAATATAAGTGAAGAATGTTATAAAACTCACTTTTATTGATAAGAAAGGACTTTTAGAAGCAAGGATCTCGAGCAAAGAAGGCAACAAAACCCAAGTTTCAAATCTAAACTTGACCAAGTAGGCACCTTTCTCCACAAGGAAGCAAAACCCTAGAAGAAGAAGTAAGAAAAGATAGGTTCTTGAGTTCTAGAGTAACTTATACCATGGAATTATAAGGTTTTGACATGGAGAGAGGTAGGAGGAAGAATAATAGAGAAGTAAATGGAGGAAAAAAGGAATTACTTACTCGTTTCGATCAAGTTTACCAAGAAGAAGTTGTAGAAACCCTAGAAGATAGCAAATCGGAACCCTAGATGCTTCTTCCAAGAAGATCACCTTCTTCGTCTACCTTGGATAGGTTTTCCATAGAAGAATAGAGAGAGGATGAGGATATTAGTAGGATGGAAGTAGTAGAGAGCAAAAGCTTCATTTTGGAGGCTAAGGATAAGTATATAAAGCTTGGAGGATAAGGTTGAGAAGAAGCATGAGGTGTACAGGAAGCTCTCCATGTGTTCATGGCTCAAATCATGCATAGACGAGCAAGAAGTAGGTCCACTGGATGTTGGGGAATGTTGTTCCATCGGTTGATGGTCTCCCAGGCCAGCCACTGATTGTTGGTTGAAGGTTACCCTCGTTTGATCATGGTTTAGGTCTAAAGATGGGTGAACCATTGGTTGATCATGTTCATAAGTGAACCATGGGTTCAAGTGAACCAAACAAGCTTAAACCATTGAACTAGGGCCTGCCAGTGATGACCACCAAATTTTGGCCACTGGTTGATGCCCAAGCAAGTGGAGCCATCAGTTGATATCCTTGAAGGTGTCTCATCCATTGGGGGGGGTGTAACCCTAATTCAACATAGAACGGAATCTCCTCTGATTCAAGGTACAATCGAGAATCCCACGACTCAAAAAGCTCAAGAATGATAAAAAATAGCTGATTGAAAAAATTGCAAAGAAAACCCCTCAATTGGATAAATTGCAAAAAAGTGTAAAATGTACAAAAAAAATACACAACCACTAGTACATAACCGACCTTTAGTGTCAGTTATTGAAGGCCTTTAGTGTCGGTTTCTAAGAGACACCTATGTGGGCGACGCTAAAAGCCCATCCGTTATGCGTCGGTTCAAAAACCGACGCCATAACCCTTCGCGCGCCACCGAAAATGCGCCAGCAAGGCACTATAGGTGTCGGTATTAGATAAGAAACCGACGCCATATACCTTCGCGCCACATAAAGGGTGCCATCTTGGGCACTATCAGCGTCAGTTATTAGATAAGAAACTGACGCCATATGCCTTCGCGCCACAGTAGGGCGCCATCTTGGGCACTATCAGCGTCAGTTATTAGATAAGAAACCGACGCCATATGCCTTCGCGCCACAGGAAATAGACGCCGGTTATTTATATAAAACCGACACTGTAACTTTGTGTGTCGGTTTTATACAAATAACCGATGCCTATTTTTTGTTTTTTTTCTTATGTCAGTCTGCAGACCTGCTGTATGGCTGGTCGCAGGATGAGAAACTTGCAGTTCAGTTATGAACTGCAGGTTTTACGACATCCATTGATATCAGCCAACAACAGGACACAAATCTGCAAAATTAACAACAAAAATATTCACACATTTAGCAATGCAACCTGCAGTTCCATTTGATTTTCACACATTTAAAAACATTCATGTAGCTAGCAATCTGTAGTTCCATTCATTTTCACATTCACACATATAGAAACATTCATATAGCAACCAACAGTTTCATTCATTTTCACTCAGACACATGTAGAAACATCCAGACATGTAGAAACATTCACACATATTATAATTTAGAAATTCATTTACAAAATATCATTCTTTAGTCATTATTCGCTATCAACATCCCAATTATATCTTAAATCCCCCACTACTTGTATGGTTGTTGCCCATTCTTCTCTTACTTCATTTAATTCTCCCGTCGTATAGGGAGCATGTACATCTGGTAAGGTCGTTCCTGTAGTGTGGTCAGTTTTAAACACCTGTAAAGATAATGATGTATATATATAATTAATGAGCTATAAATAAGATTGATATATTTCATATTATCTAATGAGACTATATAATACCTCAGCAATACAATCAATGTCCATTGCGGCATATTTGATAATCATGTGCATAAATCGCATCACATAGTATCAACATGCCCATCCGTTGTCTTGTGTAGCACACTATAAATTCAAACATACAAAATATTAAAAAATACAACTAATTAAGCATTGTTCACATAAATAATATATACATATATTGCAGTCGGGAACTTACATTCACGTTCTTCCAAATTATTGGCTGGTTCTTTTTCGTGGGGACCTTTCCTCCAGCCTTTTTGAACTCATCAAAACCCCTACATGTTAATGTAACACGGTACATTGCATAATTAAATAGTAATGTAATAACATATGTTAACGGATATGAAAATGAAATATTTCTCACCGGAATAATGCCATTTTCATTATGTGTCCATATTTTGTATTCAATTTACTCCCCTTAGGATCTAGATAATAGACAGTGAACGTCTCGGGGACAATAACCAGTAACTCCCAATGCATACCACTAGAGGTAAAAAAGTTAAAAATTAATAACTCAAAATCCACAATAAAAATGTAATTTTCTTAATAAGCAAAGTAAACTTTCTCTACATTGAATGGAGCCATTATCATCGTCTTCTTTTTTTGAGCAAAAATTGAAAAAGCCTCACAGCAGTATTGTTGAACTGAAGGAGGGTCTTTAGCTACTAGACTAATCAAAGATGGAATCAAAAATCCTACATGTTCGAATGCAAAATCTGCACATATCTTGTCTAAGTAGCTGCAAAACATATATTACGTATGCATTAATAAATAAGAAACCAGATCACCAGATCCTACACAAGGTATATGGATGTATAAAGAAGATCTCACCTTATCCATAGCTCTATCACAGATGTATTCAGCCAATCATATCGAAACAACTCCAAAATATCTTGTATAAATAGTTTTCTTTCGTATGATTGACCTGCAGCATCTACATCTATAGAAACAGTTATAGGGCAATTTATATCATGTTCGCCTAACCATATTGCCATACCCCTACAGTTAGGACCTAACGGGACAGTTAGGTCCTGTGGAACCCAACTAGGTAATGTAGGAGGTGGAAGTGGAGGCTTAGATGTTGTGGGTGTCTTCTTTTTAACCTGTATATATATATATAATAATTTCAGATCAAATGACATCATATACACACACTAACAATTTAACGTAATGTAAATTTACCATACAATTTCAGTAAAGAGGACATCCGCTTTTAGCCACAATATCACTCTGCCTTCTGCCTCACCAAGCGTTTCACAATCTGGGTGGGCATATGGCAATGGAAGATCCACCCACTTGGGGAATATATGTATCGGGCTCACACGAATCCATCCAGCTGGTAATGGAGACCCCTGAAACATTTCCCCTGGTAGGGATGGGTAAGCCGACGCCTCTGCAATGACATATTCTTTAACTTTTAGATGGCATGGCTTCAACCCCTACAAATTTTTGTGTAAAGAATGTTATATACATATATACATATCATCTTGAAAACATATCATCTTGAATTAAAAAACTAGTTACTATGTCATAAAAATACTTACAGCGGATGCGCTAGGTGGTGGGTCTACAGGATTACTCCCAACCTCTGCAGTAGGAGTAGTGCGAGATGCCATAGGTACTGTCTGGTAAGTGGCAGTCTGAGATGTCTGCCACTTTTTCATTGCTTCTTCTAGTTTCCTATCAACTAGCTTATCTACCTATACATGGATAAAAGAAATATTAGCTTCTAATTATTGAATTCTCTTTTACAGTAACATTATAAAGACAGAATATGCTACCTCCTCTTATGAAAGTCCCGCTTTTGGGACATGTTTGTACTGGGATGGCCCAAAAAAAGCTTTGATGCCCACACCAGCGCCTGCAACCCTAACACGTCCAGGATGCTCTAGGTTACCCAGAGCAACTGTCAATTCATCCCTTGTGCCCTCAGGGATGAACTTGCCTTGTTTCCTCAGCTCGTGCAGCTCCCGCTAATCGCCAAAACCAAAATTTGTAATTAAGTAAACACCACAAATAATCAATATTCGAATGATTGCTGTAAGAGTTGTATTTTACCATTTTTGCAGCCGCCTCAGCAGTTACGGGCTTCCTTATTTCTCCCTTCTTATTTTGCCTCCCAGGTATCCAGACATCATGGCGAGGCATAGGTGTGCTACCTATAGTGGAGGATTCTTGAGCAGCAGCAGACTGAGCAATAGCCTCAGACTGTAGTCTTTGGCGAATGCCTGCATACCCCTTTGGACCCATTGTGTGGTCATGCACATTCAGTGCACGCCTTGATCTTTGTGCCTCACTGAGGGCCTATTTATTATGCACATTAATGATTTGGTTAGTAACAGTAAATGTTAATCTTGAATAAGTGAATACAACATATATTAATGAGATTGGGACTGACGCCTAATACCTTGAATTCATCAGTTTGTCTTGAAGCAACAAATGTGTCCCATTCTTCTTTATCCAGGAAGTTCCACTGTTCAGTGGTTGTCTTCTTCCTCTTGTCAGCTTCTTTTATGTATTCTCGGGTGAGATTTGTCCTATAGTTCCTTAGGACTCTCCCACAGCGTTGCATCACGCATTTATGATGCAGCTTTTCATCCAATTCAAATATACTCTGTAAAATAGAATTCCTATTAACTAGTATCCAAAAAATTAGTAATCTACAAAATAGAATTGCAAATTAATAATAACTCACGCATAAATCCTTCCATATTATGTCTTTCTTCTCCTTAGAAACCTTATGCCAAGAATCTATCTTACAACTGCAATGGCTACGAGTAACATACCTAAGATATGAAACAAATGAATTGCGATTCACACCAGATGCATTTCCTGCATTATCAAAATCCACAACAAGTTTGGGTCCATTGCCCTTTTGCGCTATTAACTTCTTCATCATAGTGATGCCCCTTCTCTTGTCAACTTGTTGGTGTTGCTGATCAAGTGCCTCAAGTGCTTCAGATGGTACATGTGCATCATCAACCTAAAATTTGACAAAATAAACACATTTACAAGATATAACTATAAATGGACATATAGATATAAATATATGATATATTTTTATAACTTACATTGTGAGGCGGCGCATTGATGTCCTCACCCTCACGGTAATCATCAGCACGGTCATCAGGAGAATGCTCAGCCATCTGAAAATTCACATTCACATTGTAAAGTTCACATTGTAAAGTAATTCAAATTGTAAAGCTCACATTGTAAAGTTCACATTCACATTGTAAAGTAATTCACATTGTAAAGTTCACATTATAAAGTAATTCACATTGTAAAATTCACATTGTAAAGTTCACATTGTAAAGCTCACATTGTAAAGTTCACATTCACATTGTAAAGTAATTCACATTGTAAAGTTCACATTATAAAGTAATTCATATTGTAAAGTTCACATTCACATTGTAAAGTTCACATTCAGAAAAATAAAACATATAAAAAAATATAAACATGCCTCTAATATTGCGATTTTTTATCAATTAACAATCCTTCATTGTGATCTCCACGCACATACAAGTCATCATTAGCTTCAATATTTGCTGGTGTTGGCAACCCAACTGAGAATGGACTGGAGTCATCATACTTATCATAGTACTGTTCTTCATCTATAGGATCTTCAATGAATTGTCTTTTACCATGAAGAACAACCGACCATTTATCATTTGCAGGATCATCGATATAAAATACTTGTTTCGCATGTGATGCCAATATGAATGGTTCATCCTTCTCGCCAATCTTTTCAAAGTTCACTAAAGTGAAACCCAATTCATCCACTATAATTCCTTTGGTGTTATCAACCCAATTACATTTGAAGAGCGGAATTCTGAAATCTATGTAGTCAAACTCCCATATGTCTTCAATGACACCGTGATATGACATTTTAGCTTCACGTGGACTCTTATCCTTTGCACTTGCAAAAAACATAGTCGATGCTTGAAGGGTGACCCCACTATTTTGGATGACACTCTTATCATCTTGGCACTTTGTGTAATATGTGAATCCATTAATGTCATACCCTTCATAAGACATAACAGTCAATTTTGGTATAAAGGCGAGGCATTTGATAGTTTCAGTAATATCATCTGGTGTTTGAGATAGTTGATGTAAGACTTTATTTTCAAACCACTTAATAAATGTCTTGTTATGCTCTCTAGCAAGCCACATTGTATTGGCTCGAAGATATTGTCTCTTGATGAAATTGGTATGTTCCTCGATATAAACGTTCACTTCGTCCATGTTGTGTAAAATATACAAGTGACCTTGTTCCAACTGCTCACGGCTGATTACTTTCACACGTGATCCCAAAATTCCTTTGCCAAATTGCTCGTCAATATTCTTGTCATTATCAGGAGTATCATTACCACTGAGAAAGTCATTGCAAAAATCCATAACCTCTCTCGCCACATAACCCTCGATAATACTCCCTTCAGGCCGATAACGGTTTCGAACATCACTTTTAAAAACACTCATGTATCGTTCAAAGGGATACATCCAATGCAAGAAAATTGGTCCCAACATTTTCACTTCCCTAGTCAAGTGGACAACAAGATGTACCATGATATCAAAGAACGACAGAGGAAAATACATCTCAAGCTGACATAGGGTAACAACCACTTCTCTTTGCAATTTATCGAGAGTATCAGGGTCAATAACTTTGCTGCACAGACTGATGAAAAAGAAACAAAGTCTGGTGATTGCAAACCTTACATGCTTCGGCAATATAGATCTAATTTCCACAGGAAATATTTGTTGCATTAGAGTGTGACAATCATGAGATTTAAGACCTATCAACTTCAGATCTTTCATTGATACCAATCTACGGATGTTGGATGAGTAACCCTGTGGCACCTTAACATTTACCAAACATTCACAAAAAGCTTTCTTCTCCTTTCTAGACAATATGTAACAAGCGGGAGGTAAGTATGTTCTTCGATTTCCCATTTCACAAAATTCTGTTAATTCTGACCTTATTCCCATTTCACGTAGGTTCAGTCTGGATTTTATCCCATTTTTAGTCTTACCTGGTATATTCAACAAAGTACCAATGACACTATCACAGACATTTTTCTCAACGTGCATGACATCGATACAATGCCTGACTTTCAAAGAACTCCAATAAGGAAGATCCCAAAATATTGACTTCTTCTTGAATAAAGATTTGTCACTCTGTGTGGCCATAGTACATTGTGATCTCTTACCAAATTCATTGACAAAGTCTTTTACTCTTTCATAAACAACCTCCCCTGGTATAGGTTTAGGTGCACTCCGTTCCTCATTCAATCCATTGAATGCTTTGCGCTTCCTACGATACGGATGGAATTTTGGAAGAAACCTTCGATGACCGAGATATACAGCCTTACTGCCATGTTTTAGTCTTGTTGAATCAGTGTTCTCTTCACATATAGGACACGCTTTAGCTCCTTTGACACTATATCCAGACAAATTCCCATATGCTGGAAAGTCATTAATAGTGCAAAACAACATAGCATGCAAACGAAATGTCTCTCTTCGTGAAGCATCATAGGTCATCACACCTTCACCCCAGAGTTTCTTTAAGTCATCAATCAGAGGTTCAAGATAAACATTGATGTCATTTCCAGGTTGTTTAGGGCCCGATATCAACAACGACAGCATTACGTACTTATTTTTCATACACAGCCAGGGAGGAAGATTGTATATAACAAGCATGACTGGCCAAGTGCTATGTTGGCTGCTCAATGTCCCGTACGGATTCATCCCGTCTGTACAAAGCCCAAGTCTTAGATTCCTGACTTCTTCACCAAATTCAGGGTACAATAGATAAATCTTCTTCCACTGTGGGGAATCAGACGCATGTCGTAGGATCCCATCATTATTTTTCTTAACATCTACATGCCACCTCAAATTCTTCGCATCTATCGGATTGGCAAACAAGTGTTGAAACCGTGATATTATAGGTAGATACCACATCACCTTGGCAGGAGAACCAGTTTTGGACTCCCCCAAAGTCGTCAATTTATACCGTGACGCACCACATTTTGGACAATCTTTCAAATCCGCATAGTCCTTTTGAAATAATACACAATCATTTGGGCATGTGTGTATCTTCTTGGCATCCATTCCCATTGGGCACAACAATTTCTTTACCTGGTATGTTGAGATTGGCAGCTCGTTTCCTTCAGGAAGCATTTCTTTCAACAAAGACAACAATGATGTGAAGCTTTTGTCGCTCCATCTATTGTTAGCTTTCAGTTTATACAATCTCAACACAGCGCTAAGCTTCGTAAACTTAGTACAACCTGTGTATAACAGTATCTCAGCATCATGCACAATGTTTCTAAAAATGGGAGGTGGATCGGTGTGCTCTACCCCACAACTATCCAGCATCGCATCAACGATGTCTACTGGAACTGGTTCATTCACATCTATGTCATCGTAGGCAATTTCTTCTTCCACACAAGCACTGCTATCGACATCCACTGGTTTCGGGTTTGAAATCTCTCCATGTCAGTGCCATTCTGTATAGCCTTGTATAATCCCATTGCACATGACATGACTTTTGATTTCGTCACTAGTGTTGACTTTCAAGTTGTTACCGCAATGCCTAAATGGAAAGTAGAACCTATCTCCAGGTTGTTTCCTATGTTCCTCGGCAAATCTAATAAACTGGTCAAGACCAGAAATAAACTCTGGGGTGCAGCGATTGCGAATGGACATCCATGATCTATCCATTCTATGATCAAAGAGAAAACAAGTATATATTACAACAAGATTAGGATCTAGGGTTAACAAATACATGTGATGTCATTATTATATATAATAAATGTGTACCACCTATCCCATTCTTGAACACCTAATCTCACTAGTAAGTGTATAATGTGTATTGGGTTTTCAAGAAAATTTCGGTAGCATTTCCCCGTTGTTCTCCAAGTACATATGTACTTAGAGAACAAACGGCGAAATGCTGCCGAAATTTTCTTGAAAACCCAATACACATTATACACTTACATCCTAAGCGAGATTAGGTGTTCAAGAACAGTCCCAAACCGGGGACTATCCAAGATTTACTCCTAATGAGTAAATCTTGGATGGGTTTCTAGGCCAACAAATAATGTGTTGTCATTCTTATACCTAAAATCCTAGTTCTTCAAGTTAGGGTGATTATTGATGTCTTTAAAAGCATGATTGGCAATTTAGGGAAAAGTTCATCATTTACATTCCAAGCATGTCACATGTGTGCATTACAGTTCATCATTAAGCAAGAAGGGTGATTAGGATTCTCAATATACTCAACAATGAAACAAGTTTCCGAAAGAGGTTTGGTGAAGATATCTATAACTTACTTAAACATTCAATTATAAAGTACATATACACTTAATTCAGAATAGCATGACGCACAAAGTTGCAGTCAATATTCTTTGTTCTATCATGGACTATCAGATTGTTAGTAATGAAAATGGAAGTCTTTCTTTCTAGTGATATAAGAATATCAAACACCTATACAAGAAAATGCTACTATAGTTTCATCTGTTGTGTAGCCTACAACAAGGTATTCAACTTTACTACCCATTGTTCTTTGTGCTTTTTATGATATTTTGTAGCTATTACTACCCACTGTTCTTTGACAATTTTTATTATTATATAAAGCATGGGAAAGAAGAATGTATATGGTTGTGATAATAAAACATTGTCATCAGATTTCCCACCTGCGGGGCTATCAACACGACCCACCTGCAGATGGTTCCCATACCGGCACTCAAAATTGGGACAAACGAGGATCAGAACGAGGAGAGGAAGAAGTCGGCGTACCTTGAGGGCAATGAGGTGAAGTTGGCAGCGCCGGAGCAGAGGAGAGTAGCTGGAGGTGAAGCTGGCAGCGCCGGTGGCAAGGATTAGAGGAGAACTGCGGCGACGGCGGCGAGCGGTGACGGCGATGAGGAGAATTGCGGAGACAGCGGTGAGCGGCGACGGCGCCGAGCGGCGAGCGGCGGTGACGGCAACGGCGGCAAGCGGTGCGTGAGGAGACGAACGGCAGCGGGGAGCAATCGGGGGAAATCGCTAGACCTAGCGAAGAGTCGCAATGAAACAGAGACAATGGGGAGGAAAAGTTTTGTTTGCGGGGCTATTAACTATACCATAGGCGTCGATTATTCAAAAAAACCGACAACTAAAACTAACAGTGTCGGTTCTGAACAACAACCGACACCAATACTTGAATATAGTCGTCGGTTTTAACTACAAAAAAACTGACGTCTATATTCATATGTCGATTAAAAAAATCGTTCTCGATTTATGACCATAGTCGTCGGTTTCTACTTAAAACCGACGCTTAAAGGGTGTGAAAAATTCCCCGCGGACAACGCGGGAAAACTCATAAGCGTCGGTAGTTGTAGTAAAATCGATGACCAAAATGTGTCTCGCGAATAACCTTTAGTCGTCAGTTTTTTATTTATCAACCGACGCCATATGTCAAATTTTGGAGGTAATTTTTTTCGCTAGAAATTTTGGATTTGGCGGTTAATTTTAGGTGTCGGTTTTTTATTAAGTAACTGACACTTAATAAAAGTGGTACCCGTGTCTGGTCGCCCTTCATAGATTGGATGTCAGTTTTTGTTATCAACCGACACTGTAGAGTTTAGGTGTCAGTTTATTTATACAACCGACACCTTGAAAAGTGACTTTATAAGCCATTTCTGTAGTAGTGAACTTGCTCAAACAGTGTCCAAATTGGACCAAATTTGAAACTCAAGCTTGTCTTATGATTCCAAAGCATATCACAGGGTTAGATTAAGGTTCTTATCATTAAATTATGGTAATTAAGCTGGTGAAACACTTAAAGAGAGTTCAGGGGCCTTACAATACCAAGTTTTATAATACTTCTATCTGAATTATACTTCATTTATAATCTCTTTGAACACTTCAAGAGACTTATGTTTGTATTCTGTTGAGTACATATCATTATAACATCAGCAAATACTATGAAGTGTAAGTAACTATCTGTAGCATTTACTTTATAAGATCTTCATACATCAACATGTATAAGTTCTAACAGAATTCTTAACCTCCCACTACATCTAGTGAAGGATGCTTTATCATATTCTGCACAAGTAAGCTTGCATGTCTCTTATTGGTTCAATAACTAAAAGAACCTAGATAAACATCAGTATGAATTCTAGATATGCATTTCTCACATATGTGCTCTAGATGATAATGATATAGATTGTAAATTGCTTGAGTTATCAATTATTATCCTTTTGGTATTAACGTCATTATCAAAAGATCATGATATATTTTTTAGTGTACCCACACAATATGTTTGAAATAGAACACCAAAAAAATTATTAATAGTCATCCTTATCTTTACAAGATGCAGGAAATAAAATGTCTCTATTTATTGGCATATTGAAATAGCAATTCTACTAACGATATTACATGTCATGTGGGCTAAAATAAATTCTAAATGTGGACTTAGGTTGCAAGAACTCTTATTCACCATATTCCATCTTTGTCCTTTTAGAAGGGTTTTACTTCTTGTCAGATCATGCACATCAACGTATGTCAGATCTACATTTGGTATCTCATACCAAGATGAAGAAGTAAATTTAGAATTATCTTATAATGCTTATACCTGAAGTAGAGGCCTCTGTCTATTCCTTCTTCTTCTTTAGTTCCTCTAACCAGAGGGGGTGATTCCTTCTCTAGTGTCTAGCCTAGTGATAGTGGTGACATTTGCCTCCCATCTTTGTTCTTCCTTTTGCCTTAAGGTTTGAAGACTTGGGATTCTAGCTAGATGTAGAACTCTTCTTAGCTTTGCCTTTACTTTCAGAATTTCCCTTTATCTTGTTGATCATCATCACATCACTCTGTCAATGGCTTGTCAAAGTCATTCATGTTGTAGTTCATGACAAACTGACTGTATGACTCTAGAAGAGACTGCATAATCACATTAGTGGTCAACTCTTGATCCAAAGGGAATCCCAATCTTGATAGGTTCTCCACATACCTAATGATCTTAAGCACATGAGGACCTACTGGATCTCCTTGTCATGTTACATTTGAACATTGCTTTTAAGATATCATATCGCGCTTGTCTTGCCTGGTCCTGGAACATGTACCTAAGATGTGTGACCATCTCCATAACTTTCATATTCTCATGTTGTCTTTGAAACTCATAGTTCATTGAGCACAGCATTAGGAATTTTACATCCATGGCATCATTAGTATGCTTCTTGTAAGCATCCCTTTCAGCCCTGGGAGGCATTAGGAAGAGGTTCTTTTGGCACTGGCATCTCCAGGACATAGAGCTTGCGATCATGTGTGAGAACAATTCTCAGTGTCCTGTACCAGTGGTGGAATTTATTCCCATTTAACTTGACCTTCTCAAGGATTGATCACAGATAAAAGATATTGTTGTGTTGTCATTTGATTCTACAAAAGAGTTTACAATTTTTCAAAAACTCTTTTTTTATTTGATTTGATAATAAAAATTTGACGATATTTATTAGGTCCTCAATTAGTCATCACTCTCACTATTTTATTCAAATTGATAGCCCTCACATATCAATTCAAAAGATTATAGTGTACAACCTTCTAGTGATCCAAGATCTAAAATGATTCAATTATCACCCAACCAATACGCTAGCATCCATAGTCAATCATTAGGGTAGACAACATTTTTCAATTGCATCATCTACAATTCTTTGGATAGATGATATATGCAATTCTTTTCCATAATCATCTGCATGACTCTGGCTTAGATGCTCTAAGAATCACCAGTTAAGCCTGACCCAATATCCAACACAATAGATATGCACCCTGCTTTGGCAGAACCTACATATCTACCATCACACTTCCATGAGATAGTCGGTCACCATGCTTTGGCATAACCTACACTTGGTCTATCAAGATTTTCATGTGTGTTGCTAATGGAAATCATCTTAGACTTAATATTATGTTTGAGGTAGTTTATGTATGTATATATATATATACTTTATCCAATCACCACATATATATAGTATGTATCATATACATGTTATATCCCACAACATAAACATGCAATATAAAATTAAAGGCGATGACTATGCCCATGTCTATTGTAATTCCTTGGACCCTTAAGGAATTACTACAACCTAGGTTATCATCACATCACATACATGAACCTGTTGTTGGTGTAGATATGTGTTTGCTAATCTGGGTTGATCGGTTCAACACTTGAACCTGTAGTCTCACCTCTTGGTTGGTTGTCTGGTCCCTTGAAATGATCAGTTGGCCTCCTATCCAACCAGTGTCAAGAATCCTTCCAAACGATCGGTT